>CM059871.1:4953036-5633036 GCA_030490815.1 Acer saccharum
TCCCCCCCCCCCCCCCCCCCCCCCCCCCCCCCCCGCGTAATTCGTTCCTCGAAGTGTCTCTTCCGGAGACAGTCTAAAATTTGAATTATCTCATCCGTCCAAAATTTGAATTATTTTAACAGTTGACAGTTTATCATCTTAACCTGATTTTCGAAAATTGGAATTTTTTACGTGCCACGTGTTTTTTATTTAATTTTTCTCCAAAAAAATACAAAAAACAATATAACAATCAATTATCATTAATAAAGCTCTTCTTCTCCCAAAGTTTCGTTTTTTAAAAGGGTTGTTTTATTTAAGCCACCTGGGATAAAAAAGTAAACATGTAGCAAAAACCGAGAGCTTTTTATTAAATGAAGAGGTGTACACGTGTCAAGCAATGAAGGGGAAAGATAAATGGGGAAGGCAAATCGGAAAGAGTGCATTTTTGCTCACCCACATTAACTAGGGTGAACCATTACCACCCATTCTAGGTGTTGACACGTGTCCTAAACTCAACCCAAAGTCCAAAGTTAACCCAAATTTAACTAAGGTTTAGGACACGTGTCAACACCTGAAGTGGGTGGTAATGGTTCACCCTAGTTAGTGTGGGTGAGCAAAAATGCACTCAATGGGAAAGGGAAAGGTAGATAGCATTCCTGAATCCCCTTTAATTAGAGTGAGTGGTTAGAGAAGTAAACGTGTGTTTTGTGAAACGAAAGGTCTGGTTCATTATTAGTTGTTTTTCAATTCATTGTATTAAACAACTTTTTGTGTTACCAAGAGATGAATAGAGTGGTGTGAGAATCGAAAAGACTGATGTGAAGATTTTCTGAGTGCATTTTTGCTCACCCACACTAACTAGGGTGAACCATTACCACCCACTTCGGGTGTTGACACGTGTCCTAAACTCAACCCAAGGTCCAAGTTAACCCAAATTTAACCCAAAGTTTGGAACACGTGTCAACACCTGGAGCGGGTGGTAATGGTTCACCCTAGTTAGTCTGGGTGAGAAAAAATGTACTCGGATTTTTTTGGTATTCTTCTGCTGAAAGCCTGAAACTAATTTAATATATAATTAAATAATAATAATTTTATATTCATTCGGTATTCCTCGGGAAACAACAATACAACACTTTACAGATAGTGTAAAAGGTTGCATTTATTAAAAAGGAAACGGTTGCATGCAGAGTTATAATTGAGTGCATTTTTGCTCACCCACACTAACTAGGGTGAACCATTACCACCCACTTCAGGGGTTGACACGTGTCCTAAACATTAGTTAAATTTGGGTTAACTTTGGACTTTGGGTTGAGTTTAGGACACGTGTCAACACCTAGAATGGGTGGTAATGGTTCACCCTAGTTAGTGTGGGTGAGCAAAAATGCACTCGTTATAATTTTGAGTCCACATGGTGACCGTTCTATGTTCAATGGCACCGCCCGGCCACCCCTATATAAGGGTGGACACCTGAAATAATTATTCTCATCAATTTACATTTTCAAAAACCATATGCCTTAGTCTTACAATATCTGTCTTTCATAAACAAACTCTATCACACACTAAATGCATTTTTTTTCTTCAACATCTCTCCCCAATATCCCTTGAAATTGTCTCTTCACACCCTATTTAGATTGTTTGGGTTACCTTTGAATATTGAGTTAGGTTTCTTCGATTAGACAGGTAATGGAGAAGAAATTGTCGTTTGCAGAAACTGCGGTTCCTATGTATTCGAAAGGAAGAAGACCTCCGGGGCGGACAGGCTATGAAACAATGGGCAAAAAGTGCGTATTCAAGGCGAACCTCTTTCTTGTTCAAGTGGCGTACAGAGACATCCATCATTATGATGTTCGGTGGATGAGACATTGATATTTCTGATGAAACTCCTAGGTGACGACGTGGTGAATTACGTCAGAATTAGAAACGACAGAAGGTTTGAACATACGATTTGCAGAGTCAGCAATTGGTTCCATCTTTATTCTGGCTTTGGGTCCTTCTGTTAGCATCCTTCTGTTAGCATCTCAAGTCGATTCACGTTACAACCAAAATGAGACCATCTTGCATGTTTTTTTTTTAAATTTTTTTAAATCACATAATCCACTTCTACCTAGAAACTGCAATTATAACAAACAATGCATGGAGAATACTCTCCTGCACATGGGTTACATTGTTTACAATTCCCAAAAGTTAGCACAATAAAAATAATTCCTTTGGAAAGTGCTTTTCTTTAGTGTTGTTAGACAGTAATTCTTACTTTCGTTCAAGAAGCACAAATCCTGACTCCAATGACAAATTTAATACAATTTTTCGTTCAAGAAGCACAAATCCTGACTCCAATGTTGGAGTAAGGATTTGTGCTTCTTGAACGAAAAATTGTATTAAATTTGTCATTGGAGTCAGGATTTGTGCATCTTGAACGAAAGTAAGAATTTGTGCTTCTTGAACGAAAGTAAGAATTACTGTGTCTAACAAAACTAAAGAAAAGCACTTTCCAGAGGTATTATTATTGTTGTGCTAACTTTTGGGATTTGTAAACAATGTAACCCATGTGCAGGAGAGTATTCTCCATGCATTGTTTGTTGTAATTGCAGTTTCTAGGTAGAAGTGGATTATGTGATTTAAAAAAATTCTAAATAAATAAATGCAAGATGGTCTCATTTTGGTTGTAACGTGCATCGAATTTGGTTTTCGGTTGTTCAGTAATATTGAAGATTACACATGTTTCGGCAATGCGCAATTTTTATTAATACAGTTGTGGCCATCATCAGGCATTACCTTTCGTGTATTGTTTATTTTACTGTACACATATCGTGTATTTAACGCAATTACAAGTATCCCTATTGCGCTATATAAAGCAGTACAATTATCACCGATGTCATAATTAATTTTTAGTGATACAGTTGTGGGCATCATCAGGCATTACTTTGGCGTATTGTTTATTTTACTGTGCACATATCGTGTATTTTACGCAATTACAATTATCGCCGATTTCATCATTACCTCTATTCTATTTTCGCAGGTCCAAATCTGCAAAATCTTCGAAGTGTACTCCGAAATCAAACAATCCCATTTCATTGAGGGATATTTAATATTTTGGCCCCTCTAATTTTCCATATTCTGACTTTGCCCCCTCTAGTTACAGAAATGGCCGGTCTCCCCCCTTACAGAAATGGCCGGTCTTCCACCTTAGGTCCAAATTATTCAAACTTTTGCCCCTTCCCTGATCTTTTTTCATCCAAATTCCAAAATCACATTCACCGTTACAATTGAAAATGAAAAGACAACTTTACCAACTTTACCCATATTCTTTTTCACCCTTGAATGCATTGAATATTTAGTTAGAATGGTTATATATTAATTTTCCCTACTACATTTGTTAAATTGTTATTATTTAAAAATTAAATGTCAACAAATACGGTTGCATTTATTGTTGTGCTAAATTTGGCATATGCTATAAACTGTGCATAATTTTTTATTTGGCACAGTTTATAGCATATCCCAAATTTGACACGGTTTATAGCATATGCCAAATTTTATCATTGCATTGGACCATGCTTTTTTTATTTTATGCTAAATTATAGCATTGGGACTATGATTTTGGTTTGCATTGGAGATGGGCTTAGACTCCTTAGAGTCTCTTACGAAATTTACCCAACTAAATATTGAACAGACGGTGTAGACATGTACCGTCAACATGTGCACACCCCACAACAAATAACACGATATGGGTGTACAAAAGAATAAAGTAGTAACCAATCTTGTCCGGGTGACATAGACATTAGATATCAAGTATTAGACCCAAGATTTTCTCCAAGTATTAGGATTAGGTTCGAACCAGATCTGTTGAATCCGGTTTCATGTAATACATCAGTCATTTTGTTTCGTTCAATCTCAATGGGCGATCGAGTAATATCCTAATTCTTTGTTTTAATCTTTCTATGTTCGTGCCTTAATCAGATAGGGGTTAACGTAACCAATCTAATTTGATGCTGAGAAAATTGATTTTGCTTGCTTGTAATGACGTTTGATGTGATGGGCTAGTGGGATATTCACAGCCCAAAAACCAATGGACACGCTATTCTGAGGATACGCAATGGCGAAATGCCGGTCCAAAATGTACTCATTACCTATTCGTGTAGCATAGCAAAACAGGAATTGACGGTTCAATCTTGAATATGTGTTACGCAATATAAATTGCGTCAGCAAATCTTTATGTTCCCAACGCAATATTTTGTAATAATTTCTCCGGTGCACTACTACATTTCAATAGTACAACGGAATCTGCAATCAACTGCAATCACTTTTATCAATGCATGTGCAGAGTATGTGGCACACTCTCATTGGACGGTCCCATGGCCACGTGTATGGGACCGTCTCACCCAAGATTTTCTCCAATTTTGGAGAAATGTTGTTCAACAGAAATAAAAAATTCAACTACAATCAGAAATCAAATTTTTGTCTCTCTGTCTCTCTCTCCCCATCGGACTATCTTCTGCCATCTTCTTCTTCTTGGGTACTATATAAATCTGACCCTTTCAGGGATTGTTGGAGATTATCGTGTTATAATCTTTCACCTATCGTGTAAGGAGTTGTAACCAATGTTTTATATTAGAACTAAGGTGGCGTTTGGTTAAATGGCGGAATGAGGAATGGGAATGGAATGGAATGGAAAGCTGATTTATTTGTTTGGTTGGGACTTTAGAATTAGCATTTGAATCGTATTATTTGAATGGAATGAAATAACTGTATTTGGACCAAAAACCCCTAATTATAAAACATTCATAATAACATGATATATTAGGGATAATAATAACTAATAAAATATATACTATATTATTAAATATAATTTAATATAGTTTTATATATAATATATATTATTATAATAGTATATAATATCAAATATTTATATTATTATAATATACTTTTATATTTTATTAATATATTATTTAACTATTTATATATATATAAATATATTAATATATATTTAATATATTAATATATAATATATATAATAATATAATATAATAAATATATATATATTATATTATACATATTTATATATAATATATATAATAATATAATATATATATAATAATACACATATATATATATATATATTATAATATATATTTATATATCATTAATATAATATATAATGATAATATATTATTTTTGGAAAGGATGGTATTTTTGGAATGTAGTTTGTGCATATGAGGGCTTTTATGGAATAATTTTTTTACATTGGAATGGAATGCACATTCCACCAAAATGATGGAATCACAATTCCAATGGAATGCCCATTCCATTGAATTTTAACCAACCAAACATATGGAATGGATTCCATTCCATTCCATTCTTGCCCATTCCAGCCAATCAAACGCCACCTAAGGGTAATTTTACAAGGGTAAATAGGTAAATTTAAAAATAAATAGATTTTTAACCCTCTTCTTTGATGATTCGTTATCGTAAGGGGTCTAGGTGGCTTTCGTAACATTATAATCAAACAGTAATGCTACACACCCCACCTAAAATCCCACATTTTTCATCCCGCTTTTCTTCGTGTATTGTTTACTCTGCTATGAACACGTCGTGTATTATACAAAATTACAAATATCCCAGTACAATTTAGAATTATCGCCGATGTCATCATTAGCTGTATCCTATTTTGACGATAGCAACTTTGCTCACCCCCATACACTGAGTGCAATTTTGCTCACCTCCTTTAACTGGAGGTAACCATAACCCCCCACCCCCCACCCCAAGTGTTGACACGTGTCCCAAACTTAACCCAAAGTCCAGAGTTAAATCAAGGTTTGGGCCACGTGTTAACACTTGGGGTGGGGGGTAATGGTTTAAGCTAGTAAAAGGAGGATTGCAAAGATGTACTCCCATTAACTAGAGGTAACCATTACTTTAAAAAAAAAAAAAATTTTAATTTATTTCATTTATTTATTTTTTTATTTAAACCATTTATTTATTTAATTTTTTAAAACTACATATTTATTTGTTTTTTTGTAATTTATTTATTTATTTATTTATTTTTAAAATTATTTATTTATTCAGACTTTAATAATTTTTTTTTTTGTATACTCTTAATTTATATTTTTAAAATTTTTTTTTTTCTATTCAAGTTTATAAAGTTTTTGATTAAAAGGTAAAAAAAATAAAATATAAAATAATATAACTAGAGGCATTTTAGGTATTTTGAAAGTCAAATTTAAGTATCGGCGGTGCTTGTGTATAATAACGAAACATTTCCAACTAAGTGTAACTTGCCCTAAAAATTGAACAAATTTGGTAGGGAAATTTGAGATTGAAACGAAAACACTTTTGCTCACCCACCCTTAGACACATGTCATCTTTTTGGAAGGGAGGTAATGTTTACCGATTTACCCCCCTTGTAGGTTGGTGAGAAAAAATGACTAGATTGAAACAGTGCTAACAAAACAGTCAATGCTGCCACGTGTTATGTCTGAAGATTTTTTATTTTTATTTTTAATTTTAGTATTTTATATATCGATACGTGATGTCAATGGCGTGGCGGTTGACATTTTGATAAGTTTTACCGGAGGATAGTTAGGGGATACTTGGGGAAACTTAGGCCTTAGTGATGCTTGGGGGATACGTATGAAATAGTGTCGTAAATGTTAGCTTTTAATTTTCATTGGTTTGTACCTTTTTTCATCTTCAGATGTTAAAAGTCTGACAAAAAACAAACAAAAAATCTTAAAAGGAAATTACGATCATAATCATATAAGTTTAATAAGCACAGCGGGAACAGTCGACATATTTAAAAGTTGTACTGACGGTGGGACATAAAAACACACAAAATAGTGAAAAGAAGTGCTACTGGAACAGTCAATGCTTTCTGTAGTGGGTATTTTAATCTTCAGGGGGAGGCCCCACTACTTTTGTTGCCTTATCGGGATCAACCTCTTCCCATTTGCCTTCCGGGAAAACTTTTTTGGCGTATTCCCTCATCAGGTTGAACCCAGCACTAAAACCGACCTTATATCCGGACTCGACAGCTTTATGTCCGTATTTTGTAGATCTTGATACGTCAGTTTGAACAGCCTGTCCTATTTGCTCTAAGTTATAAATCCGCTCCTGCAAACTGAGGATTTTCTTTTCAACTCCCTTGCTACCCGAATTTGGTGAAGAGGAAGCGGTTTTCTTCCCAGATTTCCGAGCTTTATCCATCTGTAACAGAGAGCAATTTATCAGTTACTTACTTTTAAATGTTTTTTTAAATGTTTATGTAAGAATGGACAGACAGAAAGAGAGAGAGAGATAGCAAGGATCATTGTCATTCCAATCTGTAGAAGATAATGACCCTTTCCCTTGACAAAAGATGACAGAAAATTCGAAGAACTGGCTATAGTCATTTTGAGAAATATAAAGCACTGAAACTTACAACTGGTGGTGGTGGCGATGGCGACGGCGGAGGTGGTGTGAAGAAAAACCTGATAATTTAAAAGTGAGAAACGAGAACAATGGAACTCAATGGAGAGGTACGAGACATATATATATAAGAGAACCGGTTCGATTGGCATTTTAGTATTAATTTTAGTATTAATTGTTTTCAGGCGGAATTTCACATAAATGTTCCAACGCGATGGTCATATCACTATCCACGCCCCGCTCGATGCGGTGTTTTAAATCTATGCATACTCGCCAAACCCCTTCAGCCAATCAGCCCGCTCGACAAAATAGATAAAGAAACCCCTCATCTTACAGAGAAGAACTTGGGTGCATCCGATGCACCATGCATCTTCCACCCTGATGTTGCCACATCAGCAAAATTAAAAGATTTGGCTGACGTGCCAACATCTGAGTGGGGGATGCATGGTGCATCCCGCTGCACCCAAGCATTTGTTCCATCTTACAATAGTGGGAAATGATGTGGATTTATTTTGGGGAGAAGGGAATTGTTTTCGAGGTGCCCACTTTACCTTAGAAAAACACTTGCAAACAATTGTTTTCGAGGTGCCCAATTATTTATGGTTTAATTAAAAAATAATTTGTGTTACCGAGAGATAAATAGAGTGGTGTGAGAATCGAAAAGATTGCTGTGAATAGTTCTTCTTCTGAAACTAATTAAATATATAATTAAATTCATTTGGTATTCCTCCAAAAAAAAACAAGACATTCCAATTATGTATAAAGTTTTCATTTATTAATCTGGAAACGGTTGGCTGCAGAGTTATATAATTTTGATTCCACATGGTGACCATTCTGTGTTCAATGCACTTATATAGTTATGTACAATAGGTTGGACCAGCCCTATATATTAGGGTGGACACCTGGAATATTTCTTCACCTTGAACAATCCTATAATTGTTTTTTTTTTTTTTTTTTTGTTTATAGTTGTTTATTATTATTGTTAGCAGAATTTCTATTATCAGTTCGTCCTGACAATAAATATATCAGGACGAAGAATATGAACCACTAGATTTATATACTTCGACACAAAGTGCATGCACTTGTCAAAACTTCTGCATAATCTATGGTCCACATTTTTCGTCCTGATATATTTATTGTCAGGACGAGCTGACAATAGAAAGACTGATATACAGAAATTCTATTATCAGTTCGAACTGACAAAAGTTATATTAGTTCCTTGCATGTGAGCCACTGGATTTAAATACTTTGAGTTGGCTGTATGCACTTGTCATCAAAGTATTTAAATCCAGTGGCCCATATACAAGGAACTGATAAAACTTTTGTCAGTTCGAACTGATAATAGAAAGACTGTATATATATATATATATATATATATTGTAATGTATTTTCTTTGACATTATTTTGATGACAAGTGCATACAGCCAAGTCAAAGTATTTAAATCCAGTGGCTCACATGCAAGGAACTGATATAACTTTTGTCAGTTCGAACTGATAATAGAATTTCTGTATATATATAATAAAATCGGGTAAGTTTAGAAGTAGAATTATAATTATAATATATTTATGAAGTTGGCTCTTCATCTATATTAATTATCCAGTAATAATGGGATTGCTCTTGGTTTTTTTATACGAATTGAAATTTTTGTAGTTATTAATTGCAATAATTAATTTATAATTTGAATATAGAATTTTGATGTAAAAATTCTATAGCTAATCAATACGCAATCCAGTAATTAATGGGATAGTGAAACATTATCTTAACGAATATCCGGATTGATTTTTAATATATATATTTTAAATATTCAATTATTTAGGCCAACGGGAAAGACTTGTATTAATTGAATGATGTCTTCAAAATAGTCCCCAATCCTATGCCGCGCAACAAACGCAACCTAATTGAGTAATTGATGTGAGTATGTGACTACTGATGTGATGGGTGCATAGGCGCATCAAAAAATAGAAATGATAAAATCTAAGAAGAATAGAGTATTATTACAGGGATCTTGCCCATCTTGACATGAGTGATGTGCTAGCCACGTGATGCGATACACCACGGGATTTGGATTCCATAAGCAATAAATGAGAGTTCAGGGAGTTTTAAAAGAAAAGCCAAGGGGGCAAGATGGATTGCTGTTACTTTAACCAGAGGTTGGGATTACCTTCAAGTTAATACACAAGCAGACGAAATTCAATCTTCAATAAAATACACGGTATCGTATGGATATGAAAATCAAGCGTGAAGTGAAATACACGTTCAGATGAAAAGGAAGGAACCTTAGTGTAATAGACGAATGCGATATGAAAATCAACGTGCAAAGGTAATACACGATAAAATAAACAAAATAAACATTCAGTTGATTACACGATTAAATAAATACTCTTTCCGAATACTTTATCGAAAATCTTGCAGACTGATCACCCAATGGGGAGTTGCCACGTGCCTCACACTTTTCTGATTATAGATTTTTATCCTTGCTTTGTTTTACGTGACAACCAACCTTTAGTTGGTCAGTATGCCTGGGAGATGACCGGTGAGGCATTATTACACCTAATAAAGATGCATATTGACCCTCAAAACGTTGAGTTTGGGACACGTGTCAACACCTGGAGTGGGTGGTAATGGTTCACCCTAGTTAGTGTGGGTGAGGAAAAATGCAGTCCTAATATAAGTAATAACATAAAACCGAACGTGTCCACACACTTGAGTCAAAACATGTAAAACTAGCGGTTCACATTCAATATCCTAGAGTAATATGTGGACGTCCTCATTTGAAAATTCATGTAAATATATATATCGAGTCCCGATCTGGTCAGTGCATCCTGATAACACTTTATCAGGATATTGAATGTGAGCCACAAGTTTTGACAAGTACATACACACTTGAGTCAAACTGATATTTATTTTGTCGGTTCAAACTGAGAATAGAAAAATTGGTTATATATTTATAAGAACTAACCGCATAAATGGATTATATAACGGAAAACGATCTAACACGAAATATGACAAACAACTGGTTTGATTACAATTAATCCAACCTAAAGCCAAGTAAACAGTCTAGGTACAATAACAAAACAAAACGGAGGTCAAAAGGACCCGTCACTATTTGTGTCCTTTTGCTTAATATAATATGTGGTTGCTGTGTACATTTCTTTGAACAACATATTCGTGAAGGGCCAATGGCCCCTTGCCAAGAGGGTTGGACCCTCCTTTGGAGCCCTCCACCATCACCACCAAGGTTCAAGTGCCAAGGCATGCATGGATATATGCAATTTTTCTTTGGCCCTCCTAGTTTGGATGTTGTCCCTCCTTTGTGGGTGTTGTCCCACCCTTGTGTGGGTGCTCTCTCACCTTTTGTGGGAGCGTCTGTCTGGGCTCTGCTTATAGTTGTGTCTTATCCTCGCAGGGTCCCAGTTGTTGTATTCCAATAAAAAAAAATTAAAAAGACATAATCGTGAAGGGAAATTAGTTAAATGGTTACAGAACATATATTTTTAATATGTTCCCCAATTTTTGGTAAATAAAATATGTTGTGCAATAAACAGTGGTAAAGCAATACCTTCATGTTCTGATGCTCTATACGTTGCGTTAGGTGTTTTGGACAGTGGAAGTGGTCCGGAGAATGGGTGTCGCGAAATCGGTTTAAAAGCAAAAAACGATAAACGATCAACGACGGCATCGCTATGGGAAAAGTAAACACTTTCACCGTACGCAAACTTCAGATATTCCAATGCCTCGTCATCGTAACTGATGCTACAATTAAATCGTGATGAGACATTGAAATTTCTGAAGCGTGAGTTCGGTGAATGAAAAACGTAGGAAAGGATGTAAAGGAAAAAAGAGCATGTCCAAGTGCGGACTTGACCACCAAACAGCCCTAAAACGGGAGTGAGAGCATCTCCAAGAGTCTCCTCTGGAGACCCGCTTGCTTAATTAAGGGAGGAGTTTCATTTTTGCAAATCGAAGAGGTGCCCAGAAAAAGGTTTTGGTTAAGCTCACTGATATGCTGAGGGCTGAATCCCTTAATAAAGGGGTGCATTGAATATTTTGGTCCGTGGATTCAACCCCTATAAGTGGGCTCCACGGACCACGGTTAAACAAAGTATTGACCGTTTGTTCAAGAGTGCAATTTTGCTCACACCTTTAACTACAGGTAAGCACTAGTCTGCACTACCCCCACATCAGGTGTTGCCACGTGTCCCAAACCTTGGGTTAACTTTAGACTTTGGGTTAAGTTTAGGACACGTGGCAACACCTGAGGTCCGGAGTAATGCTTACCTCTAGTTAATGTGGGTGAGCAAAGTTGCACTCTTGTTTAAGGGAGTTTCGATAGTTTTTTTAATTTTTTTGATTGGAATACAACAACAACAGGAATACAGGAATACAAGATTACAGATCCAGAACATGATTACATGATTACAACAACTGGGACCCATCGAGAATCGATTTCCAAGCGAAGCCCAGACTGGAGCACCCACGGACGGGGAGAGAGAACCCACACGAAGGATTTTTCAACCACCCACACAAAGTGGAACAACACCCATGTTTTTAAATGGGACAAGGAAAATTTGCATAATTATATGCACACCCACTGTCTTCAACCTTGGTGGTGGGGGGTTCCCAAAGGAAGGCCCACCACTATGGCAAGGGACCATGTGTGAGTTTCGATAGTTAAATAAGCTTGATTAGTGGCCTGTACACATCACATCAACACATTACAGTAATGCATTGGATAATTACATATAATAAAATCAATATTGTTGCAAACTTGCAATATTTTATTTTTAATCAAAAGTAACTCTTGCCCATTGATCTGCTGGCAGATGCATATTTGATAGGCAATGCGGACGGTCAAATGGATTTTGTAAATAGTTTTCTTTAATTGGAATTTATTTAATTTAAACTTTAAGGAGGTTTTTATTATTTTGTTTATTATTCCATAACGGAAAGTAGGTGCTCACAACTGAGAAGTGAGAACTGACTAACGGGTAATTGAGTCATTATACAAATTTGATGTGGTTGATGATTGGAGTTAACTGACATATTTTTAGTGGAGGGAGGCGATTGTTTATTTTTCAGAAAAGTTATTTGTAGTTGTCTAAAGAGAAAAACTCAGGGTCCTTGGTTGCAATTTGCGATTTTAATCCTAATATAACAGACTTAGAATATTCGTGTATACTTACTGAAGGACATCTACCGTGAAAGCATCAAAGGAGGGACTGTTATGCCGTACCTGGAACAACTTCTTTAATCGACGGCGCACCCATTCTAGTCGAAGGTATGGCGTTGTCTGTTTTGATCCTAATTTTGTTTCTGATCATATTTTTGTTTCTTTCGATTTCATTATTAAGGCTTCGTATGTATCCATAGGTAATGGGTTTCAGTCTGGCTATGGAGTGTCGAACATACAATATAATGAATATTCTATACCCAATTTGCTTGTTGCTGGAACCAGTGATGTTGTTGTACTTTGCATGTTGGCTCTAAATATTTGTTGGTTGTGTAGATTTACGTTTTTAGATTGTGCAATTCGCGACCCGTTTGAATGATATGGTTTAGTGTGATGCTGATCACATTATACTTCATACCATGGTTCTGTTTTATTGTGTGTGTTGTTGCTAGTTATAGGCCTCTTTTTTGTTAGATGCTGAACTTTAGAATTTGGTTATGATTATGTGTTATTGGTAGCGCAAGAAATATTTAGAATTTTATGGTTAGTAAACCTATTCTCAAACCGGTGGTCTTTTGAGGCTGTTATGTATTTTTAAAATTTTACTGTGCTAAAATGAAATACGCAGCTCATAAACTCAAAAAATCGTTCCTTCCAAAACTACGCAGCTTATCACTTTTTTCTTTATGACGAGTACCGGTGCTGATCCCGTCAGTAATGAGGACGACGTTATTAATGTCTTACTGGACCAGGTGCATAGGCACATCAAACTAGCCGAGTTTTTTTCCAAGTTACTTGAAGGGAAGCTTGCGTCAATGTCTTCCCGTGGGTCGTCGCTTGCGTCTAGCGCGGATATACATAAGATTAGGAAGACGTATACGGTGATAAAGCGGAATGGGGAACGACTTATTAATGACCTACAGAAGGTGAACAGATGTAACAACTGACACTCCAAAAAAACAAAAAGAACGGGAATGGAAAGTTGT
The DNA here is from genome assembly GCA_030490815.1 of Acer saccharum. NCBI lineage: Eukaryota > Viridiplantae > Streptophyta > Magnoliopsida > Sapindales > Sapindaceae > Acer > Acer saccharum. The sequence goes on from CM059871.1 coordinate 4,966,571, forward strand.
ATTGGGAAATCTGTTGGGGTCTTATTAGTTATATAGCTTTTATTTGGTAGTATGTTGCAGTAAAGAAAATAGTGTGGATGGCGATTGCATGATCAAATTGTGGCTGTGTTCCCGTCACCGTTCGATGACAGTATATTAAAGTATGGTATATGATTTTTTTGTTTTTTGTTGTTCGTTAATGAAGAGAAGGATGTATGGATCATATCATTTCAGTTCTGCCCAGCTTTGTCTAGTAAACATATACTAATTGATATATATCCAAATGCTGATCGTAAAATGACAATATGAAATGTACTTCACAAGGGTGGAAAACCCTATCCGGATGATGCGATGAATGTAATAGTCATAAAAAACACCACGCTTTATTGATTGCGAGACATCACCGAAATCAATTTTATACAATTTCATCATTACCTCATTCCTATGTCTATTGACAAAAACATTTATTACTGTAATTGGCTTGAAGTTGACGTAGCACTGACGCATAACACTTTGCATTTAAAATTATAACACGAATTTAAAATTTTAACACGAATCTTTACAGAGAAAGCAATACACGAGTTCAAGTTCCTAATGTAATCCCAATGGACAGATATTGCTGTGATAAGATAATCTTTTAAAATATAGGTTGTCACCGGACGTGTGGGCCGATCACGATGCAATCAATCAATCAGAAGGATATTTTGACAGGGAAAATTCAGGCAATTAATGGTTTTAAATGGCCTGACGGAAGATTACGTTGGGAAAAGAAGGATATTCTGACGGGTGGAGTGTTGGACATAGAAATAAAAAATTCAATTACAAACAGAAATAAAATTGTGTCTCTCTCTCTCTCTCTCTCCCTCGGAGTTGACTCGGACTATCTTGTGCAATCTTCTTCTTCTTGGTTTCTTATTGTGACTATTTCCAGGCGTTATTCGGATATTGGGACTTGGGAGAGTATCGTGTAATAATCTTTCATGTATCGTGAAAGGAGTAGTAACTAATGTTTTATATCACAACTAAGGGTAAGTATCGTGTAATATCTTTCATGTATCGTGTAAGGAGTAGTAACTAATGTTTTATATTACAACTAAGGGTAAATAGGTAAATAGGTAAATTTCAAAAAATTTACCTATAAATTTTTTAACAATTCTTATTCAAAGATTTAATTCAGACTATTCAGTCTCCTGATTTCCTCTCACCCTATCTCCTATCTCCGACTTCCTCTCTCCCTATCTCCGACTATCTTCTGTCATCGTCTTCTGGTTCCTTTACGTCAACTACAAACCGAAACACAAACGAGGAATTGGACTCTGTGTGGAGATTTTGGTTTTGGAGTCGGTTGTAATTATTACGGTTTTGGAATTGGATTTGACATAAAATGGGGTCAAAGAAAGGTACATCAGTTTCATTATGAAAACCAATTAAAATTGGTTGTCTTCTAAACTTAAAGTTGTTCAGAAAGGAACCTCTCTGAACCTTATATCAATCAAAATTTGGGATTCATGGATTGGAGAAGCCATTTTTAAAAAATTCTTGATCCGAACCTCAACCTACCTGATATTGACTAAAAAATTCAGTTTGAAATTGTAACCCAAAAAGATATAAGGTGGAGACTGGGATCCTATTATTTTTTGATTTGATTTTACAGAAACAATGGGTTGAGTGGTCGGTTGGGATAATTTTCTGGGTTTTGTATGTATTTTTTCAAGTGTTATGTTATAACGAGGTTAATTACTTACCGGGAACGGGGGTAATGCTCAACCCCCTTAGATAGGGGGTGACTGGGTCACCAAAAATTAGCTCAGTCTTAAATTTTTGAAGGTATCGTCAGAAAATATGTGACACGGTGATCAATTGTATCGTGTATATATTACGTCCAACGTTGTTCGTTGCGTTTACATGGTGGATTTGAAATCTCTTGCCACCGTATTATCTAGGACAATTTTTTTTATCGTGTAATGTGTGTATTAAATGTTAAAGAGATGCATGGCAAAGAGGATTGCCCAAGGAATCGTCAAATCGTTTGTAAAGGTTAGTTGTTGATTACTTTACACTGACGTAATGAATATGTCGCAACCGTTTCTATTTAGTGAGGTATTAATCAAAATCATATTAATACAAAGATTAATCGGACCACTGTGTATATATAGACCATTATCGTGTAATCATTGCAACACATTTTATATCGTGTAAGGTTGGAGTAATAGTTGTTTAATCGTGTGAGAATGATGTGTTGACAATGCTTTGAAAAAGTACATCTTACACACGAGTACAATGTCCAGTGATAATGTGATTAGCTAAGGACATGCGCAAATGGTAAATAATGATTGCTGGGCGGTTATGGTGCTGGCTCACTCCGTTGTTGCGTTCGTGTAAACCTCATGTGCCATCCATACCCTAACCAACGGCACGTGCGAACAGTGGAAATTCCAAGGTCTTTTCTTTCTTTCTAATATAAATTCAGCAAACTGGCACATGTAGACGCCGCACTGGATACTGAAAAGTCAAAACGTATACAGAAAGTATGAAAATAAATACATATATGAAGACTGAAGAAAAAATCAACTGTTGCAAAGGGTTATGCGAGAAATTAACGACTATTAATTACGTACCCATCATTTTGGGTTGGCAAATCTTTTCTGACGTAATCAACAGGCTTGAATGGTTTCGTATGTACTTGTATCCCCTTATGCTCATAGTACCCAGACTGGTGGAGAAGGGAGGGCATTAGGTAGCTGACACAGTGCATTTGCCCTAACCTCCAGGCTGCGTCGCTTTTGGCATGCACTGAGTCGTAAAAAGTGAACGCCCCATCTTCAGGGAACAGATGGCAGAGAACCCAGTGGTTACCCACATTACAGGGGATTAGAACCTACGGAGGTGAGAAAAAGATGAGAAACGGGTTTAGCAATTGATGACATGAGAAGTTAGTGATAAGGAAAAATAGTGCAGGAAAGATAACCCACCGACTTCATTTTCCACCACTCGGGTCGAACTACAATTGACCCACCGCCTCTGACAGCATCCAGAATAAATTCATCGTGGACGAAGGACATGACATCAATGTCCAAATTAGCAATCCAAGATTCCGGATTCAGTCTACCACTCTTTCGTACCCCCGAGGTCTTCGGTTTCAAGGTTTGCTTGATCGTCTCCCATTTTTTAGCAAGGTTAAGCTGTTTAAAGGATTGGTGTTACTTTGTCTGACACAGGGATGTGTTATACTGATTAAATGACTGTTGGATACGCACTTAGTCGGGTATACTTACATAGAATGAACAGTCAACCATTGTGATGTCCTGTGCATACTCGGTCTCTATGGACGAACGCCGCCTCCATAGAACATCCATAAAGCTGTCGATATGCTGATAGAATTTTGGTTTTTATTAAAAAGGATTGTTTAAGGTGTTCGGCCAAAACATAAAGGGATAAATAGCATAGACAATAAATAGCATGTACAAAAACAGTTATAATTACCAGGTTGGAGAACGGCACCGAGACGCTCCTCATATCGAGAAAATGTTGCCGAGTAAATCGCTCTTCTTGACCCACGTAAAGACTGTGGTACAACACGAAACGTATTAGATGCAAGTAAAAAAGATAGATAATAAGAGGATGAAGAGGTTAAAAAAATTAAAGTTTAAATTTACGAAATATTATCGCCGGTGTTTGTCAGGAAAGCGGCATATTGAGTGTCCAGTAAATCGTCATCATCACTGATATCAAGGATCTGTGGCGTTTTTCCTTGCTTTTGCTGCTTCTTCCTTGTCTCAGGATCGATCCACTGTCTGTTCAGAAATTTGGATCTCTTCCGCTTCCTCGCGGTTTCTAAATCCCTTTTTGGGTAGTTGTCTGGTCTTTTTTCCAACAGAGTTATACTTTGTTCCACTGTCGGGACCTTCAAGTTGGGAACCGGAGAGCTGTAAGGTTCAAGATCGATCGTCCGTTTGCAGACTATAGGGGACCCTGTAAAAGCCTGTGACGCAATAAATGCAATTAAAAGCATTGGTATATGATCAAAGAAACATTGCTATATGATCAAAGAACCTCGAAGAGTGACTAAACCGTAACTTGTATGTACCCTTTTGGATAACACGGAATAGGTAATAAGAAAGCCAAAAATAATAAATGGGTAACGCGGAATAGGTATTAAGAAAGCCAAATAGTATTGTACTCAAATAATTTTGTACTATGTAAGGACTTGGATCAGAATATGTGTACCTCAACTGCAACTTCAAATTCATCGACTTTGGGAGCATGTTCATCCGGTTTTGGGGCCTCGGAGATCTTATTATCAACTTCCTCAAGTTTGTCTTTTTTTTCGGCAGGGTCGGAGGCAGTGACATGCACATTGTACTGATTCTGTTCAGCTTCATTGACTTTGGGAGGATGTCCATCTGGTTTTGCGCCGTCGGAGTCCTTATTATCATTTGCCTCAGTTTTGTCTTTTTTGTTGGCAGAGTCGGAGGCATTCCCATGCACATTGTACAGATTGTCATGCATCGCCTTCTCCAGATAAGCAGGCATCAACTTCGGAAGAATGTCATTCAGTGCCTGAGGGAGGACCTTAGGGAGCACATCATTAAGTGCCTGAGGAAGCACCTTGGGTAGAACGTCATACAGCACCTTCGTTATCACCTCAGAAGTATTTTTTTCCGTAACCTCATTAGGCAACACATCCTTCACCGCTGTCTGGGGAAGCACCCTGGGAAGAACGTCAAACAAAACCTTTGTCATCATCCCACACATACTTTTATATGTAACCTCCTTTGGGTCAAGGTCATCCATGCCGTTTGGATTGGGTGTAGTCTCAAGAGATTCGTTGTTGGCAAACAGTGTCCTCTGAACCGAAGGTGGACACGATTTTTGATGGGAATCGATTTGTTCCTTTTTATTCTTGGTTTCCTGGTTGTCCAAATCCGGAATACCACCAGGCAATTCACACCCTACTTCATCACTAGTAGACTCACTTCGATACGGCTGGGCAGGGCATCCCAGATGAACAAATCTGTCACAGACGTAATCCATGTCAATTGATTTGAAGTAGGTTTGCTGTGTTTCGGCTGGAGTAGGTTTTAGGTCCACTGTTACCAACTGCACATCAGCACATATCACAGGATTAATGTTAATGTTAAAGTGAGATAAATATCTAACATGACAATTATGTATATACACACATACATTGCATCTGTCGAAAAACAATTCATCGAACCCATTTGAAGCGTTCAAAAACTCCCAGTTTTTGAACCGTGGATAACTCCGCTCGCGACGAATGCCAATTACGCCGGTCAGAGAAGGAAATCTTTCAACGGCCCAAACCTATTAACGTTTTCATTAAATAGCGTTATAAACATGTGTCAGGAAATGGATCCAGTCAATCGGCATTGCATAGTGGTCGGTGTACATACCTGAAAAGAGAGAAGAAATCCGGAAAGGTTGTAAGTGATGGAAGCATTTCCTTTCGAAGTACCTGCGTTCTGTGATTCTTGTTTACCTTCTCCTTCAACACCTGATTTGATTGTTTTGGAGTATGACTCATTCTTGTCTGCTTCGGGTTTGCTTTCAGTCTTTTTAATTCTTCTTCTTTTTGCATTTTCTTTGGAAGGACCTGCTTCATCGGGTTTGCTTTCACTCTTTTTAATTCTTCTTCTTTTTGCATTTCCTTTGGAAGGACCTGCGTCCTGTGATTCTTGTTTACCTTCTCCTTCAAAACCTGATTCGATTGTTTTGGGTCTCAGATTGTCAACGTTGTTGTGTATAGCATTTTTCAGCCGGTTCAAAGTATAACTATACACGTATGAACCCCATGGAAAACCTTCGAAAGCTACTTCGTCATCCAATAATGCAAACATCCATAGCGGTACACGGTCACGTGGGTCGACAGTGCATAAGACATATCCTATAACCAACAGATTTGCCATCTTCAGGCCATCTTCACCTTGATCGTCGGTCAGTTGTTTAAAAGTTTGGAACACAGAATTGTACGCAGTTTGGTTCTGGAAATGTCTTGCGTATAGGCTGTCCTTCGTTGGAGTAATCGCCTTTATTATTCCTTCTGGCAATTTACCCATTTTTAGCCCAGAACATAGGCAAAACTCAACTTGACCGAAACGGTGTTGTTGCCTACCCAGCCCAAACCACATTTCGTCATCTCGAGGTGGTGATGCTTTTTCAGACGTACTGGTATATTCGATCTGCCTTTTCAGAATAGAATGCAAAACCTTTCCATGTGTAGTGACGGGCAAATGCAGATCAAGGTAATGACCGAAAGGTCCTTGCTTAAACTGCTCTAAAACGTTTAATCTGCCTAATACGTTGCCAATGTCAACAATAATGTTACAGTGCTGCCGACCTCTCGAGTTTATCCTTGCATTGATCCATCTCTCATGATCCGGATATAAGAAGGTTCTCGCGTTTGGGTCCAAAGCCATCTGAAAATAATAGGGGGAATATATATGAAATAATGCCAGGTCGTGTAAAAACCATACGTAATTCGTGTAAAAACTATACGTAATTCGTGTAAAAACTATACACAATTCGTGTAAAAATCATAGCCAATTCGTGTAAAAACCATAGGCACTTCATGAAAGCATAGAAAAACAGAATTATAAGAGGCTAACATGAAAAGGTAATGAAAAGTAATTGAAAGCCATGGGAGATGATTGTGATGGCATCATGGAAAGTCATATAAACATCATGGAATCGAAAGCATCATGGAATGTTAGCCTTCGTTATGGCATCATGGAAACAAAGTCATGTTAACATCATGGAAAGTATTGCAACGTCATGGAAGGTCATGTAAAGTCATATAAACATATCATGGAATCGAAAGCATCATGGAATGTTAGCCTTCGTCATGGCATAAGTAAAGAAAGTCATGGCATCATCATGGAAAGTATTGCAACGTCATGGAAGGTCATGTAAACATCATTGAATGTCATGGAAACGTCATGAAAAATGAATTGAATGTCATGGAAACGTCATGAAAAATGCCATGTCCAGATTCATGAGTGCTTCATGGAACGTTAATCTTGGACATGAAATCATTTAATGTCATGGCAACGTCATGAAAAATCATATTAACATCATAAAATGTCATGGAAACGTCATGGAATGTCAAGAATCATGAATGTATCATGGAACTTTAATCTTGGACATGGCATCTTGTTTGGCAACATCATAAATGCCATGTCCAGATTCATGAGTGCTTCATGGAACGTTAATCTTGGACATGAAATCATTTAATGTCATGGCAACGTCATGAAAAATCATATTAACATCATAAAATGTCATGGAACGTTAATCTTGGACATGAAATCATTTAATGTCATGGCAACGTCATGAAAAATCATATTAACATCATAAAATGTCATGGAAACGTCATGGAATGTCAAGAATCATGAATGTATCATGGAACTTTAATCTTGGACATGGCATCTTGTTTGGCAACATCATGAATGTATCATGGAACTTTAATCTTGGACATGGCATCTTGTTTGGCAACATCATGGAAATCAAGATCATGGAAAGCTTCATGTAAAGTCTAAGGGGATATGGCAACATCACGGAAAGCTTCATGTAAAGGGTTTTTTTTTTTTTTGGTGAACCATCGAAATCATGGAGACCGGTCTTGGGTCCTAAACGATTGATGGGAAAATCATGGTAAAAATCAAGACCCAAATCGGGAAGGGGGAATTAATTCAAGATTAAATCCAGATTTCAAGTAATTTCAGATTTCCAAACAAACCCTAATATCAAATCAAATGTAATTAGGGATCGTGCCGATGTAGGGATAGAGGATATCAAATCAAAGGAAATTATTAGGGATCGTGCCGATTAAGAACACACCTAATCCGATCCTACCTCGTATCCACACACGGTGGTCGTCAGGGTATTTAGTGGTCACCTGCGGTCGTCGTTCTTTTCTGAGTATCCACACACTGTGGCTTTCCCGTTTCCCTTTCCAAGGCTTTTCCGTTTCCCGTTTTCCCTCCCTTGCGGCCTGCGGTCGTCGTTCTTCAGTGTGGCTTTCTCACTTTTGAAGCTTTTGTTACTGGTGCCTTTCCGTTTCCGTTTTGTCTTTTGAACCGAGATTCTATAACAAGGGTAATTTTGTCTTTTAGTAGAACAATTAGATGTCAGATCAGAAGAATTCGAATAGGGGTAAAATTGTAAGATCAGGTATTTAAATACAATAAAGTCGTCTCCAGGGGTATAACTGTCAAACCCCCCACTAACTTCCACCACACAATCCATGATCCATGATCATATTGGTTGATCCATGATCATATTGGTTATATTTGGTTTTTTAAAAACTAGTGGCTATATGTGGTTTTGGCATCTTAACGGTGGCTATATTTGAAAACCCCCCATTAAGAAAATATGTCGCATTATGAGTGATTATGGGAGTGAGTTTGAAAATGCCAAATTCAGTGTGTTTTGTGATGATTTAGGGATATCTCATGAGTTGTCGGCACCTAGAACTCCTCAACAAAATGGTGTTATTTAGAGGAAGAACCGTGTCTTGCAAGAGATGGCTAGGGTCATGCTCAATAGTAAGAAAGTCCCTAGGAATCTTTGGGCTAAATCGGTCAATACCGCTTGCTATGTCTCTAATAGAGTTTTTAGAAGGCCCGGCACAAAATAAACCTTCTATGAGCTTTGGAAGGGCAAGAAGCCCAATGTGAGTTACTTTCACACCTTTGGAAGTAAGTGTTTTATTTTGAATGATAGAGATCACTTATGAAAGTTTGATGTTAAGAGTGATGTTGGTCTCTTTCTTGGGTATGCTATTAATAGTCATGCTTATAAAGTTTTCAACTTGACCATTAAGACTATTATGGAGTCTATCAATGTGAAGATAGATAACCTTAGCATGCTTGATTTGTGTGATGGTAATAGTGTTAATGAACCTAAAGAAAATCTTTTGAATGACACTGAAACACCTATTGATGTGGCTAGTGGTGAGTTGAAAATACCTACAAGGTTATACTAAACAACCTAGAGGGGGAGTGAATAGGTTGACGCACTAGTTTTAAAAACTCTTTCGTGACTTATGTCAAAACCTTGGTGAGCAAACAAATTAACCTTTCATATGATTGTTATGAGAAAAACAATTAACACATGTAAGCTCAATTCACCACCCTTACCCTACAAAACATATACCAACAAACAATGTATCTCATATACAAGATATTCAATTAAGATCAAATTCCACAAGTTGTATTTTGAATATTACAATGTAAGAACACTAAGTAAAACTACTACAACTTGTTAATGAAGGAAATATATTAAAATCAAAACAAAGGATACATGTATTAATATTAATGTTCAATGTATATACAAATATCAATCTAGATATATCTATACAAAAGAATCAAATAATAAGAGAATTATATTTACACAAATGAATTGTATATACAAAAATGATCAAAATAAATATTGATTACAAATCACACTTTACACAATCTTGCTTCCAAATATATCACAAGTGAATATTGTACCACAAGATTAAAACATACACATAAACATATATAAAAGAGAGATAGAAAGAATTGACACATGATATTTTTTAACGTGGTAAAACCTCCAAGGAGGAAACATCCACGGGTTGAAATACAACCATTAGGGTACTATATATATTGGAAAGTAAACATAGAACATTCAAAAAGTGACCAATCTTTAGCTAACCCAACCTAGTGAAGTCTAAGCCTACCCAACCCTATTGGAAAGTGTGAAATCCCTCAATGATGCGGAACCACCATATATTGGACAACACACACAACCAACATCGATGGTAGATTAGAAATTCCTCAAGAGTGCATACACCTCCCGTGTACCCCGCTCTATCGGATTCTATGTCTAACCATACGCCTAGGCCTACCAATACAATAGCCAACTCCCTATCCAAGGCACTCTTGCCTCTAGGGAGCCTCCCATGTATGACTATCCGAGTCCTCCCGACTCTAGCCATGACTCCTTGCTTACCTATCCGAGTCATCCCGACTCTAGGCAAGACTTCTTGCTTGGCTATCCGAGTCATCCCAACTCTAACCAAGACTTCATGCCTTTTACAAGGACTTCCTAGTGTGATCATGTGAATGCAAATGATGCAAACAATCAATACAACATAGAACATGTGATCAATACATTCTATGGAACAACTAGACCTAAACATGTGAGAACACAAGTAAAGTAGTCTAGATGCCAAAACATGAATAGAAACCTAAGCATGTGAAACACCTAACACATACACTCAAAGTCTCATTCACACACATAATCACAATATATTCAGGAAGTATAAATTCAAGATGCTATCAATATACAATTAAATGCTAGATATATGAGATTAAAATCAATCAATATACTAGACAAAAATATAGAGCAAGGTTTTGAGATTTACATCAATCAAAACCTATATTCTTTAAATCACATACTAATACACAAATCCTAGATTTTAATAATCAAAGGACCAAATCAAATCTCAAAGTCATTTTAACACAAAATTAATTCAATTAAGTATCAAACAACCTAAGATGCCATTCTAATCACAATACAACTCACAAACAAATGTAAAACCTAGAATCATAAAATCTAGTCTACATAAGTCCACAAATTGAGTTTCAATTAGAATGATAATTAAGCTACCTTTTCAAATAGCTTTTACAAAACAATAACATAGATATAGAAGAAGAAACCCCAAGCAAATGGAAGGTGAAATAACAAGAAATCCCAAAGTTGAGACTCAAACCTCGGATTCTGCAGCTGGTGCGAAATTCAGTATCCAACCACTTGAAATCATGATCAAACAGCCACCAAACCACTTGGAGATGTTAGAGGACTCAAATACGAACACTCTCCAACTTGAATCACTCAAATCCGACTCCGGATGAGGAAGATATGGTGTTTTGAAGTTTGGAAAAATTGGAGAGGAAATTCTATCGGGAATTCTGAAATATTTCTTCTTAGATTTCAAAATGGAGAGAGAGAGGGAAGAAATAGGAGAGAGAGGGGGAAGATTTCGGCCAACCAGGTGGTGCCACGTCACCCCCTGGCCATGGGGGCCACGTGGCCCACACGGGAGCAGAGGCTGCTCCAGGCCGTGGGGCCCACGGCCAACCCTTGTGGCCCACGGCCTGGGCTGTCCTCTCATGCGCTCCCTCGGTTCGTCGGCCCGTATCTCGGGCGTCCGAACTCCGAATTCGAATTCGTTTTTGGATTACAAACCATGACTCTCTCACACACGATAACGATTATATAACTTTGAAAAACGGTTGAGAAATCATCTTGGAAATCATCGATGAAGTCAACACAACGTAAGAGAATGTAAAGTGGCATAGTCAACACGTTTGGACTCGAAACCTTATGAATGAGTAACCGAAACGACCGGAACTCAATAAGGCATTGAATAAGAACATGTTCAAGTCCTAAACACAAAATACGGAAACATACAAATACAAATACACACACATATGCTAGTTTCCGGACATAGTCCTAGAAAATGCAAAACACAAAGTTTATTAACTAAATGTGAATGCATGAGCATATTTTGCCAAGTGTGTGAAAGTGAAATGTAAATGAAATAAAATCATGAAGGGACACACAAGAATGATATGTGTGAGTGTGTGCCTAGCCTTGTAAGAGATAAGAGGTCTTTGAATACCTTTGTAGACCGATAATGTCCGAAACTCTTAAAAGCCGGCAACTTGAACGAATAATGGTTGAGACGTCCTTCGTCTTCGAAATTCTTCAATTACTAACCACTAAACATTACAAGTTAAACACGTTTTGATATGGAATTAATGCCAACACTAATTATCAACCTAACAATCTCCCCCTTTGGCAAATTCCATGTCAAAACCCCTAAACAAACACTAAAACAATTACAAAGAAAATTTGGTCACAATGAGTACAATGAGTTACACATATAGACACAAATTATAACAACAAGTCTTGAACTTCATCTTGGTCTTCTCTTGATATCACCTAAAAAGAACTTGAAAGCACAAGAATATCCAAGAGACAACACATATGGCAATATATATTCATTGGCAAGAAAATAACACATTTAAAGTTCAAATGGATCATGTATGCTCCCCCTAAATACATGCATCCAACAAAGATATCATATCCAAGATATTACATGCCATATGAAGTTCAATACTTAACACATACATAAAGAAGATATGCTAAAACAATATCATATTTCTCCCCCTTTTTGACATAAAATGAAGCCAAAGGGAAAAGAGAAAAGATACCTTGAGATCACAAAAACTTTGCTAGCAACTTGTGCCACCAAAGAACGTTGAACGATTTGATGACCTCATATTTGGAGGTGGATGCTTTGCTTGAAGAAATGCTTTCTTCCAAGTTCTTGATTTTTGCATCTTATTGAACCACCTTTGTGTTTAGCTCTTATATCTTCTCCCTTGATTCTTGTTGTTATCGATGTTAACCTAGCAAGGTTATACAAATCTAGACAACACAACAAACTCATCAAGGAAAAAATGAATCACAAATGCATAAATTTTACTCATAGGCACATTGGTCATTTCTACCAAATTCAACAATTGCATAAACAATCATATCAATCCCAAATATGAAGGAATTGGTATCAACAACAATCATCTCGACCCCATTCAAGAAGAGATTTGATTATAACAACAACTACTAACACTCTAAGCAAGGAGGAATTTTTTGCAACTACAAGCAATATAATTGATTACAACCACAATTACTATCACTCTAAGCAAGGAGGAATTTTTTGCAACCATAACCAATTGAATTGATTACAACCACAATTACTATCGACCCCAAAACAAAGAGGAACTCATTGCAACTACACTCAACTAAATTGATTATAACTACAATTACTATCGGCCCCACACAAAGAGGATTTCATTGCAATTACTCTCTTATCAACCACAAGAATGAAGAAATTGATTGCAATCTCAACTACTATACAACCCCAAACAAGGAGAAGGTGATTGCAAACACAATCATACAATTATTACAAAAAAAAAATTCATGCATTAATTGTGATCATACATACAAACGCATATATCATTATGAAGAATCATCATGCATATCAAGACATATGAAATAACATCTTCAAGATTCATCATACTAAAACAAAATATGCCAAACAAACAATAAATTCCCTTATCTCAAAACAAATGCTTTATCTCAAATAAATGTTATATTTAAAGCTCTCCCTAAGCTCCTTAACCTTATTAAGCAAGAATTCTTTTCTCCCCTTTAAGACAAGAATTCTTCCCTTTAAGACGAAGTCTCAATTAAGCACAAACAGAAACAATACACTCACATTTGGAACATTTCTCCACACATGGTGAGGTATACATTTTTCCCCTTTTTGTCAAGGAATACACAAATGATACAAGAGATAAAGAACGAGATATTAAGCAAACAAATCGTATAGAAAGCGAAGTTGAATAAACTAAGCCCCCCCTAAACATATGCTTCACATATTATCACAAAGTAGATTTGTTCACAAGGGACTATGAATCAACTCGAAGCATGTGAACATATCATAAAAGAGAACAAAGTCTAGCATACTATGCTCCCCCTTGATAAGTGCCCTATCTAAGATCAAGATAGAGTATTGTTCACAACGAGATCCACACAATCACACATTCAAGCAATTAGAGAAAATATTTCATCACTTTTCAAAGTCCAAGAGAGAATCATAGATTTTCATTAATCTCTCAAAAATATTCTCACATTGCTAATGAATCAAGCACATAAGCAAAATATGTGTGTGTATGTGTGAATACTTCTCACATATATAATAGGAGTAATTGTGACATCAACATGCAAATAATTTCCACACCTATCCATCTAAAGCATTTCCAAAAATAGGTCAAACCGATATTCATCCGGTTTTTGCTTTAAAACTTAAAAGAATAGATATCAACATGTGAGCGTGTGTGTGCATGTGGCTCAAAAAGTGACACTTACATCGCCTACCATTAGTCAAAGTCCCTTTGACCGTGTGAAAATATAAAATAAACCCGATCCCTAAATTAAATAAATAAATAATTAAAAATGAAAATTGAAAACCATATATATATATATATATATATTTCATTGGATCTTTACCAAATCTCCACAATCCATCTTTGAGATGGATGGTGGAAATCAAATAAAATTTAAAAGAATTTGTTTTTTTAAGTAACTTTTAATTATTATTATTTTTTGGTCTAAATTGATCTCCGACTGTCCATCATAAAGACGAATGGTTGAGATTAAGAATTGAATTTAAAAAATTCAAAATAACTCAAACATTCAAAAAATTGTTGAGATCCAAAAGTAATAAAAAAAAAAAAAAAGTGATAGAGGGATGGTGGAGATCAAATAATAAAAAAGAAAGCAAATTTTGAAAAAAAAAAAAAAAAAACTCTCTATCAATACTGATGGATGGTGGAGATTCAATCTAGAGGTTGGATTTCCAAGGAGATCATTGGAGATGCCCAAATGGAGATTTTCATGGATCTTCATCCTCCCCCGATTTGTGGCGGAGAGGCTCCAACATCCCTCAGCCGCGAGTGAGTTCAAAGGCTCCCTACTGCAAATCGGGGTGGGTGGGTATTGTCTTACCTCTCTCGTTACAACAGGGGAGGATGGCGATCCATCCTACTTTTTTCTTTTTATTTTTTTGTCTAATTTTTTTTTTTTAAAAAAAAATCTCGATCATCCATATTTGAGAATCGTTTTTAAAAAATATATATATATTTTTAAAAAAAATTATTTTGATCTCGATCATCTATTTTTATCCAATATGGATGATGGCGATTTTTCTTTAGTAAATTAATGGTCAAATGCCGATTTTACCTTTAAGTTGTTAAACTTAATGGTCAACCTTAGTTAAACCTAGGGATGGCAAAATTCCCTGTGGGGACCCGCACTTTTGGGGTAGGGATGGGTTTCAATTTGGTGGGGATGGGGATAGATAGTCTAACCTGCAATGGGTATGGGGTGAGAATGGGTTTTATACTCCCCACCCCGCCCCACCCCGCTTAAAATAATACTTAGTTAAACTACGTAGTTTCAAAGAAAATAAATATATCTATATAACAAAAGAAATATATATATATATATATATATACATATTAGGGACAATCTATAGAACACCGGTGTTTCTATACACCTTTAAAAAAAAATCCAGCTCATCAAATCTTGACCCTTGATTTGTCCAACTTTCACATCTAATGGTTATGTTTTAAAGTTGTTGTGATTTCCTATGCATCCTAATATTACCTTCTTAGCTGGTCACAAAACATAATGACCGTTTGTTCTTCACAAAACCCAATAGTTACCGTTTTTAATTTTCCTCCTTCCCAACACAATTTTCTTCTCCTTTCCAAATCTAACTCTTTTTATTTAAACGTACAAAAACACTTCTTCTCCTTTGCAAATCCAACTCTTCTTCTTCCCAACGCTATCTTCTTCTTTAACTTTTCTGGTTTACCAGCGCAAAAATTGTTGTGAACTTTTATTTGTTACCAGGTCAAACACTTCAATCGAACATTCGTCTTTCTGATTGGTGTTTCGTTATGGTGTTCAGACTCAAATGCGTTCGTATTAAAATCTCGTCTACAACCAATTCTTTTATGCTTCATCAAGTTTGATCTCACTGGTAAACATCCACTTCAATCGATCATGCGTCTTGCTCATTGGTGTTTCGGTCTGGTGGTCTGACTCGTCTAATTGCGTTCGTATTGAAATCTCGTCTCCAACCTACTCTTTTTTGCTTCATCAAGTTTGACCTCACAGGTATGTCTCATCCATGGCTTTTTTCGGTTAGCTTCGAATTCAATATGAATTAGCTTATTGTTTGAATTGTTCTTTTTGTCAGTAAGCTTTGAATTCAATATGAAATTACTTATTGTTTGAATCTTTCTTTTTATCTCATCTCTACAATATTTTGATTAGTTTCGAAATCAATATGAAGTTTAATTAGTGTTCGAATTCGTAGAATGAATAATGTTTTCCTGTATGTAATTGTTTCTGTATGTTATCTTTATAGTGATATTTCTATAATTGCTATAATTGTTCTTTATAATTTCTATGCTGAAAGATGCATGTTCAAAATGTCGGTGTTTCCTCGTATCAATATTATTTTCTGTTTGCTATTACTTTCATTATCCTTCGATCAACACATTTTTTTGCGATTAAAATTTTACTTATACTTCGATCATCCTGTTTAGACTTTGTATAGTAATGGATGGGAGTGGATCGCAAAGTAAGCCTGACAACAAGGAAGGATTGTTTTTCACACCAAATAATATGTGTTCTACTGGGGTGAATTATGTGCAATTTTCGTCATGGGAAGGCAGTGGCAATCAAGATGTTGATATCAATCAGATCAAAAATATGAAATTTGATTCCGTGGATGATGCAAGGTCGTTTTATCTTGGTTATGCTAGGGGTAATGGGTTTGCTATAAGAGCGACAAACTTGGACCATGACCGTGAAGGTAGAGTATTAAGGAGAAAGTGGGTTTGTGATAAGCAGGGATCAAGAAGGGAGGAGTATTTGACCAATAAAGATAGGAAACGCAAGCCAAGGCTGCAGACAAGACAAAATTGCAAAGCTTGTTTCTCAATTGGCCTAGACAGTGATACGTTAAAGTACAGCGTAAGGGTATTCATGGATGATCATTCACACAAACTAGCAACTTTTCGTGAGGTTTCATCCCATCGATCTCACAGAAACTTAGATGAAGGTGACTATGCCCAAATTGACGCCATGGGCAAAAACTGCATAAGAGGTTGTCAAACATTTGAGTACATGGTTGACCAGAAGGGAGGATACTCCAAAATTGGATTCACTCAGAAGGACATGTATAACAAGATTGCTAAGTTGAGACGATCAAAAGCTTTTGAAAGCGATTCACAAGCGGCAATTTCGTATCTCGAGTCAAAGGCATTTACTGAAGCAAACTTTTACTGCAGGTTCAACACAGATGATGATGATAGGCTTGCTAATATATTTTGGAGGGACTCCCATTCTCTATTCGAGTACAAGTGCTTCGGAGATGTTCTTGTTTTTGATACCACTTACAAGACAAATGCTTATGGCAAGCCTTTGGTTTTATTTGTCGGTGTCAACAACCATAGTGCAACTTGTGTATTTGGTGCTGCACTTTTGTTAGATGAGACTTTTACTTCATACAAATGGGCCCTTACTAAACTCATGGATTCAATGGGCATCAAGCATCCCCTTTCTATAATGACGGACGGAAACGAAGCAATGCGACAGGCAATCGATGAGGTCTTTCCAAACTGTCAGCACAGGGTATGCGGATGGCATGTAGCAAGAAACGCATGTGCTCACATTAACGGCCCTAAGAAGTCATCAGCCTTTAGATCCTTCATCTTTGACCACATAGACGAGGACAAATTCGATGAATGTTGGAATGAAATGATAAAACAACATGGTCTGGAAGACAACGTTTGGGTTAATATGATGTACGAAAAGAGGCATAGATGGGCAGAAACATATTCCAAGGGCCATTTTTTTGCCGGAATGCGCAGCACTCAAAGATTAGAGTCAATGAATAATTACATGAAAGAATATGTTTGCAGCCGTGAGAAATTGTTCGACTTATTCCCTCAAATCGACAGGGCACTCATGAGGTTAAGAAACAATTTCTTTACTGACGAATATGCTTCAAACACTAAGAGTCCTGTTATCTTAAGCCACATGAAGGCGTTGGAGAAGCATGCATCTTCCATCTACACTTATCGTATCTATTGTGACATTACTAAAGAGATCAACGATTCAATAAAGTATTCACACTTTGCACCATGGAATGAGGAGAATGAAGTCGAATACGTTCTCACCGAATATGATTCTCCATATAAAAAGACTGTGAGTGTTTTTTACTATAGGGACAGAATTGATTTTCAGCAAGTCGTTGAGGATGGTGATTGGGATTCGTCAAAGCACAATCTGCCAGTACTTTCGTGTGAATGCAAGTTGTTACAAAATAAAGGAATTCCCTGCTGTCATATGTTTTATGTTATGAAAGTGGAGACCATTACAAAGATTCCAGAGTCCTTGATATTTAAGAGGTGGACGAAGTCAGCTGCAGATGACATTCGTATCCATCTCCAGCCCGACAATGACTGTTCGAAGAGTGTTGATATTGCCCGGTTCGCTTCATTGAGTGCAGAGTGCAATTATATCTGTCACCGTGGGAGCCAAACCGAAGAAGGTTTCAATTTGATTAAAAGGGAACTCAATATTCTGAGAAATACTTTGCAAGGGTTGGATGATGAGTTCCGAAATAATTGCAACAAAAATGGTGATGATTCTAGTACAAAGAGCCAAATTTTAAAAGATCCAAATGTTGTAAAGACCAAAGGCAGACCCACTAGTCCGACTGCACCTACTACACCAGCAGGCAAGCCGCAAAAGCGTAAAAGACCAAATCAGTGCCGTATATGCCACATTTCCGGGCATGACTGGCGTAATTGTCCAAAAAGAGAATCAGACAGTTAGTCACTTTCATTAGTGTTTTGGGTTGATGATGCATTTGGATTTTTTTCGTTTGTCTTGTTTGTTATATGTATTTGGTTGTCACTGGGTTGTTATTTAATTCTCATGAATGTTAGTTACTTTTGTTATTGTTTGTTGTGTTGATAATTCTGTTTGAGTTGTTTGTTGTATGATTTTAATTGACATGTACTTTCTTTGATTTATGGATTTTGAGGTGGACCACAAGGACACATAATTTTCTATATGCAAATTATGTGTCCATGTGGTCTAGATGACTTCCATTGAAATTTAACTGGGCCACTGGGCCACAGCGAGCCATGTGGTTTACATATTTTGTACTAGGCCACAATGAGCCAATATGTTTAAAGAGGTTGTTCGTAAATGTAAAAGTTTTAGATTATGTTTAGAGAATGACGATCGAATTAAATAATTATGTGTCTAAAGCCGAACAACTGCTTCAAAGATGGCCTAGAAGTTTTTAATGATTATAAAAGTTGCCATATGCATAGTTAACCAAAATTATCCTCCAACTGTTTTGTGGTGTTCTCTGCTCGTTTTCCTCTGCTTTTCTTTGTTTTATCATGTTTTGTTTTTCTCCTTTCCCAGCTGTGTCTAGTTTTTGCCGGCTTGTGGCGCCTTGTTTGGGCTTTTTCAAAAAAAAAAAAAAATTATCCTCCAACTGAAAACCTGGACTTACCTTACCTCTGATTGCAATTAATAAGGTACAACATAAATAACCTAATATGAAGAACACAGTAATATGAATCTATAGAAACAATGCGATCACGTTAAATAAAATGAAATTACAGGAACCATAGTAATTTTACGTTACAGGGTATATAATATTTGATATTTTCGATTACTCCACACTACACATTGTATAGGCATTTACAAAGCAGCCAAAGAATGGCAATCGAAGATAGAAATATAAAAGCCCTAGTTTTCTGAATTGTTGCCTTTTTCTTAGCCAAATCAAACTCCAACACCCGAACACGATTTGTTAAGTCCACATTTTCGCTTTCGTAGAACCGATGAAGTCGTTTCGACCTATGAAATTCCCTTTGTAACCTCTGCAATTCTTCATTCAATGAGATATCAGCTGGGATAATTGTAACCGGTACTTCAGGACCCAACCATTTGAAGTAATTGCATCCACCAAATTCTTTCTGTAGTTTAAAACCAGAAAGAAATGTAAGCTCTATTAGTTCATAAATCAATCTATATAAGTATAAATTAAAACAGTCACTTATAGTTCACTAACCTTTCCTTTGGAACACCCTTCGAATAGTCTCTTATAGTTCCAAGGTGTTATGGCTAGATATTCTCTCAATGGTAGCCCACATTTGCATTTTCCCTCCCCATACCCACGTACGTTTGAAGAAGAGGAAGATGACATTAACAAAACCTTTTATTGTGCAAGTGAGAGAATATGAATAAAACCTTCCCCAACTAAACAAACAAATTGCAACTACTACTATTTTTCAATAAAAAAAAAGCTATCATAATAGCCAGATTTATCTAATTTTCAAAAATAACAATCTAAAAGTCAGATCAAGTACATGCAAACACTAATTACACAAGTATAATATCGCGGAATAAGATTATATATAAAATTTAAACAAGTTAAAACTTAGCTGCAGCTATAAATTAAGACAATTTTTTTAAATACAACAGTCGGGTTGACTTTAAACAAACTAAAAATCATGAAAACGTGGCTACACCATCTAGGTATGAACGCGATAAACCAGCACACCATTATCAGACATAGTCGAGTATAAATTTTCATCTTTGCTTCTTCTAATTACATATGAAAACCAATAATCATCACAACAAATTGTAATATATTAAATCGAAATTATTAAATTTCAAAAATATTAATCCGAAGTTATGAAATAACAGAAAAAAAATGTAACCAACCTGGCGGGTTGTAGATTGTTTGAAGATTGTTGAAGATCGATGGATGTACACAGCAGACGTGAGAGAGAGAAAGAGAGAGAGAGAGATAGACAGAGAGAGAGAGAAAGAGAGAGAGAGATAGACAGTGAGAGTGAGAGAGAGAGAGAGAGAGTTTTAGGGTTTCTAAATGTTTTATTTATGTTGTTTAGAGTTTTAGGTTTTTTTATTGCACCATAAAACATAAAACATTATCTCAAATGATGCATTTATTGCACATGTTTATTCCTCTTTCATTTCTTTAATATCCCGAATCCATTTAAGAATAAAAATAAAATAAAATAAAATAATGTTTTATCTTCCCTATCATATGACTATCCAATTATTGTCCTCATATGCAAATAAAATGTTGAATGCACAATCATAGTGTAATGTTTATATCAAAGGATATCAATGTTATACCTATATCATATGATTCTGTAAGGATTCCCGTTGTTTTTAATTGGCTTATTTCGTGATCAAACCAGATATGGGGATTCTTTGTAGGGGTAGTTTAGATGTTGTTATTAGTGCATTAGGCCCTTTGAAGACCTCATTATTGACAAGCACCAAAGGTAATATTCTAAGTGCTTTCTTGTCTTGAAGAGATAGTTGCACACACTCACAACTCATGCATATGTTTAATCTTTGTATGTTGTGTTTCTTTGTGTTGTGCATAAATGATTATTTACATCTCTTCTTGCTTGATTTTATGAGTGCATCTTATGTTGAAAACATCATAGCATTTAGGCTTTTAGGATGCATCTTGTTTGACTTTGTACCCCTTGCAAAATTGCTTGAGGGATACAATTTTGGGACTGTGCGCTGGTCCACCAGCGCCGGTCGACCAGCGCCGCTCACCGGCGTAAATCGCCCAGTGGCGCGCCGCTGGTCGTACGCTGGTGTGGACCAGCGCCGGCCACCAGCGCCGATCGCCCAGTATGGCGCCGCTGGACTGGCGCTGGTGGCAGCGCCTGACGTCCAGCGCTCAAGCCAAAATTGGCTTGTGCGCTGGTCCACCAGCGCAGGTCCACCAGCGCACAGAGTAGTTTTCTGGCGAGTTTTCAAAACGACCTCACTTCACTTATGGCCTCTATATATATGCTAACTTGATTTTAGGTCATTTAAGAGAGTTCTTATTCATGCTTCATACTTAGGATATTTTTCAAGAGAAGAAAAATACACAAAGAACTCATTTTTAATTACTCAAACACAATTTCATGATCATCAATCATCATCTAGCATCATCTTAGATCATCTAGATGTCATCTAGCATGGAATCTTCATCATACTTTGCTTGGTAAGCTTTTCACTAATATCTTACATATTTTGTGTTTAATTTATCTAGCAAATCTCAATTAATTACTTGATTGTTATTTTGTATGCTCTAGATACAAAATTGAGATTAGTATGATGTATGTTTGAGAAGTTGTATTGTGCTAGCATATTAGGTTTTATACTTGATATTGATTAGCTTAACTATTTGACATGTCATTTAGTTTTGATATCTAGGATTGTTCTTAATTGCATATTAATCATCTTAGATAAGCATATAGGGTTTCCCTTGCTCTATGTTGCATTTTGGATATTTTCATATATTCACTTAGGGTTGTATTCTCTTCAAGAGAAGCTAAGTCTTGTGTGTAGCAATCGGGATTAGGTTGCTTAGATCGCAAGCAAATTGGACTAGGTTCACTCATACCGGGATTAGGTAGGTGTGTGATTACTTCCGGGATTAGGTTGTAATCGTTTGCACATTTAGTGGATTCGAGGTTCGAGTGTGGCTTACTTACATAGCCCGTGGTTTTTCCCGTGAGGGTTTCCACGTAAAAATTCAAGTGTTAATTTAATTTCCGCACCATATTACACTTGCTTGTTTATATTATCTTGAGGGTAATTTCGTAATTTTGACTAACACGAAAAATTGGGTAAAAAGCGTAAAATCTATTCACCCCCCTCTAGATAGCTTTATACACACCGTGGTATATTTAGTTTCAATTGGTATCAGAGCGGGTTCCTAGACATACATAGGTGATCCTTGCTTTATTTTGGTGTGTTTTGCATTTTGTGTGATTTTTGATTATTCATACATTTGCATTCATTTCATTCATTCATAAACACTATGAGTGTGTTAGGATTCCCGTTGTTTATAATTGGCTTATTTCGTGATCAAACCACATGTGGGGATGCTTTGTAAGGGTAGCTTAGATGTTGTTGTTATTGCTTAGGCCCTTTTGAAGACCTCACTATTGACAAGCACCAAAGGTAATATTCTAAGTGCTTACTTGTCTTGAAGAGATAGATGCACACACTCACAACTCATGCATATGTTTAATCCTTATATGTTGTGTGTCTTTTATGTGTGCCTTAATGCTCATTCACATCTCTTCTTGCTTGTTAGTTTGATTGCATCTTGCATATCCAATTGCCTTGTCATGCTTAGACTTAGGATTGCATTTTTGCACTGGGCGCCCCCAAAAGCGCTCTACAGAGGCGCTGTACGAACAGCGCCCATTGAGCGCTGTTCAGACCTGATCGATTTAATCGGTCGCTGTTGGGTCGCTGTTGGGGAGCTGTACATAGCGCGGTACAGAGCGCTGTACGTATAGCGCCACTCTGTTTCCTCGTGAAAACAGAGCAAGGGCGCTGTACAATGGCGCCCTACGTACAGCGCCGAAGGCAAATAGTGGGCAAACTTATCAAAACGACCACACTTTGTTTTGGCCCCCTATATATATGCCACTTTGACTTTAGGTCAATTACAAGAGTTCATATTCAGATTCCATACTTAGGAGATTTTTCAAAGAGAAGAAAAATTCCAAAGAACTCATTTTTATTACTCAAACACTTGTTCCATGATCATCAATCATCATCTAGCATCATCTTAGATCATCTAGATGACATCTTGCATGGATTCTTCATCATACTTTGCTTGGTAAGCTTTTCACTAATATCTTACATATTTTGTGTTTCTCTTATCTAGCAATCTCAATTTAATTACTTGTATGTGATTTTATATTTGTTGAATACAAGATTGAGATTAGTATGATGTATGTTTGAGAAGTTGTATTGTGCTAGCATATTAGGTTTTTGTGCTTGATATTGATTAGCTAAACTAATTGACATGTCATTTAGTTTTGATATCTAGGATTGTTTTTAATTGCATATTAATCATCTTAGATAAGCATATAGGGTTTCCCTTGCTCTATGTTGCATTTTGGATATTTTCACATATTCACTTAGGGTTGTATTCTCTTCAAGAGAAGCTAAGCCTTGTGTGTAGCAATCGGGATTAGGTTGCTTAGATCGCAAGCAAAATCGGACTAGGTTCACTCATACCGGGATTAGGTAGGTGTGTGATTACTACCGGGATTAGGTTGTAATCGTTTGCACATTTAGTGGATTCGAGGTTCGAGTGTGGCTTACTTACATAGCCCGTGGTTTTTCCCGTGAGGGTTTCCACATAAAAATCAAGTGTCAATTTAATTTCCGCACCATATTACACTTGCTTGTTTATTTTATCTTGAGGGTAATTTCGTAATTTTGACTAACACGAAAAATTGGGTAAAAAGCGTAAAATCTATTCACCCCCCCTCTAGATAGTTTTATACACACCGTGCATTAATTAGTTTCAGAGTGGAAACGGTGGAAATGGTGGTGGCCACGAAGGAGCTTCTAGCACAAGGCCTCCACTTCTTACCGGTTTGAACTATTCCCAATGGAAAGGGAAGATGGAATCCTACATATGCCAAATTCATGACCGTGCATGGATGGCGGTGGAAGACGGATATGATCTCCCTATGATGACTCCCGCGGGTGGAGGACAAGATGTTTTGAAGCCTAAGGCGCAATGGAACGCGCAAGAGTTTGAGGCTTCTAAGTGGAATAGGAAGGCGATGCATGCCATTATGTGTGCCATGGATGAGAATCAGTACAAGCTTATTCAGAATACTCAAATTGCCAAAGTGGCATGGGACATCCTTCAAGTTGCACATAAGGGAACCGAGGTGGTGAAGGAGTCCAAGCTTCAAGTCCTCCAAACTCAATTTGAGTTACTTAGGATGGGAGAGGATGAATGCTTCAACGACTTCGAAATCAAATTGATGGACATAGTAAATCAAAGCCATCAACTCGGAGACCCGTATTCGGATAGGAGAGTCAAGCAAAAAATTATGAGATCTCTCCCCGATAGGTTTGAATCAAAGGTGACGGCCATAGAAGAAAATAGTGGCTACATGGATATGAAGCCAAGTGAGGTAATTGGGCGTCTCCTTGCATATGAGTCTAGGAAGGCTCCTAGCAACACTACTCCTCCTAAGAAGTCTAAAGGAATAGCTTTGAAAGCATCTAAGGATGAAAAGGAGGCAAAGCATGAATCAGATGAAGACCTTACCTTATTTGTGAAACGGTTCAACAAGGTTATGGGGTTCAAGAAGAAGAAGGGATTTGGGTCAAGAGGACAAGATATGAAGAAAAAGAGTTCCTTCAAGAAGGTTGAGCCTAGACAAGAGAGGACCGAAAGGAAAGGGGTCCGATGCTTTGAGTGTGGTGGGATTGGTCACTTTGCCCCCGAATGTGCGAATCACAATGAGAGGAAGAAGGGTAAAGTGATGGCCGCCACATGGAGTGGGAGTAGTGATGACTCCAATGAGGAGGATGAGTCTTCAAGTGAGGAAGAGCTCATGGCTAACTTCCTAGCTTTTGCATCTTCTCACAAGAGCAAAAGTGCTAGTGAAAAGGAAGATTTGAGTCAAGAGGAAATTGACTCTAGTGAAGAAGAAAGTGACTCCTCTTCTAGTTCCAAGAAGAAGTTTGTGGAGCAAAAGGTGCTTGCTAAATACCATGCCGAGTTCAATGATTTAGCACTTAAAAGCACAAGAAAGATTGAGAGGTTGAGAGAAGAAAACCTTGAACTTTCGGCTCACAATGACCACTTAAGTGAACAAGTGGAAAGATTGAAGAGGAGAGAGGATAAGTTAATTGAGGAGTTAGACTTGTCCAAGAGAAGTGAAGAAGGCTTGAAGAGGGAACTTGTAGAAGCTAAAGGGTCCTTGGCTAGGATAGATTCTAGCACCAAGAAGCTTGATCATTTACTTGGTGTTGGAAAGAGTCCAAGTGACAAGAGAGGTCTTGGGTATGAAGATGGCAAGAAAATCTCAACCTCTAACAAGACCATATTTGTCAAGAGCTTGAAGAATGAAGAAACTTCATTTGTGCAACCTCCTAAGAAGAAGTTAGAAATAGGACAAAGTTCTAATGCACAAGTGAAAATGGGGCCAAGAAGGAAAACTCAAGCTCAACCTCTTAAGGTTCCTCAAGCCAACACTCCTCCCAAATTGGCTCACAAAGGAAAAAGACCAATCATGCAACCTCAAGCTTGGAAGCAACCAAGACCGGTTCAACAACGAAGATGGATTGAACCCACTTATCCACAAAGACATGGACGTACTCAAAGGCGAGGTATGATTCCTTTTTTCATTCCTATTTGTCACTTTTGTGGTTGTGATGGTCATATTAGACCAAATTGCTTTCAATATATTAAAATGTGTAGAAAACAAAGCATGATTAAAAAGAGAAAGAATAGAGCCAAGATGCATGTTTCTAGGAAAGAAAATATTGATTTGCATGATCCTAGAAATAGTAGAGCACATGTACCAAAGACCACTAAGAAAGCTAAAATTGTTGCTAAGTGGATTAGAAAGAATGAAAATGTTTGCCATGTTGCACAAATAGCCTTGAAGGAAAATTCTTCTAATTTTTGGTACTTGGATAGTGGGTGCTCTAGGCACATGACGGGAAACAAGAGTTTCTTCGAGACTCTTGTTATGGAGGAAGGTGGAAATGTCACTTTTGGTGATGGATCCAAAAGAAATGTTGTAGGGAAAGGAACCATTTCCGTTCCCGGATTACCCTCCTTATCCAATGCTTTATTTGTTGATGGCTTGAAAGCCAATTTAATTAGCATTTCACATCTTAGTGATGAAGGATATTCCGTCTTGTTCTCTAAAGATTATTGCTCTATCCTTAAACCCGATGGACAAACCTTATTGAAGGGCATGAGATCTAGCGACAATTGTTATTGTCTTGAAGCTAGAATTGTATCTAATCATGTGTCCATGGATGAGCAAATTGAGTTGTGGCATGAAAGACTTGGCCACATGAACTTTAGGGATCTACGGACCCTTGGAAAGTTCAATTGTGTGCGTGGCCTCCCTAAGCTTGGGAAGAAAGCCAATGGTATTTGTGGACCTTGCCAACAAGGAAAGCAAACTAAAAGCATGCACAAAAAGGGTAAGTATCTCACCACCAAGGAGCCACTTGAGCTTCTCCACATGGACCTCATGGGTCCCATGCAAACCGAAAGTTTGGGTGGAAAGAGATACATTTTTGTTTGTGTTGATGATTTCTCTAGATTCACTTGGACATATTTTCTTAGAGAAAAATCCGAAACTTTTGATAAGTTTAAAATGCTTTGTAATAAAATTCAAAATGAAATGAACTCTAATATTAAAAGCATTAAGCGGATTAGAAGTGACCATGGGAGAGAATTTGAGAATGCCACCTTTGAAACCTTTTGTAATGGTTTAGGCATCTCCCATGAATTTTCTGCTCCTAGGACACCTCAACAAAATGGAGTTGTTGAGAGGAAGAATAGGGTCCTCCAAGAGATGGCCCGTGTGATGTTGCTTAGCAACAATGTCCCTAGGAACCTATGGGCCGAAGCCATCAACACGGCTTGCTATATAGGAAATAGAGTGTTCCTAAGGCCCGGTACTAGAAACACCTCCTATGAGTTATGGAAAGGCAAGAGGCCAAATGTTAGCTACTTCCACACTTTTGGAAGCAAATGCTACATTTTGAATGACCGTGATCAACTTGGCAAATTCGATGCTAAGAGTGATGAGGGTATTTTATTGGCTATGCCTTAAATAGTAGAGCCTATAGAGTTTTCAATTTAAAGACTCTAAGTGTTATGGAATCATCCAATGTCGTATTTGATGATACTAGGCTCAAGTCTAATGATCATGAGGAGGAGGTTATTTTTAGTGATGATTCTCCTTTGGAGGAGGTTGTGGTGTCGCCTAATGTTGGGACATCTAATGTCAACAATGATGGCACACAACCTATTGATAGAGTTCCTCTCTTGGACTCTAAAGAACCCGCTCCATGGGTTAGGAAACTCCATGATAAAGAAGATATCATTGGAGAGGTAAATGAGGGTGTTAGGACTAGACGCCAACTTGCTAATCTTATTAGCTATACATGTTACACCTCTCAAATTGAACCCAAAAAGGTTGAAGAAGCCTTAAATGATGAATTTTGGGTTCTTGCCATGCAAGAAGAGCTAAGCCAATTCGAAAGGAATGAGGTTTGGACTCTAGTTCCTAGGCCTAAGACCACAAATGTCATAGGCACCAAATGGATATTTAGGAACAAATCCGATGAGGATGGCAACATAGTGCGGAACAAGGCTAGACTTGTAGCACAAGGGTACTCTCAAATTGAGGGTATCGACTTTGAGGAGACTTTTGCTCCCGTTGCCCGCTTAGAGTCCATTAGGCTTCTCTTGTCCATCTCTTGTGTGCACAAGTTCAAATTGCACCAAATGGACGTCAAGAGTGCCTTCCTCAATGGCTTCTTGCAAGAGGAAGTGTTTGTTGAACAACCTAAGGGGTTTGTGGATGCACACCACCCCAATCATGTCTATCGCCTCAAGAAGGCACTTTATGGGTTGAAACAAGCACCGAGGGCTTGGTATGAGCGCCTCACTCAATTTCTTGTTGACAACAACTACACAAGAGGTAGTGTTGACAAGACACTATTCATCAAGAGAGACAATGATGAGCTTTTCATAGCTCAAATATATGTTGATGATATAGTTTTTGGCTCCACCAACAACACCAAAGTCCAACAATTTGTTGATGTCATGTCTCTTGAATTTGAGATGAGTCTTGTTGGTGAGCTTAGTTACTTCCTAGGTTTGCAAATTAGGCAAATGCATGATGGGATTTTCATAACCCAAGCCAAATATTCTAAGAACCTAGTGAAGAAGTTTGGTTTAGAGAAAGCCAAACATTGTGATACACCCATGAGTACCACTTTGAAGCTAAGCAAGGATGCTAGTGGTAAAAGTGTGGAACAAACTCTATATCGTGGCATGATAGGTAGCTTGCTTTATTTGACCGCAAGTAGGCCCGATATATCTTTTAGTGTGGGTGTGTGTGCTAGGTACCAAGCGGATCCTAAGGAGTCCCACCTCTCTTCCGTGAAGAGGATCATTCGCTATGTGAATGGGACATCCAACTATGGGATTTGGTACTCTTTTGACACTAATGCTAGTCTAGTTGGCTTTAGTGATGCGGATTGGGCAGGAAATTGTGATGATAGGAAGAGCACATCGGGCGGTTGCTTCTTTCTAGGCAACAACTTGGTGTCTTGGTTTTGCAAGAAGCAAAACTCGATTTCCTTGTCCACGGCCGAGGCCGAGTACATAGCCGCGGGGAGTGGATGCACACAACTCCTATGGATGAAACAAATGCTTGTAGACTACGGATTCAACCAAGGTACTCTCACTCTCTTTTGTGATAACATGAGTGCTATTAATATTTCCAAGAATCCGGTTCAACATTCTAGAACTAAGCATATTGACATCCGCCATCACTTCATTAGAGAGCTTGTTGAAAATAAATGCATAGTACTTGAACATGTAGGTACTAATGATCAACTTGCGGACTTATTTACTAAACCCTTAGATGCTACTCGATTTAAAACTCTTAGTAGATCTATTGGGATATGTCTTGTGGAGTGATGTTCTATGATTGACCCCATATGGGGAACTCAAGCAAAGAGAGCTATTTTGCATTCATGTAACTTGCAAAAAATTTGAAATAACTTATGCCTCTTCTTTTGATTGCTTGAGTAAGCTTGGTTGTACATATGTATATATGCTTTCAAATTCTATAAGTGTGAACCTTGCTTGTCTACAATCCATGTCATATTTATGTTCAAACATGCATTTTTGGACTAGGAGATTTACATAGGAAGTATGATGTGAATGACCTATAGTTATCTCCATGACATGATGTTTCTTAAATAACATGCTTATGCTAAATGAAAAAGCATGAAATTCATACAACATGCTCACATGAAAAGCATGAATTGATGATTGCATATTCTTAAAAATGCAAAACTTGTGTGAAAGCTAATGAGACTCAAAATGAATAAAGGATCTTGTATCCGTTCAAAGGAATTACATTCCAAATGTCTCTCTTTCTTTATTAGTTGAACATGGTTACTATCATACGGATATCTTATCCGGAAAAATCTAATAGGGTGCAAAGTCGCTCATGCCATGTTTCGCTTATAAAGTTGGATATAGTTACTCTTAAATTAAAATCAATAATCTCTATATCCTTGCTTTTTCCATGACATTGGTGAAATTGGTTTGAATTCGAATTAGAAACCTTTGTCATTTGCTTTGCCAAATACCATTGTATTTTGGACTTGAATGCTATATGTCTTGTATGCAAAGCATGTTGGATTCACACATTTTCTCAAATAAATCTCCTTGTTTCTCTCAAATTAATTGAAGTGCATAACGTGACTTATATGTATATGCATATCTTGCATGCTTCTATCTCTCGTTGCTATGAGTGACCCGGTTGGGGACTACTCCTTTGCCTATATCATGACAAAAAGGGGGAGTAGGATATTGTAAGGGGAGTTGCAAAATAGAGAAGCTATTGTGCACTTTGGGGAGATAAAACATTGAGGGGGAGTAACCCTTTGAGGGGGAGCATTGCATTTATCATACATTGCATACATTTGCTAATGTTGTGCCTAAATTCTAAAAATGCAAATGCTTGGTATTATTCTCACATGATTAATCTCACACTTTACTTGAATTGGAATGTTAGAAACTCTTTTCAGGGATTGATTATTCTACAAGAGGATTGAAGACTTCAAGTTGCATTCTCTTATCTCTTTGTAATGTAGAATATCATTGTAATCCCGTAGTTTCTATTTTGTTGTGAGGATTTAATGTGAGTGATGGTTTTGTCACGAAATAGCCAAAGGGGGAGATTGTAAGGATTCCCGTTGTTTTTAATTGGCTTATTTCGTGATCAAACCAGATATGGGGATTCTTTGTAAGGGTAGTTTAGATGTTGTTATTAGTGCATTAGGCCCTTTGAAGACCTCATTATTGACAAGCACCAAAGGTAATATTCTAAGTGCTTTCTTGTCTTGAAGAGATAGTTGCACACACTCACAACTCATGCATATGTTTAATCTTTGTATGTTGTGTTTCTTTGTGTTGTGCATAAATGATTATTTACATCTCTTCTTGCTTGATTTTATGAGTGCATCTTATGTTGAAAACATCATAGCATTTAGGCTTTTAGGATGCATCTTGTTTGACTTTGTACCCCTTGCAAAATTGCTTGAGGGATACAATTTTGGTACTGTGCGCTGGTCCACCAGCGCCGGTCGACCAGCGCCGCTCACCGGCGCAAATCGCCCAGTGGCGCGCCGCTGGTCGTACGCTGGTGTGGACCAGCGCCGGCCACCAGCGCCGATCGCCCAGTATGGCGCCGCTGGACTGGCGCTGGTGGCAGCGCCTGACGTCCAGCGCTCAAGCCAAAATTGGCTTGTGCGCTGGTCCACCAGCGCAGGTCCACCAGCGCACAGAGTAGTTTTCTGGCGAGTTTTCAAAACGACCTCACTTCACTTATGGCCTCTATATATATGCTAACTTGATTTTAGGTCATTTAAGAGAGTTCTTATTCATGCTTCATACTTAGGATATTTTTCAAGAGAAGAAAAATACACAAAGAACTCATTTTTAATTACTCAAACACAATTTCATGATCATCAATCATCATCTAGCATCATCTTAGATCATCTAGATGTCATCTAGCATGGAATCTTCATCATACTTTGCTTGGTAAGCTTTTCACTAATATCTTACATATTTTGTGTTTAATTTATCTAGCAAATCTCAATTAATTACTTGATTGTTATTTTGTATGCTCTAGATACAAAATTGAGATTAGTATGATGTATGTTTGAGAAGTTGTATTGTGCTAGCATATTAGGTTTTATACTTGATATTGATTAGCTTAACTATTTGACATGTCATTTAGTTTTGATATCTAGGATTGTTCTTAATTGCATATTAATCATCTTAGATAAGCATATAGGGTTTCCCTTGCTCTATGTTGCATTTTGGATATTTTCATATATTCACTTAGGGTTGTATTCTCTTCAAGAGAAGCTAAGTCTTGTGTGTAGCAATCGGGATTAGGTTGCTTAGATCGCAAGCAAATTGGACTAGGTTCACTCATACCGGGATTAGGTAGGTGTGTGATTACTTCCGGGATTAGGTTGTAATCGTTTGCACATTTAGTGGATTCGAGGTTCGAGTGTGGCTTACTTACATAGCCCGTGGTTTTTCCCGTGAGGGTTTCCACGTAAAAATTCAAGTGTTAATTTAATTTCCGCACCATATTACACTTGCTTGTTTATATTATCTTGAGGGTAATTTCGTAATTTTGACTAACACGAAAAATTGGGTAAAAAGCGTAAAATCTATTCACCCCCCCTCTAGATAGCTTTATACACACCGTGATATATTTAGTTTCAGATTCCCCTCCCACATGCACACAATACTACAAATGACGAGTTAACATATATTAGTTACCGAATTATTCGTACATGTGTACAACAGGTCAAATCATTTTCCCATATAGTCATTCATATTAATTGAAATTTATTAGTTATAATGGTAGTACAAATCGTTGTCCGACTATCCAATTGTTGTCCCCATATGCAAATAAAGTGTTGAATGCACATTCATAGTGTAATGTTTATATCAAAGGATATCAATGTTATACCTATATCATATGATTCCCCTCCCACATGCACACAATACTACAAATGACGAGTTAACATATATTAGTTACCGAATTATTCGTACATGTGTACAACAGGTCAAATCATTTTCCCATATAGTCATTCATATTAATTGAAATTTATTAGTTATAACGGTAGTACAAATCGTTGTCCGACTATCCAATTGTTGTCCCCATATGCAAATAAAGTGTTGAATGCACATTCATAGTGTAATGTTTATATCAAAG
Source organism: Acer saccharum (assembly GCA_030490815.1). NCBI lineage: Eukaryota > Viridiplantae > Streptophyta > Magnoliopsida > Sapindales > Sapindaceae > Acer > Acer saccharum. The sequence continues at coordinate 4,999,150 of CM059871.1, forward strand.
GATATCAATGTTATACCTATATCATATGATTCCCCTCCCACATGCACACAATACTACAAATGACAAGTTAACATATATTAGTTACCGAATTATTCGTACATGTGTACAACAGGTCAAATCATTTTCCCATATAGTCATTCATATTAATTGAAATTTATTAGTTATAACGGTAGTACAAATCGTTGTCCGACTATCCAATTGTTGTCCCCATATGCAAATAAAGTGTTGAATGCACATTCATAGTGTAATGTTTATATCAAAGGATATCAATGTTATACTTATATCATATGATTCCCCTCCCACATGCACACAATACTACAAATGACGAGTTAACATATATTAGTTACCGAATTATTCGTACATGTGTACAACAGGTCAAATCATTTTCCCATATAGTCATTTATATTAATTGAAATTTATTAGTTATAACGGTAGTACAAATCGTTGTCCGACTATCCAATTGTTGTCCCTATATGCAAATAAAGTTTTGAATGCACATTCATAGTGTAATGTTTATATCAAAGGATATCAATGCTATACCTATATCATATGATTCCCCTCCCACATGCACACAATACTACAAATGACGAGTTAATATATATTAGTTACAACAGGTCAATTCATTTTCCCATATAGTCATTTATGTACGTTATCAGTAATGTGTATAATTGTTCAATTCATGCATGGTCCCATGTTAAACTCACAGTATAATATTTTATATTTGCAATCAGAGTTGAATAAGATTGTATACGGTTACACATTACTGAACTATACTCTTAAGTTGTATGAAATTATGTCACACCGGTTTGGATTCCAAAGGGTCTGATTGACACCAAATGCCAACAATTATGACTTATACGGATTCCAGGTGTTTGGCACCGAATTGAATGCCAAAAATTGTGACTATTCTATATGTTTACTCTATATATATATTCACCAAATAACATTTTGTCTCCTTATCTACTCTTTCTCTCTACTCTTTCTCTCTGTGTATTTTAAATCTGATTTTTCTTTGTTTCTCCACCATGGAAAACCCTTCACCAACTTCGACAAAGAAAGTGAAAACTGACTCCAACTCATCAAATGATAATCAACAGAAAATGGTTCATCACATACAGAAACTGGAACGCGATATAACTGCAGTCAACCGCAAGCTTTATCGCCACCCTGCTGTTGATCAAATCGATTTCAAATGTTTTACTGGAAAGGATGTATCTGGTGCTTACAATCTAGGTATGGAGGACGGGTTTAAGCTTTTTAAGGATTATATGAAGAAGGTTCATCCGGAAGGCAATTGGGATGTGGTTGACCAAAGTCATGCAAAGGATATGTTGAAGGACTAATGTAGTTTTTGGTACCTTTTTTTTTTTCACTCTTTTGTTATGTAAAGTGCTTTTAATCAGACCTTGAACTTTTTTTTTGGTTTCATGATCATGTTTTGTAAATTTCTTTTGTGTGTTTCTTCGTGAGAAGAACAAAGGTGTGTTTGTTTTTGTTTCTAATAATATAACGTCTTTATTACTTGTGTTTATTAAACTGATCGGTTTAGTTGTGTTTCTAAAACATACTTATTGATTGATCGATCGATATCTGGGTTGATTGGATTCAATGAATTTGAATTATTATTTCAAGACTAATTGATCATCAACCATTAACGTTTACGTTTACAATTTGTTGAAACCGTAATACGATTTAATATTGCTTAATACGATTTTCTAATGATTATAATATTGTTTAAATAATTACTTGGAATGCAGATGAAGTAATCATGATCTCGATTTCCCATTAATCGTTTCAGATGAACCACCGCAATAAATTTTATAAATATTTATGTATTTACTACATCTTTTGGAGTGTAACTTTAAATTACCAAAAAGTTAATGTAATAGTCATCTCGTTTTCCCATTAATCTTTTCCTGTGAACCAACTTATTTAATATTTTTTTAATTCAATTGATTTTTTTGATGTGGAAACGAATACGAAGTGTTTCAATAATTATATTTTTACTTAACTCAGCAAATCCGTACAAAAACATTTCATTCAACTGTAATCCATCAAATCCATTGGATAGAGTGAAGGCGTATTTATTTATTACTACATCTTTTGTAGTGCAAGTTGATATTACCAACAACTATTAATCATCATCTCGTTTTCCAATTAATCTTCTCGGCTGAACCAAGATGTAGTGCAAGTTGATATTACCAACAACTATTAATCATCATCTCGTTTTCCAATTAATCTTCTCGGCTGAACCAACTCATTTAATATTTTTTAATTAAGTTGGTTTTTCTGATGTGAAATCGAATTGAAATTGTTTTAATTATTATATAGAAACTACTGTCAGCAAATCTTAGAAGAATATTTAATTCAGATTGCATCTATCAAATCCATTGGATATTGTGATGGCGGTTTGAATTTATTTGCTTCATTTTTCAAAATCATTAAATGAGTCCATCAAATCAAAAGATTGACCATATCCAACCAGTTAATTGTGTAATTTTAGCATACGTTTATCAATAAATAAATTGGAACCCTAATCCCATTTGTTGCGTTCACAGACAGAGAGAGAGAGAATGAGAGAGGTATGTTTGGTTTAAGTGATCAACGACGTACAAATGGGATTAGGGTTCCATTTTAATTTATTTATTAACTGATAAAATTACATAATTAACCTTAACATTGACAAATTATAACTACATTTACACAATTTTCTGAGGATGACAAATTTGTACAGGTCCAATATCAATGAATAGTCTGAAAACATCATGATCAGTATTTAAACTCAATTAAATCTTTATGTTTTGATAACCCAATATGCTGTAATTAATTGCCCAATGCATAATCAGTATTTAAAATCAATTAAAATCTTTATGTTTTGATAACCCAATAGGCTGTAACTAATTGCCCAATGCATGATCAGTATTTAAAATCAATAGGCTGTAATTAATTGTCTAATGCGTGATCAGTGTTTAAAATCAATTAAAATCAATTAAAATCTTTATGCTGTAATTAATTACCCAATGCCCAATGCATTGCCCAATGCTTTACTGCCCAAGGTAGTTAAGTTAGGCTTTACTTTACTTAACTGCCCAATGCATGATCAGTAGTTAAACTCAATTAAATCTTATGTTTTGATAACCCAATATGCTGTAATTAATTGCCATACAATACATGATCGGTATATGTTTTGATAACCCAATATGCTGTAATTAATTGGCCAATGCATAATCAGTATTTAAAATCAATTAAAATCTTTATGTTTTGATAACCCAATAGGCTGTAATTAATTGCCCAATGCATGATCAGTATTTGTATTAAATAGGAAGACAAAAAGATAGTATTGCTTTCTCCAAAAGCCAATATAGGTTTTTATTGTCATGTATTGTATGGCAATTAATTACAGCATATTAGGTTATCAAAACATAAGATTTAATTGAGTTTAAATACTGATCATGCATTGGGCAGTTAAGTAAAGTAAAGCCTAACTTAACTACCTTGGGCAGTAAAGCATTGGGCAATGCATTGGGCATTGGGTAATTAATTACAGCATAAAGATTTTAATTGATTTTAAACACTGATCACGCATTAGGCAAAATGATCAATATTTGTATTAAATAGGAAGACAAAAAGATAGTATTGCTTTCTCCAAAAGCCAATATGGGTTTTTATTGCTTCGTATTGTATGGCCAGTTAATGTCTCCTTACTTGCCAAGCCAATTTCAACTCTTTTAATATCATTGCATTTTCTCCATTTAACATCAAAATCATGATTCCGTATTCCCATTAATAATAGTTATTATTTACTCTACACAGTGTAATATTTAAATGAGTAATGTATTTATATTTATATATCCTAATCAAAATTATGTTTAAATAATTAATTTATTTAAGCGGTCAGCATTTCCTAAAGAAAAATTTTGTAATCGCAAACACCAAATCCATTGGATATTGTGTAGACAGTTTGAATTATTTTTTTTCAATGGATCTATCATATCAATTGAATTACGATCTGAAAATTTGTTCAAACACCATTACTTTTCAAGTATACTTTATACGATATTATATTTCTTAAGGTCATCTGCAATTACCTCCAACCCTCATGAAATCACCAGAAATACAATGACAATGATCAAACATACGATATTACACAACCAGTCAACCACACCATAAATGGTGAGAATAAAAACACCTAAACATCTTCAGAGATGTCAACACAAATTCAACAACACCTTTCTGGTGTGATTACAGACAAAAACCATTAAAAAAAAAAAAACAGATACAAAAACATATAAAAATAACAAAAGAGTCATCACTTGTTCAACATTTCCTTTGCATTATTTCCACAAACCTCATCCCAATTACCATCAGGTTTAATATTCTTCAAATAATCCTTAAGCAACTTGAAACCGTCCTCCATACCAAGCTGGTAGGAACTAGCAACATCTGAACCCGAAAAGGATTTGGACTTGATTTTCACAATAGATGGACATCGATAAATGGTGGTGGACAATTCATCTTGACGGTCTTTAAGACGTTGTATACCTCGTAGCAAATGTTCCCTCTCCAAACCCAGATTGTTGGAATCACCAAACAACTGACCTCTGATATTTGCTACTGGCCAATGCTTCTAGACGATCATGAAGATGTTGGATAGTGCGTTCTAACTCTTCCCTAGTATAGATAATGACCTCTGCCATTTATCGTTAGTTGCTTTCACATATAGAGAGAGAGAATGAGAGAGGTATGTTTGGTTGAAGTGATGAACGACGTACAAATGGGATTAGGGTTCCATTTTAATTTATTTATAAACTGATAAAATTACACAATTAACCTTAACATTGACAAATCATAACTACATTTAGGAGATATAAAGAACTGTTTTAAAAATATATTGTTGTATAAGTATAAAATTAGTACCTATTTAATGTCGATATCAATATATCATACCACATAGTAGTAATTTTTTTTTTTTTTTTTTATGCATGTGGTAAGTCATTTAATATGTCATCAATGTGCTTCCCACCACAAAGCAGCAAACGAATTTTATATTGAAACTTAAAAAGGCTCCCACATGTCATCTGTATTAATAAAGATGGCAGCTGAACAGTCAAGATGAAGAGTCAACATTCCTTATGTATGTTTCACTGGTTAAGTAAGTGCAACATATTCTTCATTATCAATCAAGATGATATATTGCAGAAACTGTGGAGATTACCGATTCCAACTCCGGACAGTGGAACATGTAGATGATTCGATTGCAGTTCCGGAACAACAGATAAATCTGGCACAAGGTTTTTTCTTCACAGTGCAATTCTACTACACCACTAAGCTTGTTTATCCAAATCGCACTTTAGCAATTGAAGACGACGCAATGCAATGCGAGTTTCACGTCCAATTTGATAATCTTTACGCAGAAGATGAATATTCATTGTCAGGTAAGTTGCGTGGATGCTTTTCCGGTACTGACCTACCAAAAGACGTTGAACAGACTATGACGAAAATAATTGTGGATATGTCAATGTCTATAGCCTGTACTATGCCAGAGTACAAAGTTGTACCAATTTTGGTGCAAATTGGGATTGTGCTTCGACTCTCTATGAAAGAAGAAAGTTTGTTCAAGTCAGAATTGATAAAGATGGAAATTGATAAGGGTTTGTTACCGGGAGAACATTGTGTGATTTGTTTTGAAGATTTTTTTTCATCGGGAGGGGAAATTGTTTTGATGCCATGCTCCCATATTTATCATCATACTTGTATCACCAAGTGGTTCGAGAAGGCACTCAACTACCCAACCTGCCGTGAGCAACTGAAACTTTCCTATGAGTAAGCTATGTTCGTATTTTTCCATTGCAATATTTTGGGTTGATTGGACCAGGCCATCTGATTAGTATTTTTTTTTCAAAAAAATTATTTTCTATGCAATCACACATTTCAAGTGTGTAAGATCTGTCGATCATAGCTTTTTTGGTTTGTTTGTAATCTGATTGACATCAAATATAGTGCGCTTGGTCACTGTATGAACTCTTTGAGGAATTCCCTTTAGTTTAAAAAAACCTGAAATGATGTGTTCTATTATTTCATAATTGAATACATTCATTATTTAGATCTCGAAGGACATTTGCTTGAATTTTTGGTAATTTATATGTTGAACCCTTGATTTAATCTATGAACAATACCAGTTTAAAAATATATCCGTATAAAGATTATATCAGGGATCACCAACAGACGTAAATAATTATAAGAAAGAGTGATTCCATTTCCAATTTTTGTTGTCAAAAATAAAAATTAAAAATAGCATAATCATCCAACCAAAATCCCAATCGTGTATTAAAAGCATCAATAATGTGTCCTTGGATAAAGAGATGCAGCTAATTCAATATCTGCTTTAAGTAATTGCCCAATGCATGATCAATATCTGTATTACTTTCTCGAAAATGCAATATAGGTTATTATTGATTTCTAGTTTATGGTCAATTAGTGTTTCGTTAATTACCAATTGCACACTTCCCACACGCATTATTAATTGAAAAAAATTCAGGTCAGTCTTACTCCACTGCATGTGAAACCTATATTAGACCTGGGCATCTTATTGTGAATTTGTTGTTTGTTTTTAAATATACTTTGTCTTCAAATATTTTAGTTCTTTCGATCACAGTTTAGTTTAGGTAATCAACTATTAGATACTATGTTCACGGAAAAATGATGCAGTTTTTGTTGGTGTGATCACACCAGAAAGTGTAATAGCCTGCTTCACCGGACCCCAAACTAAATAGTGATTTCTCGTTGTATTATACGTGATAGAAGATTTACTTATAAAAAATCTTCTACCTAAAACGAAAGCAACTCCTTAAACAAATATTGAATGCACCGAATGTATTTGTTGACTTTTATATATTAAAAAAAAAAAAAAAACATATAATAGTAATAGTGAATCTCAATTTTAATCTTAGTTTATTAAAATTTTTAAAAAATAGCAAATACCTATGACAATAGATCAGGATCAGTGAAGAGTGCAATTTTGCTCACCCACATTAACTAAAGGTAAGCATTACCCCCCGTGCAATTTTGCTCACCCACATTAACTAAAGGTAAGCATTACCCCCCATCTCAGGTGTTGGGTTAACTTTGGACTTTGGGTTAAGTTTGGGACACGTGGCAACACCTGAGGTGGGGAGTAATGCTTACCTCTAGTTAAAGGGGTGAGCAAAGTTGGCACTCTATCAAGATATAATTAATATAAAATGACAACTCAACTACCACAAATGTTGGGATTTGTAGCATTAATCTTTATAAAAAAAAATAAAAAAAAAGGATTTACTGCACAAACCTAAACCTAATTTTTTTTAAAAAAAATTACCAATTGCGTGTAAATGTCGTGTTTGTTATACGAAGCGTTAGGGTTTAAGCCTTAAGGTATTAGAAAGTTGGTTTCACAAAAGTTATTAGGAAATCCCCAAATATAAACCCTAAAAACTCATCAAAAGAATTCGAAGTTGGTTGATGTGAGCTGCCCAAAGACTGGAATTCGTCTCTTCAGCAACATTGAAGCCTTCCCACACATCTATAATCCTGACTCCACGCTACTACGGTCAATGCACATTCTCTTCTCAACCTTGTTTTGTAATGTTTTTTTGTTGTTGTTGTGTTTGCTGAAGGAATTCGATATGCTTTATCTTGATTCTTGTTTCAAGAATAATTTTGCATGCCGAGTTAGTAACAGGTTTCTTGTTTCTCGTTTGTTGAATAATACTGGATGCCAAGTTTAGTAAAAGGTATTTTGTTTATTGTTGTTAAATTTGCCGATGTCAGTAACAGGTATCTTGATTCGTGTTTATTGAATAATTTTGCATGTAACAGTTATATTGATTGTTGCTTGTTGAATAATTTTGCATGCTGAGTTTGTTAATTGTAGTTTGTCCATTGTCAATTAGGGTTTTAAATGGTATACCAATGAACCCTAAGTCACTCTTCTATAATTTTCTTTGCAATGTGTTTGTTCAGTGATATCTGCTTCTAATTTTTCCACCGGTTTACCTCCGGTGATACCTTCTGACTGATTTCTCTATATTAGTGATTTCTAGAGGTTTCATATATATTATAATGGAAAAGGGTGGAAAGAGAAAGCACCATAAGATGACAGAACAGGACAGTGGAAAGGGTAAGCAGCAGATTACCAGGAGACAGCAGGATTCCGTGTCGACCGTAGCGGAAGGTTCAGGTGGAATGTTCCCAGCGAAGTATGGAATCAAGTCATGGAAGCCGTGTGGGAATCGGGACATTAGGAAGAATCAACTCCACATTGATCATCACATGCACGTAGTGATCAATGTAAGTATGGCTATCTTTATGTATGATTACTTGTTTTAATGTTTAGGAAAAAAAAAATTTTGTAACTATTGTCTTATAACTATTGTATGCATATACATTATACAATTTTAATTGAAAACTTTGTCCGTTGTTAGTAATTGTTTAATTATTCCTTACCAATGTCTTTTGCTTGCAGCCTATAAGTGGGAGACTAAGGGGATGCGGAAACAGGATACTTTGTGATAAGTGGTATAAAGAATTGCCTGCTTCTGTGAAGTTAAAGGTTGCAGAAGCTGGTTTTGGAGAATTTGTGAAGGTTTTAGGAAATGAAAACAGCTGCCGAAAGAGAACAATACTGAGGGCCCTAGTGGACCGATGGTGGGATACGACCCATACATTTCACTTTGATGAATTTGGGGAGATGACGATGACTCCATCGGATTTTAGCGCAATAACTGGCATACCTATTTTTGGAATGCCGGTGGTGAATGACGTGTATGCTTACAAGAAGGTGGATGAGCTGGTGAGGTGGTTTGGAGAGCCTATGGCCAATTTAGCCAAGATGAAAAGGGTTCCTTTTGTGGATATCTATGCAGCTTATAAAGGTTTTGGTGGGAACAATATGACTGTGGAAGACATTGAAAGACTGACTCGGGTTTTCATCTTGGCATTGCTATCAGGCACATTACTGTGTGACAAAGCTGGAGTTGTCAACCTTTATTACCTGCCAAGTCTTAAAGCCATATCATCCATAGGTCAGTAAAATTGGGGCGGAGCCGCCTTGTCTACTCTGTACAAAAATATGGATGCTATTGTGAGAAAGAATCAAAGCTCCGGTGGATTTTGGAGGGCCTGGGAGGTATTTTGATTTGGACATGTATTTTAAAATGTACATTTACTGATTAAGTTTGTGGTATTTTAACAATTTTCGTGTGATTGATCTGTTGCTTGCTAACCAGATTTGGGCTTGTGAATACATAAAACCTATTGCAAGATTGGTGACATGCTTGACAGATAAGAAGCTGTTTCCTCGGGCAAAAGGATGGGGCTCTTTGAAGAAGAAATTTGATTACGATGATTTAAAGGATATGTTGAGGAAACTTAGACGGAAGGAGGTAAACATGCACCCATGGGGAACGGACCAGGACGAGTTGCCGACATATGTACGGCAATCTTCACAGTACACAAAGAGTAGGGTTCTTTTGGATGGGCCTTGCGGCCCAAGCATGGTACCTAGGAGAGCGTGTATCTGTTCAGAGCTTGGGATTGATATCACCACGTGTTCCGAAGGTGCCACCACCTATCCATGCTTGGGGACTACCCAATAACAAAAGAAGTGGCCAAATCAGGTTTTGTGGCTGTGGATGCGCTTGAGTACCTTGAGCCTGATGGTGGTCCAAATAGTTACAGAGATTTCGTAAAGCGGCACATAAGGTTTAAAAAGTACCTTGATGATACGGTGAGTTTATCCGAAAATTATCAATAACCAATAATACACCTGAAATACCACTAGCATGCTGTAATTGTTCTTAATTTGTTATGTTATGTTTATCTATGGGCAGGAGGATACAGTAGACCAGAAATCTGTCGGACAATTGGAGTTGCCACCTTGGCAACTCCCCCTGATGGGGCGCACGAATTCCGGATTCACTTGCAAATATTTACAAATTCCTAAGAACAATCACCACTTACCAGTGCCTGATCGAATAAAATATGTGAGTTGTTTATTACATATATGTGTAATGATTTGTGTTTTTTGGTTAACATAAGTGAGCCTATAGCTTAATTATTGGTGAGATAGGTGCCCATTGCCCAAGTGAAAGAGCTGCTCACTATGATTTCTGGATTGACACAACTTGTGATGGAGGGCCAGGTTAATAAGCTCCATACCACTGATGCTGCGGTATGGTTACTGTTATTAAAAATGTGTTTAGTTACCATTGTTTGAAATTAAGTTTACAGAAATACAATCCACTTTTTAAAATTATGATTATCTATATTGGTTTGTTTTTAGAATCCGGTTGTGGGTACTTCGAACGAACAAGAATTTAAAATGTCTGGTCCGTCATCAAAATCGGTACCGGATGTTAACATTAGTTCGGGCAGTAGATCTCATGATAGTGAGGATGGGGATGATGGTAGTGAAGATGGAATAACACACACAGATGGTACGACAGACAAGAGGACACCAGGTGAGTGTATACAAGCTGTTTTGTGTTTAAAAAATATTGTAAACAAAATTAACAAGTCAACTTATTTCATGAATGCTTCTAAATTACTGTATATACTTAACTGTGCTTCCCTGTATGTTGCATGTTAAACTTATTGAATTACGTTTCATTTTTTATGAATAATGTACACAGATAATGTAGTAGAAGCAGATGATGTAACGGAGGGTGTGCAGGATGAGGAGGAATCAGGAGATGACAGTGTGAAAACGGATGGGGGCGACAATGTGATGTGTTTGAATAGTGGAGATGAAAAAGTGAGTGAGGATACAGAAGATCAAAAAAGTGTGAGTGAGGAAACAGGAGATCAAAAAAGTGTGAGTGAGGGAACAGGAGATGAAGAACAACCTTGTGATACTCAAGTGAATCAGCTAAAGCAATCGAAATCCAAGAAGGGGAAGGAAGCAATTGGCGCCAGTGATGCATCCGAAGGGAACAACAGTCGATCTCCTAATCAGAAGAAGAAGAAAGACAACCTTCACAGTGTTACACTGAAGGATATCCTGGAGCAAGCTGTACATAACAAAAAGAGAAAACCAACTGCAGATGCTGATCAACCTAACAAGAAGGCTAAAGAAGCAACAAAACTCTCAAACAGTGGAAAGGAAAAAGTGCCAATTGCTGAACCAAACAAAAAGGTGCAGAAAGCTCCCAATACCAAGAAGACAGAGGTTGTTCTTCCAATTGTTCAACCCGAGGACAAGGTGAAGTTAGCAGAGAAAAAAGATAAGAAAAAGACATCAAAGAAAGCATCGACAAGGAAGTCATCTAGAATAGCAGCAAGGTGATTTGAATACGTTGGTGTAATTTTATGTTTAACCTAAGCAAAACTGAATTCCTGTTTGTGATCTAATATGGACTTGTTGAACATATAAATGTATATTTAGGTCATATGACTGCAACAAAATATCATGTCAAGTAGAACTGGTAGGATGAAATGACTAAGACGTTTTTTGTTTGCTGATCACACCTTGAAGGTGTTGTTGTATTTGTGATCACAGGGTAATGATGTCAAATAGAACTGGTGGGATGAATGACTAAGACGTTTTTTGAATGCTGATCACACCTTGAAGGTGTTGTTGCTGATCACTCAGTACGTTTGTAATGGTGATAACAATATTACGTATGGAATATGACAACTACTTAATATTATAGTTAGTAAACCTTGAAGTAATCATATTGTTATTATGAAGTATGTACATCGTTATCCTAATGTGTCCTTCCTTGCCAATTTTCACCTTACCAATGTTATCAGAGGAGTTACAGTCAAATATTTCGTTTTACAGCTTTACACTTCTTTCAATCTAACAAAACTCAAGTAATCATTTAAAAATTTTATTAAAGCAATATGAAAGATGGCATCTTTTTTAAAAATAAGAAGATTGAAATTATTCATTAAACTATTGTTTTTTTAAATTTTTTTTTTTTTAATTTTATTACCATAATTTGTTCACACACATGGGTTAGTTGAATGAAATGAAACATCATATTGTTCAATGAAACATCATATTGAAACAAATTAATTTGCATTCCGTTAATAAGGAGAACACTACTACACTTAAAGTAAAGGAAACATATTTTCATAACATCCGATGCAATTACAAAAACAAAAGGCAGCACTTCGCCAGGACAAATAAAACTAAACAAACAAACATAACGCTACTTTAGACGTTATCAAGGTCTGCCAGACGTGTCCTTAAACGGGTGGATTGGTCTACCAAAGAGTAAATTTGATCTGCAAGACCATCAACTTCCATTTCCAGTTGCATGACGCGCTTCTCTCGATCGTTGACTCTAGCATTCTCCACAATCCACTCACGATGCAGATTCCTACAACGACGACGCTCGTGCTCGAGCGCTTTCTCAACGATGGCTACCTTCCCTTTCAAAAACTCCAAAGTCTCTCTATCTCCGGCATCCATCCTTCGCATTTGTTAGAAAAGTTTTCTTGAAATGAATTAAAAACGCATACTTATAGAACTTTGATGTCTATCATTACGAAGGAGTACAATAGTTGTAGTAATTGTTTTAATATTGTTTAAATAATCAATTGGCATTCAGATGAAGTAATAATGATACACGATTTCCCAGTAATCGTTTCAGCTGAACCAAATAAATGTTTATCAACCATATCCATTCATATATCGATACACACCCCTTCGTAATTAACGTTGACATTTTGTTTTTATCGAAACTGTGATTTAATATTGCTTTAATAAAATTTTCAAATGATTACTTCAGTTTTAATATTGTTTTAATATTGTTTAAATAATCAATTGGCATTCAGATGAAGTAATAATGATACACGATTTCCCAGTAATCGTTTCAGCTGAACCACCGCCATTTAAAGAAAAACGTATACAAATGGACCAATTGGTTGAGTACACACAAATTGAGACACCATTTTTTTAAAGATGATTTGAATCCTGGTGAGATTGTAGGTAGGTTGTCTAGCATTGATTAAAGTACATGAATGTAAGTGGTAAGTTGAAACGATTAATTACAAGATTGGAATATCATTTATTTATGAGTTCAACCAACCACCGTCATTATATGGTGTCCAGTTAATTAACTTTTCTACTTTTTAATTACAAATCATGCAAGTAATATATAAAGGGTGTTCGAATCAGATAGAGCATGTACTTGAGTTTCTCTCTTTATTTATGAAAAATGGATTCCAACACCAATGGTTTCATCAATCATGCCATTTTTGATTTGTGGAAGGAAAAACACACTATTCTTGAACGTGCGCTGGAGAACGAGCACATACGTTGCAGGAACCTGGTAGAGGATTGGAGACAGGAGAATAAGAAGGTCGAAGATGCTGATATCTGCATCATGAAACTGGAGATGGAGGTCGAAGCAAAAACCACTGAAGTTAACAGCTTGATGGAGGAATGCAATCGTTTGATTCTCCTTATTGAACAACGTAGTTGTAATCCATGATGTTTCTGTTTTGTCTTTGTTATTCTGTTTCTTGTGTTTTTTTTTTTTTTTGTTTGTTTATCCTGAACTGTTTGTAATCACAACTTATGAAGCATGGTATTTTGTAATTACATCAGAAATGATGTGGTTGTTCATATAATGAACTGTTTTCTATTCTGTGGATAATTGCGCTCACTGAAACTTATTATTGTATGAAACTGTATGGATGGACGAGTTATGTAGTAGTTATAAGGATTAAAAAATACTCACTGAACATGTAACAATTTTAAAGAAAAAACAAGGTCCACAATCGATTAACACTTTAAAAAACAAATAATCAAAATGTGTGCTATCAAGCAAACAATCATGGTCCGCCGCTATGAAGACCTTTTTAATAATTTGCAATCTCACTTTTCGTTATCCCCTTTCCCCGGTCCACCGCGACGTCGATAATTTTTACCAATATTAAGACCTTTTGAATAATTTGCAATCTCACTCTGTGTTGTCCCCTTTCCCTTCTTATATTTTTTCAGCAAGCCGCGTTGCTTGTCTGATTGAATTTGTGGGGTTTTTGGAGAGACTGCAATGAATCTTGGCTTTCCTCGTACTGGCGTTTCTAAAAGTTCTTTCAGCATTTGATTTCTGTGATGGTTCGCCAGATCTAAAGCAATTTTCATCCTGTGATACTCAGAGTTGTACTGCAATCGATGGAAGTATCATAAGAGTTAGAATATTTTATTTAGTTACCACAGGAAAAAAAAATAATAATCTAGTGTTTTTTAATAGGGAAGGAATACGTAATCCACGTACATTACTCTGATCGAACCATGTAATGGAACCATGCACACAATTGTTGATCAGGAATACACCACAATCAAAACTATTAGGCTGTTTTGGACATTCAACATATGCTTCGACGAGAAAGGATTTGAACTCAAAATTTAAAGCGAGGATTTCAGAAAAGTACCGGTCCAAAAATGCAAGCTGCATATTAAAAAAATTAAAAATAAGAAACTCATTCTTGAGTAAAATTCAATACTTCAGGATATGCACAACTCTTTTTGCTGACAGCATTCTTTGTTCATTGTGCTCATCCGTGGGAAAGCTATCCCAGACTTCTGCCTTTTTCATCGAAACATTTATCACCAACAAGAACCAATGCACACTCCCCTCGTTCATGGGAATATAGATCTGCACATGGACTAATATAGTTAAGTGATTTCACCAAGTTACACGTGATAGACTCATATTGATTTTTTTTTTTTTAATATTGTTGTGTATTGAAATTAATAATATTTCTGTATTTAAATAACGTAACCTTGTCGCATTCACGCTCAGACCTATAGTAAAATGTGAGATAGTTCAAGCGTCCAACCAACCTCAATTCTGCCAACTGACTTCTGGGTGACGCAATTGCACAAAACTGCAATCATGAATAGGCAGGGTATGAACGTCTACATATATATTGTCCACAAGTTTTGTTAAAGGAAGAATTAAAAATAATAATGTTGGGTTTAAGCAGCTAACCAAAAAGTATGTCGACAGATACCACACCCGTTTTGAAGAATCACGGGATAGATTGTACATGGCCATATCTATGAGCTGCACAATTGATGATTAATTATTTAAATTAAGTGAGTACACATTGGATGTAAACAAAAAATAATTAAATTAAAAACGAAAGGAATGTATGTATGCTCACGCTATCATTCAACCAGCCATGAGGTAAAAGATTGGCCATATCATCGCGAGTTAGATGCAGATCGTCATTAGTAATGACAGAGAGACTGAAAGGAAAAACGGTTAACAATCACGAGAAACATAAATCATGATTTCTATAATAAAATGTGTTATCGCTGAACAATTTTCTGAACGTTAAGTTATATGTAAAACCGCACATATACATCGCAAAGCATAAAAGATTATTACAGAGGAAAGTGATCAACAACAATGCAATAACAGTTTTACCTTCCATTTTTTGTTGTTGGGTGACTAAACAATACGTTCAATAAATGAAGTTCTTCTTTTGAAAATGACGAGAGAGGGTCGTTTGGGGGAAAGTCTAGTGTTCTCGTGGAAAATCTGGTATTTGGTCTCGAAGGTGTGTCAACCTCAGTTTTACAGGTTGATCCTTCTTCCCTTGCGGTGGATTTTGCCTGCCGACTGTTTAGTCTAGTTAAAATCTTGCTTTGTGAGAAAGACTCCGTACTGGAGCTGATTATTTCAACGGTTTTGCAATCTCCCTAAGTGATACATGTTGACAAGTAATATCAACAAATAGTAAACATGGGGCCGGGGTAAATTAAAACATGCAGAGTTAAACTTTAAAAAAGTTAGTAAGTAACCATACCATATCATTGCAATGGACATGCTCAGCTCTCAATTCTTTGTTTGGAAGCAATTTCAAAATTTCAAGCTTGAAACTCTCCAGTAAGGGTTCGACCATTCTTCTCACCATGTCAAGTACTTCGACTTTTTTAAAATAATCGAGTGAAACTCTGATGGAACTGAGATTTTCTGTCATTGTTTCTATCCTTTGTTCCAAACCCCGGTGCATGACAGACCAGTATGGCTCGTCGACCTCTACAGTGCTGCTGTAGTAACCACCTATAACGTCATCATTGTCCACCAACCTATTCACTGCTTCAGCCTTGTTTTTGGTCCAAGCAACCAAGGGAACATTAAGTCTGTTCACGTACACTTTATTCTGCGAAAGACATCCCCAATAAAAGATCTGCAGAAAAGGAAGGCACCCTTGGAAAAATGTTGTACCTCGGTTTCTGATGTTTCTCACACCATCCATTAAATACTGAAACGAAAATGTTGCCCATTTCTTATGTCTGATTAATTTTGGATTCTTCAGTTGGGTCAGCAATGATTCGTCAACATTAGGTGATGCAGGTGGGCATAAAAGTATTGAAATAGTAAACAAAGCAAATGAAATCTTGAAATCATCATCTGCAGCCCTCATACTCTGTAGTTTTTTTTGCAAGGAAGAGAGTGTAATCTTGTCCTTAACAGTACTACTCTGTAGAAGTGCTTTCATTCTAATACAAGTTTCGTCAAACTCTTCAGAGTCACAGTTGACTTCATCAATGCCGTCTGCCAAGCCCATCACCTTAGAGAAATCTGATACCCTTATTGGGATCCACTTACCGTGGAGCACTACAGACTGTGTGCAAGGTTGGATCACTGTAAGCAACGTATTGCATAGAGAACCAAATAACTGAAGACAACTCATGTTCATTAACACCCCGAATCCCATATCCTCCACGCATTCTCTTTGTTCTTCGGTCAAATTGTCCACTACTTTGCGAAACTTTACAGGGCTGCACAAAGTTTGCCAATAACCTAGGATTTCTTCACTTGAAGACATTGTTTATAGGCTTCAAAAGTATATATGAAGAATTTAGATATTTTAAAAAAATCTGAAGGATTTTATGCTTCTGGTTTAGAATGGAGTAATTGGGACAGAGAGATCATATACATGCATGGAAGGTGTTATTAGTATATAATAATCATCAATCATTAATCATTACGTAGGGTGGCTGGCTATTTGATATCTCTTACGTTTTTCCATGCTAATTTTGTAGGCTTGTTGACAATAATTGATAGTCTATTTTTGCTCAACCTCCTACAAGGGGGGTAAGCATTACCCCCATCCAAAACATAATTACCTCCCTGGACACATGTCATGCATTTGGGAGGGGGGTAATGGTTACCTCCCTTGAAACGGGGTGAGCAAAAAAGTTCTCTAATTGATATTTAGATGTTAATTTTGTAGGCCGATTGGTAACATTGAGGTAACCATTTACTGCAACTAGTGTGAAGCTATGATCATTATATTAAACAAATCAACGGCTGAGATCAATCTGAAAGGAGCTTATAAAAAAAGTATATTACATAAACGAAATGTTGTTTACACTTTCCAACGAATAATTATAACGGGATTTTTTATTTAGGTGTGTACATACGAACTATGTAGGGCATAAAATATGTGCAGAGTTTAGGGCTTCCCAAAAATATAATGATGTAGCATCTGCTTTAGATTTTGATTTATTTATTTTATAAAAAGAGTGGCCAATTGGGATACAGGCTTATCCAAACCTCTTACGCTCTTCAATAAAAATTTAGTTTGCTGGTTGATATTTAATTTCTCAATAACATAGATTGTACTCATTGATACTCAACTGATTAGGTGGGAAATCTCTTAACTTTAAACTATTCATTTTCAACTTTTTAAAATATTTTCTTTCTATTGGTTGTTTTAGTTGAAATGGGTTGGTCCGAATTTAAAACAAAGCCATGTGTAACGCGCATGCACAAACTGAAATTTATTATTACAACAATTTCCAATGTAAAGCCGAATTATAACTTCAAACTATTCATTTTCAAGTTTTTAAAATATTTTCTTTCTATTGGTTGTTTTAGTTGACATGGGTTGGTCCGAATTTAAAACAAAGTCATGTGTAACGCATGAAATTTATTATTACAACAATTTCCAATGCAAAGCCGAATTATAATTTCATTTTTTACCCTTATGAAAACACATTAGCATCTCTCTGTCTTGGATTCACGATTTGAAACCCTAAATACAACTCTTTTCATCATGCCGCTGTTGTTCCTTTCACTAAACATTGTCCATCACGCAACTATTCTTCTGTTAACGAGAGGCTTATGTGATAAGATTGACAGACCTATGAGGTTTGTGAAAATCGCACGGTCTGATCTTTGTAAATGTTTATATTTTTGTTTCTTGTAGGTTTTTTCAAGCTTTTGTACTGAAAGTTTGAAGATGTTTTGATTGGTTTCGTAATCTCTGCACGTGTTTGTTAAAGGGTTTTTGGGGTAATTAGTGTTTGAAAAATGTTTTTGCACACATT
This sequence comes from Acer saccharum, assembly GCA_030490815.1. Taxonomy (NCBI): domain Eukaryota; kingdom Viridiplantae; phylum Streptophyta; class Magnoliopsida; order Sapindales; family Sapindaceae; genus Acer; species Acer saccharum. The sequence goes on from CM059871.1 coordinate 5,017,493, forward strand.
GAACATAAAAAATATGTATGTCTTATTCTTTATAGAATCCACATTCGAAAAGCATTTATTAGTGTTGCTTCTTCTTTGATCTGTTATGTGTTGGATGGATGATTTATAGTGATAGTACCTGTTTGTTCAATGGCCAATGTTTCATATGATTGCAATGGTTCAATACGAATATGATTACCTTCGGCACGCAAGTTTTGAAAATGAAACCAAATTTGATTAAACATGTTTTGACGGATAATTTTTGCTCTTCTAAGAGAATTTATCTGTTGCTTATTCTTTGATCTGCAATGTGTTTCATTAATGGCCAATGTTAGATTTGATTGCAACGGTTCAGTATGAACATGATTACATTATGGATGAAAGTTTTGAAATGTACAAATATATTTGCTTGAACATGTTTCGATGGATAATTTTTGCTCCCCAGATTTATGTTTTATTGTCGTTTATTCTTGTATGATGATAATTGTTGTTTGGTCACGAGTTTATTCAATGTATCAAGAATCGCCGGTTAATGTGTGGGTGGTATCCCACCAACAGTCTGTTACGCACACTATTGAGCTGCATTGCACGCCGTTGGTGGGTTACCACCAACACGTTGGTGGGATAGGTTATATGCATCAGTTAGAATCCATATTATCTATGTAATGTGGTCACGATTTTATTTAATGCATGACAACATATTCTAAACATACCAACTACAATACAATTTACATAAATTATGTGTTTGTATGATTGACTATTTATTTGGATAATCTTGTGTGATTGACTATTTTATTGGATAATCATTCAGTAAACAGTATAAGTGTAAACAGTAATTATAGGCTTTGGGTCTTGGGGTTCTTGGGCTTGTCTCCTGACCAGCTAGAGCCCTTTGAGGCTTGGGCTAGTCATTAGAATACAATTTACATATATTCTGTGTTTGAATATATAAATTTACAATTACCATAACTAAAATATAATTGCACTAAAAAAGTCGATATAAACAGTTTCAATCAGAATCCATATTACATATGTTATGTGATTGACTATGTATATATATAATCACTTTAGTAGACAGTATAATCGTAGATTGTTATTATGTGCTTTGGGTCTTGGGGTTCTTGGGCAAAATACCGACTAGAATACAATTTACATATATTATGTGTTTGAACATATATAATAATAATTACATTTTTAGATGTATACAAACTTTCAATCAGAATCCATATTACATAACCTACGTGATTGAATATTTATTTTGATAATCATTAATTAAATAGTATAATCGTAAACAGTAATGGTGGGCTTTGGGTCTTGGGCTTCGGCTTGTCTCTTGACCAGCTAGAGCCCTTTGAGGCTTTGGCTAGTCATTATAACACAATTTACATATATTCTGTGTTTGAATATATTTATATACAATTATCATTTCCAAAATATAATTTCATTAACCAAGTCGATATAAACAGTTTCAATCAGAATCCATATTACATATGTTTTGTGTTTGACAATTTATATATATAATCACTTATTAAACAGTATAATCATAAAATGCAACGATGTGCTTTGGTTCTTGGGGTTCTTGGGCTTTTCTGGACGAGCTAGAGCCCTTTGATACTTGGGCTAGTCATTAGAATTCATTATATAGATTCTGTGTTTGTAAATATATTATTACATTTACATTTTAAATGTTATAATGACATTAAAAAAAGTCGATATAAACAGTTTCAATAGAATTCATATTACATATGCTATGTGATTGACAATTTAATTCTATAATCACTTAGAAAACAGTATAATCGTAAATAGTAATGATGGGATTTGGGTCTTTGGGTTCTTGGGCTTGTCTCTTGACGAGCTAGAGCCCTTTGATGCTTGGGCTAGTCATTACAATACATTTTATATATATTATGTGTTTGAAAATATATAATTATAATTACAATATATGAAGTATAATTACATGTTAAATCATCGATAACAATTATTTCAATCGAATCCATGTTCCAAATATTGTGTGATTGACTGTATCTTAATATAATCACTAAATACACAATATAATCGTAAGAAGGAACCATGGGCTTTGGGTCTTAGGTTTCTTGGCCTTGTCTCTTAACAAGCTACAGCCCTTTGAGGCTTGAGCTAATATGACTTTAATAAGGTTTTTTTTAACTTAAAATGGTATTGGTGATCGTAATTATTTTAATACAATCACAACATTATTATGTAAATATCACTCGTTGCAGAGGGTGGAACAGTTTTATTGAAACACTGTGTAATGCGAATACCACATCGAAAAATAAAAAGGGATTAAAATGGTTTATAAGTAGTAAAGTAATGCCTAGACATTGAACAATAGGCCTCCCAACTGGGCCTAGCATATAAACCTATTGAAGTAACGATGGGCTTGGGTCTTGGGGTTCTTGGGCTTGCATCTTGACGAGCTAGAGCCCTTGGAGTCCTGGGCTAGTATAACTTTAATAAGGTTTTTTTTAACTTAAAACGGTATTTGTGATCGTAAGTATTTTGATACAATCACAACATTATTATATAAATATCACTCGTTGCAGAGGGTGGAACCGTTTTATTGAAACATTGTGTAATGCGAATACCACATCGAAAAATAAAAAGGGATTAAAATGGTTTATAAGTAGTAAAGTAATGCCTAGACATTGAACAATAGGCCTCCCAACTGGGCCTAGCATATAAACCTATTGAAGTAACGATGGGCTTGGATCTTGGGGTTCTTGGGCTTGCCTTTTGTCGAGCTAGAGCTCTTTCAGGCCTGGGCTAGTCTAACTTTAATAAGGTTTTTTTTAACTTAAAATGGTATTTGTGATCGTAAATATTTTAATACAATCACAATATTATTATGTAAATATCACTCCTTGCAGAGGGTGGAACCGTTTTGTTGAAACACTGTGTAATGTGAATCCCACATCAAAAAATAAAAAAGGATTAAAATGGTTTATAAGTAGTAAAGTAATGCCTAGACATTGAACAATAGGCCTCCCAACTGGGCCTAGCATATAAACGTACTGAAGTAACGATGGGCTTGGGTCTTGGGGTTCTTGGACTTGTCTATTGACGAGCTAGAGCCCTTTGAGACCTGGGCTTGTCTGACTTTAATAAGGTTTTTTAATTTTTTTTTTATTTTTTTTTTTAAGAGAGATGTATGTGGAATCTATAAAAAAAGCACAACAGAAATGAAGTTTCTGGATTATACTACTGTTGTTGTTGTTATGAATGATGTAAGTACAATGGGCATGTATGCCTGGTGTGGGACTATTGTCAATTATTTCATTGCAAAAAATAAAACTTCTCTTACTAAACAAAAAAATTAAATATATCAAACTCGAACACTCGGACAAGGGGGTTGTAAACCTGTACCCAAAGCTCTATCCATCCTCTTACTTGTTGGACATTAGATTCACCAGCCCCATTATATTTTTAACTATTTACCTATATCGACTGTTATCACACATTTTTAATGCTGATTACCTTTATTTAATGTAATCACACATTTTAAATGCTGTTTACTCATATCGAGTGTTATCACACAGTCCAAATGCCAAACGAATGATGGGAACAGATTTAATTTTATAAATAAATGATTGTTGTTTAAATTTGAAACGCATTTATTGTTATTTGTCAGCTGCATTGATTGTTTTTTAAATTTGAAAAGAAATGATTGTTTTACCTAGGGAACAGTTAATAAAGTAAAAATTTAAATTGCCTTGGATTAAATAGTAACCTGCTCAACAAGTTTATAGGTAAACAACAGGTAGCGGTGTTTAGTACACCGTTGTTCTATAGACAACCCCTACATATTAACCCTAACTTTATATCTCTCCACCGTTATTTAATATAAAGTGACAAAACAAATTACTATTGAAAAAAAACCTAGCCGCTAACTTCAACTCTAAGTCTTTAATCCTCAAACAACTTGAAGTTCACTGTTCAAGCTTAAACCTCAAACACAAGAGGACATACAATAAGTTTCTTTCTCAAATAACTTTTAAAATTAAAAGTTTAATAACAACAGTTTTTTTGTTTTTTTTTTCAAGTTTATTACTTAAATAATTCTCAACTCTTGAATTAAATTTAATTCGTTTATCACTACTTCAAGTAGGCACAAATATGTCTACAGATACACTAGAAAGTGAAGATCCAATACTGATGTCATCAAGAGAAATTTGTGTAAACATAGAAGAACAACATGGGGTGGAAACAAACCCAATTGAATGTGAAGAAGATGGCAACAAAAGAAAAAGAAGATGCACATCAGTTATGTGGGAGCACTTAACTAATAAAAAAAATTTGAATATAACTACCATATTCAATAGTTATATATTTGTTATTTAAATAAAAAAAAATATATAAATGGGGTAAATGAGTGGGGATGGGGAAAATACTCCCCGTTGTACCCCGCCCCGCCCCAACCCGCTCCATCTATGGTGGGGTTTTATGAGGGGATGGGTTTTCAAAAAATAAATGGGGTGTGGTGTGGTGTGGGGAAGGCCCCGAACCCGCCCCGAACCCGCCCCATTGCCATCCCTAGACTTAAACCTTAACGATAGGGGAGATGAGTATCAATTTTCACTAAAGTTGTATGTGTGTGTAAAATGGCAAACTTCAGGGTGTATTGTGTAATTTGCTAAACAATGACAAATTTATTTAGTTATTATTATTTTATTATGTTTTTGATGAAAGAAAGAGCAAACAGCCCCGGCCTCCCTAAGGTTTGCCCCGGAATCAAATTTATCTAAAATTGACACTTATCTTTTATCGTTAGTCAATGATCATCCAAAGTAATCGTTGACCATGTTAGGCCATCCAAAAGACTAAACTACCTTTGATCGTAAAATTAAATAAATAAAAAATAATGAGGATGATCTCATTCGATGGAGATCTGCACATGGAGATCCAGATTTGATCTCCATTGTCTATCTGTGGAGATAGATGATTTGGATCTCCACCAACAATTTTTTTATTTTTATTTTTTCATATAATTTTTAGTTAATCACCACCATCCATCAATATAATCTTCAATGGTTATATTTGACCAAATTTGACTAACGGTAGGTAGGTGAGTGTAAGTTGTTTATAAAGTTGATTTCATGTGTAAAATAGCAAACTCGAGGGAGTTAAGTGTTATTTGCCGTAGAAGGAATCAACCACAAATTATATATAAGGACCAAATCATTATTCATTTCTCTTCTTCATGATACGTTACAATGTGATAATGTGAGCCAACAGGAAGGCTTTTAACAGCTTTTTTTCTTGTCTAAAAAGCTATCTCCTTCCTCTTCAAAACTCTCTCTCTCTCTCTCTCTCTCTCTCTCTCCTTTTACAGACAATAAGGAAAAAAAAAAAAAAAAGCGACAACTATCTTGCACTGTCAACAGCAATAAAACCACGTTTGTTTCCCTGGAAAATCCCAAGAAAGTCACCATTTCAACATTTTTCCCATCTCGTGAATCTGAAGTAAGACCCCGTTGTCATTTTCAATCTGTGTTTTCGTTTTTTTTTTTTTTTTTTTTTTTTTTTCGTGTTTCTTGTAGTCTAGGGCTTTTTACAGGGTTTTCGGGATTTGAGGTGTTTTTATATTGATTTTGTAATAATGTTCATTTGTTTCATTTATTGAATTTTAGGGTTTTTATGGGGTTTTCAAGATTTGTTTGTTGGTTGTGAATAGTTTAATGTTTAGCGTTTCATTTGCTTATTTCATTGAATTCTAGGGGTTTTTTTTTTCCTAACCCAGGGTTTTCAAGATTCTAGGGTTTCAAGTTCTTATTGTTTTAATCTATAAATGATTTCTAGACTTCCTTTTATTGTTGGTGTTTTTATTTTTATTTATATTTATTTTTATTGGGTTTCTTGCTTTTATTCTTGCAGATGATAGGTTTCACTGTGTTATGAATTGTTTGTGTCCTGCTAATACAAGAAAAGAATGTCGATTTTGCTTACAAGCGAATCGATTCACATTCGCGAAGTTTGGAGTCATAATCTTCAAGATGAGTTTACTTTAATTCAGGATATCGTAGATGATTACCCTTACATTGCAATGGACACTGAGTTTCCTGGTATCGTCCTACGCGTAATAGGGAATTACAAGAGCAGTTCCGAATATAGTTACCAGAACTTGAAAGTGAATGTTGATCTCTTGAAGATAATCCAATTGGGTTTCACATTTGCTGATGAGAAAGGGAATTTACCAAAGTGTGGGACAGATAAGTACTGTGTATGGCAATTCAATTTTTGCGAGTTTAACCCTGATGAAGATGTGTATGCCAATGATTCTGTTGAGTTGTTATCCCAAAGTGGCATTGATTTTAAGAAGAATATTGAAGAGGGTGTTGATGCTAAGCAATTCGGTGCTCTCTTGGTGTCGTCTGGGGTTGTGTTGAATGAAAGCATGCATTGGGTTACTTTTCACAGTGGATATGATTTTGGGTACTTGCTGAAGCTTTTGACTGGCCAGAATCTGCCTGATACACAAGCATCGTTTTTCGAAAAGATCAAACAGTTTTTCCCCACACTTTACGATATCAAGCATTTGATGAAATTTTGCAATAGCCTTCATGGTGGGTTGAACAAGCTTGCAGAGCTTTTGGAAGTGGAAAGAGTTGGAACTTGTCATCAAGCTGGTTCGGATAGTTTGCTTACTTGTTGTACATTTATGAAATTGAAAGACAATTTCTTTAAAGGCTCACCTGATAAATATGCTGGTGTTTTGTATGGCCTTGGTGTTGAGAGTGGACAGATTACTCATTGATAGAAAACAATGAAATAAAATAAAAATGATAGAAGTGTTTTCCAGACTACATTACATGTCTTGTTTTCCATCTTCTTGTTGTGTTATAATTTTTCTCTATATTTTTCCATTTATTGATGATAAGGTTATTGTGGATCGTGTTTCCAGCTTTTGTATTGATAACATGACAGCCTGAAGGATCACAGGTATAAATCATTTCTGTTTCTAAGATATTGCATGTTCTATTGATACACGGAGTGATGGGTTTTAGTGCATAAAAGCATAAAGATTCCTGTAATTGTTCTACAAGGTTTCTTTACCTTGTGTTTGGTTATTGAAGAATATGAGGGAAAGTTTGAGTAAAATATTCACAAATGTGTTTCAGAAAGGCAGATTTTTTTCTTTAATCAATTTTACCTGTGCTTTAAGTCTTTGATAGCTGATAAAAGTTTGTGAACCAGTACTGATCTTTTGCATATCTGAATAGTTGAGAAATATTATCATTACAACCAGTCATTGATCTTTACATACGAAGGTTATATGAGTTTAGGGAATTGATGAAAGGGTAGGTTGATTAGTTGATATGTAAAAGCCATGAGCTGCTTTCTTTATGACTTACTTGAATTGCGATTACTTGATCTTTCTACTCTACCGAAGATCAGTATGGCCCTGCAAACACCGTGGTTGAGTTCTCTGGTATTGGACATGAGTAACTTTTAATCCTTCTATCAATGTCTGTAACGACATTACTCTTATCGTTATATTTAATGACCTCTCTATATTAATACCACAATCAGTTTTGCTTAAGATCCAAACACTTTGCTAGTTTGTTGAAGGATTATGGTGGTGCGGAAAGCTTGCTGCACTAATTCTGAGCACATACTCAAGGTATGCAATAGCTTTTGTTAGATTTATATGCAAATAGTACTAGTTTTGTTTTGATCTGTGGTATATTGTTTGTCAAAATCCTGCTAGCTGTTTGATGATTTTGGTTAGGTGCTTAGCTTCTTTTTGTACTTGTATATGGGGTTCTTGACTTCTTGTTGTAATGTAAACAATCAAGGCTTAACTTATTTCTGGTCCTAAGATTGCTCTTTTTCGGTATTTTCAGCTACGTGTCAGGGTTCTCTTCCATTTTGCTTTTGGAACAGTTCCTAGCTTCTTTTGTTGTACATGGTTCCGCTTTTATGGCAACTTGGTTTGCCTTTGTTGTGCAGTCAATTTATCTAGCAAATTTCTTAGAATATATACCAAAGCATTTGATCATAACCTTGTTTCTTTAATTCTCATCTTCATGATATGAGGTTGCGGTTACTGGTTAGAATATGTAGTTAGTGTAATTAAGAAACTGAGACTTAGTTGCAAAATTCTTTTGAATAGTTTCTTTACTTTTTTAACTCGATACTAATTGTTAACTTTTTGAATGTGGTTTGAGGCTTCTATCTATTTTGTGCTATCTGTCTGGATTTGTTGGAATTGGAGACGCTAACCATTATTTCTAACATTTTGTCGAATTTGTTATTTACTATGAAAACCTGCTCAAAATTTTACCTTGTAGCTCTGAGTCGCTGACTTTGTTATCTCATCAAGCCTGGTCAAATTTTTGATATCACTTCAGTTATTTGACTATGTTAAGCACATTAGATTGTCATTGATACAACTATAAACTTGTTTCTGTTTCTATAAAAGCACTTAGTAGATGTCCCGTTTTTATGAAAACAAGGCTTTGTAATTTTCAGGTAAAAACTCCTTGGTGGTCCTCATGGGTAAGTCCTATTAATAAGCAGTAGTGGACTTTAGGAGAATTTGAAGGTTCGTCTTGATTAAATAAAAACCATGGGATTTTGAAAGGCCTGTTTCAGAAATTTGGTTTAATTGCACTCTCCCTTTCCTTTGGTATCAGAGCCTAGTTACCTTTAAATTTAATATTTTGCTTATATGAGTAGTAACAGAAAGGCAGACTTCTGATTCCTTCAACATAGCTATTTTCTTGAATATATTATTACAAATTGTCATGTTTATCATTATATTATGCTATTTTATTTCGGTTTTAAGACATTCAGGTGTATTAGTATAGTTAATCACTTTAATGCTATAGACCAAGCCTTAATAGAACTAGCTATAAATAATCCAAAAAGTCTAGAATCATTAAAAAGACATCATTTAGAGTTTATAAAGAGAATAGATAAAAAGCTTAAAATTCAGTATAATAATTTTGATCAAGTTTATCTTCAGATTAGAGAAAACTTTCCGAATTTTGAAAAAGATCTTTTAGAATTAGAAATTAGAAAATATAAAAACAAATAGGGAGAACAAGGTAAAAGAAATAGAAAGGATTTTAAAAGAAAATAGACAAGCTTCGACGTCAACATCAATCCTAGACCAACCTGATTAAATGAATAGAGAAATCCCAATAGATCAAAGAAAAGAGTGGTTTAGAGAGACTCTTACTTTAGAACAACTGATAATAAACATAGCAAAAAGGAGGTTAAGAAGGGTCAAAACTGAAGAAGCACAACAAACTGTTTTAGACAGAATAGAAGAAGTTAAAGGTCATGAAAACCGTTGGAAAATACATTTAGAAGCATTATTTAGTAAAGGAAAAATCTAATGCAAAATTTATATAATTGCCTGCTTAATATCTGTTTTATAGGAACATTAGAACAGTTGCGAAGACTTAAATAGACTAGTCTTTCAGGAAGCTGAAATAGTATTTAATCTGCTGATAGTTAGGAATAGACAAATATTTAGAGATCCCTTAATCCTTGAAAAGTTAAGATTAGCAGAAAGAAAGTTTATGGAACTATTAGACGCAAGGATAATAGAATTCAAGAGAATTTTACCTTACGAAACTTTAAAAGACTAGGATATCTAGACCTAGAAATAGCAGGGTTAAAAAAGACAAAGCTAAATTTAAAAAACAATATAAAAATTAGTTGTAACATAGAACATCTAGAAACCAGTATAAACACATACTGCACACAAGCAATAGTTAGCAAAACTTTATTGTAGATTTGATAATTAATTTGGGGCAAAACTTGGAAAAAAATATTGACAAGACTAATAAGAATATTACGAAAATAGTAAAATCAATATGCTAAGAAAGAATTTAGATTACATAAGAGAACTATTAAGTGACTTTAATAAAACCGTAAAAAGGTTTCCCAGTAAAAAGAAATATTAGAGCTAACTAACTTAATAGAACAAAAGACTCCTAAACCAGTAGAATTGGAAATAAAAAATTTAGTTAAAAGCCTCAGCTTAGAAATAGAAGACATAAAACAAACTCAGCGAGACTTAAAGCTACAATTAAAAAGACGTACTGAATGAACCACTTAGAAACAATACTCAACGAACTAGCAAACGAAGCCCCAAATAATTCACCGATAAGCATAAGTGATAAAGTATTTAGTTTGGAAAGTAACATAGTTACCCAAGGGCAGAGTAATACTATAATAAAGTTACTAGTCAAAGCTTTAGAAAGGATCGAAGAATTAGAAAGGAATCCTAGCAGAATTATACATAACCAATTAGAACTAGACTGTATAGCTTGGTTAGTTAAAAGAATAGATCTAGTAGAGAAAAAGCAAGAAGCACAGCCTTCTCCTAGCCAAAAGTAGATGTTAAAGACATATTAGGACCAAAGGTGAATCTCCCTAGCAAACATGGAACTGGCAAGAAACTCTAGTGTAAGACAATCAACAGTTAGCAAAGTTAGAAATATCCTAAGCTATAGCAATAAAGGTAAAGAAATAATAGAAAAAATTAAAGATCTAATTCAAGAAGATATTAATAAAATGCTAGAAGTAGGATTCGAACAGGTTAGAAAAGAAAAATCTATATAGCAAAGGAATTCTAGATAGCTTTAAAAGCAGTTTATATGTATACAAATATGAATTTACAATTGCGGTTGTTAACAATAGAGAATAAATTACCTTAATAAGCCCACAAAGCGCTAAAGAGACAAATAAAAATGGCTATTCGACGATACATCAAGGAGTAGTAATCATAGGAGTACCCAATCAAACTAGAGCAGGATTAGATACCAAAGCACATTTGTACTTTTATGATGAAAGATTTAACGATCACGAACAAGCTCAGTTAGCAACTGTCGAAGTAGACCTTAGGAATAAAGTAACAATAGTAGGATGCCTCCCTACCATAGACATAGATATAAAAGAATTTTGTAGTAAGATAAAACTAAGCATACAGACTAAAGGCTTCAACGTGAATGCAGAGTACAAAAATCTTAGGTTAAAAATATTTGTAAAGATGCTATAATCATAAAAAATTTAAGTTCATTAACAAAAGTATAGTTGAACATTTTCACGGTAAATATGTACAAATGTAAGTTCCTAAAAGACTTAATAAAAGTGATTTACAAAGGTTAGAATGGAAATTACTAGAGTTAGAGACTCAATTGATAGAATTACCAGGAATTAGCAAAATCTATACCAATAACAAGGATCAAACGTTCCAAATGTTTGGTAGCTATAAAAAGCAAGGTAATGTAGTTATAACCGAAGAAGACTCTGAAGATGAAATTAATATGTTAAAAATAGAACGAGGCATAAATAAGATTAAAACACTAAATGCTAATAGAGAGCAGATAATAGATTTAGTTTTTAATGATCCATATAATTATCTAAAAGAAGATATATTTGAAGAACTCTGTCATAACATAGAATTAGAAGACAAAGATGTAGATAGTGTATTATTATAAGAATTAAATTTTGAGTATCTAAGAAATGATCTGCAAAATAAATTCTACCTAGAAGAAATATTTGTAGGAGAAGAAGATAAACCGAGAACCTCAGAAACCAGAAGCGGAAGTAAAACCAATATTCCAGACATAGAAGGATTTCCCGAACTAAGAATTGATGAATATTTACAAAATAGGGGAATGAAATCTAAGGAACAATATAAAGATTTTAAAGATACAGAAAGAGTTTATAAAGCTAAAATTCAACTAGAAAATTGGAGAAAAGAGCCTAAAGTGAAGGATATATTAATTCTAAGCTTACAACGACATAGGCCTAGTGAATGGAAGCACATAATTAATAAATAGGAAGGAAACCTAATTAGACATTCTATGGAAGCTCAAAATAGTATCGTGGACTATAAATACAAGTTAGTATATCTAGAAAGCACCTTAGGATATAATGAAATGTAGATCTATTTAGGATGGAGAGAATACATGAAAAATGATGATACTAAGAAATTTGAATTAGACGAATTCAATATAAATATAACAGTTTTAAGTTCTATTGATGCAATTAGAAAATGTATTTTAGGATCCTCTATGGAAGAGTTATAAGAAGCCTAAAACAATTAAAGATATATGACTTACATTACTTTGATTATTACGTAGACCTTTTTTATAGATATTGGAATCAGATAGGAAGGCCTTATGATGAAGATTTGTTAATGAAGTTTGTAACAAAGTTACCTGAAAAAATAGGAGAAAGACTATTCGGATTTAAAGGAATGGTTTAAAAGTAAGAAAGAAAAAGGACTATTTTGGCAAATTTCTTTATTACCTTCGGTTGAATTTATCAGACAAAGAATTAGAGATTTATGCGATGAAGAAAAGCTTAGGAGGCAAGCAAAACAACAATTTAGTAGAATGTGTGTAGACTTGTATGAAGTACCTACCTTAGGTTGCGGTAGAAACAATAAGTATAAAAGCAAGTTCAGAAAATATCAGAATAATGTTTCCAAAAATTATAAAAGCAAACACAAAAAACCCTATAAAAATTAATATAAAAAGAAATTTAACAAATTCTTTAAGTATACAGATGACAACAAAGATAAAGTAAAGAAAATATTTTTCAAAAGAAAGAAAATCCTTAGGAGAAAAAGCCATAAAGATTGTAAATGTTATCTACGTGGGAAAATAGGACACATTAAACCTAATTGTCCTTAAGCTAAAAATATTAATATCCTAGAAGAAGAAGATTTAGATGAAGAACTCAAAGAAAATGTAGAAGAAATAGTTAGTATAGAGGAATTGTCAGATAACGACAGTATATGCATAGTTAATGAAATCAGTAGTGAAGAATCTGAAGTAGAAAGAGAACCTATTAGTAGTATTTCAGGATCCGATAGTGATATCACCATGCTAGAAGAAATAGTATCCTTGTTAGGAAAAATTTGCAAAGATTGTAGTAAAAAGTTTCACAAAGGTTATAAAAAGGAAAAATTATACTATTGTAATAAATGCATAGAAAAGGAAGAGGTAAATCGCCCTGGTAGCAAACTTATACTAATAGTTGTAGAAATCCTTTATAAATCCAAAAGAATATGTGCTAAAGCCATGATATATACAGGCGCTAATAAATGTATTATACATGAAAGCCTAGCCCCGGAAGAGTTTAGAACTAAACTAGGAACAGATGTAGGGCTAAGACAGTTTAATGGATTGTTGATAAAAATAACCAAATGCATAATTAACATACCTATTAGAATTAATGGAGAAGCACATAACCTACCTCAAACCTTAGTAACCAGACAAGTTAGTACCTATAAGTTTATATTAGGACTCAACTTTATATTAGGAAACAATGGACGCATGTTAATAATACCAAATGGTGTAAATTTCTTTAAGAAATCCACCTTTATACAACCAAAGCTAGAAACTAGCAACCTCCCCTATGTAAAGAAAGTAAATAATGTAGAAAAGCCAGCCGATCTAGAATATTTCGATTCTTTGTTAGAAGATTCGATAGTAAATTTATATTTAGAACCTAATCAAGCTCTAAGCTATGAAGAAATAGATGAATATCTAATGGAAGACTACACTGAAGACCTTTCCATAGTTTCTAAAATGGAATCTAATCAGTGAAACCTAAAAGACAAAAGCTGACCTATAGATATAAAAAGTAAAATAGAAGCTTTAGAAGAGATAAAAATTATTGGTGATAGCCTGATAAATGAAATCTCTACAAAAGTATATAAGCTAGAGATTATAAACCCTGACATTAACATAATAACTGAAGACCTAGCTTGTAGCCTAGAAGATAGAAAAGAATGCAAAATGCATATTAAAGAACTTTTAGAATTAGGAGTAATAAGAGAAAGCACTGGTAGACATAGAAGCCTAGCATTCATAGTTAGTAACCTTAGTGAACAAAAAAAGGAAAAAACATGATGGTTATAAACTATAAAAGATTGAATGACAACACCTTAAGAAATAGCTATAAACCCTCTAACAAAGTTGAGTTGGTAAATTGTATTCAAAAAGCAACATGGTTTTCAAAATTTGATTGCAAAAGCGGGTTTTGGCAGATAAAGCTAGATAAAGAATCTATCCCCCGGAAAACTTTTAGTTGTTCTGAAGTACATTTTGAGTGGCTTGTGATGCCATTTGGATTAAAGAACGCATCTCAAGTATTTCAACCTAGGATGGATAGAGTATTTAAAAAGTTTTCTAGTTTCTGTATAATGTATATTGATGATATCCTTGTTTTTAGCAATAATAGATACATTCACACAACACATGTTCATAAATTCCTTGACTTATTTAAAAATAATAATATCATTCTTTCCAAAAGAAAAATAGAATTATTTAAGAACAAAATAGATTTCTTAGGACTTAAAATAGATAAAGGAAAAATAGAACTTCAGCCTCATATAACTACAAAGATATTAAGTTTCCTTGATAAAATAGAAGAAACAAAAGAGTTGCAAAATTTTTTAGGATTATTAAATTACAGTAGAAAATTCATACCTAACCTGAGCATTTTAGTAAGACCTCTTTATAATAAACTTAGCAAAAATAGTCAAAAATATTTCAATAATGAAGATATAAAGCTGATACAAAAAATAAAAGAAACAATGAAGACTTTAGGACCAATAGCTCTCCCAATAGATAACAATTAAAAAATTGACGCAAGTAGTGTAGGATGGGCCAAAATCCTCATTTAAAAGCCTAATAAAGGAAGCACAAAAGATACAGAAGAAATATCAATGTATTCTAGTGGTAAATTCACATAACTTGAAAGTAGAAAGTCAAGTACTGAATTAGAGCTACTAGGAATAATAAATGCTTTAAATAATTTCCATATATATATATATATACAAAATGAATCTTTTACTGTTAAAACATATTGTAATAATATAGTAGAATTCTATAAAAAGGTACAAAAGAAGAATTTTGAAAAGAAAAACTCCTTCATGAGCAAAAGATGGATAAGCTTCTTAGAGACACTAACTGGTAGAGGATAAAAGGCAGAATTTGAACACATTAGCGGAAAAGACAATATTATAGAAGATATATTGTCTAGACTGATAAATATTTAATTCTGAATGCAGGAAGGATGTCAGGAAGTTTGAAGAATGTTCAACGAAGCTTTAGTTTCCCAGCTCAAAGAAATAGTGTAAAAAAGCGTAGTATATGATCTTTTACTATAAATAATAGCCCAGGAGTTCCTTTTCAGCCTTTAAATAATTTAAAAGATAAGATTTTTGAACCTCAACAATATATGGTTTTTTAGAAATGATAACAAAGGGTTTTTTAATTCGCTAAATGTTTTAAGCCACTATTTGTAGAAAATAACAAGTTTTCATGCTTTATAGTAGTGTACAAAGGCAGGAAAATTGGAATCTATTCAACATGGCGGCAAACTGTTGGTTATGTCGAAGATTTTCCAAATCCTATTTTTAAGGGTTTCTAATAGATACAAAACCAAGATGGTTTCGAACCAATAGTAGAGTTCAACGGTATCACCTACGATTGTAACCAAGTCCTTAGTTTCATGAATCATTTCAGAAATGTCAACGAAGAAAAAAAAATAAGATTTCCGAAGAGCTAGACAGCTGCAAAAAATCACTCAATGAACTTTTAGAGAAAATGCAAGCAGAAAATACTGTATTGAAGCAAAAGCTAGAATTGGCTGAACAGCTAATAGAATAGATTCAAAAGCTAGGTATCAATGAAAAGCAAAAGAATATCATCAAAGATAAGGAGGCAAGTTCTGAAAAGCCCTTTGACCTTATAAATATTACCCTAATGAGGGATCAAGCAAAAAATATTTATAAAGCGTTAGAAAAACTGCCTATAGATATAAAGCAAACTATTTTTGCCCACGCCAAAAATGATAGTTTGAAGCGGTTCTTTAAAATCCAAAAGTTTCTCGCTCTAAGCGTAGGAATACCTGATGGTATGACTACATTCTTACATGAAAGAAAAATAAATCAAAAGGTCTTATATAAGTTTATTACGGTACAAATAAATTTGGATATCTTTCCTATGGAATTTGATATTCCAGATTTCGGCACAATCGATATTGAAGAACTTTTTAGTTATGGCATCATCGATGGCCTCAATGCAACCAACATTATGAAAACCTCATTTCTCCTTGATAAACTTCAGCAGTCCATCAGGATGTTTGGAGGAAAGAAAAGGTTTTGTCTTGACATTGATTCTGTTCCCAGTGAGTGGATTATTAGCCAACCCTACAAGTTGACCAGTTATTTGCCAGCCAACCACTACATTGTGATAGTGCCTTACGATGTTTTTGTAGAATTTGTACGTGAAGATAACCCTCCTATAGATGGCCAGGACATATGCCTTGAATATCTACAGAGGTATATATCTCAAAAGTATTTTTATTGTGTAAATTCTTGCAGACCAAAGCTGGTAGGACAAATTCCTCACATGTCAATTTTTATAAGAAGCCAAGGTGTCATGAGTAAATATCCTATCCCATGGATTTTTCTTAGCCCTTAGACAGATGATTATCTTAGATAAATCCAAGAGGCAGAAGAAGATAGACTTAGAGAATATCTTACTGAAGAAGAAATGGAAGAGTATTTCGACGAAATAGCCTACCACAACTTAGACACCGAAGTTAAAGGATAAGATCGACAACAAAGCGTCGACAGAAAGTGACAAAAATAGTAAAAAGCAAAGCAAGGAGATAAGATCGACAGCAAAGCGTTGGCAGAAAGTGACAAGAATAGTAGAAAGCAAAGTATCGAGAAGATTAAAAGACTAGTTTACTGTTTGCTTTTTGTAAAGTTTGACCAGTTTACTGTTTGCTTTTGTAAAGTTTGATTCCCGGTGTCGGCCCCCTGTTTTGGCCTTTTCTTTCAAAGTTCTTGTATAAATTGAGTCATGCGCTCATTTGCAACACACGCAAATTCTGAGCCTTTAATCAAATGCTGCTTTCCTCACTTGTAATACTTTCATGTACTTTTCTAGCAATCAAAAAAGTTGTGAATATTTTCAAGCCAAGTAAGATTTCTTATTTTCTTTTATTTTAAAGTTTTATCAATTAGTTAAACTCAGGGAAGTCTTGCCAGGTTAACGAAAGTATAAGAAAAATGTTAAATTTCTAGAGTAACTCGGTCCTTGTATTTCTTTGAAAGGTTTTATTACAACTATAAACTTGTTTATGTTTCTATAAAAGCACTTAGTAGAAGTCCCCTTTTTATGAAAACAAGGCTTTATAATTTTCAAGTAAAAACTCCTTGGTGGTCCACATGGGTAAATCCTATTAACAGGCAGTAGTGGACTTGAGGAGAATTTGAAGGTTCGTCTTAATTAAATAAAAACCATGGGATTTTGAAGGCTAGCTTACTTGTGGATTTGGCATAATGTTCATTTTAAGTGTAACTGTGTAAGTATCTAGGACAAGAGGGCCTTATTGAGCTTATGTGTTCTTTATACAGTCCTCGAAATCAAATTGATATGTAGACACTTTAAAAGGGATTTCGTTCAACCTAAAAGATATCAGTCTACCTTGATTGTTCATTGTAGTTAACAAGTTTTACTATTGAGCATGAAGTTTGTTATATGTGAATTTTGGTCGGTCGGCACATCATCAAACTAGTAAGGATATTGGAGAAAAGACATGCCACGTCATTGAAAGTCAACTAGTCAACCTGGCAAAATGCTGACTAAAAATGCTTCATCCAAGTAAGCATGTCACTAAGCAAATGAACAAGTGTTATGAAATGCGCTGCAAAAGGAGATTGGCTCGGCCAAAAGAGAATCTTGGCGAAGCAAGATTCTGGTCGGCCAAGATATCTCCTCAGCGGATTTGGATTCTCTCATAAGCTAAGCTTTAACTAAGCTTTTAAGGATCCATTGCCATGTGTCAATTGGAAACGTCAATGGTCAGGATTTAATTTTTCAAGTCTATTTTATTTATTTGCTTGCAAACAACACTATTCTAACTTCATCGATTTTTCTAACTTCTCCCTCTCATGTTCTTTATCTCTTTTTACTGGTGAAGAAAACTAGATCTTCAAAAATTCATATTTCCTCCCACTATTATTACCATATACTATTATTTTTTTCAAGTAAACACAAGGTTGAGTTTAGAGATGCACATTTTTCACTGGGGCCCCAATTCCCCGCGTCCCCATCCCCATGAGGGGATTATTATTTTTTTATTTTTTTATTTTTTTATTTTTTTTGTGGGGGTGGGGGGGGGGGGGGGGGGGGGGGGGGGGCGGGGCGCGAATGGGGAAATGGGGGAGATGGGGATGAAAATCATCCCCAGCCCCATTTCCCCATTTTCCCCACAATTATATTGAAATGGGGATGGGGATGGGGATGGGGATGGGGATAGAGGGGAGGTCCCCCATCCCCATTTCCCCATTTCCCCCAAATATATATAAATATAATTATAATATTTATTTTTATTTTTATTTTTATTTTTATTCTTTGAAAACCCTAACTTCCTAAGTATATATACACATTTACTCTTTAGTTTTATTTTATTTTATTTTATTTTATTTTATTGAAATGTTTGTTTTTTTAGTTTAATTTATAATTTTTAGTAAAATGGGGAAATTGGGGAACGGGGGAAAAGGGGGAAATGGGGAAATAGGGAAAAACGGAAAAAATGGGGAATTGGGGATAGGGATGGATATAGGTCCCCCCAAAATTCCCCATCCCCATTTTCCCCAAATGGGGAAATGGGGATAGGGAAGGGTCTGGGAAGTGGGGATGGGGATGGGGAGACCTATTTCCATCCCCATTCCCCAAACGTGCATCTCTAGTTGAGTTTCAAGTTTCATACCCAGTTTATTTTTTAAATCCATTTAAATAGAGCATCAAATTACAATATGTTTTTTGTTTTTCGAGAATCATGTTCTGAATATGTAGAACCTTATTCAGTTGTTTGCCAAAGAGAATGTGTATTCCTCATGTTAGAAAATCATCTTCTACTTGCCACAAAAGTGACTCCAATGGTATTATCAAAAAAAAAAAAAAAAAGTGACTCCAATGTTCAAGAAAAAATATATTGAAAATAGAGATTAAACAAAAGGGATTAAGTTCAATGGAGTTTCCTTATTTGAATAGATGGTCGTCGGATTTAGAAACTGGATGAGCAGTAAAAATTGAATCTGCAGTCTGGTGATGGTGGTGGGTATGAAATTGGGTGTTGATAATTTGATCTCAAATAATTGGATGTTGAACTGATATATTTAGAAAACCATGTTTATGGGGTGTTAAAAAAATAAATCATCTTTAAAAAAAAAAAAAAAAAAAAACCCAATTAATTCCTGACCATTGATGTTTCAAATAGACTTAAAAAAATAAATATTGACCATTGAAGTTTCAAATAAACTTGAAAAAATAAATCATGACCATTGATGTTTTAAATTGCCACGTCAATGAATCTTTAAAAGCTTAGTTAATGCTTAGCTTAGGAGAGGATCCAAATCCCTCCCCAGCGAGGATTACTTGCCCAAATTAGGATCTAATAAGCATCATTAAATACCCGGAGACTGGAAATGAAATCTCACCAAGATATGAGAATCAAGAATCACACTTCAACAAGGAAACAAGTTTATCTTTTTAACAAGATATTAGAGTCCTAATTAAGCACAAAATCAATCACATTTATTACGTGATAAACATCAAACAGGAAAGAGATCAAGATAATCAAAGAATCCATATAAGAAGAATCATAACAAGACTCTACAAGTCAATTACTTGCACAACAAGTCTAGGGTTATTACTGGGTGTATAAATACAACCACTCTTTCATTGTAAATGACACATATAATATATTTTTACAAGCATTAAGAGAGAAATGCAAGTTGAGTGTGTAGTCTATTTTTCTCATAGTGAAACCCTTTTTTATCACCGTCACTAGCAACCGTGGACGTTTCCCAACTTGGGGTTTTACCATGTAAAATCGTGTCTCTTTCTTTTGCATTATTTTATTTTTGCTATTAACAAACCACGAATTACACTGTTGGTTGGTTGATATTTCACCACAACGAAAAATCACCATCAACAAAGTTCACAATAGGTTAACAAGTCTTTTTAGTTTTCTATATAAACATTAGAATTTCATTTGATGATAATCAAGAGTTCTAGTGAACTAGGTTTTGGGGTGAGGCTGGTTTTTGAGCTAAGGGTTTACCAGCAGAGCTGCAGAAGTGTCATGATCTCAAGGAATTATGATTTTCTTCTGATCCGAGACCGAGTTCTTGCTAAACTCTTAAAGATTTTGTTACACTTGTTATTTATTTATTTTTGGGAAATTACAGTTTGGTCCCTATATTTTAACGAAATGTCACTTTTTACTCGACTTATATATATTAGGGTCTTTGGTCCTCATCATTTTAGAAATACATTAAAAAAAGTTGCTCTCACCAAAATATTGACGGTAAACTTAACAGATTTATCAAAAAGACTGTTTTACCCCTAATTTTAAAAAAGCTCGACTGAAATAACTATTGTGTCTCTGCTTTTGTACATATTTACAAATTTACCATTGTGAATTAATTTTTTTTTTTTTTTTACCATTATGAAAAAGACTAGAATAACCCCATCAACAATTTAGTATTACAGTATTATCCATAAAATATTTTGAATGTTAATAAAAAAAATATGACAATTACCACTAAAACCATGTAACAATTTGATATTTCAATTTTACACTTCTATTATTTTGTTATTTTTTTAATTATTGTTATTAAAGTTATAAATTTTGAGTCATAGATTTTGTTATATAAGGCCAAGATTCATTTTGGCAAGAGCTTTAGAGCTCTCGATATTCATTTTTTTTTTTTTTCTAGTTTTCAATTTCGTAAATCAATTATTTTCTTTTCTTCCATATTGTAGGGTGAATGAATGAATTTTTCTTCAAAATAAAAAAAAAAAATAAAAAAAAAATAAAATCCATTTTCAGTTACCACCGACTCTCTCCAGCTATCCATCTATTTCCAGTTTTCCACTATATATAAAGCATCCAAACACTCAAAATAAATCAGGTGAACACTTGGGATTTTGAGAAAGAAATTCATCATTTTTCTACAAATAAACAATTAAATGCAATGAAATCTTAAACCCACTGAAATTGGTACATGATTAGCATTCAAAAACAATAGACACAAATTAATGCAAAAGTTGAACAGAATATTAGCAATCCAAATATTTCTTTTTAATTGTGAAGATGTTGAAGAGGAGCCACTTTGCCATCAATATGTGTCCACAAACACTAGAAGAGGAGATCTGGGCTTTGTTGAACAGGTTTTGGTAGAAAGGGTCTGGTAATTAGGGTTTGGTTTAGGTAATTGGGTCATTCCATTTTGAACTTTTACTTTTTTCATTTTTCAAAATGTTAATTTTCTAATTGTGACTATTTAATTTCTTATTTTTTTTTAATTTAAAAACATCGACCATGTGTTACATTGATGCAAATGCATGATTGCATGGATGATTGCCAATAGTCAACCTGACTATTATATGTCCTTTTGTTTTATTATTTTTTGCTTTGTTAATAACTGCCCACTCTCCCCTGTTTTCGTGAACAAGTGGTGGAACATGGGTTCATGCTTTATGTTAATGGTTAGTTCTTTGTTGCTTTGTCAATAACTGCCCACTCTCCCCTATTTTTGTGAACAAGTGTTGAAACATGGGTTCATGCCTTATGTTACTGGGTAGTTAGTTGCTTATATTTCTCATTCAATTGTTTGTAACTTGGTTATTTAAAAAGCCTTGTTTTGATTAATAAAGGTAGATTAGTTTATAAAATTCTTGTTAATTACTTGGAGAGATTCCAAAAGAGCTTTTCAGATTTTGGTAA
Organism: Acer saccharum; assembly: GCA_030490815.1. NCBI lineage: Eukaryota > Viridiplantae > Streptophyta > Magnoliopsida > Sapindales > Sapindaceae > Acer > Acer saccharum. The sequence goes on from CM059871.1 coordinate 5,039,279, forward strand.
GATTCTAATTTCTGAGAGTTAGTCTATTTTAGTTCACAGTGTCATCAAATTGATATCAGAGCTGGTTCCGATTTACAACACTTCCTTATGCCGGAAACTAGAAGTGGTCATTCATACAACATTATAGATTAAGGTTCCACCATCCCCAACCCACCAAACCCCCTTCCAAAAATAGACACTAACACATCCCAAGCTTCATCCATTTTTCAACAACAACTTGAACAATGGTCTCAAACTCTGAACGTGGTGATGAAAATGAGGAAGTGCAGCTAGGCAGGGTCAGACATAGGGAACCCAGGATTGTGTCGGGACAACCACGCGATATAGATGTTCGAAGATATGTCTTAGATGAATTAATTAGACGCATGAAGGTGGAAGTAGCAGACTTTTGTGGCAAACTCAATCCAAGCGCATTTTTTTATTGGGTTACTTCGCTTGAGGATTATTTCGACTGGTTTTTAGTACCAGAAGATTGTAAGGTCTAGTTTGTCAAATTGAAGCTTAAAGGTCCAGCCCGTGCTTGGTGGAGCAGTGTGGAAGAGAGACTCAGACGAACCCGTCAGGCTCCGATTACGGAATGGGAAGATATGAAAGAATTGTTAGAGTCAAAATACTTACCCATCAAGTCATCAACTATGAACAACTTATCTATGAAGATATGCTGCAATGGAATCAAAACAACAAAACTACTGTGCCTATGGACCAGTATATAAAGCAGTTTCATGAACAGACAGTAATGAGCAAGGCAAACGAAACTGATTCTCAAATATTTGCTTGATATTTGAAGTGGTTGAAGCTTGATATTCGTAAAGACATGTTGACGGCACGACTTTATAATGTTGAGGAAGCTTATCAGCTGGCTTTGCAATTGGAGAGACAAATCTCAGGTAACTCACATAGCTTTTATTCTATTGACTCTCGGAACTTTAGTTTTCCAACTTCTACTAATACAAAGTCATCAGTTGAAACAAAAGAGAACGTAAGTGGTAATGTCAGAGGAAAGGAGAGGGCTTTTGGTGAGGGACCCTAATGCTATAAATGCAAAGGGCATGGACACTTTGCAGTAGTGTGTCTCACTCGAGATCAGAGGATATCTTATGTGTGTGAGAAGGACCTGGTGTTCGAAGATGAGTAAGTTGACAACAAAGAATGCCATATCCAAGAAGAAACCAACTCTGAGGAGGAACGGCTGCAAGCCACTGACTTACCCATTTGTGTGATTCAACATGTTTTGACAGGGCATAAAACAAAAGAGGACGTGGACCATAATTGGAAGAGAACCAATTTCTTCCACATGAGAGTTGCACATGGAGACAAGGCTTTAAATGTTATCATTGACAACGGTAGCAACATGAATGTTGTGGCCAAAGATGTAGTCGAGCAACTCGATCTTCCTCAAGAAACATATCCCACTCCATATCGGGTGAGTTGGATTAATGATAACAATTCAATTGTGGTTCAAAGTCGCTGTCTTGTGAAATTTTCATTGGGAAAGAAATATGTGGATCAAGTTTGGTGTGATGTGTTGCACATGACCGTATGTCATCTGTTATTGGGAAGGCCATGGATGTATGATAGGCGGGTCAGTTATGATGGTTTGGAGAATACCTACTCATTTAAAATTCTAGATCGAAAGGTGGTATTGGAACCTCTCCACATTACTGCGTTTGAAAATCCTAAGAAATCTAACACTATGCTAACTATGTGACAAGTTGAAGAGGTTGTGTAGAATGTGAATACTCTTCTTTTCCTAGTTGGGCGCTAATCCAAACAAACAATGGTGAAGTCCTAAAAGGTGTTAAATTCCTGCTCCAAGAGTTCGAAGACATGATGCCATAAGACCTTCCCCAACAGTTACCGCCATTACAAGACATCCAACACACCATCGATCTAGTTCCAGGTTCGACCCTACCCAATTTGCCCCATTATAGAATGAGCCCAACTAAACATGTTGAACTCCAAAGGTAGGACACGATTTATTAAATAAAGGATTCATCCACGAAAGCTTGAGCCCTTGCGCTGTACTTGCATTACTCACCCTAAAAAAGATGGTAGCTGGCGAATGTGTATCAACAGCCGAGCGGTGAATAAGATCACAGTTAAGTACAAGTTTCCAATTCCATGCCTGGATGACATGCTGGACTAATTGGGCGGTGTGATGATTTTTACTAAAATTGATTTGCGGAGTGGTTACCACCAAATCAGAGTAAGGCCTAGAGATGAGTGGAAAACATCCTTCAAGATGAAAGAAGGGTTGTATGAATGGTTAGTCATGCCATTCGGCCTCACTAACGCTCCAAGCACGTTTATATGTGTAATGACACAAGCGCTTCGACCTTTTCTTGGTAAGTTCATTGTAGTATATTTTGACGATATACTCATCTTTAGCAAGTCTGTTGCAGCACACATAGAATATCTTCGTCAAGTTTTGGAGACACTCAAGAAAGAACATCTCTACATTAACAAAGGCAAATGCTCCTTCCTTAAAGAAAAGACCAATTTTTGGGGGTTCATTGTATCACACAAGGGGGTTGAAGTTGATTCTTCAAAGGTCCAAGCAGTCCGCGAATGGCCTGAACATCAATCTTTTTTTGATATTCGAAGCTTATTGGGTTTGGCAACATTTTATCGCAGATTCGTCCAAGGGTTTAGCACCATCATAGCTCCCATTACTGAGTGTTTAAAATCTAAACACTTCAAGTGGACTCCAGCGGCTGCTAATAGGGATGGCAACGGGGCGGGTCAGGGTCAGGGTCAGGATCAGGGTCGGGCTCGGGGAATGGTTTTCCATCCCCATCCCCACCCCTCAAAACCATCCCCATCCCAATCCCTGTCCCCGTCCCTGTCCCCGTCCCCTCATTCAGAGAAGCGGGGCCGAGGGCAGGGATTCCCTGTTGGAGGGTCCTTCCCCATACCCGCCCCATTCCCCGTCTAATATAACTATACATTTAAAAATTACAACTTAAATTCATATTATATTAAAACAAGGAATATGACAATGTTATATGCATACATATAACATACTAATTGTCATATGTCATTCCCCATTCATATATATATGCAGATATATATATGCATCACACACACACATGTATGCAGATATATATGCATGTATGTCTGTATATATGAATGAAAGTATTTATGTATGCATATGAGAATCAGTATATTAGATGGGGTGGGATCTGTGGGGATATAACATTGTCATATTCTTTATTTTAATATTTAGTCTTAAAACAAAGAAAAAAGTATGTCATATAAAATATTTAATAAAACAAAGAATAAGAGTTGCGATAAGTCTTAAAACAAAGAAAAAAAAAGTATAAATTCATATTTAGTCTAAAATCAAATATTTTATAAAACAAACCTTTTAAAAAAAAAAACTATTTATGTTTAAAAAAGTAATGTTAAATGATTTTAAAAAATCTAAATATTATATATTATATTATAAATATATATATATATATCGGGGCGAGGAGTGCTTCCCTCGTCCCCGCCCCGCTTCACCTTCGGGGATAAGATTTTGTCCCCATCCCTATCCCCATCCTTGTCCCCGTCCTCGAATATTATCACCCATCCCCGCTCGGTTTGGGGCGGGGCCCCACGGGGCCTCGTGGGGAATACTGCCATCTCTAGCTGCCAAGGCATTTGATGAGATAAAAAAAATGTCTTCCGCCCCAGTTTTAAAGCTTCCAAACTTCTCAAAAGTATTCAAAATTGCATGTGACGCCTCTAATGTTGGTATTGGTGGAGTGTTAAGTCAAGAAGGACATCTTATTGCTTTCTTCAACGAAAAACTCAACGAGTTTCGACGAAAATATTTAGCTTACGATGTGGAGTTCTATGCATTGGTTCAAACCTTGAAACATTGGCACCCTTATTTAATGCATCATGAGTTCATTTTATTTACTGACCATGACTCCTTGAGACATCTCAATTCTCAAAACAGGTTAAACACAAAGCATGCAAGATGGTTCGATTACCTTCAGTAGTTCAACTTCATTATTCGACACACTGCTGGTCACGAAAATAAGGTGGCGGATGCACTTAATCGACGACCGCATCTCCTGACCACATTCACTGTCAATGCCGTTGATTTCAAAGCCATAAAGAATGACTATGCAACATACCAAGATTTCAAGGAAATTTGGGCAACATTGCAGACCAACAACACTACCAAGACTGACTTTTCCTTATCAGATGGGTTCTTTACAAAGGGTGGTCGCATTTGTGTTCCTGAAGGTTCAATACGTGATTTCATCAATATGGAATTACATGGAGGAGGGTTAGCAAAACATTTCAGGTTTGATAAAACATACCTACTAGTAGTTGACCGTTTCTTTTGGCCACATATGCAATGCAATGTGCACACGATAGTTTCCAGATGTCGAATATGTCAAGTTAACAAAGGTACAAAACAAAACACCGGACTCAACACTCCATTGCCGATTCCATATCATCCTCGGGTAGATATCATCGTGGATTTTGTTCTTGGTTTGCCTCGTACTCAACGTCATAGCGACTCTGTGATGGTGGTCGTGGACCGTGTCTCTAAAATGGCCCATTTCATCCCATGCCAGAGAACGTATGATGCTTCTAACATTGCCAACCTATTTTAAAAAGAGATTGTTAGGTTGTACGGCCTCCCTACTACCATTGTCTCCGATCGTGATGTAAAGTTCATTAGCTTTTTCTGTTGGAAATTCTAGAGATAGGCTTGAAATACGTACTATTTATGCTTCCGAAAAAGTGATATTTGCACCCTCTCTAATTGCTTGTAGGTTTCTCTGCAAATAACCTTCGGGATATGACAAGCCTTCAAGTGAATTTGCTTCAAGCAAGAAATAAAATTCACAGATGGAAATACGGAAATTTAGGTTTCTGGCAATTGAGAGAATTTTGTTTGTTAACAATATGATATTTAACAATTCTATGCACACTCTTTTATAGAGTTTTTACATACAATTGTATCTTTTCAAAAAGGCATTAAAAGAGAGAGACATGTCTTTTGAAAATTACAGCAACAATTAAAAGTGTCATTTCATTAATAATTGAGTTGTCTTTTTCAAAAAAAATATCAATATATAAAGACACCTAATCATGAATAGTTGCGTTTTTCAATAAACACAGGGTCTATAATCAGTCAACTGCCAACTGTTTCACTAATTTAATACTTGACCAATATTAAAATTCTAACAATCCCCCACTTGGTCAAATATTAAATAAAGAAATACTTGCCAAAAAATAATACAATGTTTATGCATAAATAAAGGTATCTGTTGATTTGAACTTTACCTTAGTGAAAGTATCACAAGGTGTTTGTTGAAATCTTAGGTAGCATAATGCTTTGAACTAGTTATTCCTTTATAACAAAACTGGTGAAACCATACACATTTACACTAGTCATCCATATATTCCTCATAAATATCGCTTAGCACTATTATGGCTATGTGCTTACCCTTATTCATGAACTCTCTTGAGAGAAACTCTAACTCTCATGTGAGGCGGTGATCGAACCAAATTTGGTATGATTTTGGCCCTCATTCATGACTCTTTATACTTGATTCTTGGGCATTTCCCCGTGTTTAATGTCGTTAATCAAGTTTGATTGGCTTATTTCGTGGACAAACCACAATTGGGGTTCAATGTAAGGGTAGCTTAGGTATTGGTGTTCAAGCTCAATGGCCCTTTCAAGACCTCATCTTGATAAAGCACTAAAGGTAAATTTCTATGTGCTTAATGATCGCCACAGATTTGGTTTACGTGATAGTTCTATAAACTATCGGAAATGATCGGACGTGCGAGTTTTTACCCTCTCGCAAGTATACGAATCGTTGACCACGTATAGTGGTTACGAGTACGGGTATCGTTCCCACGGAGGAATTGGTGTCTATCTTAAGTCGGTCCTAGGTCGTATATTATATATATACACTATATATATATATATATTATATATACACAATATATTTACACTATTAACATACAATCAAAGTAAAGGGAGATGGTCAAAAGCAATTTAAATAACTAATCTAGATTACACTAAGAAAGCATTAATCTAATTATCACTAAGTTAACTAATTCTAACTACAACTAAGGTTTGTCAATCCTTAGCAATTAACTAATCTAAGCACTAACTTAATTACCAATAACAATTATACTAAATTAACTAACTAGCTAACCTAATTACCACTAATGCAAAGTTATGCAAGAGTGATACTGAGATATGTTAGGGAACTAATGGATCATGTAAATTACCTAATTACTAGTTGATTACAATTAAGCACTTCAATTAGAGGTTAACCAAATTAAGCAAGGTTTGCATTAATCTAGTTAATCCTATTTTGCATGTTAACAATTTGATTAATTAATTAACAAGCATAAATCAATTAAAGCTCAATTCTAATAATATGTTCAACTAGTATCATAGATAATAATACATAAATACACCAAATCCTTAACATAAATATTTAATTACACATTAACAACAAACTAAGGAAATAAGAGAGAAAATAGAGACAACCCAAAGATGTTGGAGAAGTCTTCAAGCTAGCTCACTCATCTTGCTTCCCCAAGCTTGGAATCAACATGTAGATGGCTTGGATCGAGATTGGTGGCTGGAAAACCACCCTAACACTAGTTACAAGCTAAGTGAAGTGGTGTCAGTTTATTCTAAGCTATATGGATGATATGTGAGGTTATTTGGTGTGAAAATTACTTGTTTGGATATTTAGGGATGTGTTTAGGTTTAGGGAAAGGATAGTATATATAGTAGGGAAGGTTTGGGAGGAGTTTGGACGTGCAAAAAGCTGAGTCGGTCTGGTCGGCGAGCTTGGCACCGTCGAGTTGGCGAGCTCTTGCCCGCCGCCGAAAGCCGCCGCATGAATTTGGACAATTGGGGCGAGCTTGAACCTTCTGGAAGGTGGGCATGAGGTCGCCGCATGAACCCGCCGTTGTTTGGCGAGTTTAGACCGTCTGGAAAGCAGGCAAAAGGCCGCCGGAATTGGCCTTGAAGCTTGCACAACCATGGAGTTTTGGAGACTTGGATGGCATGGAAAATGTTTGCATGGGAGCCTAAAAAATGGGTCCATCATGACCGCCGGGATGTGGGCTGCCGATCTGGGCAGAAAACCACCGGAAAAACCATCGAAAAACGGTCAAAAATGGGCCGGGAAGTCACCGGGTCACGACCGGGTCGACCGGGTCGACTGGGTCAACCGGGTCTAAAATCGGGTCGGGTCGGACTGTCGTGGGTCGTGTGACCCGGCTGCAGCTTGAAGACGCTGTGACGTCAGCATGACGTCACGCGTGACGCTAGCAGGCGCAAAACGACGCCGTTCTGTGCTGACGTGGCGCGCTGACTTTGACTTCTTCTGGCGAATTACACTTTGGACCCCTAAACTCTGCTCAAATCACAAAATGTCCAATATATTCCCGAATATTGCATTTTTACCCCTGATTTCTCCATAATTACCAAAATGTCCCTGAACTTCCCTAATTCCCTGAAACACTTATTTACACCCTATTAAATATATAAAAATGCTCGGAAACGTATACAAAAGATAGGAAAAGGGAGCGCTAAATGTGAACATTTGGAGCGCGATCACTTAACTTGCTTTGAAGAGATTAGTTGCACACACACACTCATAACTCATGCATAGTTCTTATTCGTATGTTGTGTGTGTGTTTATGTGTGCACTTTATTGCCTTAAATATTTCTTCATGCATTGTTTGATAATTGCATCTTGCTTGTTGTGCCATAAAATGTTTAGATTTTAGGTTGCAAGGCAACGGCAAATTGGCACCCTTGTTCGGCGGTCGGTGGCCACAGAACAAGGCCGTCGAATCAGGTCCTCTGTTTCTGGTCCATTTCGGCACCCTTGGTTTGGTGTTTAGTGACCACAAAACAAGGCCGCCGAATTGGGACCAGAATGTTAGGTCTCATTTTGGCACCCTTGTTTGTCGGCTTAGGGCATAGAAAGAGGCGCAGAATTGTTAGTCAACTCGGTTGACTGAATTCTGCGCCCTTGTTCAGCGGTCTGTGGCCGCAGAATCAAGGGCGCATAATCACCGTTTTTTAGAAAGTTTTTAAAATGGCATCACTTCATTTTGACACACTATATATATGCCTCTTTCATTCCTAGGTCGTTCTTAATAGTTCAAAAATCATATTTTTCCCTAAGAACATATTTCAAGAGAAAAAATTCACAAGAACTCACCTTTAAACACTCAAAGTTATTCCTTTGTACATCAAAGTTCATCTAGGATCATTCATGACCATATAGGATGCATCCATGCATGGTTTTGCATTATCACATCTTGCTAGGTAAGGTTTTCACTATCTTCATATTAGTTTAGTGTCTTTCTTAACAAATCATCTCTTTAATTACTTGTATGCTCTTAGAATATATTCTAGATACAAGCTAGAGATTGTATGTGATGTATTGATTGAGTGTTGTATTGTGATAGCTATCTAGGTTTACATAATCTATGTTTAGCTAAGCTTTTTGATATGTCATTTAGCTATTGATATCTAGGATTGCATTAATTGTCATCTAATCATTCTAGATAAGCATATAAGGTTCCCTAGCTTTGTTTGCTCTTTGAATATCATCATGTATTCACATAGGTCATTTATCTCTTCATTGAGAAGTAAGACTTGTGGCTAAGATTGCTTAGGCCACAAGCAAATTGGACTAGGTCCGCTTTTATAGGTTTGCGGGTAGTAGTAGGGGTTATAGGTCGTGAGAGGTTGAGGTCAACCTAGGTTGTAAACTCTATTACAATTAGTGGATTCAAGGTCCGTGTGTGGCGCACATAACAGCTCGTGATTTTTCCCTGTTGAGGATTTTCACGTATATATCAAGTGTTATTTAAATTCCGCACATATTACACTTGTTATATTTGTATTGACTAGATAGGGATATTTTCATAATCTTGACCATACATGAAAATTGGGTAAAATTGGTTAAAATCTATTTATCCCCCCTCTAGATTAATATTGAACACACCGTAATTTGTTTCATAGAGGATAGATGTGAGGAACATTTGGATGTGGGTATTTGCTTAAGCTTTTGTATTTGAATTTCTATTTGTATTCTATTCACTTGATATCTAGATCCTATTCACTAAATGATTTGCATTGTATATCACTAGTAGATCATACTCTTGTGTGGGATAAATTGTTGTGAAATCAATCTTGGATTGACACCCTTGATTGATTAGGAACATAGTGAATATGATAGATTATTAGAGGGAATATCAACCACAATAATCTAAACCTTGATTTGTAACCAACCAATCCCACTTTGACCCCCTTTCCTTAATCAGTTAGGCATTTTGGTGGGAAGATATTTAGGGTTCATAGGGTTCATAGTGATGACCTAAACACATCTAATAATACAAATGGTTAACATATAAGAGATTGGTCCATTAAAGTGGCTTGAAAAGCATTGCCCATACCCACTTGCAACTCCATCAATTCCCTAGTATCTATCTTAATTGTTTGCATCCAATACTCTTATCAAGATTGTTGAGCATTTTATTTGTCCTATCACATTTGTATGTTTATTTTACTTGCATTTTTGGTTGTTTATCAAACCACACAACTATCCATTTATAATGATTTATTTTATTGCATTATAGATTAGTCAATCAATCTAACATATTACTCTGATTCCTTGTGGAACAAATATTTGCTTACCATTTACTAAGAATTTACATCTTAAGAGGATTCCTAAGTGGTTAAAACATGGTTTTCAAATGATCATATAAACATTGTTTTGAAGAGTATAAAACGACCTTATCAAAAATGGCGCCACTGCCGAGGAATTGGTAGTGATTGTTAAATTGATTGACTTTTCTTTGTAGTTTACAATCTCACTAGATAGCTTACTCACTTTTACTTTTTCATAATTATTGTTAATATTAATTGTTTGTAGATTTTCATAGTTCTTTTTACTGTTTTCTTGTGTTTTCTTTATCTATTCCATTTTCAAGAGTTTAGGTGCATGCATGTTAAGAGATCCTTAGGAAGAGGATTACACCCACCACTGGAAAAATCTAGCCGTGTTGGAAGAAAATTGTTAGGGAATTTGAAGAAGTTCAAAGGCAAACTCTGAATATGAAGGAACAAGCACCAAGGAGGGAGGATGAAGCTCCTCCTAGGGAAGAAGTGACTCAAGAGACTCATACTAACCATGGCCAAAGGATGACCATTGGGGAGTACTCATTGCCCGCAATTGGGATTGTCTTGGATCCAGTTGCAAGGAGCTATGAGCTTAGGAGTATGCATATCAATCTTCTACCTTCCTTCTATGGAAAGTTGAATGAGGATTGCTTGCAATTCATGAAGGAGTATAGCGCGATCATTGAGACATTTCCGATCATGCCCTCCTTATATGTTTACGAAAGAATACAAGGTGTAAGTTCCTCATCTTTTTATTGGCTTATTTCATGACAAACCACATTGGGATTGGTATGTAACAGGTAGCTTAGGTTATTGTGTTTGGCAAGCTTCTAGTCCAACATGACTTCAAGAGCAAAAGCAAGAGCGAAAGGTAATCACTTGACTTGCCTTTTGAAGAGATTTAGTTGCACACACACACTACATGCATGCTTTGTTCATCTTGCATTAATTGCTTATATATGTGCATCCTTTTCACAATCACACTTACACTTCATTGTTAGATCTAAGTGTGTTTTTGTGTGATGTAATTTGTTTCCGTTTGTCTGATTGGAAACGTCCGTGCTTGCACGATGGTTGACCATTTAAGAAGGTCCTATTCTTCTCTTTGATAAGTGTTAGTTTTAGTTTGGTTGTTTGGAGTAAAGTGTCTAGTTTAAAAAAAAATTGGATTTTAGTGAATTAAATGATTTTCAAAACTGACCTTTGTATGGTCTTGTGACCCATAACTTTTTATACAAAGCTTCAAAATGAGTTTTGAAAATTTTTGTACAAACTAGACACCCATACCTTTCCAATGGTATATTATTTGTAATATTTCATGATCGTTTGGATTGGTTTTGAAGTCTACAAATTGACCACCAAAATAGAGCAACTCTGTTGTTGTCCGTTTCTGACCTTTAGTCACTCAAATGACCATAAATTTTTCTATAGACATCGAAACTTCATTCTATACAAAGGATAGAAAGTAGACATCCATACCTTTCCAACAGTATATTATACGATAAATTTCGATGTCATTTGGTCATGTTTTGGTGCGCTTGAATCTCAAGCTATTGCGTTGTCGCGCCTATGCACTGGTGTGGTGCTTCTCAACCAGCGCTTTTAGTCCAGAGATGTTGCGCTTGTGTGGCGCATGACGAGTAGCGCAATGCTCTGCCCCTGTTTCGTAATTTGGTTATATCTCACTCATTTGGAGTCCGATTTGGCTCATTTTTGGAGCAAAAATCATGAAATTTATAGGGCTATCATCTAAGCACTATAAATACATCTCTTTCTCTCATTTGTATTCAAGGGAAAAAAAGATACACAACTCTAGAGAGAGATTAAGAGTTTCTTAGAGAGAGAAAGATTCAAGAAAGCTTCTTTAACTCTTTAAACCCAAACCTATATGCATCTAACCTCTTTCATGCATCAATCTTTGTGGGTCTTCTTGGTTTCTTAACTTGGTAAGTAGAACAAACACCACATCTTCATTTATTGTTCTATCTTAGTCAAGACATGTCTTTGATTGCTTAGTTTAGCAAATCTTCACTCTTATTGCATATTTAGTGAAGTTATGACATGATTGGGTTTTGTTTGTGATAGCTTACATGATTAGGATGATTTTCCCTAAATAGCTAACCCTAGAACATTCTTGTAAAATTGGTTAATGATTAGGTTGATAGATTAATGTTTATTTATCTAGTCAAGCTTTATTGAATGTTCTTGTGGATTTAATTAACAATTATGTTGTTAGAAATTCTCTACAACTAATTGTGTTCACATGTATGGACATGTTGACATTGTTTGATAGCTAGGATTGTTTTGTGATTGATAACATCTAGCTAAGTCTATATGATTTGCATTTAGACATTGTTGATTAGGACTCCTTGATTGCATCTGTTAATTGCATATTTATTGTCCCTACCATGTTTATTGACAACTTGTGTTGATTTGGCTTTGTTTGTTGACAATTAGGTTGCTAGAATCTCTTTGCATCTAATTGAGTCTTCATGTATGAGCATGTAAGCATTGTTGATAACTAGAGTGTTGATTTGCATTATAACATCTAGTTAAGCAATATATGTTTGTCTAGCATATTTTATGTTGAGCATAATTGTCATATGCACTTAGACTTTTAATTCTCTTTAAAAGTCAAAGTCTTGTGGCCTCTAGGTGAAGTTGCACAAGCATTGTACTAGCTCCTCTGTAAAAGGCCTACGGGTAGATTAGAAGGTGCTCACACCAATAGTAGTGGATCGTAGAGATCACTAGAGGGTGTAACTTTCTCTTCATATAGAGGTTGTCTAGGGTTGGTCTAGGTTCGCTATAAAAGGCTGACGTGTAGTAGTGGTAGGTTAGTAACCGAGAATGGTTGAGGTCAACCTAGGTTGTAAACATCATTACATACAGTGGATTCGAGGACCGTGTGTGGCACACATATCAGCCCGTGGTTTTTCCTTGTTGAAGGTTTCCTCGTAAAAATCAAATGTTCTTTAATTTCCACACTTTACATTAGATTTTTATTTTTGTGTGTTTGGGTTTTATATGTTAATATTGACTAATCGAAAAATTGGTAATAATTGATTAACAACCCATTCACCCCCCTCTAGGTTGTTTAGACACACGTAATATATATTTTCACAAGGTTTCTTACACGTTTCTCTCAAGTTTTGGTGGATAATGCTTGCGGAGGCTCTTTTGACACAAAGACCGCCACCAAGATATATGAGATCTATGAGATGCAAGCACAAAACTCTCAACAAAGGAATGGAAATATCTTACATTGAGAGCATGGGATTTCCCAAGGCCGGGGTGAAGATGCTAGGAAGACAAGAGGCAAGCTCTAGTGATCAACTTAATGATAGTGGAGGATTTAATGACATGAATGAAGGGCAAGCGCAAGAGCAAGTTCAAGCTATGGGTTTCCAAGGGCAAGTGAACAACCCCTACTCAAATGCCTACAACCCGGGATGGAGAAACCATTCCAACCTCTCTTGGTCCAACAACAACAACACATTAAACCCACAAACTAGGAACCAACAAGAAGGATACCAACAAGGAGGGAACATTCAAGGTGAAAATCAACAAGGCTGATATCGTCAAGGAAACACTCAAGGTGGATATCAACAAGTTGGATACCCTTAAGGAGGAAACCAATGGTACAACAACAACAATGCTCAATCTAGTACCAATCAACCTCAACGTAACATGGATGAAGAAATGAGGGGAATGATACAGGCTTTCCAAAATGCCGAGCAAACATTGACAAGCTTTATGCAAGCTAGTGGCTAAAGATTTGGTAACCTAGAGGCGTCATTTGGAAAGTTGGAGACTCAAATGGGGCAAATTGCCAAAGCCCTCCAAAAGCAAGAGAAGGGAAAGTTTCCAAGCCACACTGAGCAAGCGAAGGAGTTGAATTTTGTCAACAATGATGGTGCTAGGGAAGATGCAATGATTTTGAAGAAGCATTTCCAACCAAGGTTGATGATCCGGGGAGTTTTGTGATCCTCATATTGGTTGGAGAGAGTGATTTTCTAAGGGGAGTGCTTGACTTGGGTACAAGCATCAATATGATGCCCCTATCAATAGATGAAAAGTTAGGTTTGGAAGGTTTGAAGCTAACCAAGATGAAGCTTTTGTTGGCGGACCAAACTTCTCGGATGCCACAAGGAGAGCTAAAGGATGTGCCGATCCTAGTAGGTGGAGTTATCATTCCCATCGACTTTGTGGTGTTGAATATTGAAGATAAATCCAATGACAATGGGAAGTGGCAAGGTCTACTTGGTAGGCCTTTCATGGCTACCACTCAAATGAGGATTGATGTGTGCAAAAAGAGAGTCGTGATGCACTCATATGAGAGAAAGCTTGAGATTGACACTATCACATGCAATGATGATCTAAAAAGCATTAGGAGTTGCTATGTGGTGGATGTACAACCACCAAAGATTAAGGGCGGAAAAGTGAACAACTTGGTGCAAATGTATGAAAAGTGTAGCCAAGAAGATGAAGAGAGTGTAGGTGATTCTGAGATTGAAAGGCTAAAAAATGCCAATCAAGAGCTCATGCTTGAAGAAGAGGTGCTCAAGGCAAAAAATTATGCTCTTGAGAAGAAGGTTGAAGATATATCCAAGAAAAATCACAAGTTGAAGAAGATCAACAAGTCTCTTACAAGAGAGAATGAGTCCACGGTACAAGAGCTTGAGGACTTAGACAAGCTCACTGAAGAATTTAAGGAGGAAGCCTCAAGAAAGATGAGAAAGACCCTCATGAGTGTTGAAGCCAAGAATAAAGCAATAAAGGAAGTTAAAGAGGAGATGAGCAAGCAAGAGGTGGCATTGAAAATTGCCAAAGTAAAGGAGTGCGACTATTTGGTGGAGATAGATCAAATGGAACAAGCCATCAAGACACTCACCAAGGATGGTCACTCCAAGCCTCAAGCTCTAATGCAAAATGGGAGAATTCCTTTCTCTTCTCTGTCTTGTTATTTTTGTCATAAGAAGGGTCATATAAAATCTAGGTGTTTTGAATTTTTGAAACATGCTAATCATGAACAAGCTAGGCCTAGGATGAGACCTACTCATTTCAAGAAAATTTGGGTTAGGTCCAGAATGAGTCTAGGGGACCAATTTGGGTGGTCAAGAAAAATAAAAAGGATTGTTTGGTTGGCCCTTGTGATGAGCATCATGGTCCAAATTTGCATGATAGGATGTGATAGTGTGGACTCAAACTTTTACGTTTTTATGCTTTGAATAAAATTGCTTATGTTGTTTAAATTTTTCTTGTGTGCTTTTTGCTTGTTTTAATTTTCAAATAAGTGCTCTTATGTCTGTGTTAGTGCATTTTATGCTTATGTTGTGTTTGGTGAAGTTGGTGCAGGAACTGGCCCAAAAATTGCTCAAAATGTGGCCCATAAGTGACTGTCGCGGTGGTGTCACTAAGACCATACCGCAACATTAAGAGGGCGACAACCAAATTCACGTACAAATGGGTTCGTGGTGGCAAAGAATGACAACAAAGGGTGACACCATACCTGATACCTGTCGCGGTGGTGTCGCCAATTTGTCGCCAAATACCAACAACGACAACATGAGTCACTTAACCAAACGACAGCGTTTTGGACTGTCGTGGTGGCAAAAGGCGACAATCGAGACCGCGACCTAGGGCAAAAAGCGATAAAACAATCATTCAAAGAACAGACGCGCCACACTTTCAAAAACACACAAATCCTCTCAATTTCTCTCAACTTTCTCAAGTCGTGGCAGGCACAAAGCCGTCGAAATTGGTAATCCTACTCCCTAGTTCTTTGATTTTTGTATTCACATTCACTCTACGTTACATCTAGATATCCCGGGGGTGGTTTTGTGTTTGATTTGAAGTGATTAGTGCCTAGGATTGGAGTATGTGTTTATATTGTGTATATTAGAGTGTTTCAGCACGTGTGAAGTGATTGTGGGTGATTGAGGAGTGTTTTAGGTTTGTGGTATTGTTGGAGAAGCGTTGTTGTGCTGTCGAATTTTAGTTTGACAGTGGGTATCCAAATTTTATGGCAATATGGCTACTAAGATGAAGTTGCCAAGTAAGGGTGGAAAGGGTAGTATGGCCCCCACACCGAACAGGCTGAGTTAAGCGGCACAGAAAAAGAAGGGTCCCGAATGTATTTTGAACCGTGATTTTGAAGACTGCGTGGAGATTTTTAGTGAAAAGTCAATTTGGGTTGAAAAAGGGGTTAACTTGAAGAAGTTGGAGAACACTCCCATCCCGGCGACTGTGAATGATAGGGGATGGGGGTGGATTGGTAGTTACGCCCTCTAAGTATAGTGAGAGGCTCGTTAGAGAGTTTTATGTGGGGATGAACCCTAGTGAGTTCATGACAGGGGTCCGGTTTTGGTTAGAGGGGTCCCCGTTTATATGAACGCCGTGGACATTAACATTTATTTTTTTAGCACACTTTTGGATTTTGAGGAGATGTGGGAGCGCATAATAGAGGGGATCACCTCGAACCCGTTGTATGTGAGAGGTTCGGTGGACTTCGCCAACACTTTGGTGATCGCCTCGATGTTGTTTTGGATTGATAGGGGACACTCCCTCAAGCAATCCAATTTGAAGATTGAGTTGGGATTTTGGCACATCTTCCTCACCTTCTCACTCAGGTCGTCATCCTACAGGACTACGGTCCCATTTGAGGTAGCCCGGATCTTACATTGTATTATGGAGGGGTAGCCTATTAATGTGGGTGTGTTAGTGAAGATGGAGATTCAAAAGGTTGGGTGGAACGAGTCAGATTCAGACCTCCTTCCCTCCCCGTGTTTGATTACCGAGATGTGTAGATTAGCGGGTGTGGAGATTTTTAGGGATGTTCTGAAATCCCCTCCACCTGATTTGGGTTTGCCAGCATGGCGTCGCTTGCTACGTAAGCGTGGCTTGACTATGCCCGGAGAGCCGGAGAGGCCACCCACTAGGAAGAGGAAGAGACCGAGCAGATCAAAGGCCGGCACAAGTGCCGAGGCAGAGTTTGATAACTGTTGATAAGCATCGTTTTGTACTTAACAAAATATGTTTTTATGTGATCATTTTGAAAACCAAATTTGACCATTTGAAAATCCTCTTAAGATGTAAAATTAGTAAAATGGTAAGCAAGGATTCATTTCACAGGGAGTTAGAGTAATTAGTTGAATTAATTAACTAATCTTATATGCAATAAAATAAAGCATGGTAGTTTGATGCACCACCTCTAAGTTCATATAGGTGAAGTTTTTCCAGTATCTTTGTTACATTTTAAGATACTTGTCACACATAGACTGAACTTCATTAAGAGTTTTAAATGCTCAACCCTCAAACTGTAACAATTAGCACTACTCATCCTAAATGTGGTTACATCAATTTAGTGCCGAAAACTATCCACGTATCAATGACTTGTTTGTACCCTTTGAACGTAAAAACTAGTCATTTCCTAGTGTTAAGTTGGGTTGCCATCATTGGTGGATCTTTTAGTTAAGGAGTTTCAACCCCATTCCTCTAGATGTTGACTTTACCAATTCTCTAGTTAGAGGCTTGATAAGTGGATCAACCAAGTTTTCACTTGATCTCACATATGTGATGGCAATAATTCCACTTTGAATTAATTGTCTCACATAATCATGTCTAAGACTGATGTGTCTTGACTTCCCATTGTACACTCCATTGTATGCACGAGCTAGAGTGGCTTGGCTATCACAATGTATAGAGATAGACGATAAGTTCCTCGAGGTAAACGAAATTTCTAAAAGAAGATCCTTCAGCCACTCAGCTTCTTTTCCTGTTGCTGCTAAGGCAATGAACTCAGACTCCATAGTTGAGTGTGTGATGCAAGTTTGTTTCTTTGATCCCTAAGAAATTGCACCATCTCCAAGAGTAAATACCCATCCTGTAGTAGATTTGTTATCTCCTACATTAGATATCCAACTAGCATCTGTATATCCTTCGAGTACAGTAGGAAACTTTGAATATTGGAGACTTAGTTATTTGGTTTTCTTAAGATAACCGAGAACTCTACCAATAGCCTTCCAATGTTCCATACTAGGGTTGCTAGTAAATCTGCTAAGTTTACTAACAGCAAATGATATGTCTACCTTTGTACATTGTGCAACATACATTAAACTCCCAATTGCACTTGCGTACTCGAGTTGAGCCACTGCTCTTCCCTTATATTCAACAATTTTAACACTTGAATCGAATGGGGTATTTGCCTCTTTAATTTTTAGATGACTGAATTTGTTAAGTACCTTCTTAATGTAATAAGATTGACTTAACACAAACCCCCCACTAGTTTGCCTTACTTTGATACCCAAAATAGTATCAACTTGTCCAAGATCTATCATCTTAAATATGGATGATAGAAACCTCTTCGTTTCTATTACACCTTTCATGTCATTACTCAATATTAGCATATCATCAACATAAAGGCAAACAATAATGGTATGGTCATCACAAGTTTTAGTGTATAGACACTTATCAACATTATTATGACTAAAACCATAAGAGAGAACAGCAGAATCAAACTTTTCATGCCATTGTTTGGGTGCTTGCTTCAAGCCATATAATGACTTTACAAGTTTGCACACTTTATATTCATTCCTAGGTAAAACAAAACCCTCAGGTTGTTCCATGTAGACCTCTTCATTGAGATCTCCATTTAAGAATGCTATTTTAACATCCATTTGATGAATATAAAGGTTATGGATTGAAGCCAAAGCAAACAATATCCTTATAGACGTTATTCTTGCCACAGGTGCATAACTGTCAAAATAATCAATTCCCTCTTTTTGTCTAAAACCCTTGTCTACTAATCTAGCCTTGAAAGTTTGAAGGGTACCATCAGTATGATATTTCCTTCTAAACACCCATTTGCAACCAATTGGTTTTGAACCAGGTGGCAAATCAACAATTTCCCAAGTATGGTTTAACATAATTGAATCCATTTCATCGTTTATAGCCTCTTTCCAAAAAGCAGAACCTCTAGAAGACATGGCTTCTTTGTATGTTTTAGGATCATCCTCAATTTGAAGAATTATAGGAATTTTCCTTAGAACTTCTTCTCTATTTCCTTCTACTAAGCAGAAAGAAATATGTTGAGAATCTATTTCATCTGATCACAATTCTTTTGTTTTTCTAACTCTTTGGCTTTTACGAGGCTTACTTGGTTGTTGTGCAACCTTAGGAGGTATCTCAACTTGAGATTCTCCAATTTGAGTAGGATTTTGAGATTTATTGTCACAAGACAATAAGTTATCAAAAAACTCTACTTCTCTAAATTCAATTATCACATTAGACTTTAAGTCTAATAATCTATAAGCTTTGCTATTTGTTGCATATCCAACAAAAGCACACTTTATAGCTCTAGATTCCAATTTTGTTCTCTTAGGATCCGTGCTTTTGCAATAAGCAAGACACTGTAGGGAAAAATACCGTAGTACACGCAGCGGAAGCGAGACTAAAAATAGATTTAGTAGTTTTAAAAATTTTTCCTTTTATGAACCTTAAACCCTTTAATTAATTAAACATACATATACAATAACAAAAAGTAGAATACCTTTTGTCGCGTGATCCGATTGACTTACGTCGATGGTAATCCGCAAGATCTTCAATCCTAGCACGAACGTGGATCACCTAGGAGCGTGGTCTCCCTTTTCTTTGAATTGCAAACCTGTGAATGGACAAAACAAACTTTTCTTTTCTTTGTTAGTCACAAAAACAATCAAAAAGAATGACTAAGATTATTCCGGTCACTTTTGAGTTCTCAATTTAATGATCGAAACTCGCGTGAACCTAGATCAATATCGTATACACAAGCTTATTGATGAATAAGCAAATAGTATACTATCAAAGAATAATCTAACACTCCTTTTTGTTTTAGTAGAATAAAAAACTTTCTATGAATTGAGAAGAAGAAGAAATTTGTATCATGAACACATGTGGTGGCGGAATTCTATACTTGTCAATATATAGGTGGCCTAAGTTTGCTTCTTCTTTTCTTTTATTATTAGGGTTGCCGAAATCCTAACCTAGAAATAACTAGGGTTGCCGAAATCACATGCCCACCATAGGCTTATGTTGCACCCTAATTTCCATCTAGTTTTTAAGACATCAAACCCTAATCCAACTCATAGATCTTTTATTCTTTTATTTTGACTAAATAAAAAGACTTCTTATTTAATTAAATAAATAAAACTAATTATTTATTTCCTTATCAAACAAGTCTTTTACTTTTACTTTTAGGAAATATATTTCCTGATTAGAAAAGATTTGTTTTTTCAATTAAACAATTAATTAATAAATTAATTAATTCTTATTTAATTAAAACAATGAAACAAAATAATATATTAGGTTAAACTAACCCTTGCCGCCCCACTTAGAGTAAATGGGCCAAAATATTATTTTTTTATTTCATTTAATCCATTGGACTTTAAATAAAAAGCCCACATGTGAACCAGACCCATTCTTAATAAAAGAAACAAGCCCACATGTCTTTCATTAATATATTAATATAATTGAGCAGCCCATTACTAAAATAATGTGCAAATTATATTCTTAATATATTAAATGCAATTCTAGATGGACCCTTAAATTGGTCCGGTAGAATATATCAAGTGATCCATGCAAGCCCGTGTGGATTGGGGATCTTGGCGGGCCATCTAAATTTAAGCTTCAATAGACATAACCTAATCACAATCAACAAATGATTCACTTAGGTCCGATCCATTAATTTTAACTCATTCCACTAAAGAGCTAAAACTGAACTCTTAAATAAAGATAGAAAAGGAAGATGCTCCTCATTCATACCCTAGACAATCATATTGGAGATAGTGTATCCTCGTGATTAATATCAGTAATCGCCAAGAGTTCATAGACCGCCTATAACTCTCCAAGTTACCATATTTACTCATATGACCACGTTTTGAACTTGGATATTTTGACTTGTCCAGAAGCCATGTTTTCAATAGACACTATCGAAAACTCAACGTTGAGATTTAATATCCAATTACCTCAAAACATCCATATGATGATATTATACTCTCATTTAATTAAATGGAGCCACGATGTCCATATCTATAAATGAAGTCCTCTATCGATTAACAAATGAATATCACCAAACTATCGAGGATAGACTATGCGATATAATCGTACTCATTGATAACTCAAATGATATCACTTGCAACCATAAGTCCATCATTTATCTCAGGATTAAGATAGACTCTCCGATTGTCCTGATAATGAAAAGACTTTTATCTACTGACGGTTATAGATAAAGTATTTCATTGTGATCCAGTTCAATGCACCCAGTGCACTAGATCCTTTTGCTCGAAGACACTCCGATGATTTTAGACTCATCATATCTCATTTGATCCCACTCAAATGCTAGCAAAAGAATTCTACAACTTTAACAAGATAAAGGTGCCCAACCTTTAACTTAAGTTGTGAACATTATTCAAGACTAACTAAAGAATTGTGTCTACCACATACATATCCAGATGTACGAACAATTCTTCTTTTCCCATAGTCTTTAGACCTTATGATTATTTACTTTGACAATTATAATATTAAACTATAAATGCTATACGATTTGTTAAACCAGAAATCACTTTATTAATATGAAAAAGATTGTTAATTACAACATTACACTCTAGCTATTGAGCATAATCCTAACAGACACCCCCACACTTTGAAATATCCATTATTGGGTTTTCTCCCTTTCCATATTTCATATGGAGAAATCATGTTCATTCTAAAAGGAATTTTGTTAAGTATATGACAAGCAACAAGAATGGCTTCTCCCCACAAATTAAAAGATAATTTTGCATTTAATAACATGGCATTTATCATTTCAAGAAAAGTCCTATTTTTTCTTTCTGCTAAACTATTTTGTTGGGGTGTGAAAGGGGTTGAACATTGATGAATTATTCCATGTTCTTCATAGAAAATAGAAAATTCATTTGAAAAATATTCTCCAGCCCTATCATTTCTAAGTATTTTAATCTTTCTCCCTAATTGGTTTTCAACTTTAGCATTATAAATTTTAAAAGCATTAATAGCCTCATCTTTATACTTTAGCAAATAAACATAAATATATCTAGAACAATTATCTAAAAAGGTAATAAAGTATCGTTTACCACCCCTTGTTAGCATGCCATTTAATTCACATAAATCACTATGCATTAGATCAATTAATTGGGAAGATCTTTCAACAACACTTTGGAAAGATTTCTTTACCATTTTTTATTTAGTACATATTTCACATTTTTCAAAATTGCTAACATCACAAAATAGTAAACCACACTTTATAATTCTTTTAATTTTAATAATAAATTTGAAGCAAGCATATAAGCAGAATTTGAAACAATTTTATTGATATCATTGTTAGCAATACAAAGCTTAACCATCCCATCACATGAATTGTTAGGATTATGCTCAATAGTAAGAGTGTAATATGGTTTTGACAATCTTTTCATATTAATAAAGTGATATCTGATTTAACAAATCTTATAGCATTTATAGTTTAATTATTATAATTGTCAAAAGTAAATAATCATAAGGTCAAAAGACTATGAGAAAAGAAGAATTGTTCGTACATCTGGATATGTATGAGGTAGACACAATTATTTAGTTAGTCTTGAATAATGTTCACAACTTAAGGTAAAGGTTGGGCACCTTTATCTTGTTAAAGTTGTAGATTTTTTTGCTAGCATTTGAGTGGGATCAAATGTGGTATGATGAGTCTAAAATCATCAAAGTGGCTTTGAGTAAAAGAATCTAGTGCACTAGGTGCATTGAATAGGATCACAATGAAATACTTTATCTAGAACCGTCAGAATATAAAAGTCTTTTCATTATGAGGACAATCAGAGAGTCTATCTTAATCCTGAGATAAATGATGGACTTATGGTTGCAAGTGTTATCATTTGAGCTATCAATGAGTAAGATTATATAGCATAGTCTATCCTCGATAGTTTGGTGGTATTCATTTGTTAATTGATAGAGGACTTCATTTATAAATATGGACATTGTGGCTCCATTTATTAAATAAGAGTATAATATCATCATATGGATGTTTTGAGGTATTGGACATTAAATCTTAACGTTAAGTTTTGGATAGTGTCTATTGAAACATGGCGTCTGGACAAGTTAAAATATCCAAGTTCAAAATGTGGTCATATGAGTAAATATGGTAACTTGGAGAGCTATAGGCGGTCTATAAGCTCTTGGCGATTACTGATATTCTTCACGAGGATACACTTTCTCCAATAAGATTGTCTAAGGTATGAATGAGAAACATTTACTTATTCTATATTTATTTAAGAGTGCAATTTTAGTTCTTTAGTGGAATAAACTAAAATTAATAGATCAAACCTAAGTGAATCATTCGTTAATTGTGATTGGGTTATGTCTATTGAAGCTTAAATTTAGATAGCCCGCCAAGATCCCCAATCCACACGGACTTGCATGGATCACTTGATATATTCTACCAGACTGATTATATGTCCATCTAGAATTGTATTTAATATATTAAGAATATAATTTGCACATTATTTATTTAATGGGCTGTTAAATTATATTAATATATTAATGAAAGGCATGTGGGCTCATTTCTTTTAGTAAGAATGGGTCTAGTTCACATGTGGGCTTTTTATTTAAAGTCTAATGGATTAAATAAAATGGGAAAATAATACATGACCCATGTACAGTATATGGGTGGCAAGGCTAATGGATTAGCTTAATATATTATTTTATTTTATTATTTAATTAAATGGAAGTTAATTAATTGATTGATTAATTATTTAATTAAAAGTCAAAATCTTTTTCTGACTAGGAAATATGTTTCTTAGTGTTATACTATTGTTGGTAGTATAATGAGAATAAAATACTTTATTTGGTAAGCAGATAAATAAAAGGAATTTATTTATCTAGTCAAATTAGGAAGTCTTTAATATAGTCACAAATACACTAAAGAGTTGGATTAGGGTTTAGAATTCTAAAGAAATCTACCTAGGGTTAGGATTTAGGTCAAAAAGACAAAAATCCTATTTGGTGGAAGATTTTGGTCACCCTAAAATATATATGGCAAGTTGATTGCAATACAAATATATAATATGTATAGCAAGTTGAATGCGGATACATATATATATATATATATATATATATATATATATTATATGGCAAGTTGAATTCATATAGAAACATATATTATTTATATGGCAGAAGAATTCACCAGATATATGTAGATATATATATATATTATTTTGGGCAAGAGGAATTTGGCTAACCCTAAGGCTTGCTTGAGAGTTATTTTTCTTTTGCTTGAAAAATAGAATCCCTCTCTTTGTATAGTGTGATTTCAGCCAAGAGCAAAAAAGAGAGAAGAATTGTTTTTATTTCGATAATATACTAGTAAGCTTTTACATCAAAAGGCTTTGTGTACAACTTTGAATTAGGTTCACGTGAGTTTCGATCAATAGATTGATAATTCACAAGTGACCGGACGTTCTTCGTTTTGCTCCAAGAAGTTATTGTGACTAACGAAAAAGAAAAAGATTTTGTTATCCATCCTCAGGTACACAATTCAAAGAAAGGGAGACCACGCTCCTAGGTTATTCACGTTCGTGATTGGATTGGAAGATCTTGCAGATGACCATCGACACAACGTCAATCGGATCACACGACAAAGGTACGATACTTTTATTATATATTAATTAATCAAGGGTTAAGGTTCATCTTTAAAAGGAAAAATTTTGAAATATACTAAACCTTTTTTAGTCTCGCTTTCGTTGTGTGCACATGTTTTTCCCTACAATAACCCTTTCCAATAAAATTCCTAGACTTTGTAAGGATTAATTTTCTAGATTCATACACAGATTTTATTCCAGGTTTGCCTAACAAATCACCATTGACTAAGTTCCTATTCATATCAGGAACATACAATACGTTAGCTAGAGTGATTTTTCTTCCTGAAGTGAAGAAGAGTTCGATGTTTCCTTTGCTAAGGACCTTAGAGTGACCTTTGTTTCCCATTTGAATCTCTTGTTCATTACTGACTTCTTCAAAAGTCTTGAAGAGAGATTTGTCATAAAAAACATGGACTGTTGCACAAGTATCGTACCACCAACCCTGCACTTTTCCTTGGACAACACAAATCTCACTCACAGCAATGATGATTTCTTCTTCTGTGGCATTAATCTTGGCCTCTTCATTTTGTTTCTTTATGAATCTGCAATCACGAGCATAATGCCCAAATTTTCCACAAACAAAGCAAGCCCCTTTTTTGTTATTCTTGAATTTTCCTTTATCTTGCGTTGGACCAAGAGAATTTCCATAATTTCCCTTTTTCTGGTTATTTCCAAATTTTCCTTTCTGGTTGTTTCCTCTCGGATTGGTGGGTTTGTTTACAGCATTTACCTTTCCAGTGTTGAACTCTTTAATAGTCTTGTCTCTTGAACGTGTTTCTTCCTCAATGCGAAGATGCTTTTGAATCTCTTCCAAAGAGTAATCTTCTCTCTTGTGAAAAATCCTCTTCTTGTAGCCTATCCAACTTGGTGGCAATTTAGCAATAATTGCACCAACTTGAAACGGCTCAGGAAGTTCAATTTTGACAGCGCTCAAATTGTTGACTATGATTTGCAGTTCATGAATTTGAGGCAGAAGAGGTTTTTCATCAAAGAATTTGAAATCAAAATATTTTGAGATTAGAAACTTTTTGGTACCTTCCTCCTCATCCTTATATTTGTAGTGCAGTGCATTCCATATCTCCTTGGCAGATTTCGTATTGGTGTAGAGATCATTGAGTATGTCAGATAATGCATTCAGGATGTGTCCATGACATATTAATTCATCCTCCTGACGTTTCTTTCTGGCAGCCTTCACTTCTTCACAATCTTTATCAATACGCTCTGGCAGTGGCTGTAAGTCAGGGTCCAGGATGTAGAAAATTTTCAAAGCAGTTAGCAGAAACTTCAATTTGTCCTGCCAGCGAGTGAAGTTCGAGCCATCAAAACGATCGAGTCGAACAAATTCTTGATTCATCAGTTTGATTGTGGATATAGTTTTCTCGGTCTCCATTAAAAAAATATCGCTTTTTATTGTTTGATTCTAGAGATAGGCTTGAAACACGTAGTATGTACGCTTTCCAAAAAGCGATATTTGCACCCTCTCTAATTGCTTGTTGGTTTCTCTGCAAATAGCCTTCGGGATATGGCAAGCCTTCAAGTGAATTTACTTCAAGCAAGAAAGAAAATTCACAGATGGAAATATGGAATTTAGTTTTCTGGCAATTGATAGAATTTTGTTTGTTAACAATATGATATTTAAACAATTCTCTGCACACTCTTTTATAGAGTTTTTACATACAGTTGTACGTTTTCAAAAAGGCATTAAAAGAGAGAGACGTGTCTTTTAAAAATTACAGCAACAATTAAAAGTGTCTATTCATTAATAATTGAGGTGTCTTTTTTTTAAAAAAAAAATCAATATATAAAGACACCTAATCATGAATAGTTGTGTTTTTCAATAAACACAGGGTCTGTAATCTATCAACTGCTGACTGTTTCACTAATTTAATACTTGACCAATATTAAAATTCTAACATTTTCTGGAAAACATTGTAGGCGAAATTAGGCACCAAACTATGCACCAAACTATCTTTCTCTAGCGCATTCCACCCCCAGACTGATGGACAGACAGAGGTTATCAACCGTAGTTTAGGAAACTTGTTGCGACGCCTAATCGAAGACCATACGACTTGTTGGGATCTGGTCCTCCTGCAAGCTGAATTTGCCTACAATAATTCGGTTAACCGCACCACGGGTAGCTTTCCATTTTAGCTTGTTTATGGTTGGGATCTACGTACGCCTTTGGACACTATTTCGTTACCCTTACTGCAGAGGACGAGTGAGACAAGTCTTGATTTTGCCGCTCATGTGATGTCCGTCCATGAAGAGGTTCAAAAGAAAATTGCCCTGCGAATAAAAGTTTATGCTCAGCTTGCCAATTTACGGAGAAAGGATAAGCAATTTGAGATTGGTGATCAAGTGATGATTCTACTACGTTCAGAACATTTTCCTCTTGGAAGCTATGGCAAGCTACATGCTTGTGGGCAGGACCCTTCAAAGTTCTGAAAAAAAAATGGGCCTAATGTTTATGTCATTGACCTACCTCTTGATTACGCTATTAGTCCAGTTTTCAATGTTGAAGATTTGACGGAATTCAATAGTGAAATTGCTCTTCCAGCCCCTTTGGACGACACACCCATCCGAGTTCCATCAGCCCCTCGCCAATTGGATACTATGATTGCCGTGTTAGACCATCAGTTTGTATCTACTCGTAGGGGTGGCTACTATAAATTTTTGGTTCGATGGGCACACAAACCGCTTTCTGAATCCGTTTGGCTCCAAGGTGATGAAGTCCATCATCTCGCTCTTGACGTATATCAGGCCTATCTCCAGCGTTACTTGCCGAAGGCAAGTTCTTTGGGAGGTACGCAGTTGATGCATTTGCATGAATACATGGATGATTGCCAATAGTCAACCTGAATATTATATGTCCTTATGTTTTATTATTTTTTGCTTAGTCAATAACTGCCCACTCTCCCCTGTTTTCGTGAACAAGTGGTGGAACATGGGTTCATGCTTTATGTTAATGGTTAGTTCTTTTGCTTTGTCAATAACTTCCCACTCTCCCCTTTTTTTGTGAACAAGTGCTAGAACATGGGTTCATGCTTTATGTTATTGGGTAGTTAGTTGCTTATATTTCTCATTCAGTTGTTTGTAACTTGGCTATTTAAAAAGCCTTGTTTTGATTAATAAAGGTAGATTAGTTTATAAAATTCTTGTTAATTACTTAGAGAGATTCCAAAAGAGCTTTTCAGATTTCGGTGAGATTCTAATTTCTAAGAGTTAGTCTATTTTTGTTCACAGTGCCATCATACATATATGGGAATGTCGACTGAAAGTACCTTATTACCCATGTATCTGTTATCTTTGACTAAATGTTGACTAATAGAAGAACCAATTTTATGTATTTTTAAAAAATTAAGGATAAAATAATCTAATACACATATTTCAGGTAAAAAAGTGACGTTTCACCGAAACATAATTCCCCATTCATTTTTTGATCTCGGTCCAGCGCTGTTTAAATACCAAACCACACTGGATGTTGGTGTCACACTTGTTATTAGTAAACGGAAGACGATCTTTGGGAAGTCCGCTTGAACCTTTTATCGAAAATATTAATCGTATAGATAGGCTACCGACAATGACAGACAATCCCAGAGGACTATCCGACCTTGAGAGCGATTCAGTCTCTTCTAGCAGTTCATTAGTTGGATCAGAGCAAGCACATAATCAACGGATGATGAAGGAATTCTCATTGCCTACCGTTGGATCACATCCTTCAGCTATATTGCTAGATGATGCCCAGAGGAACTATGAGCTGAAAAACTTGCACTACAACACACTCCCACACTTTGGTGGTACCCTCGGTGAAGATTGCCTTCAATTCATGAAGGAATACTATAATGTGTTGACTACGTTCCCACTCAGGAATCTGACGGAGGATCACTTACGAATGAGATGTTTTTCATATTGTATGAGAGATGACGCCAAGAAGTGGTTCATGGCATTACCGGTAAGATCACTTACCCCATGGAGCGGTGTAGAGCAGAAATATTTTGCCAAGTACTTTCCCTCATGGAAGACTAAGGAAATACGGAGTATGATAGCTGATTTCCAGGAAAGGGAAGGCGATGCATTTCATGAATCATGGGGTAGATTCAAGCTACTTTTAGCACAGTGCCCTCACAATGAGTATACTTTAGTGTCACAAGTTCAATCATTCTATGATGGATTGACCGGGCTCTCACAAGCGATAGTTGACAACGCATGTGGAGGAGAAATGAGAGAGAAGACGGCACAGTACATATTTGATAAGTATGAAATGCTTGAGCAGAATTCCTAGCAGAGGAACACCTGAGGTAGTCAAGGGGGAGTGAGCTTGGAAATGGCTAGCCAAATGAGTGATATGAGTAAGAACATTGAGACACTCATGAGTAGGTTTGGGAACCAACCTATGATAGTGGATCAGGTTTTTGTTAAGGAAAACCATGGGATGGACATGTATCCCGTGATTGAGCCAGTGCCACCAAGGAATGAAGAAATACAAGTGGTGTATCCGCCACGTTAGTTAAGACAGTTGGACGATCCTTTCTCCAACACATACAATCCCAGATGGGCCAAGCATTCGAACCTGAATTACGGGAACAACCATTGTTTGAATCCCCCTTTGCCTCAACACAACAACAACAACAACAATAACAACAACAACAACTGGTATCCACCTCAGGGACACCAACCAAGACCACAACAGAGTACGCAACCGTGGAAGGTAAAGGAAAATTTACCTTGGCGCCAACAGGGCCAAAGAGACGATGAGTATAGGCCTACTGACCAGTATTGCCATAATGATTCTAACCACACAAGAATTACCTCTATGAAAGGAGTGGTCAAGACGTTAGAAAGACAAATAAGGCAGTATGCTGAAGTTAGTCAGAGGAAGGAGCCGGGAAAGCTCCCAAGTCAATCTGAGCAAGCCAAGGCAGCCACAGTGCTTAGAAGTGGTAAGGTACTTTATAATCCATCTCCAGCTGAAATTTCTGATATTCCTATTAATATTTCAGCAGACAGGGAAGTACCTAGTAGGAAGGATTTTGATACCCAAGTAGGGATAGGAACAAGCAGAGGTCCGGAATTAGGTTAAAAGGACACCTCCAAAATACACAAATCTCTGAACCCTTATGTGCCTCCAATTCCATTTTCGGGAAGGCTTCAGAAGATGAAGTTGGATCAAGCTTTCCGGGAGATATACGACATTCTGTTAAAAGTGAATGTGAGCCTCCCCCTACTTGAAGTCATTGAAATGATGCCCGCATATGCCAAGTTCTTCAAGGAGCTTAACTCAAAGGCACGGAAGAAAGAATTTCTAGAGAAGATAGTGATCTCCAAGGAAGAAAGTGTAGCCATGGAAACGGCATTGCCACCTAAGATGAAGGATTCGAGAAGTTTCATCATTACCGCATCAGTCGGTGAAACTCGGAAGGAGAAGGCGATGTTAGACTTAGGGGCTTCAATCAATCTAATGCCTCACACATTGTTTAAGGATTTAAGGATAGAGGGATTGAAACCAACTACCATGGAATTGATTTTAGCCGACTGCTCAGTAAGACATCCAATAGGAGTGGTCGAGGATGTTTTGGTCAGGGTGGGAGAATTGATAATCCCAGCTAATTTTGTTATTTTGGAAATGGAGAGTGACTCATCTAAGGCTAGGGAGATGCTGATATTGCTTGGACGACCCTTTATGTCAACCGCCAAGGCAATCATAGATGTCCACAAGGGACGACTCTCCATGACAGTCTTAGGACAAACCATAGAGTTTGAAGTTTTTGAGAGCATGAAGAACCCGTTGAAGGGTAGTGATTGTTTCAACATTGGAAGTGCTGAACATAAGGATGACCCCCACTCCATTCTAGGGGAATACATATCACTTACTCATGGTGAGGGGACTAACAAAACCCCTCTCCTAAGGCATGACTCATCAAGCTACAAAGACACTATAGCTCAACTTAAGGAAGAGAACATGGAATTGATGGAAAAGAACTTTGAGTTGGCAAATAAGCTTGATAATGCTTTAGAGGAAAACTATGCCCTCCAAGATAAAATCGAGGATGATTTCTCCCTAGTAAAAGACGAATTCAGGGAAAGGAATGAGTCCTTGAACAAGGAATTCGAAGGCAAGATGAGGGTCATGGAGGAAGAGATCAAATCGAGGGACAATGCTCTAGAGATCTTGAGAGGAAAGATTAAGGAGGACCAGGTTGAACGTGCTATGCCAAAGATAGGCACTCAGGTCAAGTCCAAGGAAGTGGTGAAGCCACCTTCTGGGAAGACAATGCATGTGTCACATGAGGAGCCCAATACCTTTGCTCCAAACCTAAGAAGGAGGACAAGGAGGAAGAACAACGTTCAACCTTCAAGGACTACATCGGGAGGTACATCTTCTACTTTTATTCCGACTTGTCATTACTACCATAGGATAGGCCACATTAGGCCTTATTGCCCAAACAAAAGATGGCAAGTTAGAAAAAGTACCACCTCATTGCCCAAAACACGTGTCAAGTCCATTTGGGTTGAAAAATCCAAGATGGAGGGCATTGGTGGAAAGGGACCCCTTTGGGTCAAAAAGAAAGACAAGGGATACGTTGTTATTAAGCCACCTGTTTTAGGTAGTGAAATTTCCCTTAAGTAGTAGTGAAATATACCTAGAGGGGGGGTGAATAGGTATGGACCCCAAATTCTTCCAATTTAAAAATAATGCGGAATATGAAACTAAATATACCACGGTGTGTATAAACCTATCTAGAGGGGGGGTGAATAGATTTTACGCTTTTTACCCAATTTTTCGTGTTAGTCAAAATTACGAATTTACCCTCAAGATAATATAAACAAGCAAGTGTAATATGGTGCGGAAATATAAATCAACACTTGATTTTTACGTGGAAACCCTCACGGGAAAAACCACGGGCTGTTATGTGCGCCACACACGAACCTCGAATCCACTAATTGAGATGATTACAACCTAATCCCGGTTTAATGATCTAATCCCGATCAATAAGCATCACAACTACCTAATCCCGGTATAAGTGGACCTAGTCCAATTGCTTGTGAATTAAGTAACCTAATCCCGGTCACAACACAAGACTTAATTCTCTAAGAAGAGATAATACAACCTAAGTGAATATTATGAAATATCCAAAAAATGCAATTAGAGCTAGGTTACTCTATATGCTTATCTAGGATAATGAATTTGCAATTTAAATCAATCCTAGATATTATGAGCTAAATGACATGTCAAAAAGCTTAGCTAATCAAGATGAACAAAACCTAATTAGCTATCACAAAACAACTTCTCAAACATACATCATACTAATCTCAATTTTGTATCTAAAGCATACAAAATAACAATCAAGTAATTAATTGAGATTGCTAGATAAAATAAACACAAAATATGTAAGATATTAGTGAAAAGCTTACCAAGCAAAGTATGATGAAGATTCCATGCAAGATGACATCTAGATGATCTATGATGATGCTAGATGATGATTGATGATCATGAAATTGTGTTTGAGTAATTAAAAATGAGTTCTTTGTGTATTTTTCTTCTCTTGAAAAATATCCTAAGTATGAAGCATGAATAAGAACTCTTCTTAATGACCTAAAATCAAGTTAGCATATATATAGAGGCCATAAGTGAAGTGAGGTCGTTTTGAAAACTCGCCAGAAAATCACTCTGTGCGCTGGTGGACCTGCGCTGGTGGACCAGCGCAGGACCAGCGCACAAGCCAATTTTTGGCTTGAGCGCTGGACGTCAGGCGCTGCCACCAGCGCCAGTCCAGCGGTGCCATACTGGGCGATCGGCGCTGGTGGCCGGCGCTGGTCCACACCAGCGCACGACCAGCGGCGCGCCACTGGGCGATTTGCGCCGGTGAGCGGCGCTGGTCGACCGGCGCTGGTGGACCAGCGCACAGCCCCAAAAATTGCATCCCACATGCAATTATGCAAGGGATACAAAGTCAAACAAGATGCATCCTAAAAGCCTAAATGCTATGATGTTTTCAACACAAGATGCAATCATAAAATCAAGCAAGAAGAGATGTAAATAATCATTTATGCACAACTAAAAGAAACACAACATACAAAGATTAAACATATGCATGAGTTGTGAGTGTGTGCAACTATCTCTTCAAGACAAGAAAGCACTTAGAATATTACCTTTGGTGCTTGTCAATAATGAGGTCTTCAAAGGGCCTAATGCATTAACAACAACATTTAAACTACCCTTACAAAGTATCCCCATTTATGGTTTGATCACGAAATAAGCCAATTAAAAACAACGGGAATCCTTACAATCTCCCCCTTTGGCTATTTCGTGACAAAACCATCACTCACATTAAATCCTCACAACAAAATAGAAACTACGGGATTATAAAGATATTCTACATTACAAAGAGATAAGAGAATGCAAATTGAAGTCTTCAATCCTCTTGAAGAATTATCAATCCCTGAAAAGAGTTTCTAACATTCCAATTCAAGTAAAGTGTGAGATTAATCATGTGAGAATAATACCAAGCATTTGCATTTTTAGAATTTTAGGAACAACATTAGCAAATGTATGCAATGTATGATAAATGCAATGCTCCCCCTCAAAGGGTTACTCCCCCTCAATGTTTTATCTCCCCAAAGTGCACAATAGCTTCTCTATTTTGCAACTCCCCTTACCATTTCCTACTCCCCCTTTTTGTCATGATATAGGCAAAGGAGTAGTCCCCAACCGGGTCACTCAAAGCAACGAGAGATAGAAGCATGCAAGATATGCATATACATATAAGTCACTTTATGCACTTCAATTAATTTGAGAGAAACAAGGAGATTTATTTGAGAAAATGTGTGAATCCAACATGCTTTGCATACAAGACATATAGCATTCAAGTCCAAAGTACAATGGTGTTTGGCAAAGCAAATGACAAAGGTTTCTAATTCGAATTCAAACCAATTTCACCAATGTCATGGGAAAAGCAAGGATATAGAGATTATTGATTTCAATTTAAGAGTAACTATATCCAACTTTATAAGCGAAACATGGCATGAGCGACTTTGCACCCTATTAGATTTTTCCGGATAAGATATCCGTATGATAGTAACCATGTTCAACTAATAAAGAAAGAGAGACATTTGGAATGTATTTCCTTTGAACGGATACAAGATCCTTTATTCATTTTGAGTCTCATTAGCTTTCACACAAGTTTTGCATTTTTAAGAATATGCAATCATCAATTCATGCTTTTCATGTGAGCATGTTGTATGAATTTCATGCTTTTTCATTTAGCATTAGCATGTTATAAGAATTATCATGTCATGGAGATAACTATAGGTCATTCACATCATACTTCCTATGTAAATCTCCTAGTCCAAAAATGCATGTTTGAACATAAATATGACATGGATTGTAATCAAGCAAGGTTCACACTTATAGAATTTGAAAGCATATATACATATGTACAACCAAGCTTACTCAAGCAATCAAAAGAAGAGGCATAAGATATTTCAATTTTTTTTTTTGCAAGTGACAAGAATGCAAAATAGCTCTCTTTGCTTGAGTTCCCCATATGGGGTCATCACCAACCTTCATTATTGAAGGTCATGAGGTCCTATAGACCTCCCAAGTCCATTTGACTTGGATGAACCTATTTGAGACTTGTTAGTCTCGTAGCAAGCGGGTTCATTTTTCCTTATCCACATAGATATAACATTTTTCTTCCTAGTGGTCAATGGTTCTAGAGATCTAGATGTCATAGGATTATGTAAATGAATTTCTTCCTTCCTATGAGCATGCATACTAGCTCTAGCTTTCTTCTTCTCAATCATGCTTTTAACTCTACACATCTTAATGTAACGAAAGCATTTTGGTCTAATATGACCATTAACACCACAAAAATGACACGTAGGGACAAAGTTAGGAACCATACCATGTCCATGTGCATGCATAGGAGCCTTCCCATGTCTTTGTGGTTGTCTTGGTTGTTGGATAGGATCTCTCCTTCTTTGTTGTTGACCAAGACTTGGTTGCTTCCTTGGTTGAGTTTGCATGATTGGTCTCTTCCCTTGATGGAGTTGAATTTGAGGGAAGTTAGCATGAGGAACTCTTGTAGGTTGAGCTTGAGGTTGTCTTCTTGGAACTACCTTCACTTGTGCACTATGAGAGCATTGTCCTAGATCAATCTTCTTCCTAGGAATTTGCACCGGTGAAGCTTCTTTGTAGCTCAAGCTCTTGACAAACACGGTCTTGTTAGGAGTGGAGGACTCCTTACCATCTTCAAACCCAAGACCTCTCTTGTCACAAGGACTTTTTCCAACACCTAACATGTGGTCAAGTTTTTCGGTGCTAGAAACTATCCTAGTCCTTGACCCTTTGGCCTCTTCAAGCTCTCTTTTTAGATCCTCTTCATTCCTCTTAGATAAGTCTAACTCCTTTCTTAGCTTATCTTCAATATTCTTAGATCTATCCACTTGTTCACTTAAGTGGTCAACATGAGCCAAAAGGTCTAGATTCTCTTCTCTCAATCTTCGTATCTTTTCCTTGGTCTTCATTGCTAAGCTTTTAAACTCAGTGCGGTATTCATCTAGAACCTTTTTCTTCACATATCCATTTGTGGAGTTAGATGAAGAGTCATCTTCACTAGAGTCACTTTCTTCTTGACTCTCATTCTCTTCTTCATTGTAGGAGATTGGAAAGGCAAAATAGTTGTTCTCACAATCATTCAAGCTTGAGGGACTTCCTTCACAAACTTTCACTTTGTTGTCCTGCTTGTGAGAGCAACCTAATGCCAAGAATTTTGCCACAACCTCTTCATCACTTTCACTTGAAGTGGCGACCTCCTCTCTTTCATCTTCCAAGTTAGCACAATCCTTGGAGATATGCCCGAATCCTCCACATTCGTAGCATTGAATCTTCTCTCTTGAAGACATCTCATGATATGGCTTGACATTCTTGATTGTGTTCTTAGTCTTCTTGATGTCATTCCCCTTTGAGCCATAACCACTTTTTTGTAGATTCAAGAACTTCTTGAAACCCTTGGCAATGAGTGCCATGTCTTCATATGAGTCATCCTCCTCCTCTTCCATCTTAGATGTCTTCAAGGCAATATCCTTTTTCTTCTTAGGAGGAGATGTGGTAGCCTTTCTTGATTCATAGGCTAGAAGTCTTCCAATGACTTCACTCGGCTTCATTTCCTTGTAGGTGTCATTTTCTTCTAAAGCCGTCACTTTAGGTTCGAACCTCTCAGGAAGTGATCGCATAATCTTTTGCTTGATCCTTCTATCCGAGTAAGGATCACCAAGTTGGTGACTTTGGTTCACAATGTCCATTAGTCTCACTTGGAAGTCATTGAAATGCTCGTGCTCTTCCATCCTAATGGTCTCAAACCGAGTTTGAAGGACTTGAAGCTTTGAGTCCTTGACAACCTCGGTGCCTTCATGTGCAACTTCTAGGATGTCCCATGCCTCTTTAGCAATCCTAGTAATTTAAATCAGTTTGTACTGATTTTCACTCACTGCACATCGGATGGCATGAATAGCCTTGTTGTTCCACATGGAGTCAATAAATTCTTCAGGACTCCACTGTGCCTTAGGCTTGAGAACTTCTTCTCCTCCATCCGTAGGAGTCATCATAGGTGGAGCATATCCATCTTCAACCGCCATCCACGCCCTATCATGGATTTGGCATATGTATGCTTCCATCTTCCCCTTCCATGAGGAGTAATTATCGCCGGTGAGCAACGGTGGCCTCACACTCGACGCTCCCTCTTTGCCCATCCCGAAACCACTCATAGTGATTGGATGAATGCAAATGAGATGAATGCAAAATGTATGAACAAATCAAAAAATCACACAAGATGCAAAACACACCAAAATGAGCAAGGATCACCTATGTATGTCTAGGAACCCGCTCTGATACCAATTGAAACTAAATATACCACGGTGTGTATAAACCTATCTAGAGGGGGGGTGAATAGATTTTACGCTTTTTACCCAATTTTTCGTGTTAGTCAAAATTACGAATTTACCCTCAAGATAATATAAACAAGCAAGTGTAATATGGTGCGGAAATATAAATCAACACTTGATTTTTACGTGGAAACCCTCACGGGAAAAACCACGGGCTGTTATGTGCGCCACACACGAACCTCGAATCCACTAATTGAGATGATTACAACCTAATCCCGGTTTAATGATCTAATCCCGATCAATAAGCATCACAACTACCTAATCCCGGTATAAGTGGACCTAGTCCAATTGCTTGTGAATTAAGTAACCTAATCCCGGTCACAACACAAGACTTAATTCTCTAAGAAGAGATAATACAACCTAAGTGAATATTATGAAATATCCAAAAAATGCAATTAGAGCTAGGTTACTCTATATGCTTATCTAGGATAATGAATTTGCAATTTAAATCAATCCTAGATATTATGAGCTAAATGACATGTCAAAAAGCTTAGCTAATCAAGATGAACAAAACCTAATTAGCTATCACAAAACAACTTCTCAAACATACATCATACTAATCTCAATTTTGTATCTAAAGCATACAAAATAACAATCAAGTAATTAATTGAGATTGCTAGATAAAATAAACACAAAATATGTAAGATATTAGTGAAAAGCTTACCAAGCAAAGTATGATGAAGATTCCATGCAAGATGACATCTAGATGATCTATGATGATGCTAGATGATGATTGATGATCATGAAATTGTGTTTGAGTAATTAAAAATGAGTTCTTTGTGTTTTTTTCTTCTCTTGAAAAATATCCTAAGTATGAAGCATGAATAAGAACTCTTCTTAATGACCTAAAATCAAGTTAGCATATATATAGAGGCCATAAGTGAAGTGAGGTCGTTTTGAAAACTCGCCAGAAAATCACTCTGTGCGCTGGTGGACCTGCGCTGGTGGACCAGCGCAGGACCAGCGCACAAGCCAATTTTTGGCTTGAGCGCTGGACGTCAGGCGCTGCCACCAGCGCCAGTCCAGCGGCGCCATACTGGGCGATCGGCGCTGGTGGCCGGCGCTGGTCCACACCAGCGCACGACCAGCGGCGCGCCACTGGGCGATTTGCGCCGGTGAGCGGCGCTGGTCGACCGGCGCTGGTGGACCAGCGCACAGCCCCAAAAATTGCATCCCACATGCAATTATGCAAGGGATACAAAGTCAAACAAGATGCATCCTAAAAGCCTAAATGCTATGATGTTTTCAACACAAGATGCAATCATAAAATCAAGCAAGAAGAGATGTAAATAATCATTTATGCACAACTAAAAGAAACACAACATACAAAGATTAAACATATGCATGAGTTGTGAGTGTGTGCAACTATCTCTTCAAGACAAGAAAGCACTTAGAATATTACCTTTGGTGCTTGTCAATAATGAGGTCTTCAAAGGGCCTAATGCATTAACAACAACATTTAAACTACCCTTACAAAGTATCCCCATTTATGGTTTGATCACGAAATAAGCCAATTAAAAACAACGGGAATCCTTACAGAATATATCAATGAAAATACATACTTGATTATATTTGACAAATTAATTGATTTCACTTATACAAGAGTTAATCAATTTACAAGATATGCAATCAATGAAAGATATGGAATATAAAGAAAAGTAAAAACAAAAATGAACACAAGTGTTTTAACGTGGTAAAACCTCAAAGAGGAAACATCCACGGGTTGATACCACAACCACCGGCAAAGCAATCCACTATGTGAAAAAGGACTTACACACTCAAGCTATCACTCATGATATCCGCTCAAGCTATCAACTCCTAATCTACCATCGGGCTAGTGAATCACCAAGCCTACTTCCTATCCGAGATGTATCCTACACCTCTAGAAAGCAACTTCCTATCCAAGACGCTCACGTCTCTAGGAAGATTTCTTGCTTGCCTATCCGGATCCTCCCGACCCTAGACAAGACTTCCTTGCTTGATTATCCGAGTCCTCCGGACTCTAATCAAGACTTCCTTGCTCTATCCACAAAGCTTCACTCACTTTGCTAGAGACTTCAACCTAATGCAAGGCTATGATCTAAGTGATGCAAGTGATGCAAACACAATCAAATTAAGCTAGATGATCAATCAAGCAAAATGTACATGTTCAATGATAAACTAGAATATGCTTTCAATACACAAACACAAGATTATCTAGAAATCAAGACATGCAAATCAATAAGAACAAGGTATGATTATTCAATATATCACACGAAAAACCTAGTTCTTAGATCATGAAATAAAACCTAGAAAATAATATGAGACACATCATATATTTATTTTCTAGAATCAATTTCACACAAAATCAAGTTTAGCACATATATGTTCAAAACAAATCACAAAGCTAAATCTCAATTAACAAATGATCAAACACCCAGCATATGATCTAACATGCTTCTCAACAAATTTCATCAATCAAATAGTAAGAATCAAAAGAAGATCAAAGATGAAATTGAAAAAGAAGAAGTTAAACAAACAACCTTGACCTCGGACTGAAAATCGATCAACTGTAAAAAATGGCGAAGTCAACTATCTCTGGAAATGCTTGGGGTTTGTAGCTCTCTTCAAGACCAACAATTTTGGTTTTTGAATCGATTGATTTTGAGTTCGTATGAGAGAGATATGATCCAAATACTAAAACTAAAATTTGAAGAAAATCTGCAGAATTCGTGAAATGTTCATCAAGATCTTCAACAAGTGTGGAGGGAAGGAGAGGGGTTTAAAAAGAGGAGAGAGAAGGATTTCAGGGGCCAATCACCATGAGCCATGTCACCCTCCCGTGGGGGGCACGTGAGGCTCACGGGAGCAGAGAGCCTCTCTGGCCGTGAGCCTCACGGCCTCCCTGACGGCGTGGGCAAGGTGGCTCACGGCCTCCCACACCTCTCTCGCGCACTCTTCGGTTCTTCAGCCATATCTTGGGCATCCAAACTCTGATTTCGAATCTGTTTGCGGATTATGAATCGTGACTCCCTCACGCACGACTATGACTACAAAAATTTGAAAAATGGTTGAGAAATCATCTTAGAAAATGACGATGAAGTCAACTTAACGAATGAGAACGAAAAGTAGCATAGTCACATTGTTTGGACTCGAAACCTTGTGAATGAGTAACCGAAATGACCGGAACTCAATAAGGTATTAAATAAGAACATGTTCAAGTCCTAAACATAAAATACACAAACAAATAAATATATATTCACACAAGCATGCCATATCAAAGAGATAGTCACAAAGCATGCAATTCTACAATGTTTATCTATTAAAGAACAATGCATGAGCATACTATGAAGTGTGTGAAAGTGTTATACAAAATGTTTGAACCACGATGCAGGGACACACATGTATGAATTGTGTGTGTGTGCGCTAACGCCTTGCAAGAGGATGGAAGTCAAGATATACCTTTGACGCTTTTCACCTCTTGAAGACGACTTTTGCACTAGACATTGCTCTTCATCTTTTAAGTTTCCTTTCTTCAAAGAACATCTTAAGCAATAACTAATACAAATATAAAGTGTTTTACAATGGAATCAAGCCAATACAAATCATAAACCTTACAGGTAGGGCTTGAAGGAGATAAATGGTTTAAGGTTTGCTAAGGTGTGCATAGGTTGTATATCAGAGGCATGCTTAGCAAACACTAGCATTGTACATATTTTGATTGTCGAATAAGTTATTTTGTTTCAATGGTGTGATGTAGGATGATTGAGCACCCAAATCTATCTCGTGTTTACCTGAAGAGCTTTAAGATTTATCTTTCAATAGTAGGGGGAACAAAAGAAAGGTTTGCGGGTTTGAAGTCCTAACTATACCTTAGTTTTTAATGTAGATTGAGTAATGTAGGATATATATGTGGTATTTTGTGTGTTTGCATTTGTTAGGATTATGCTCAATAGCAAGAGTGTAATGTTGTAATTAACAATCTTTTTCATATTAATAAAGTGATTTCTGGTCTAAACAAATCTTATAGCATTTATAGTTTAATATTATAATTGTCAAAGTAAATAATCATAAGGTCTAAAAACTATGAGAAAAGAAGAATTGTTCGTACATCTGGATATGTATGTGGTAGACACAATTCTTTAGTTTGTCTTGAATATTGTTCACAACTTAAGTTAAAGGTTGGGCACCTTTATCTTGTTAAAGTTGTAGTTTTCTTTTGCTAGCATTTGAGTGGGATCAAATGAGATATGATGAGTCTAAAATCATCGGAGAGTTTTCGAGCAAAAGAATCTAGTGCACTGGGTGCATTGAGCTGGATCACAATGAAATACTTTATCTATAACCGTCAGTAGATAAAAGTCTTTTCATTATCAGGACAATCGGAGAGTCTATCTTAATCCTGAGATAAGTGATGGACTTATGGTTGCAAGTGATATCATTTGAGTTATCAATGAGTACGATTATATCGCATAGTCTATCCTCGATAGTTTGGTGATATTCATTTGTTAATCGATAGAGGACTTCATTTATAGATATGGACATCGTGGCTCCATTTATTAAATGAGAGTATAATATCATCATATGGATGTTTTGAGGTAATTGGATATTAAATCTCAACGTTGAGTTTTTGATAGTGTCTATTGAAAACATGGCTTCTGGACAAGTCAAAATATCCAAGTTCAAAACGTGGTCATATGAGTAAATATGGTAACTTGGAGAGTTATAGGCGGTCTATGAACTCTTGGCGATTACTGATATTAATCACGAGGATACACTATCTCCAATATGATTGTCTAGGGTATGAATGAGGAATATCTTCCTTTTCTGTCTTTATTTAAGAGTTCAATTTTAGCTCTTTAGTGGAATGAGTTAAAATTAATGGATCGGACCTAAGTGAATCATTTGTTGATTGTGATTAGGTTATGTCTATTGAAGCCTAAATTTAGATAGCCCGCCAAGATCCCCAATCCACACGGACTTGCATGGATCACTTGATATATTCTACCGGACCAATTTATGGGTCCATTTAGAATTGCATTTAATATGTCAAGAATATAATTTGCACATTATTTATTTAATGGGCTGCTCAATTATATTAATATATTAATGAAAGACATGTGGGCTTGTTTCTTTTAGTAAGAATGGGTCTGGTTCACATGTGGGCTTTTTATTTAAAGTCCAATGGATTAAATGAAATAAGAAAAATAATATAAGGCCCATTTATTCAAGTGGGGCGGCAAGGTGCATTTTAACCTAATATATTATTTTGTTTCATTGTTTTAATTAAATAAGAATTAATTAATTTATTAATTAATTGTTTAATTAAGAAACAAATCTTTTCTGATTAGGAAATATATTTCCTAGAGTAATACTATTGGTAGTAGTATACTAAAAGTAAAAGACTTGTTTGATAAGAAAATAAATAATTAATTTTATTTATTTAATCAAATAAGAAGTCTTTTTATTTAGTCAAATAAAAGAATAAAATATCTATGAGTTGGATTAGGGTTTGAAGTCTATTCTTTTATGGAAATTAGGGTGCAACACAAACCCCTTTTAGAAGTGTGATTTGCGGCAACCCTAGTGTAAAAAGAGAGCAAGATTTCGGCAACCCTAATAGACAAAGAGAGGAAAGTTTCGGCCACCTATATATTCCCACATATAGATTTCAGCCACCCTGGTTGTTCTTGAGACAATTTTCTTCTTCTTCTTAATTCATAGAGAGCATTATTTTTATTCTACTAAAACATAAAAGAGTGAATAGATTATTCTTTGATGGTACACTATTTGCTTGTTCATCAATAAGCTTGTGTGTACAACATCAATTTAGGTTCACGCGAGTTTCGATCATTAGATTGAGAACTCAAAAGTGACCGGAATAATCTTAGTCTTTTTTTGATTGTTTTTGTGACTAACAAAGAAAAAGAAAAGTTTGTTTGTCCATTCACAGGTTTGCAATTCAAAGAAAAGGGAGACCACGCTCCTAGGTGATTCACGTTCGTGCTAGGATTGAAGATCTTGCGGATTACCATCGACGTAAGTCAATCGGATCACGTGACAAAAGGTATTCTTCTTTTGTTAGATGATATGTATAGTTAATTAATTAAAGGGTTTAAGGTTCATAAAAAGGAAAAATTTTAAAACATACTAAATCTATTTTTAGTCTCGCTTCCACTGCGTGTACTACGGTATTTTTCCCTACAGCATTGTCATATTATGCAGGTAATAGGGAAATTGAAAAAAAAAAGGAA
This sequence comes from Acer saccharum, assembly GCA_030490815.1. Taxonomy (NCBI): domain Eukaryota; kingdom Viridiplantae; phylum Streptophyta; class Magnoliopsida; order Sapindales; family Sapindaceae; genus Acer; species Acer saccharum. The sequence goes on from CM059871.1 coordinate 5,081,815, forward strand.
ACTCAGTCAAGTGAAATGAAGTAGGTTCAAGTTTTTCGCTGGTTTCGTGCACGGGTATTTGCCCGTCAGGCAGAAAAAGGACACCCGCGGTATGATGAAGGATTTTTGAAGAAAATCTGGCAAGTTTGTTTCCGCTAGAATATTCCCGCGGGCCAGAACGAGTGAAAGTCGTGTGAATTTGAAAAATTTCTAGGGAATTCTAGCAAGATTGAATCTACGAAAATAATCTCACGGACCAGAAGACGTGAAGTCACTAAGAAAGAGTTTGAAGATTCCCATAGTTTCAATCCGCTGGAATATTCTCGCCAAAGACAACCTCGCGGCAAGCCCAATAGGTAAAACACAGCGTTTTGGCTAATTTTTAGGACCCCACGGTTTCCATCCGCGAAAATAAACCCGCGGGAGTCCATTTTTTCTGACCCACTATATAAACCCACTTGTCATTTTCACGAGCACCTTTCCCTTTTGTTTAAACTTCTCTCAACTTCCCACGCCAAAATCACCAAATTCTTCCTCCAATCTTGCTCGAAATCAGTTGGATCATCACAAGAAAGGTATGTAAACTCAATTCCATCCCCTTTAATCACTAATTTCTTGCTAAATTCATCTTCACTTGTCAAACTCGTGACAGTTAGGGTTTTTGAGAAAGAGTGAATTAAAATAGATTTATTGAGTTGGTTGAGTTTGTAAGTGTTTTCTATCCATGCTAGGACTAATTTTGACCAACATTCCCCAAAGATTAAATCAATTTTGCAAATTTTTAGTATTAGGGTTTGTCTTTGGCCGAAATTATGAAGTGTTGTCATGAGCACTGTTCTATTGCTATCAATGATGAATTTAATTGACAATTGAGGTTGTATGCTTATTGTGATTGTGGAATATATTTGAGATGACATAGTGGTGATATATGCCTATTTGAGATGACATGTTGTGATATATGCTTTATTTTTGTGCATTTTGAATCAAAACACTTATATGCATAGAAATTATGGCACACATTTGCATGGTTGCACGCATATTGTTATTGTACAATTTAGTTGCACAATTGATACACTTGTTGGGTGCACACACGTGAAGTAGATAGACTTTGTGCAATATGTTTGCACAAATGTGGATTGAGTTGCTTAATTAAGGAAGTTTTTATAGTAACTTGTGACAAGTAAATTGAGAACTAGGGTCACCTTGATTGTTCAAAAATCTTGTTGAAGTTTCTAACACACAAACACACACTACACATATATAGTTTAGGATGTTTGTTCATGGTTTTGAATTGTGGGGTTCTTTAACCCAATTACTAACTTTTGTGAAGTATTTTTGTGCGTATATTGTTCTAACCACAGATGGCACCAAAAAGAAGAGTTTCCCAAACCCTAGAGGAAGGTGACGCCTCAAGAAAGAGAAAAGGAAAAGGGCTTTCTACCCCGGGACCAACACCGGAGGAAATTTTCAAGATGAGACTCACAAGCACCTCTAAGCGACCCATGATCTTAGAGAGAGACCTTAGCTTCGATGAGTTGGGTCACACGTTCATTTTTAAGGAAGTTTGCCAAAGAAGGTGGGAAGCATACGTCTCGTTCCCAATGAGAGCCAACCGGAAGATAGTCCAGGAGTTCTACGCCAGCATAGATCTGGATGAGTTCGAAATGGGAGCTCCGGTGGTGGTCCCTAAGAAGCCAATTTCCATGACCGCTGAGCAAATCAACAAGTACCTGATGACTCCAGACTACCCGATGTGGGAAGACGGGTACGAACCCAATGACCTCTTCCAGAATTATGACCAGCAGCTTGGAGCAGTTATCACAGGGATAAAGGACATTCCATGGGAAACCAGGGACCATAAGGTTTACTAGAGGGAGCTGGGGTTCAGCAAGCATTTCTGGAACATCTACTTCAGCTACTCTCTCATGCCAAGCCAACACCACACGGATGTCAAGAAAGAAGTAGCAATCATGCTCTATCAAATGAGAAACCGTTTGGAGTTTGATGTAGGGAGAACCATAGTGAGAAGAACAGCGGAATCGGGAAGGAAATCCCACTTGAGCCTCTTCTTCCCTTGTTTGATCACGTACTTTGCACGTGAGGCTAGGATCCGAGTCGACAGACTTCAGGATGGGATTGAGACCTCTAAGGGCACTGTAGGCAGGAGAGCCTACAATGAGGCAGCTGAAGGGAAGGAAGGAATTGAGAGACTCCTTAGTCCAAAGGATTTAAAGCAACAAGTGAGGGAGCAGCAGAGGTCGTTCACTAGGAGAGAGCTTGAGAGACGAGAGGTAGAGGCCCAAGAGGAGGAGTATGACATGGGAGATGATGAGAGCAGTCAGAGTCAGAGAGAGAGGATAGTGTGCCATCTTGGGCACATGCCATGATTGATTCTAATGTCACTTTAGCAAAGATAGTTAGTAAACTTGCCAAGCAAGTTAGGAAATTGAATGGGGTGGTTGCCCGTTTGACGGGATACCAGAGGGAGGATCCCACTAAGGAGACCTCTAAGGAGACCACTGAGCAGGAGCAAGAGCACCGTCAGAAGCATAGGCATGAGGAGCCACCCGTGATACCCGATCCACCTCTCGCCATTGATTTACCAACCATGCCTACGGCACCAGAGTCAACAGCGGATCGAGCAGAGTTTAGCGCAGATAGTGAACGAACAAGTTCAAGAAATGATGGGCGAGCAGAAGCCGATACCGATGGATGCCGATGCCGATGCCGATGCTAGAGCCGGAGCAGGAGCCAAGGGAGGAGCAGAATGATTGGTCGTTCATAGTGAGCATCAAGCTTCTTCCAGAGGGATGTGACTGTTCGAGTGCTCAGTCGGTGGAGTACATTTTGGAGGAGCCTGAGTCACCTACGAGCATAGTTCTGTATGCTGGGCCTCCTCCTACATCTGAGCCTATTTTCCAATACTCCATCAGAGGCGTTTAGTTCACACCATTATATCCCACCAGCAGCAGTGCCAGCACCAATTATACTAGTGATGGGAGTGGACAATTTTAGGCGGATTGGTACTCCGCGAATTTTTATGGGCGGAGCATTATTCCGCATTTTTGTATACTCAGTACTTTGCTTTGGGGTTGTATTTACAGTATTTTTAGTTTCATTATTATTATTATTATATATATATATAGTGCTTACTTGCATATAATTTTCGTAGTTAGTAAAATGCTTAGATCTAAGTGTGGATTTTTGTGTGGTTGAATCATAGTGCCTAGGATGATACTATCTAGTAACTTAGGATATTTTGAAGCATCTTGGATGGATGCAATACCATGTGATTGGACATGTTGTGTCCATTTTTGTATGGATTGGGAAGTTGTTTGTTGGCCAAACAACCAAACCTTGTAACCATGTATTGTCTTCCGTGTGCAAACATTGGGGACAATGTCGTGTTTAGGTTTGGGGGTGTAGGCACATTAAACACTTTTCCAATTGGTCACATGATTGTACATGTTGTATATATTGTACATAGTGTTTTAATGTTGTACATAGAATGTTTGTGTAATGATTGTACATGTTGTATATATTGTACATAGTGTTTTAATGTTGTAAATAGTGTGTTTGTGTGAAAAAAATTCCAAATTTGTTTTTTCCGATAAAGCCAAGGGAACACATTTTGTTTAAATAAAATGCTATGAGGTATGTGTTGTGAAGGAGTATGTGCATGCGTTAATTATTAAAGTGTCGCTATCACGATAGCATTTCGAGAAGACATTGCGCTCTGCGTAATAGTCCCTTTCTCTTTTGCTTGGTGAACGAAACTTAGCACGAGATTACCTTAACCAATAGTGGAGACTACCCGTGAGAGTCAGTGCCTAAAATAATCACCTTTAGAGGGTAAACACTCTTCATTAATCATATGATCTCATTTGCATAATTGAATGCCCATGAACATGAAAATTGTGGATTGCTTGCTAGACTTGTATTTCCTCGTTAGACTGACTTTCGGATATGATTCTAGGCATGTGTGTACTTAGCTACAAAATTGCCCAAACACTGTCCATGATTGTTATGTGTGCTCCAATTGCCAATTAGTGGCCAAACACAAACCATTCTTTTTATCACCACACATATACACGTACATACATGGAATTCTGTAGTACTTGATCACGGATTACGCATGATTGGTAAATGCGAAGATGTAGCTCAGAATTATTGTAAATAGCGTGTACTCAAGCGATTATAGATAGTTGTGCAATGTTTTGGCCATAGTAAAGTTGTCAAATGTAAAATACTTGAGCCACAGTACGTGATTGAAAAGTACTCAAATCCGAGTACCAATTAGCACAACAAAAAAAAAAATCTTAGCCTAGACATCTTGTAATGAGCTATGGATATTAATTGTAAGGTTGCGCGATAAACTTCAGAATTCCAATGAAAATTCACCCTTTTAGCCCCATTACAACCAAGGAAAGCCCTAGTTGATCATTTAGAGAGTCTAGTTGGGGAATGCAAGTCGAAACATGCTCTTTCCATGTTTGTGGCATACCAATTCATTCATAAAACAGTTTCCTTAATTTGTGCGTTAATTTTGATTACATATGCGTTACATTTGATTATTATATATATTCTCACACTCGCATATGTTGTTTGAGAGCCACTTAGGTTCTGAGAGAAAATTCGACTAAATTTCGGTGAGGATAGAGTCGAGGCGAATTGAGTTTTTGCTTTTGAGTGCTTGTTTCTGAAGCAGAATATTGAGAGTGTGGGATTCACCTTATTGCGTGTTTTTGAAGGGTGTAATTGTGCTAGTTTCCAACCAGAGGTTTTGGCATGCTTTACTCTTGAATCATCTCATCATTTAGCATCTTTGTAATTTGACTCTCGAAAATGTTTTAGTGTGCGTTGTATAAAATTGGTACATAGTAGAATTGTGTTCTTAATTTAATTTTTAGCATTTATAGTTTGCTCGAGGATGAGCAAAAGTCAGGTTTGAGGGTTTGATCGCGCTACAAATGTTCACATATAGTGCCCCCCTTTACTTGGTTTTTGTAATCATTTTCCGTGCATTTTAGGGGTTTAATGTTGTAAATATGTGTTTTCAGGTAAGTACGGTGTTTCGAAGGCATTTTGGTCCGAAATGAGGAAAAGAAGGCAAAGAAGGTAGAAAACCAAAGTATGCCCTGTTCCTGCGGGTTCAGACATCAAAACCCGCGGGAAAGTTCAAGTGGAAAGAACCAGAGGGAAAGAACACAGAGCCCCGCAGGAAAGAGACAACTGAAGGAAGTCGCGGGCTATGTCAAAACCACATCTGACAACTTCAATTCGTCTGTTCCGTGGGTATAAAGCCGCCAAACAAAGCCACGGAAGCACATTAGCGGTTTCAGACTAGTCCTCCGAAGAGAAAATTCCCATGGACGGAATCCGTGAGAACAAAGGAAGATCAACCGCGGGTTCATTCCGTGAGAAAGAAGCCGCGGAACATGCCCACGGGAGACTCTTACAAGTTGCAAGTGGATCGAATCAAGTCACTTCATACTCATTTTCCGTCCATTTTACACTTTTAGCCTTGGTTATGGACAAAAGGACCTTTGCTTGTCTAAGAAAGGCCTCCCCTTTATTTGTATTTTTCCATCCATTTTTACTTCTCTAAGTAGGTAGAGGCACAAAAAATAAAATAAAATAAAATAAAATAAAATAAAATAAAAATAAAAATAGAACACTAGTTAAGGAAGTAGTGAGAATACAGATATTATTAGATATTTTTCTCTTAGAAAAGCCAAGTTAGTTTTTCTTGGCAATTCTCTAGGCAACCAAACACCACTTTGGTACCTTAGTATAGATTACTTCAAGTTGCCATAGAAGAAGTGTTGGCTTTGATTGCAGAAGGGGAATCATTTCCATTTCACAAGAGTTATCATCTGGTGATGTTTCCTTCAATTATATTTCTTAGTTGCTTTAATTCTATGAGTAGCTAAATCCTCCTTGTTAGGAGATTAGATGTAATTCTTGTAGTTTAACTTTACTATATAATCAATCATGTTTATTTCATTTCTCAAGTTATGTATGTGCTTATTATTCCATTATGATTGGTAGTTGCAACCACAAATCTTTCATTGAATGCATAAGCAACTTGAGGAACTTATATGCATTAAAGACCATTTATGCATGTTCCTTTTTATGCCATCTAAGTTGTAAAGATTGCTATCTAATGAATCTTTATCAATACTCTTTAGTAGACTTCCTTTAATCACTCTCCTAACTCTAGGTTGTTATTAAAGTTGAGAACTAATGCCTTATAATTTGACATGAATCGATGCATGATAGGGACTTTGTGATTAATCTTAATGAATGATTGATTAGCTAGTAAGTTGTTACTTGAATGAATCTATCCCCTAACAATCCTTTAATCTAGAATTTAAACCCAATAGTTGTAACCAATTTCTTTATCAATCCGAATTTGAGCATAGTTAATGTGTTGATCATCATAGTTAATTAAACAAACATTAGTTAGAGTTAATTTTATTAGTTACCACTAGCTATCTACGTAAGTGTAAACTTGCTAATCTCTGTGGGAACGATAACCCTTATTTGCACACTATACGACCTGTGCACTTGCAAAAAGGGTGAAACACTCGCGCGTCCCTTTAGTATAACCGAGGTAGAGTAGCATAATTGTAGTAGTATTTGTAGAACCGCTTCGGGCGCGTCAATATCATCATATGGATGCTTTGAGGTATTGGATATTAAATTTTAACGTTAAGTTTTCGATAGTGTCTATTGAAACATGACTTCTGGACAAGTCAAAATATCCAAGTTCAAAACGTGCTCATATGAGTAAATATGGTAACTTGGAGAGCTATAGGTGGTCTATGAGCTCTTGGTGATTACTGATATTCTTCACGAGGATACACTATCTCCAATAAGATTGTCTAGGGTGTGAATGAGAAATACTTATTCTATCTTTATTTAAGAGTGCAATTTTAGTTCTTTAGTGGAATGAACTAAAATTAATAGATCGAACCTAAGTGATGTAGGGAAAAATCGTAGTACACGCAGCGGAAGCGAGACTAAAATAGATTTATTATGTTTTAAAATTTTTTCCTTTGATGAACCTTAACCCTTTAAATTAATTAACCATACATATAAAGTAACAAAAAGTATAATACCTTTTGTCGCGTGATCCGATTGACTTACGTCGATGGTAATCTGTAAGATCTTCAACCCTAGCACGAACGTGAATCACCTAGGAGCGTGGTCTCCCTTTTTCTTGAATTGCGAACCTGAGAATGGACAAACAAACTTTCTTTTTCTTTTGTTAGTCACAAAAACAATCAAAAGACTACAAAGATTATGCCGGTCAGTTTTGAGTTCTCAATCTAATGATCGAAACTCGCGTGAACCTAATTCGATATTGTACACACAAGCCTATTGATGAATAAGCAAATAGTGTACTATCAAAAGAATAATCTCTTCTCTCTTTTTTTGTCTTGGCAGAATAATCAAACACTTTTCTATGAGTTGAGAAGAAGAAGAAATTGATTCAATAAACACACTTGGGGTGGCCGAACCCTATAAGGACTATTATATAGGGTGGCCGAATTTCTTTCTCCTTTTACTTTAGGGTTGCCGAAATCTGTATGGTGTTGTATTAGGGTTGGCCGAATTTCATCACCTCACTTATATAGGGTGACCGAAATACAACCCTAATTCTCTTCAACTTTTAGACTCCTAACCCTAATTTAACTCATAAGTATTTTTATTCTTTTATTGACTAAATAAAAAGACTTCTTATTTGATTAAATAAATAAACTTAATTATTTATTTTCTTATCAAACAAGTCTTTTACTTTTAGTATACTACTACCAATAGTATAATTCTAGGAAACATATTTCCTGATCAGAAAAAGATTTTGTTTCTTAATTAAATAATTAATTAATAAATTAATTAATTCTCATTTAATCAAACAATAAAATAAAATAATATTTTTGACTAATAATATAGCCTTGCCGCCCCACATGAAATATATGGGCCAAATATTATTTCCTTATTTTATTTAATCCATTGAACTTTAAATAAAAAGCCCACATGTGAACCAGACCCATTCTTACTAAAAGAAACAAGCCCACATGCCTTTCAATAATATATTAATATAATTGATCAGCCCATTAAACAAATAATGTGCAAATTATATTCTTAATATATTAAATGCAATTCTAGATGGACCCATAAATTGGTCCGGTAGAATATATCAAGTGATCCATGCAAGTCCATGTGGATTGGGGATCTTGGCGGGCTATCTAAATTTAAGCTTCAATAGACATAACCTAATCACAATCAACAAATGATTCACTTAGGTCCGATCCATTAATTTTAACTCATTCCACTAAAGAGCTAAAATTGAACTCTTAAATAAAGATAGAATAAGAAGATGTTCCTCATTCATACCCTAGACAATCATATTGGAGATAGTGTATCCTCGTGATTAATATCAGTAATCGCTAAGAGTTCATAGACCGCCTATAACTCTCCAAGTTACCATATTTACTCATATGACCACGTTTTGAACTTGGATATTTTGACTTGTCCAGAAGCCATGTTTTCAATAGACACTATCAAAAACTCAACGTTGAGATTTAATATCCAATTACCTCAAAACATCCATATGATGATATTATACTCTCATTTAATAAATGGAGCCACGATGTCCATATCTATAAATGAAGTCCTCTATCGATTAACAAATGAATATCACCAAACTATCGAGGATAGACTATGCTATATAATCGTACTCATTGATAACTCAAATGATATCACTTGCAACCATAAGTCCATCATTTATCTCAGGATTAGGATAGACTCTCCGATTGTCCTGATAATGAAAAGACTATTATCTATTGACGGTTCTAGATAAAGATTTTCATTGTGATCCAGTTCAATGCACCCAGTGCACTAGATTCTTTTACTCGAAGACACTCTGATGATTTTAGACTCATCATATCTCATTTGATCCCACTCAAATGCTAGCAAAAGAATTCTACAACTTTAACAAGATAAAGGTGCCCAACCTTTAACTTAAGTTGTGAACATTATTCAAGACTAACTAAAGAATTGTGTCTACCTCATACATATCCAGATGTACGAACAATTCTTCTTTTCTCATAGTCTTTAGACCTTATGATTATTTACTTTGACAATTATAATATTAAACTATAAATGCTATAAGATTTGTTAAACCAGAAATCACTTTATTAATATGAAAAAAATTGTCAATTACAACATTACACTCTTGCTATTGAGCATAATCCTAACAAGTGAATCATTTGTTGATTGTGATTGGGTTATGTCTATTGAAGCTTAAATTTAGATAGCCCGCCAAGATCTCCAATTCACACGGACTTGCATGGATCACTTGATATATTCTACCGGATTGATTATGTATCCATCTAGAATTGTATTTAATATATTAATAATATAATTTACACATTATTTATTTAATGGGCTGTTAAATTACATTAATATATTAATGAAAGGCATGTGGGCTTGTTTCTTTTAGTAAGAATGGGTCTAGTTCACGAGTGGGCTTTTTATTTAAAGTCTAATGGATTAAATAAAATGGGAAAATAATATATGGCCCATGTATGGTATATGGGCGGCAAGGCTAATGGATTAGCTTAATATATTATTTTATTTTATTATTTAATTAAATGGAAGTTAATTAATTGATTGATTGATTATTTAATTAAAAGTCAAAATCTTTTTCTTACTAGGAAATATGTTTCTTAGTGTTATACTATTGTTGGTAGTATAATGAGAATAAAATACTTTATTTGGTAAGTAGATAAATAAGGAATTTATTTATCTAGTCAAATTAGGAAGTCTTTGATATTGTCACAAATACACTAAAGAGTTGGATTAGGGTTTGGAATTCTAAAGAAATCTACCTAGGGTTAGGATTTAGGTCAGAAAGACAAAAATCCTATTTGGTGGAAGATTTCGGTCACCCTAAAATATATATGGGAAGTTGATTGCAATACAAATATATAATATATATAGCAAATTGAATGCGGATACATATATATATATATATATATGGCAAGTTGAATTCATATAGAAACATATATTATTTATATGGCAGAAGAATTCGCCAGATATATGTATATATATATAATATTGAGCAAAAGAATTCGGCCACTATTTGTTTAATATGGGCAGGATGAACTCGTCAAGATATATATATATATATTATTTTGGGCAAGAGGATTTTGGCTAACCCTAAGGCTTGCTTGAGAGTTATTTTTCTTTTGCTTGAAAAATAGAATCCCTCTCTTAGTATAGTGTGATTTCGGCCAAGAAGAAAAAGAGAGAAGAATTGTTTTTATTTCGATAGTATACTAGTAAGCTTTTACATCAAAATGCTTTGTGTACAACTTCGAATTAGGTTCACACGAGTTTCGATCAATAGATTGATAATTCACAAGTGACCGGACGTTCTTCGTTTTGCTCTGAGAAGGTTATTGTGACTAACGAAAAAGAAAAGGTTTTTGTTATCCATCCTCAGGTACACAATTCAAAGAAAGGGAGACCATGCTCCTAGGTGATTCACGTTCGTGATTGGATTGGAAGATCTTGCGGATTTTCATTGACGCAACGTCAATTGGATCACGCGACAAAGATACGATACTTTTATTATATATTAATTAATCAAGGGTTAAGGTTCATCTTTAAAAGGAAAATTTTTGAAATATACTAAACCTTTTTTAGTCTCGCTTTCGCTGCGTGCACATGTTTTTCCCTACAATTGGTATCAGAGCCTTGGTTGTACCCTTGATTAATTGATTTATATATACGTGAATCTATTTCTTTAATTGTGATTATGCATGTTTTAGAAAGAGATGGCACTCTAGGTATTCTCATATATAATTACATTGGAATGTATGGATTTATATATGTTATTATAATATGATTTGTTGTTACTCGATTTTGGTCCTAGAATTTCAATGTATTTTTGTTTTGGAATTGTAACAAGAAAGGTGGTCTATTATCGCCATAATTCCTTCTTGGTAGTTGCTAAGTTTTTTTTTTATTATTTTGCTATTGTAATAAAAAAAACTGCAGTGAATTAAAAAAAAAAAAAAAAAAAACTGCAGTAATTTATGATTAAAATTCTGCTGTAATATATTCAAGTATCAAAGATTAGAAGAGTTGAAGAATTGGAAGCAGAAAAAGGAAGCAACCGGAACCAAACCTACACCGTGCACACCAAAACAACAAGCGTGCGTGCATAAAAGCGAGCAGCTGCGTTTTGTTGTGGTGTGGGGCGCACGGCTGCCCATGGGGGCTGGGTGCATGCGCACGCCCATGGGTGGGGCAGCCAAGGTGCACACGAGTGATGGCCGCTTAATGACTTGTCTGCCAAGTTAGGGTTTTTGTATTCCAAACAAATGTAATTTACTTGCTTTTCTAGGATGGACCAAAATTGTGGCTATTTATTTTTCCGTAAATATTACAATATTTGTTATTGTTTGATAACATGTCATATAAAATAGGAGTGCCACTCATATATCTCTTTTGGTATGAACATACATTGAATGATTTAGGTATCTAATTGGCATCTAGATAACTTGGTAAATCATTCTATGGAATTTAATCACATGCCTTAAATAATTGAGTGGGAGAAGGTGTTTTGAAACACCTACGGCCTCCAAGGTTAGTTGAGCTTTATGTTTTGTGTGATAACCCCCCAAGGGGTATCCATGGATGGAATTTAGCAAGATACTTCCTTACAAGTATAGACTAGACAATTGGCTCAAACGAGATCTACTCTCAAAGGAGGGATTTTCATGAGAGAAAATATTGAGGGTCGATATCTTCGTAACACACTCAATGTGGTTTTATTGATGTGGTTTTATTGATATCCTCCCAAGAGTTCTTGTCAATTAAAATCGCAAGGCTAAAATTGAAAACACTGGTTGTTATGTTAACAATTAGGTGGGACCTAGTCCAAATAGTAAATGGTACGAACTCCCAAAGGTGGCGTGACATTTATGGGTGTTGGATCACCGTTGAATTTTTACGATTGAGATATTTATTTAATTCAAGATAAATATTCGAAAGTGCTTTATCATGATTAATTACTTATATATATTTTTGTTTTGTTCAGAAATCATGAACCCATCCTTAATCAACTTCCAAAAAAAAAGATAAAACTTTAAATGGTAATAATTATGTCACATGGAAAAGGAAAATTGGGTTATTGCTGCAAGCTGAAAAACATAAATTTATTCTGTCTACTCCTAAGCCACTTGCTCATACTTGTGAATCTAATGGCACAAGTCAAGAGATTCATTTGGTTGGTAAAGTTGCTATTGTTAAGACCCGTAAGAAGGTCAAGAAACAACAGAAGAAAAAGCAACTTGGGCCTACCAAGAAAGTAACCAAGATCAAAGGGAAGTGCTTCCTTTGTGGTGAAAAGAGACATTGGAAAAGCAATTGCCTAAAGTCTCAGAACAAGAAGGAACAAGGTAATGTTAATTATCTTGAAACATGTTTTCTGGCAGATTCTATAGATTCTTGGATCATAGACTCTGGAACCACTAATCATGTTTTTTATTCCTTGTAAGGGTTCCATGAAAGGAAAAGACTAAATAAGAATGAAATCAACTTGCGTTTAGGCAACAGAGCGTTGGTGTCTGCCAGTGCAGTGGGAGATATTATAGTTAATATAGATTCTAGTAGGCATTTAGATTTGATAGACGTTTATTATGTACCTCAATTCAAGAGGAATTTGATTTCAGTTTCTTGTTTGAATAAATTTGGATATTCTGTTACTTTTAATAAAGATTTTATTATTATTAAGAATAACAAATTTGTTTGCAAAGGTACATTGGAAAACAGTCTATTCTATTTACATAGAAATATCTCTCACTTGTTAGACACAGAATTAACGCAACCTAATCATAAAAGAGTAAAATTATCAAAAGATGAAACCTACCTATGGCATTTGCGCCTAGGTCATATTAACCTTAATAGGATTAAAAGATTGGTTAGTGATGGACTTTTAAGTGACTTAAAGTTTGATGATCTACTAACTTTTTGAATGTACACAAACGAAGTTAAATTGCTTAAAGCATACCTAGAGGGGGGGGGGGGGGGGGGGGGGGTGAATAGGTTTTTACACCTTTTTTCAAACCCTTGAACAAACATTCATTTGTCCCTCAAGGTAGCCTTACACACAACACAATAAGCCAAGGAAGACATACATAGACAATACGATGTTACAATCATAAGAGAAATGTCTAAGTATATCAACAAGCCATGTGAGGTAAAATAGCAAATAAACATAACAACAAAATAAGCTTGCATTTCATAAGATGTTCAATGTGTTACAAGAGTGATCAAAATGTCACTATACAAAAATTACAATATATATAAAAGAATCAAAGATACAAATTGATCTATAGAATGAATATACTAATCACACTATACAAAGACTTGCTTCACAATATATCACATGTGGATATTATGAATCAAGACAATAAAATATACAATTAAAATATAAGAGAAAGAGATAGAAAGAATTAACACAAGGGATTTTTTAACGTGGTAAAACCTCCAAGGAGGAAACATCCACGGGTTGAACTACAACCATTGGGTACTATATTATTGGAAAGTAAACATAGAACATTCACAAAGTGACCAATCTTTAGCTCACCCAACCTAGTGAAGTCTAAGCCTACCCAACCCTATTGGAAAGTATGAAATCCCTCAATGATGCGGAACCACCATATATTGGACAACACACTCAACCAATATCGATGGTAGATTAGAAATTCCTCAAGAGTGCATACACCTCCCGTGTACCCCGCTCTATCGGACTCTATGTCTAACCATACGCCTAGGCCTACCAATACAATAGCCAACTCCCTATCCAAGGCACTCTTGCCTCTAGGGAGCCTCCCATGCATGACTATCCGAGTCCTCCCGACTCTAGCCATGACTCCTTGCTTACCTATCCGAGTCATCCCGACTCTAGGCAAGACTTCTTGCTTGGCTATCCGAGTCATCCCGACTCTAACCAAGACTTCATGCCTTTTACAAGGACTTCCTAGTGTGATCATGTGAATGCAAATGATGCAAACATTCAATACAACATAGAACATGTGATCAATACATTCTATGGCACAAATAGACCTAAACATGTGATATCACAATTAATCAAGTCTAGATGCAAAAATACATGAATAGAAACCTAAGCATGTGAAACACCTAACACATATACTCAAAGTCTCATTCACACACATAACACTTGAATCACAAAATGTTCATTAAGTACAAATTCAAGATGCTATCAATATACAATTAAAAGCTAGATACATGAGATTAAAATCAATCAATATACTAGATAAAAATATAGAGCAAGGTTTTGAGATTTACATCAATCAAAACCTATATTCTCTAAATCACAAACAAATACACAAATCCTAGATTTTAATAATCAAAGGACCAAATCAAATCTCAAAGTCATTTTAACACAAAATTAATTCAATTAAGTATCAAACAACCTAAGATGCCATTCTAATCACAATACAACTCACAAACAAATGTAAAACCTAGAATCATAAAATCTAGTCAACATAAGTCCACAAATTGAGTTTCAATTAGAATGATAATCAAGCTATCTTTCCAAATAGCTTTTACCAAACAATAACATAGATATAGAAGAAGAAACCCCAAGCAAATGGAAGGTCAAATAACAAGAAATCCCAAAGATGAGACTCAAACCTCGAATTCTGCAGCTGGTGCGAAATTCAGTGTCCAACCACTTGAAATCACAATCAAACAGCCACCAAATCACTTGGAGATGTTAGAGGACTCAAATACGAACACTCTCCAACTTGAATCACTCAAATCCAACTTCGGATGAGGAAGATATGGTGTTTTGAAGTTTGAAAAAATTGGAGAGAACTCTATGCGGGAAAACTGAAATGTTTCTTCTTCGAAATTCAAAATGGAGAGAGAGGGGGAAGAAATAGGAGAAAGAGAGGGAGGATTCCGGCCAACCAGGTGGTGCCATGTCACCCCCTGGCCGTGGGGGGCGCGTGGCCCACACGGGAGCAGAGGCTGCTCCAGGCCGTGGGGCCCACGGCCTCAACCACGGCCAGCCCTTGTGGCCCACGGCCTGGGCTGTCCTCTCGCGCGCTCCCTCTGTTCGTCGGCCCGTATCTTGGGTGTTCGAACTCTGAATTCGAATCCATTTATGGATTATGAACCGTGACTCTCTCACGCACGACGACGACTATACAACTTTGAAAAACGGTTGAGAAATCATCTCGGAAATCATCGATAAAGTCAACACAACGTAAGAGAACGTAAAGTGGCATAGTCAACATGTTTGGACTCGAAACCTTATGAATGAGTAACCGAAATGACCGGAACTCAATAAGGCATTGAATAATAACATGTTCAAGTCCTAAACACAAAATATGGAAACATACAAACATAAATACACACACATATGCTAGTTTCCGGACATAGTCCTAGAAAATGCAAAACACAAAGTTTATTAACTAAATGTGAATGCATGAGCATATTTTGCCAAGTGTGTGAAAGTGAAATGTAAATGAAATAAAATCATGAAGGGACACACAAGAATGATATGTGTGAGTGTGTGTCTAGCCCTGTAAGAGATAAGAGGTCTTTGAATACCTTTTTAGACCGATAATGTCCGAAACTCTTAAAAGCCGGCAACTTGAACGAATAATGGTTGAGACGTCCTTCGTCTTCGAAATTCTTCAATTACTAACCACTAAACATTACAAGTTAAACACGTTTTGATATGGAATTAATGCCAACACTAATTATCAACCTAACACTTTTGAATCCTGTTTGGAAGGTAAAATGACTAAAAGGTCGTTCAGGACCAAAGGCACAAGAGCCACTGAATGTTTAGGATTAATACACACTGATGTATGTGGTCCTATGAGCATTCAAGCTAGAGGTGGATATGAGTACTTCATCACTTTCATAGATGATTACTCGAGATTTGGATATGTGTATCTCATGAGATATAAGTCCGATGCTTTTGACATGTTCAAAGCATTTAAAACCGAAGTGGAAAATCAGCTTGAGAAACCCATAAAAATTTTGAGATTTGATCGTGGTGAAGAGTATCTATCTGGTAAGTTTCAACAATATCTTATTGATAATAGGATCATTTCTCAGTTTTTTGCACCAGGTGCACATCAACAAAATGGGGTGGCAGAAAGGAGAAATATAACTCTTTTGAACATGGTTAGGTCTATGTTGAGTTATTCAACACTTCCTGTTTCTTTTTGGGGGTATGCTTTACAAACTGCAATATACATTCTAAACGATGTACCATCTAAGTCGGTTCCTTAAACACCGCATGAGTTGTGGACTGGGCGAAAGCCTAGTTTACAACACGTAAGGATATTTGGTTGTCCTGCGCATGTGTTAAAAGGAAAGACAGAAAAGATGGAGTCCCGTTCGGAAACATGCATACTTATCCAAAATGAACTAAAGGATATTATATCTATAGTACTTCAGATCTTAAAGTATTTGTTTTGACAAATGCTAAATTTCTAGAAAAGGACTATATGAATGATTTTGTACCTAAAAGTAGAATTGTCCTGAATGAGATGTCAGGAGATACAATTCCACAAGAGGTTACACAACCTAGCCCAATTGTAAGTTCCGCACCATCACAAAATCGACAACCTACCATTCTTTGTCGTAGTGGGAGGGTTAGTAGACAACCCGAAAGATACATCGGTCTGGGAGAATCAGTGGAGAATCTCCCGGACGACAATGATCCCTACACATATAAGGAAGCAATATAGGATGTTGATTGTCGCCATTGGCAAAAGGCAATGCAATCTAAGATTGAATCTATGTTCAATAACAAAGTCTGGTCCCTTGTAGATTTGTCTAAAGGGATAAAACCTAATGGGTGCAAGTGGGTATACAAGAGGAAAAGAGGTATGGATGGAAAGGTGGAAACCTTTAAAGCTAGATTAGTAGCTAAAGGTTACAAACAGAAGGAAGGTATCGATTACGAGGAAACCTTCTCTCCTGTGGCCATGCTTAAATCCATAAGGATACTCTTATCCATTGCAGCATCTTTAGACCTTGAGATTTGGCAAATGGATGTCAACATAACTTTCCTTAACGAAAGTCTTGACGAAAGCATCTATATGATGCAACCGGAATGATTCATTGAAAAGGGCCAAACAGAAAGGGTATGCAAGTTGCAAAAATCCATATATGGATTAAAGCAAGCATCCAGATCCTGGAACATAAGGTTCGATCAAGCTGTGAAAAGTTTTGGATTTATTCAAAACCTTGATGAACCCTGTGTGTATAAAAGGATTAAAGGCGACAAGTTGGTTTTCCTGATTTTTTATGTTGATGATATACTACTCATCGGAAACGATGTAGGTGTATTGACATTAGTAAAAGAATGGTTAGCAAAACAATTTGATATGAAGGACTTAGGAGAAGCAAGTTATATTCTTGGTATCCAAGTAATAAAGGATAGAAAGAATAGAACAATTGCATTATCCCAAGCTTCATACATAGATAAAATCTTGTCTAGGTTTTCCATGCAAGATTCCAAGAAAGGTATGTTACCTTTCAGACATGGAATCAAACTTTCTAAGGAACAAGTTCCTAAGAATGAGCATGAAGAGCAATTCATGAGTAGGGTTCCATATGCCTCAGCAGTTGGAAGTCTCATGTATGCAATGCTTTGTACTAGACCAGATATTTGTTTTGATGTTGGCATAGTTAGCAGGTTTCAATCAAAACCTGATCCTGATCACTAGATGGCAATCAAGCATATTTTCAAGTATCTCAAGAGAACGAGAGATAATATGCTTGTATACTCTGGAGGGGATTTGATTCCCGTTGGGTATACAGATTCTGATTTCCAATCGGATTCTGACTCCAGAAAATCCACATCAGGATCTGTGTTCACTCTTGGAGGAGGAGCAGTCATATGAAGGAGAATCAAGCAATCTTGTATTGCTGATTCCACCATGGAAGCTAAGTATATTGCTGCATGCGAAGCTACCAAAGAGGTTGTTTGGCTCCGCCAATTCTTGATTGACTTGGAAGTGGTTTCTGATGCGAATAAGCAGATCACTATCTATTGTGACAATAATGGAGCAGTGGCTAATTCGAGAGAACCAAGAAGTCATAAGAAAGGAAAACACATTGAAAGGAAGTATCATCTTTTAAGGGAAATTGTGTATAGGGGTGAGAACATGGGAATGAGAGATATGACACACTTTCTATAGCGCAAGTGGGAGATTGTTAGGAATATGCTCAATAACAAGAGTGTAATATGGTTTTGACAATCTTTTCATTAATAAAGTGATTTCTGGTTTAACAAATCTTATAGCATTTATAGTTTAATTATTATAATTGTCAAAAGTAAATAATCATAAGGTCAAAAGACTATGAGAAAAGAAGAATTGTTCGTACATTTGGATATGTATGAGGTAGACACAATTCTTTAGTTAGTCTTAAATAATGTTCACAACTTAAGGTAAAGGTTGGGCACCTTTATCTTGTTAAAGTTGTAGATTCTTTTGCTAGCATTTGAGTGGGATCAAATGTGGTATGATGAGTCTAAAATCATCAAAGTGGCTTTGAGTAAAAGAATATAGTGCACTAGGTGCATTGAATAGGATCACAATGAAATATTTTATCTAGAACCGTCAGTAGATAAAACTTTTTTCATTATGAGGACAATCAGAGAGTCTATCTTAATTATGAGATAAATGATGGACTTATGGTTGCAAGTGTTATCATTTAAGCTATCAATGAATACGATTATATAGCATAGTCTATCCTCGATAGTTTGGTGGTATTCATTTGTTAATCAATAAAGGACTTCATTTATAGATATGGACATCGTGGCTCCATTTATTAAATGAGAGTAGAATATCATCATATGGATGTTTTGAGGTATTGGATATTAAATCTTAACGTTAAGTTTTCGATAGTGTCTATTGAAACATGGCTTCTGGACAAGTCAAAATATCCAAGTTCAAAATGTGGTCATATGAGTAAATATGGTAACTTGGAGAGCTATAGACGGTCTTTGAGCTCTTAACAATTACTGATATTCTTCATGAGGATACATTATCTCCAATAAGATTGTCTAGGGTATGAATAAGAAACATTTACTTATTCTATCTTTATTTAAGAGTGCAATTTTAGTTCTTTAGTGGAATGAACTAAAATTAATACATCGAATCTAAGTGAATCATTTGTTGATTGTGATTGGGTTATGTCTATTGAAGCTTAAATTTATATATCCCACCAAGATCCCCAATCCACATGGACTTGCATGGATTACTTGATATATTCTACCGGACTGATTATATGTCCATCTAGACTTGTATTTAATATATTAAGAATATAATTTGTACATTATTTATTTAATGAGCTGTAAAATTATATTAATATATTAATGAAAGGCATGTGGGCTTGTTTCTTTTAGTAAGAATGGGTCTAATTCACATGTGGACTTTTTATTTAAAGTCTAATGGATTAAATAAAATGGGAAAATAATATATGGCCCATGTATGGTATATGGGCGGCAAGGCTAATGGATTAGCTTAATATATTATTTATTTTATTATTCAATTAAATGGAAGTTAATTAATTGATTGATTAATTATTTAATTAAAAGTCAAAATCTTTTTCTGACTAGGAAATATGTTTCTTAGTGTTATACTATTGTTGGTAATATAATGAAAATAAAATACTTTATTTGGTAAGTAGATAAATAAAAAGAATTTATTTATCTAGTCAAATTAGGAAGTCTTTGATATAGTCACAAATACACTAAAGAGTTGGATTAGGGTTTGGAATTCTAAAGAAATCTACCTAGGGTTACACTACTACAAAAAACACAAACGAAATCAGTTTTTTTATATGGAAGAAATTGGTTTTTGAAATTTTTAAAACCGATGTCTTTTTGACTGATTTAGAAAAAACTGCACAAAGGACATCGGTTTTTAACCGATGTAAAAACAAGAGAAAACACATCGATTTTATATAAAACTGATTTAAAAACCGTGATGTAAAATTGATGTATTACTAAAATTAATCCCGCTGTCCTGCCGCCCCACCATCCGGCCACCGTCTTTGGCCCGCCCCACCGTCCAGCCACCTTCTTTGGCCCGCCCCACCTCTGATAATAATGAAAACTAATTGTCATTATGAGAAATCAAACTTGCAACCTCAAAGTTAAAATGGTAAAGCCTTTACCGCCTGACTACAAGATTAGATGTGTTAACAATTGCACAATATTTATATATAACCTATATGAGTTGTTAAAAATAAAAAAATAAAAAAATTGTTTGATAAATTTAAATTTACTCAACTAATCAAAATTCTAATTTCTACTACAAATATATATATATTAAAAAAAATATTGGTGGTTTTATTTTTCATTTCATTTTTTATTGTGTGTTTTTGTGTTCTGCTAGAGATATTTTTGTGTAAACTTTTTCCTTAAAACTATATCTTTTGGCAAGGAAATAATTTTTTTCGTCTATGCTAGGTTCTTCAATTTTTTGATACAAATCCAACGGTATATAGAACGTAAAATTCTGGATGGTATTTTGAAAGTTATGATCAATTATTCAGTCAAAGGTCAGAAGCAATTGGAGATATTTTTGTGCAAACTTTTTCCTTAAAACTGTATCTTTTGTCAACGAAATAAATTTTTTCATCCACGTTGGATTCTTTGATTTTTCGATATAAATCCAACGGTATAAAGAACGTAAAATTCTGGGCAGTATTTTGAAAGATATGATCAATTATTCAGTCAAAGGTCAGAAGCGATTTGTGAATCCGCGAGTGAGCTGTTTTCATCGCTCATTTTCACACTTTTACAAATCGATCTTTGGAATATTTTCTGATTGAAAAGTGTTTGTTTGCATGTCTAATTTCTTGTGTCAAAATTTGAGCAACGTTGAGTATTTTTAGTGATGCACACTTGAATGTGGACATAGGTCGGATTTGCATTGTAAAATTTTGCTTTTGAATCCACATCGGTTTTTATAAAAACCGATGTCTAAACGCTTGTTTTTAATATCGGTCTTTATAAAAACCGATGTCTAAAAGTTTTTTTTAAATCGGTTACCAAAAACCGATGTCTTTTAACATTTTTGTAGTAGTGTTAGGATTTAGGTCAAAAAGACAAAAATCCTATTTGGTGGAAGATTTCGGTCACCCTAAAATATATATGGCAAGTTGATTGCAATACAAATATATAATATATATAGCAAGTTGAATGCGGATACATATATATATATATATATGGCAAGTTGAATTCATATAGAAACATATATTATTTATATGGCAGAAGAATTCACCAGATATATGTATACATATATAATATTGAGCAAAAGAATTCGGCCACTATTTATTTAATATGGGCAAGATGAATTCATCAAGATATATATATTATTTTGGGCAAGAGGAATTTGGCTAACCCTAAGGCTTGCTTGAAAGTTATTTTTCTTTTGCTTGAAAAATAGAATCCCTCTCTTAGTATAGTTTGATTTCGGCCAAGAGCAAAAAGAGAGAAGAACTGTTTTTATTTCGATAGTGCACTAGTAAGCTTTTACATCAAAAGGCTTTGTGTACAACTTCGAATTAGGTTCACACGAGTTTCGATCAACAGATTGATAATTTACAAGTGATCAGACGTTCTTCGTTTTGCTCTAAGAAGGTTATTGTGACTAACAAAAAGAAAAAGTTTTTGTTATCCATCCTCAGGTACACAATTCAAAGAAAGGGAGACCACGCTCCTAGGTGATTCACGTTCGTGATTGGATTGGAAGATCTTGCGGATTACCATCGACACAACGTCAATCGGATCACGCAACAAAGGTACAATACTTTTATTATATATTAATTAATCAAGGGTTAAGGTTCATCTTTAAAAGGAAAAAATTTGAAATATACTAAACCTTTTTTAGTCTCGCTTCCGCTGTGTGCACATGTTTTTCCCTACAATAACCCTTTCCAATAAAATTCCCAGACTTTGTAAGGATTAATTTTCCAAATTCTTACACAGATTTTATTCTAGGTTTGCCTAACAAATCACCACTGACTAAGTTCATATTCATATCAGGAACATACAATACGTTAGCTAGAGTGATTTTTCTTCCTGAAGTGAAGAAGAGTTTGATACTTCCTTTGCCAAGGACCTTAGAGCGACCTTTGTTTCCCATTTGAATCTCTTGTCCATTACTGACTTCTTCAAAAGTCTTGAAGAGAGATTTGTCATAAAAAAAACATGGACTGTTACACAAGTATCGTACCACCAGCCCTGCACTTTTCCTTGGACAGCACAAATCTTGCTCACAGCAATGATGATTTCTTCTTCTGTGGCATTAACCTTGGCCTCTTCATTTTGTTTCTTTTAGAATCTGCAATCACGAGCATAATGCCCAGTGAAAATACAATACTTGCGCGAGTCTAAACAACCTAGAGGGGGGGTGAATAGGTTGTTAATCGATTATTACCAACTTTTCGATTAGTCAAAATTAATCACAATTAACCCAAAACACACATATAATAAAATCAAGTAAAAAATGCGGAAATTAAAGAACACTTGATTTTTACGTGGAAACCCACACGAGGAAAAACCACGGGCTGACATGTGCGCCACACACGGTCAACGAAATCCACTATATGAAAAGGAATCTACACCCTCAAGTGATTCTCGGACTCTCACCCTAGATAACCTCAGGCTATGGACACTACCACTCGCCACTCTTGGTTCAATCCCTAGTGATATCCCCTGATACACTACTCTTGGCGTGAGCAACCCCTAATCTACCCAACGGGCCTTTTACAGTGGCACTCAACCAATTGCTTAAGCACTACACACGGGTAGCCACAAGACTTTCCTTGCTTGTGAAACTTCACCAAGAAGTCACAAGACTTTGACTCAAGAAGAGAATCAAAAAGTCTAAGTGTATCACAATGATGCACAAAAGCAATGAGTGCTAGACTAAACACTATATCTTAACTAGATGTTATAATGCAAGTGAACATCCTAGTTATCAACAAAGTCTACATGAATGTGCATGAAGACTCAATTAGGTGCTGAGAGACACTAGCAACCTAATTGTCAACAAATAAAGCCAACTCAACCTAAGTTGTCAAAAAGCATGGCAATGACAATAGATATGCAATAATCAAATGCAATCAATAAATTGTCAATCAATCAAGGCCAATCAACACAAGTTGTCAATTAATAATGGCAAGGCCTAATAGCATGCAATCAACTAATGCAAATAACCAAACAAAATGCCAATCAACTTAAGTTGTCAATGAACATGGCATAGACTCTAAATGCAATTAACAAATGCAATCAAGAAGTCCTACACATCAATGTCTAAATGAAAATCATATAGACTTAGCTAGATGTTGTCAATCACAAAACAATCATAGCTATCATAAATAAAACATCTCAATCACACAATGAGATTAAATTAGCTAGATGGCAAAAAATGGCTCTAGATCCTAGCTATCAACATACAACCTATCTCAACCAATCAATAATGTCTCAAACATGTTATAAACAACAATGAGCAAAGAGACAAGCATTTAATTAACAAATAAATGCTAAATCTAGGCTTACATGTCATAAATATGAAACTAGAAGTTTTAGGACATGTAGAAAATACCTAGTCAATGAAATCAACACACTCCATGCTTGAATGATGCTAAGAAGAAGTTAGATGCACATGGGAGGTGGTTTGGTTGAGTAAAAATGGTTTCTTGGGAGCTTCTCTCTCTAGAATGTGAGTTTCTCTCACTTGGTTCAGTTTTTGAGCTCACTTGAACAAGCAAGGGAGAAGATGATACTTATATATGAAGCCAAAATAAAGTGATGTCGTTTTGAAGAAAACGATTCAGCTTCTCTCGGGCAACCGCTGGGCGTACCGCTCAAGAGGCAAGGTGCGTGGGCAGCGGTACATCAGGCAAGAAGACACTGATGTGGCTCGCTGAGCGTACCGCTCAAGAGGCACGATGCCTGGCCAGCGGTAAAACAAGGACAGTGCATCAGCTCAAGTTTTGAGCGCCCCAAAATATGACCAAACGACATCGAAACCTTTCGAATAATATATCGTTGGAAAGGTATGGAAGTCTACTTTCTACTCCAATTAACAAAATATGATTTGGATAAATTTAGAAAAAGTTATGGTCATTTGAGTGACCAAAGGTCAGATTCGGATAACAGCTATGATGCCCTGTTTTAGTGGTCACTTTGGAAATTTCAAAAACCAATCCAAACGGTCATGAAATATTACGAATAATATACCGTTGGAAAGGTATGAGTGTCTAGTTTGTCCAGAATTTCATAAAACTCAATTTAAATCTTTTGATAAAAAGTTATGGTCATAAGACCATACAAAGGTCGGTTTTGAAAAACGTTTAAAACATTGAAACCAATCTTTTTAAACTAGACACTTTACTCCAAATAACCAAACCGAATCTAACACTTATCCAAGAGAAGAATGAGTCCTTCTCAAGTGGTCAACCATCACGCTAAGACATGCACACCATCGTGCAAGCGTGGACATTTCCGATCACACAAACGGAAACGAATTACACCACACTTAAGACAAACATACATGAAGTGCAAGTGTGGGATGTGAATGCATCCTAATGCCTAACATGACATGGCATTTCAATAAGCTAGATGCAATCAACTAAACATGCATGGAAATGGATATCAACATGAAAAATCACCAAGCATGTGACACACAATTAAGATTCACACAAATGCAATCATATAAAAGCAATGAAGGTGTGTGTGAGCAAAAAGACATAGATGCACTAAACAATGAAACACAAGCATGGTAACAAAAGCTCAATATATAAAGATGCATGCAAGTGTGTGTGTGCACCTAATCTCTTCAAGAATCAAGGTCAAGTGGTATACCTTTAGAAGCTCTTGAAGTCACCTTGGGAAGTCCGGAAGCTTGCCAACCACGAAGTCCTAAGCTACCCGTTACATACCAATCCCAATGTGGTGTGTCATGAAATAAGCCAATCAAAAGTGAGGCACTTACAATCTCCCCCTTTGGCTATTTCATGACAAAACACCACTTACATAGAAATCCTCACAAAACACAAAATAAAGCTATTGTCCATCCTGAGTGTATTCTACGTTACAAAAAGAGATACTTAAGAAACTAAGTCTTCAAGGTCTTCAATCTCTTCGTAGATCATTGAACCTACACACAATAGCAAGAAAGCACTTTCCAAGACCAAGTGCACGTGAGGAAAACAAATATACAAAACGTTTGCACTCAATAAGAACATATTAAATAAATGCATGTGCAATGCTCCCCCTAAATGGTTACTCTCTCTCAAACTTCTCCCCCAAGGCATTCACAATGCTCCCCCTATATCTCTCAAGACATCTCCCCCTTTTTGTCATGAGATAGGCAAAGGAGCTCCCCCTATCGGGTTGCTTTAGCAAAGAGAGCTATTAGCACAAAAAGCATTTGCATAATCATATAGACAAACTTTATGCAATTCAAGTAATTGAGAGAGATTCAAGGAGTTTTATTTAAAGAAAATGTGTGACGAAGATGCTTTGCATGCAAGACATGTTGCATTCAAGTTCAAAAACAATGGTATTTGGCAAAGCAAACAACAAAGGTTTCCTAATAGAATTCAAACCAATTTCACCCTTTGTCATGGAAAAGCAAGGATATAGAGTTTAAGTATTAAAAAAAACTATATCCAACTTTATAAGCAAAACAAGGCATGAGTGACTTTGCACCCTATTTGATTTTTCCGGGTAAGGTACCCGTATGATAGTAGCCTTGTTCTACTAATAAAGAAATAGAGACTTTGGATTTTAAGATCCTTTAACAATTTAAGTCTCAATGTTTGCTTTTGCACACACATTTTTGTATTTAAAGCAATCAAAAGCATTTCATGCGTATCACTTTAAGCATGTTATTTAAAGAATCATCATGTCATAGGAATCAATTAAAGGTCATTCAAAAAGTACTCCCAAAATACGTTTCCTATATCCAAAGATGCATGTTTGAGCATAAATATGACATGGATTGCAAGTAAAGCAATGGTTCACACTTATTGAAGAAAATATCACATAAGCAAATGTGCAACCAAAAAATCTCAAGCAATTATCAAAAGAGCATAAATTTAGTCAACTTTTTGCACATGGCAAATCATGCAAGTTTGCTCTCTTTGCTTGAGCTCCCCTTATAGGGTCAATTGCAACCAAGTCAAAGGGAGGCATGATCCCTTATAGACTTACCAAGTCCATTGGACCTAGTAGCATCTATGGGTATCCCATTGGCACAATGGCAAGCGGGTTCATTCTTTCTAACCCTCCTAGGTTCCACTTTATCTACTCTAGTGGTCATAGGCACGTTTCTAAGTTCCCTAGGTTCATGCAAACTTGCCTTCTTTTTCAACCGTTTTTCTTTCATGCTCTCTAACCTACACCTCTTGATGTAATCAAGGCAATTTGGTCTTAAGTGACCAATCATACCACAAAAATGACAAGTAGGTACAAAGATAGAGTTTATACCATTGCATTGAGATCTCATCGAGGCATTGCCATGTTGATGAGGTTGTCTTTGATGGTGCATCGGATTGCTTCTCTTTAGAGCTTGAGCCGATTGGTGGCACCTTTGTGGTCTAACTTTTTGAGGTGGTTGAACCAGTTGAATGTGCTTCCTTGGTTGTGCAAATCTCGGGTGTTGAGCTCTTGAATGTTGTGATTGAGCTTTACCCTTTGTTGGCATCTTCACTTGGCCATTCTTGGATGACTCTCCAAGATCAATCTTCCTCCTAGGGTGTTGAGAGGGTGAAGCTAAGAATTTTCCTTGAGCTTGAGGTTGCTTGATCTTAGCCTTCTTCAAATCTTCTAGATGCCTTGTCTCTTTGTCCTTGAAAGTCTTCATATGAGCACTCTTAGAAGATTCACCCTTTTCAAGCATCTTCTTGTGATAAGAAGATTGAGGAGCCAACTTAGGAACAATTTCCTTCACAAAGGTTGTCTTGTTGGATGACGGTGTGACTTCCTCATCAACAAACCCTAGTCCTCTCTTGTCACTAGGCATCTTTCCACAACCTAGCATAATGTTGAGCTTTTCCGTACCCGAAGTAAATTTAGCAAGTGACATCCTTGCTTCTTCAAGCTCGTTCTTCAACTTGCCCTCATTTACTTTGACAATATTAACTTCCTTATCTAAGAGAATCACATTTTCTCTTAGTTGAAGGTTATCTTCTTTCAACACAAAAATCTCCTTCTTTTTCATCTTCAAGGAGTCACGAAAGAGTGTCATTAGATCCTCATAACTCATTTTTTCATTGTTGTCAAGATTCTCCAAGTCGGAGCTATCATCTTCACATGAGTATGAGCAACACTCATCACTTTCAAGGCTTCTCCCACTAATGCTTGTGAGAGTCATATCATCAAGACTAGCTTCTCCTCTCTTCTCACACTTCAAGTTACCACACATGGAGGCTATGTGATCAAGTCCACCACATTCGAAGCATTTACACCCTTCCAAGCTATCATGCCTTTTCCTCTCTTTTGTTCTTCAAATTAATGCACATGGGAGCTATGTGACCAAATCCTCCGCATTCAAAGCATTTAGTGATATTTCTTGAGGACTTGTCTTGAGTAGCTTCTCCATTCTTGAGAGATGCCTTCATCTTTACCTCCTTTTCTTTGGAGTTCATACTATTTTCCTCCTTCACTTTTGAGGTCATATTCTTCTTGTGAGATTTTGTGATTCTCTCAAGATTCTCCACCATGAGAGTCATTTCTTCATCGGAGACACTTACCTCATCAAGGTCATCAAACTTGTCACTTGATGTTATACAAGCAACTTCCCTTTGCGTAGCTACATCAATCACACTCCTAGCTGCCATTTCATTTACTCCTTCTTCAAGGTCACAAATCAAGGCAACTTGACTATCTTCTTCAACTTCTACATGAGTGGCTCCAAATGCCCTGTAGTTGATAGCAAGCGCTTCATCACTCGAAGGATCTTCTTTACTCTCATCTTCACTCCATGAGGTGGCCATCACCTTTTCTTTCCTTATATCCTTCAAGCTTTCACATTCCGGGAAGATGTGCTCGAGTTCTCCATAACCAAGGCAATTAGTCCCCTCTCTTGAAGACACCTCTTGGTTTGGCTCATCATTCTTGACCTTGGTCTTCTTCTTCTTGAAGTCATCACCCTTTGAGCCATAACCCTTCTTTTGAAGACTTAAAAACTTCTTGAATCTTTTAACAACTAACGCCATGTCTTTATCATTTAAGTCATCCTCCTTCTTGTCATGCTTCGAAGTCTTCAAAGCAACATTTTCCTTCTTCTTAGGAGGATTAATCTTCTTCTCCTCTACCACTGTAGAGATCATCTTTTTCTCCTTCACGGTACCTTCGTGGGTCACTCTTAGAATCTCCCACGCTTCTCGAACATCTCGATTGGTTTGGATGAGTTTGGCTTGACTCTCATCCATGGTACAAGATAAGGCATGGATGCCCTTTGAGTTCCATTCTTCACCCTCGAGTTCGTCATTGGACCACTTGGACTTAGGCTTAGGCACACAAGTCCCATTTTCAAGTCTCTCTGTGGGAGGTGAGTATCCTTCTTCCACAAACATCCACACATGCTCATCGATGTCCTTTAGAAAGAATTTCATTTTAACTTTCCATGAGGAATAGTTATCAATGGTGAGCAATGGTGGTTCGGAGAGTAACGCACCCTCTAGCCTCACAAATCCACTCATAATGTTTGGGTGGATGTATGCAAATGAATGCAAATGAATGTAGCAAACAGAATGCACACAAATGCAAGACACGCAAGCAAGAGCAAGGATCACCAAAGTATGTCTAGGAACCCGCTCTGATACCAATTGAAAATACAATACTTGCGCGTGTCTAAACAACCTAGAGGGGGGGTGAATGGGTTGTTAATCGATTATTACCAACTTTTCGATTAGTCAAAATTAATCACAATTAACCCAAAACACACATATAATAAAATCAAGTAAAAAATGCGGAAATTAAAGAACACTTGATTTTTACGTGGAAACCCACACGGGGAAAAACCACGGGCTGATATGTGCGCCACACACGGTCAACGAAATCCACTATATGAAAAGGAATCTACACCCTCAAGTGATTC
Organism: Acer saccharum; assembly: GCA_030490815.1. Taxonomy (NCBI): domain Eukaryota; kingdom Viridiplantae; phylum Streptophyta; class Magnoliopsida; order Sapindales; family Sapindaceae; genus Acer; species Acer saccharum. The sequence continues at coordinate 5,110,998 of CM059871.1, forward strand.
TCGGACTCTCACCCTAGATAACCTCAGGCTATGGACACTACCACTCGCCACTCTTGGTTCAATCCCTAGTGATATCCCCTGATACACTACTCTTGGCGTGAGCAACCCCTAATCTACCCAACGGGCCTTTTACAGTGGCACTCAACCAATTGCTTAAGCACTACACACGGGTAGCCACAAGACTTTCCTTGCTTGTGAAACTTCACCAAGAAGTCACAAGACTTTGACTCAAGAAGAGAATCAAAAAGTCTAAGTGTATCACAATGATGCACAAAAGCAATGAGTGCTAGACTAAACACTATATCTTAACTAGATGTTATAATGCAAGTGAACATCATAGTTATCAACAAAGTCTACATGAATGTGCATGAAGACTCAATTAGGTGCTGAGAGACACTAGCAACCTAATTGTCAACAAATAAAGCCAACTCAACCTAAGTTGTCAAAAAGCATGGCAATGACAATAGATATGCAATAATCAAATGCAATCAATAAATTGTCAATCAATCAAGGCCAATCAACACAAGTTGTCAATTAATAATGGCAAGGCCTAATAGCATGCAATCAACTAATGCAAATAACCAAACAAAATGCCAATCAACTTAAGTTGTCAATGAACATGGCATAGACTCTAAATGCAATTAACAAATGCAATCAAGAAGTCCTACACATCAATGTCTAAATGAAAATCATATAGACTTAGCTAGATGTTGTCAATCACAAAACAATCATAGCTATCATAAATAAAACATCTCAATCACACAATGAGATTAAATTAGCTAGATGGCAAAAAATGGCTCTAGATCCTAGCTATCAACATACAACCTATCTCAACCAATCAATAATGTCTCAAACATGTTATAAACAACAATGAGCAAAGAGACAAGCATTTAATTAACAAATAAATGCTAAATCTAGGCTTACATGTCATAAATATGAAACTAGAAGTTTTAGGACATGTAGAAAATACCTAGTTAATGAAATCAACACACTCCATGCTTGAATGATGCTAAGAAGAAGTTAGATGCACATGGGAGGTGGTTTGGTTGAGTAAAAATGGTTTCTTGGGAGCTTCTCTCTCTAGAATGTGAGTTTCTCTCACTTGGTTCAGTTTTTGAGCTCACTTGAACAAGCAAGGGAGAAGATGATACTTATATATGAAGCCAAAATGAAGTGATGTCGTTTTGAAGAAAACGATTCAGCTTCTCTCGGGCAACCGCTGGGCGTACCGCTCAAGAGGCAAGGTGCGTGGGCAGCGGTACATCAGGCAAGAAGACACTGATGTGGCTCGCTGAGCGTACCGCTCAAGAGGCACGATGCCTGGCCAGCGGTAAAACAAGGACAGTGCATCAGCTCAAGTTTTGAGCGCCCCAAAATATGACCAAACGACATCGAAACCTTTCGAATAATATATCGTTGGAAAGGTATGGAAGTCTACTTTCTACTCCAATTAACAAAATATGATTTGGATAAATGTAGAAAAAGTTATGGTCATTTGAGTGACCAAAGGTCAGATTCGGATAACAGCTGTGATGCCCTGTTTTAGTGGTCACTTTGGAAATTTCAAAACCAATCCAAACGGTCATGAAATATTACGAATAATATACCGTTGGAAAGGTATGGGTGTCTAGTTTGTCCAGAATTTTATAAAACTCAATTTAAATCTTTTGATAAAAAGTTATGGTCACAAGACCATATAAAGGTCGGTTTTGAAAAACGTTTAAAACATTGAAATCCAATCTTTTTAAACTAGACACTTTACTCCAAATAACCAAACCGAATCTAACACTTATCCAAGAGAAGAATGAGTCCTTCTCAAGTGGTCAACCATCACGCTAAGACATGCACACTATCGTGCAAGCGTGGACATTTCCGATCACACAAACGGAAACGAATTACACCACACTTAAGACAAACATACATGAAGTGCAAGTGTGGGATGTGAATGCATCCTAATGCCTAACATGACATGGCATTTCAATAAGCTAGATGCAATCAACTAAACATGCATGGAAATGGATATCAACATGAAAAATCACCAAGCATGTGACACACAATTAAGATTCACACAAATGCAATCATATAAATGCAATGAAGGTGTGTGTGAGCAAAAAGACATAGATGCACTAAACAATGAAACACAAGCATGGTAACAAAAGCTCAATATATAAAGATGCATGCAAGTGTGTGTGTGCACCTAATCTCTTCAAGAATCAAGGTCAAGTGGTATACCTTTAGAAGCTCTTGAAGTCACCTTGGGAAGTCCGGAAGCTTGCCAACCACGAAGTCCTAAGCTACCCGTTACATACCAATCCTAATGTGGTGTGTCATGAAATAAGCCAATCAAAAGTGAGGCACTTACACCCAGATTTGCCACAAACAAAGCAAGCCCTTTTTTTGTTATTCTTGAATTTTCCTTGATCCTACCTTGGACCAAGAGAATTTCCAGAATTTCCCTTTTTCTGGTTATTTCCAAATTTTCCTTTATGGTTGTTTCCTCTCGGATTGGTGGGTTTGTTTACAGCATTTGCCTTTCCAGTGTTGAACTCTTCAATAGTCTTGTCTCTTGAACGTGATTCTTTCTCAATGCGAAGATGCTTTTGAATCTCTTCCAAAGAGTAATCTTCGCTCTTGTGAAAAATCCTCTTCCTGTAGCCTATCCAACTTGGTGGCAATTTAGCAATAATTGCACCAACTTGAAACGGTTCAGGAAGTTCAATTTTGACAGCCCTCAAATTGTTGACTATGATTTGCAGTTCATGAATTTGAGACAGAAGAGGTTTTTCATCAAAAAATTTCAAATCAAAATATTTTGAGATTAGAAACTTGTTGGTACCTTCTTCCGCATCCTTATATTTGTAGTGCAGTTCATTCCATATCTCCTTAGCAAATTTCGTATTGGTGTAGAGATCATTGAGTCTATCAGATAATGCATTCAGGATGTGTCCATGACATATTAATTCATCCTCATCACGTTTCTTTCTGGCAGCCTTCACTTCTTCACAATCTTTATCAATACGCTCTGGCCGTGGCTACAAGTCAAGGTCCAGGATGTAGAAAATTTTCAAAGCAGTTAGCAGAAACTTCAATTTGTCCTGCCAGCGAGTGAAGCTCAAGCCATCAAAACAATTGAGTCGAACAAGGTCTTGATTCATCAATTTGATTGTGGATATAGTTGTCTTGGTCTCCATTAAAAAAATATCGCATTTTTATTGTTGGAAATTCTAGAGATAGGCTTGAAACACGTAGTATGTACGCTTTTCAAAAAGCGATATTTGCACCCTCTCTAATTGCTTGTGGGTTTCTCTGCAAATAGCCTTCGGGATATGGCAAGCCTTCAAGTGAATTTACCTCAAGCAAGAAAGAAAATTCACAGATGGAAATATGGAATTTAGGTTTCTGGCAATTGATAGAATTTTGTTTGTTAACAATATGATATTTAAACAATTCTCTACACACTCTTTTATAGAGTTTTTACATACAGTTGTATCTTTTCAAGAAGGCATTAAAAGAGAGAGACGTGTCCTTTAAAAATTATAGTAACAATTAAAAGTGTCTATTCATTAATAATTGAGTTGTCTTTTAAAAAAAAAAAATCAATATATAAAGACACCTAATCATGAATAGTTGTGTTTTTCAATAAACACAGGGTCTGTAATCTGTCAACTGCCGACTATTTCACTAATTTAATACTTGACCAATATTAAAATTCTAACATTTTTCTAGAAAACATTGTAGGCGAAATTAGGCACGAAACTATCTTTCTCTAGCACATTCCACCCCCAGACTGATGGACAGACAGAGGTTATCAACCGTAGTTTGGGAAACTTGTTGCGATGCCTAATCGAATACCATACGACTTGTTGGGATCTGGTCCTCCCGCAAGCTGAATTTGCCTACAATAATTCGGTTAACCGCACCATTGGTAGCTTTCCATTTCAGCTTGTTTATGGTTGGGATCTACGTACGCCTTTGGACACTATTTTGTTACCCTTACCGCAGAGAACGAGTGAGGCAGGTCTTGATTTTTCCACTCATGTGATGTCCGTCCATGAAGAGGTTCGAAAGAAAATTGCCCTGCGAACAAAAGTTTATGCTCAACGTGCCAATTTACGGAGAAAGGATAAGCAATTCGAGATTGGTGATCAAGTGATGATTCGACTACGTTCAGAACGTTTTCCTCTTGGAAGCTACGGCAAGCTACATGCTTGTGGGCAGGACCCTTCAAAGTTCTGAAAAAAAAAAAAATGGGACCTAATGCTTATGTCATTGACCTACCTCTTGATTATGCTATTAGTCCAGTTTTCAATGTTGAAGATTTGACAGAATTCAACAGTGAAATTGCTCTTCCAGCCCCTTTGGACAACACACCCATCCGAGTTCCATCAACCCCTCACCAATTGGTGTTGGGGATAATCTTCTAGTACTAATGAACGCGGAAACGTCGTGCCTAATATACGCCCATAACTCATACAAATAATAACGTCAATAAGCAGAATGAGAGAGAATAAACAATCATAACATAAGATATGCGTGGAAAACACAAATCGGGTAAAAAACCATGGGCCGTCAAGACGACAGAGAAAGTTCCACTATATGATAAATTGTTACAACCATATACTCCAGGATTCTCTCTCACACCTAACCCCAAACCACACTCACAAGATCCTCACCAAGAACCCCACAATATCCCCTAGGTCTCCCCTAAATATCACCCACGGATCTTATACTTAATCCACCGATATTCCCTTGGATCCCTCCTCGGATATTCCCATTGGGTCTCCCCGGATCTCACTCACACTCTCTGATGTTACATGGTGTTCAACTCACTCTCCACAAAATAACCTAAATACAAGGTCTATTTATACTAGTTACAGGGAGTATAATATAAAAGGAAATCCTACTCCTAAACATACAAGACTTACTTGTTCCACATAAATACTATTTCCTTTTATGACAAGTCTTCTTGTAAGGAGTAAATCCTTTTCCTTCAAGCACAAGAACTTCCAGAAACAAACTATTTCCTTTTTCGCTGAAGATTTCCCGTTTCATGTATGCTTATTATTGACTACGATTCGGGTCACAGTTGTTCACCCGCTTCCTAAACCGTTACAAGTCACCTTAAATTACATCGCTCAGAATACCGCAATCCATACGCTGAAACAAATATGGCCGCTGTCACCACGACCGCTGTCGGTACCGCTGTGAAAGCCACAGCGTTCTTCACAACCCTATATCGCTGCCATGACCGCTGCCAAAGCCAGAGCGGCTGTGACAGCGGTCGTGACGGTTCTTCGTTCCTTCTGTTCTTCATCCCCCCTCAAACAACGCTTTCAACTCCCGAACGTTATCCCACGTCTTCCAGGAAGTACCACATCAGTTAAGTCTTGTTTGGTTCACATTTGGTTCGCTTAGGAATACAAGTCAAAACCTAACAATTGGATACTATGATTGCCGTGTTAGACCATTAGTTTGTATCTACTCGTAGGGGTGGCTACTATAAATTTTTGGTTCGATGGGCACACAAACCGCTTTTTGAATCTGTTTGGCTCCAGGGTGATGAAGTCCATCATCTCACTCTTGACGTATATCAGGCCTATCTCCAGCGTTACTTGCCGGAGACAAGTTCTTTAGGAGGTACGCAGTTGATGCATTTGCATGAATGCATGGATGATTGCCAATAGTCAACCTGACTATTATATGTCCTTCTGTTTTATTATATTTTGCTTTGTCAATAACTGCCCACTCTCCCCTGTTTTCGTGAACAAGTGGTGGAACATGGGTTCATACTTTATGTTAATGGTTAGTTCTTTTGCTTTGTCAATAAATTCCCACTCTCCCTTGTTTTTGTGAACAAGTGCTAGAGCATGGGTTCATGCTTTATGTTACTGGATAGTTGGTTGCTTATATTTCTCATTCAATTGTTTGTAACTTGGCTATTTAAAAAGCCTTGTTTTGATTAATAAAGGTAGATTAGTTTATAAAATTCTTGTTAATTACTTAGAGAGATTCAAAAAGAGCTTTTTAGATTTTGGTGAGATTCTAATTTCTGATAATTAGTCTATTTTGATTCACAGTGTCATCATACATATATGGGAATGTCGACTGAAAGTACCTTATTACCCATGTATCTATTATCTTTGACTAAATGTTGACTAATAGAAGAACCAATTTGATGTATTTTTAAAAAATTAAGGATAAAATAATCTAATACACATGTCAGGTAAAAAAGTGACGTTTCACCGAAACGTAATTCCCCATTCATTTTTTGATCTCGGTCCAGCGCTTTTTAAATACCAAACCACACTGGATGTTGGTGTCACACTTGTTATTAGTAAACAGTAATTGGTTAGGATTTATTTTCCGTTTATTCTCTTTTTTGCTAACCAATTACGAAAATTAAAAGTAGTCAGCTAAAATTTCATATCATATCCAAGTTGGATGGGAGAATAGAATGTGCACACAAGTGGTGTGGTTATGCACGTAAATAAAATTCATTTAGTAAATATTAAGAGGTTCATGTTAACATGTTGCCTAAAATATAAATAAATAATTCAATTTTTTTTTTTTTTTTTTTTTTTTTTTTTACAATATCTATTAATTCGGGATCATGTATTTTTTTAAAAGCTTTGGTCATTGATAGTATTCGAGCCGCTGACCTGAGAGTCATTTACCCAAGTCCCAAACTCGTCCATTTACCAGTTGAGCTACGCCCCTGTTGGCTATAAATAAATAATTCATAGAGTGGCTCTATTATCACCCACAAAATATCTTCTTACACCCATATTAAAAAAATTAAAATTATTAATTTTACTCTCTACACCCTTTAAAATATCAAAATTATCCTTTAATTTAATTTTTTTTTTAATTTAAAACATATATTTTTTCTTATTACACTCCATTCTCTTCATTTGCTTCTGCTTCTGCTTCCACCACTGTAAAAAAAATATATATATACTTGTACTTACAGTTTCTTCTTCCCTTTAACAAATATTATAGAATTAGCTTACATAAAAAAAAAATATTATATTCAAATAAAACTCCACAACTAAGATTTTACTTGGACAAAAATAAAATACAAATCCAACTCTAAAACTAATTATTATTATTTTTTTCATTGTTACTTGTGGAATCAATGTATTGAATTATTTTTAAAATAAAATAAAAAACCATAAAATCATAATTGTTTACACACGTATTCATAGTCATAGAAAACAACGACAACAATAATTAAACAAACAACAATTTGTAGTTTCTTTTGTCTTTAAAATAAAACAACGAAGATATTTTGCAACAATTTACAATTTCCAATTATAAAGCCATGTATTTTAAATAATTAAATGCAAGGGTAATTTAAAAATAAAAAATTTTCATTAAAACATGGATATAGGAAGATATTTTGTGGGTCATAATATTTTTTCAACACATTGCTATGCAACTTATCGAGGAAATAAATAAAAATATTTTTTATTTACCTTGTCAATTTTTAACATGTAAAATATGAGCTTGAAACTGTGGTCGAAGTATTGGATACTTCATGATCGTTTGATTAATATTAATAAAATTAATCCTAAATTAAACTTCCTTAAAAAAAAATAAAAAAAAAAGGATTAAATTTTAGACATAAAAAACTGGCTTACCAAATAACAACACCAAAATTACTCAAAGATGCATCTTTAATAATCCTACAATTAATACAATTGTGTAATGGCTAAACAACTCGAAATACCCCAGAAGAGACATACCATATCATCTAAGTGATTGATTTTATTGTATCGCATAAACACAAGGATTATATGTAGTCTGTCAACTACAAATTCACAAAACATGTCCATTAGAATTCATATGAAACCAACGCTAACGGTAACATAACCGACGCCACTAGTAAGTATAGCACAGAATCCAATTAATCAAAGACAAGAAGTTGACATTAGAAATCCTGTTTGGTTCCGGAAACTATCAAAGAATAGTCACCATTCCTCACCACATTTTTCGCTGAACACCAAAATCAACCTAGCCTTGCTTCTCTTCGTAGTACCTAATTTAAGAAAGGAAAATACTTAGTAAATATGTCACATGACAGACAAGCTATTGCTAAACAAAGTAAACAAAATCAAGAGAGGGGAGAGGCTCGGGCATTTAATCAAAAATGAAAATGGCAAATACACGTCTACACTGGTAGTGGATGTAAATCATTCTTGCAGTGATGATATGCAACCCAAATTGAAATTCCTATCTCGGCACATTAAAACCCTTAACCACAAGAGAAGACTAGTTACAAGTATATAATGTTTAGAGTACAAGACACACGAAAGTCCAATAAAGAAAGTTAAACTAGAGCATTTGCTGTGTTGAACTATAACGAGTTAAACTTAGTAAAAACTTTAAGGTTTTTCGTTAAGCTTGTGAGTCCTAGAGGCATGAGTAATTGTTTGGGAACAAAGTGGTGGATCTCAGATCCAAAGCAAAACAGTCACTAATGAAGGGGGAAAAATAAGCACCTCTTCAGCAAACTTTATCAAAATGGTAGTTCGAGGTCGTTGTTGTCCCTCCACAGGCACAAAATGCGCTGTTACTACGGCGGGGAAGCCTGCACCTTCCAAAACACCCTTCAAAGAATAAAAAAGCCCATCAATCAATCACCAGTCAACAAGTCAAGATGTACAAGATCAATGTGGAACTTACCCTTACTATTCCAGCAACAAATGCCCCGCAATTAAATGTCCCCATATCTTTCGGGATTGAAATAAATCTGCAACAAGAAGGAATTTTTAAAAAAAAATTGGACTTGACCATAAGCAGGGTACAGCAGGTTGTAATAGTAACATAATGAATCATAGACGTATCAAAACCTATTTACGAGGAGCTCCTTCTCACTGATCATGTATTCATCTTCATGCTCAGTACCTTTTTCAAGTGAGTCCGCTACCTATTAATGTGAAAACAAGGTGCCAGTAAGATAATACTAAAGTGAGTATCCATGGATTTCATTTATTTATTTTTCTTTTTGGATAAACTACGCCATGAATTTAAAGCAAAATATAACATAAAGAATATGTACACGGGAACGAAAGTCAAAGCTAGTTTTTCATTCTTTCCAATAGCAAATTTATGAGCACAGCTATCACACAGTATATACTTCACCGCACCCTTTCTTCTAGTCATGATGACTTGAAATGAGTATACCCCACAGTACACAATCTATACTGCTTTTCAAAGTTTCAAGCCACATCATCAACATCGTTCAATGCATCTAATCTCCAAACAATACTGTTACATGTCAATTAGAAAAAAGAATCCAAAAGGGAAAAAGTGTGGAAAACAAGAATACTGCTAATCATATTACTCCACAACCTTTGGTGACTATTGGATAAAAAGGAGCCAGAGGATATTAGTAAAAATACAAAACAGATTTACATGACAATGAGGACCTCTGTTTATAGACCCCCAATTATATCCTATGGCAATAAGAAGCCAACTTCAAAGATGAGTCTAATAGAATGGATATTAACCCTCAACTTTCATAAAATAAGCCCTTAGTCTTATCATTATTTTTGTTAGCCCACTGAGAAGTGAAAACTCCATCCTTTTTGTTAACAATAATCTTTGTAAATGGTGTTCAAAGGCCTGATCAATGTTTATACTCAGTTGACTGACATACTCAAGATTTCATCAACACCTTCATCCATATGTTGTGGCTTGAAGCCTTGAATTAAGCATACCCACCCAGATGATAATCTCTGCCGTAGTGCAGTAAGTTTATCACATATCTCTACAACACATAATTCGTTTAAAGAAATACCAGCTGCTGAAAAAGAACAATTGATAAATTTTAATGTTGGGCTTGTTGGATAACGTGTAGAAACCAAGATCAGAAGAGGGAGAGAATACAGCATTTATTCAATATTACGGGCTTGAAGAAATCATCGAACTTTCAACTAGTGCTTGCTATAGATAAAGAAGGATAAGTAAAATTGCTTACCTTCCCAAATAAGACCTTCCACACAGTGCTATGTACAAAAGACAAAATACCCAACAATCGTGTCTCCCTTCTGTTTCCCTGACGCATGAAAAATGAATAAATAAATAGACAATTATTATAGCAGTTTTTCTAAGGCCACAGAATTTTACGTCCATCCACAAACGCAATCAAATTGGCAAGAACAAAATAAAAGGGAAGTTCCACTAGATAACACTGCTAGATTTATAACCTGACTAAAGATTATAATCATAGAGCTCAAAAAGAATGCTAAGCCTCAATGTGCCAAACAACATGAAAACAGTGTACAATAAAAAGTAAAAACATGTCAAACAAAACAACGCTGACAACAATTGCAACTCCCATCTTTTAACACAACAGATGTGTTACATTTCTATAGAATACATCAAAAGAATATTAACCAGTTGCCAGTTTCCTACAAAACTCCCTCCATCTAAAGTCAGAACTAAAGCTCAAAACTATGTACATGGTAATTCAATGCAAATAAACAATCTATCTTCTAGTTAAAAAAATGGGCCCAAATCCACCTTTGACTGTAAAGGATAGGCGTTTCAAGCAAATGGACAAAATGCCACGCATTTATGTCCAATCTCATATCAAAGCATAAATTCATGGCATCCTAAATTGAAATGTAAACATATAAAATATAAAAAAATAAGTAAATGAATAAATTTTATATATATATATATATATATATACATATATAGTTTTTCTAGTGTCAGTTCAAACTGTTATAAAATATATCAGTTCCTTGCATGTGGACCATTGGATTTAAATGCTTTGACTTGGCTGCATGCGCTTGTTAAAACATCTTTTAAATCCAATAGTCCACATGCAATTCGAACTGACAATAGAAACACTGATATATATATATATATATATATATATATATAAGACTAGAAATGAGGCAATTTAAACTTCTGAAGAATCAAAATGTGCTAGCTTGCTCTAAATCACAACAATACTACTAGTTATATGCCTCGCCAACTGTCTCAAATTCCAAGAATTCAACTATATATAAAGGATTGAAAACATAACAAAAGCAGCAAATGGATGATGCCTTTCATTCTAATACCATCAAGTCAAAATAGCAGCCTTAGAATAGTAACATAAACATATACTGTGAATAAAACCATTCCTATATACTAATGATACTAAAAAGTGATTCCATTTCCAAGTTAATGTTAATAAAAGAAGATGAAAGATCTGCAGACAAGTTAATATAATTCATTTTACTTACTAAGCTTGTTCAAACAAATTGATATCATAGCTAACTAAAATGCATTAAAGCTTAAAATTTTTTGCAGTATCAATTATGCTAGGAACTGCACTGGGAGTTTCAAACAGAAATATAATATTACATCATACCTTCTCCCTGTGGCAAAGAAGCTCTAGAACTCGTGCCCCAACAGCGTAGCCTGCATCCTCCAACCTGCTCCATTCCAAGACAATATCACAATCTGTATAGAAGATCATATACAGTGAAAAGTGTCCCGGATAAAAGTTCCCATCATGCCAATTTCCAGAAAATCGCTTTTCTTCATTATTTATAAACAGATTCGTTAACTTGTATAAGTTTTATGCTCCATTGGCTTACAGTTGAACAAAACCATGAAAAATGAATCTGTCTTCTATATTTCAACACTTACATACCCATTGTAATTCCAATCACAGATAATGACTCAACTGAGCATTTTTTACTCTCCAAGTTGAATCATTGGATATAATATTTATAAACGAGTACATTAACAATACATCTAATCAATTGAAAGTAGGCTCCTTTTTCACCTAAGATTGACAAGCTTTTACCTTCGCTCCAATTCAGCAATATTGTCAACTTGTGTTTGATTATACTGAACAAGCTCCGAGAACAAAAACGCGAATGCGCTCAAACTCACCTAAACATCAAAATTCAAAATTCAAAGCTTTTAACACTAAATTTGCCTACCCATCACTCCAATAATTAAAAAAAAAAAAAAAAAAAATCAAAACTTTAACTTTATACTAAACCAAAAAAAAAAAAAAAAGTACTCTTAATAAATTAAACGATTACGAATCCGGAATTCACTTTGAAGCAAAATGTCTTATGAAAAAAATTAGGGTAAAATATTCAATAGCAAAGATGCGACATTGCTGGTGAGATCTGGACTTCAAAGATTTCAGCTTTCGAAAGCAATAAAATAGTCCAATGTTTTCTGTCGCATTTTCTCGGCAACTAAACAGAGTCTAAAAATGCAAAAAAACAAAAAATAAAAAATAAAAAATCGAAGAGCGAGAGAGAAGTGTACCTACCTCTTGTTTGCCTTTGCTGAGAGGTTTATCGAGGACATTAGAGTACTGCTTGATCTTCCCTACTCCGATCATGTTTTTTCCCTTTTGAAATTTCTGTTTCTCGTGTTTTTTTCTCGCACTTTCTCGGAGTCGAATCGAAGAAAATAATTTTTTTGTACAACTGAGTCTTTAGGGAGTGAGTGAGTACTAACTCTTTTTGAGCAAGGCCAGTCAAGACCGGCCGCTACGTGACTAGAGATTAGAGATGCACATTTTCCCCTAGGTCCCAATTCCCCACGTCCACGTCCCCGTCCCCATCCCCATTTGAGGATTTTTTTTTTTTGGAGAAAAATAGGAAAATGGGGAGGGATGGGGATGGGGATGATTTTCATCCCCAAATTGAAATGGGGATGGGGAGTGGGGAGGGGGGATGGGGGATGGGGGGATGGGTGGGTTCCCCCCATCCCCATTTTCCCAACAATTATATTGAAATGGGGATGGGGATGGGGATGGGGATGGGGATGGGGGGAGGTCCCCCATCCCCAGTTTCCCCTTTTCCCCAAACATATATAAATATAATTACAATATATATTTTTAATTTTTTTATTATTATTTGAAAACCCTAACTCCCTAAGTATATATACACATTTTATATAAAATGCACTAATGAATTTTATTTTGTATTTGTAATGAAATGTTTGTTTTTTTAGTTTAATTTGTAATTTTTAGTCAAATGGGGAAATGGGGGAACGGGGGAAACGAGGAAAATAGGGAATTGGGGATGGGGATGGATATAGGTCCCCCCAAAATTCCCCATCCCCATTCTCCCCAAATGGGAAAATGGGGGGGTATGGGGGAAGGGTATGGGAAGTGGGGATGGGGATGGGGGGACCTATATCCATCCCCATTCCCCAAACGTGCATCTCTACTAGAGATTCACGTTTGGGGAATGGGGATGGATATAGGTCCCCCCATCCCTATCCCCACTTGCCAGACCCTTCCCCAATCACTCCCCATTTCCTCATTTGGAGAAAATGGGGATGGGGAATTTTTTGGGATCTATATCCATCCCTATCCCTATCCCTAATTCTCCATTTCTTTCGTTTTTCTCTGTTTGTCCTTATTTCCCCATTTCCCCATTTTCCCCGTTCCTCAATTTCCCCATTTGACTAAAAATTATAAATTAAACTAAAAAAAAAAAACAAATTAAAGAGTAAATGTGTATATATATTAAGGGAGTTAGGGTTTTTAAAAAATTATATATATATATATATATATATATGTATATATATATATGGGACCGACTACTATGCAGTGATTTTATATCACTGCATCATACAAGCAAAAAAAATAGTGTTTTGAAGTGAATAGTACAGGTTTGAAACCTGCTATTGCCCATACCTTATTAAATAATAATATATATTAATTGATTTGACTTTATTAATAATAAAAATAAATAAAAAAAGATAAAATAATAATAATAAATTATTTAATATTAAAAAATAATATTAAAAATAATATTAAAAAATATTTTCCATTAAAATAAATTTAAATATTTTATTATTATTTTTTCATGGTAACTACTTTTAGGGCATTGGTAACTACTTTTACAGCTGTGGTAACTACTTAAAGGTTTTTCTAAAAATTAGCTTGTAACTACTTTTACGGTATCGGTAACTACTTTTAGGGTTTGGTAACTACTTAAGGGTTTTTCCCAAAAATTAGCTGATAACCACTTTTACAGTATCGGTAACTACTTTTAGGGCTTGGTAACTACTTAGGGTTTTTCCCAAAAATTTATTCGTAACTACTTTTACGGCTTGGTAACTACTTAAGGGCTTTTCTAAAAAAATTACCTTGTAACTACTTTTACGGTATTGGTAACTACTTTTACGGCTTCGTAACTACTTAAGGGCTTTTCCAAAAAAATTACCTTGTAACTACTTTTACGGTATAGGTAACTACTTTTACGGCTTGGTAACTACTTAAGGGTTTTTCCCAATAATTAGCCTGTAACTACTTTTATGGCGTCGGTAACTACTTTTACGGTTTGGTAACTACTTTTACGGTTTGGTAACTACTTAAGGGTTTTTCCAAAAATTAGTTTGTAACTACTTTTACGGTATCGGTAACTACTTTTAGGGCTTGGTAACTACTTAAGAGTTTTTCCCAAAATTTTATTCGTAACTACTTTTACGGCATATGTAACTACTTTTATGGCTTGGTAACTACTTAAGGGCTTTTCCAAAAAAATTACCTTGTAACTACTTTTACGGTATCGGTAACTACTTTTATGGCGTCGGTAACTACTTTTACGGCGTCGGTAACTACTTAAGGGTTTTTCCAAAAATTAGCTTGTAACTACTTTTACGGTATCGGTAACTACTTTTAGGGCTTGGTAACTACTTAAGGGTTTTTCCCAAAAATTTATTCGTAACTACTTTTACGGCATATGTAACTACTTTTATGGCTTGGTAACTACTTAAGGACTTTTCCAAAAAAATTACCTTGTAACTACTTTTACGGTATTGGTAACTACTTTTACGGCGTCGGTAACTACTTAAGGGTTTTTCCCAAAAATTAGCTGGTAACCACTTTTACGGTATCGGTAACTACTTTTAGGGCTTGGTAACTACTTAAGAGTTTTTCCCAAAAATTTATTCGTAACTACTTTTACGGCATATGTAACTACTTTTACGGCTTGGTAACTACTTAAGGGCTTTTCCAAAAAAATTACCTTGTAACTACTTTTACGGTATTGGTAACTACTTTTACGGCTTTGGTAACTACTTAAGGGTTTCTCCCAAAAATTAGCTTGTAACTACTTTTACGGTGTCGGTAACTACTTTTACGGCTTAGTAACTACTTAAGGGTTTTTCCAAAAATTAGCCTGTAACTACTTTTACGGTATCGGTAACTACTTTTAGGGCTTGGTAACTACTTAAGGGTTTTTTCCAAAAATTAGCTTGTAACTACTTTTACTGCGTCGGTAACTACTTTTACTGCGTCGGTAACTACTTTTACGGCTTAGTAATTACTTAAGGGTTTTTCCCAAAAATTAGCTGGTAACCACTTTTACGGTATTGTAACTACTTTTAGGTCTTGGTAACTACTTAAGGGTTTTTCCATAAAAATTACCTTGTAACTACTTTTACGGTATTGGTAACTACTTTTACAGTTTCGGTAACTACTTAAGGGTTTTTCCCAAAAATTAGCTTATAACTACTTTTACAGCGTCGGTAACTACTTTTATGGCTTAGTAACTACTTAAGGGTTTTTCCAAAAATTAGCTTGTAACTACTTTTACAGCTCGGTAACTACTTAAGGGTTTTTTCCAAAAAATTGGCTTGTAACTACTTTCACGGCCTTGGTAACTACCTTAACGGCATCGATAACTAGTTTCACGGCCTGGTAACTACTTTAACGGCATCGATAACTAGTTTCACGGCTTGGTAACTACTTAAGATTTTTTCCAAAAATTAGCTTGTAACTACTTTTACGGTATCAGTAACTACTTTTAGGGCTTAGTAACTACTTAAGGGTTTTTCCCAAAAATTAGCTAGTAACCACTTTTACGGTATTTGTAACTACTTTTAGGGCTTGGTAACAACTTAAGGGTTTTTCCAAAAAAATTACCTTGTAACTACTTTTACGGTATTGGTAACTACTTTTACAACTTCGGTAACTACTTAAGGGTTTTTCCCAAAAATTAGCTTGTAACTATCTTTACAGCGTCGGTAACTACTTTTACGGCTTAGCAACTACTTAAAGGTTTTTCCAAAAATTAGCTTGTAACTACTTTTACGGCGTCGGTAACTACTTAAGGGTTTTTTCCAAAAAATTGGCTTATAACTACTTTCACGGCCTTGGTAACTACTTTAACGGCATCGATAACTAGTTTCACAGCTTGGTAACTACTTAAGGGTTTTTTCCAAAATATTACCTTGTAACTACTTTCACGGCATCGGTAACTACTTTTACGGCATTGGTAACTACTTTTACGGCTTGGTAACTACTTAAGGGGTTTTCCAAAAAATTAGCTTGTAACTACTCTTACAGCATCGGTAACTACTCTTACAGCATCGGTAACTACTTTTACGGCTTAGTAACTACTTAAGGGTTTTTCCAAATAATTAGTTTGTAACTACTTTTACGGCATTGGTAACCACTTTTACGGCTGCGGTAACTACATTTATGGGTCTGGTAACTACTTAAGGGTTTCTTCCACAAAATGTGCTTGTAACTGCTTTTACGGCTATGGTAACTATTTAAGGGTTTTTTTTACCAAAAATTAGCATGTAACTACATTTTACGTTTTTTGTGATTTATGTAGGAATCACTGGGATATATCGATATTAATCTGAATGACGTAGTGTACAATGAACGCGTCAAAGAGAAGTACCACCTGATTAATTCGAAATACTGAGTTCTTCATGTAGAGATGCAGTGGAAAGCAATATGATTAGAGAAGCATCAATCGTCCAATTTATCTACACTTACAGCTTTGGTAACTACGTTTACAGCTTTGGTAACTACATTTACGGCTTTCGTACCTAGACATTCAAACCCTACAAAAAAGCATGATATGAAAATAAGCTTTGAGATAGAAATAACTACGATAATAATATAGATAAAGAGAATTTTGATAAATAAGAGAGTTGAGTTGCAGTGCAAAAGCAGTTTTTTTTAAAGATAATATTGAATCATATGTTTTTTTTAAAGATAATTATAATAATACTCAATATAAATCAAGTCCCAACTCTTTTTATTTATTTATGAAATATATGATTTTGCAAATTGTGAACATGGAAAGAGAAAAACGAGGATATAATGATGTTGATAATTGAATGACTCAAACATCCCGATATGGTCATAAAAAAACATGTTGCCACAATCTTCCTTGTGCTAAAAAAGATGAAAAAAAAAAAAAAAAAAAAAACTACTTCTAAACTTTATGATACCATCAACATACTTGGAAACGCCTAATTATTCACACAACTAATAATAATAATAAAAATAAAAATAAAAAAGATCTTGTGTTATTCTTTTCAAAAGGAATTTACAAGTTTCAAAGTACTATAACATCAGGAAGCTTCGTCCACCATAAATAAGATTATCTTATTTATTTCCCAATGAAAGGAAAAAGGTCATCAACTTGGAAGATATTACAGAATTCAAGAAGATGAAACAATCCCTCCCAACCCTTAACACAAATAAGTGACAAACATATCCCCAAGAAGTACTATTTGATACTCTAATTACTCTATCGCCATGACTGCATTTATTACTCTATCCTAACATTTATCATTTATATCCATTCCTCTAAGCATTAAATTTTCCTTTTAAAAAAAAATTGGTTGTATTAATAATTTAAGTGGATTTATAAATAAAATGTATTAAAATGAATATATTCATTTCAATAAAGATACTATTGACATTTCAAAACGACTTAATATTGCTTTAAGAACTCGACAAAGTTTCTAGTCGTTCACATGACTTGTATGCAAGATCATTTTGCATTAGGAACTCACTTTTGCTCCTATCTTTCAAATATTTTACTTTTGCCCCAAACTCTTCACTTTAAGATCAAATGCCTTGGAATCCAATAATGATCTGAACTAAATACAATTAATAATAGAAATTAATATTAGATACTGAATACATACAAAATAAGTACCGAAAAATTGTACATCATTTTGGATTAATCGAAATTCATTAAAGCAAACAAATAACGTCCTTACAAAAAAATAATCCAAGCTACTAATGTAGTGAACACAACTACAATATTCTCACAATAATATAAAAAAAATGACCATCATTCTTCAACCTGCCATTACCTGTAAAAATACAGTAATAAAATTATAAATAAGTAATTTGAAAAACAAGCATTCAAATAAATTAGAAATTATAGGAAATTAACCTTGGACGTAACCTCAATTGCAATGGCTTTCGCCTCTGGTTTTCCCAAACCAAATATATTTATTTCTCAATTGATTCAATCCATCAATCTACAGAAACGGAGAGGCAATAAGAGTTAAAAAACAGAAAACAAATAAACAATAAAATGCACTCAGCTCTAAAGAATGTAGGTTGATTCAATCAATTCACAAACTAAGACAATTTGGCATTTCACAATTACTGGTATTTAATATCCACCGGGGAAGGAAAACACAAAGAAAGAGCAGTTTTCTTCAGTTTTTAGTTTACTATCTTTAAACCGCTCCTCATTTCAAGATGGAAAATAAGAGAAAACAAAACAACAAAGGGCTTATTTTTCTATGGTTTTTAATCTACTACCTTTAAATCAGTGCTAAATTCAAAACAAAGCCTCAAACTAAGTAACAATGAATGTAAATGGGTTAAGACTTGAAAGATAAAAATAAAAATAAAATAAGGGAACATATAGTGCTATCATCAATTCTGAACCACTCCCAATGGGAATTTTTTTTTTTTTTTTTTCACATAACACACATAATGACCTGAAAAATGCAGCATCCATCCAAGTGAACAACAACTGCATACAGACTCTACACAGCAGATTTATCATTACTTCCATTCATAGAAGGGGCATGTTGAGAACCTCAGGAAACCAAACTGACATATTCAACTTTCCAAAATTTTCCCATTTTTCACCTATAAACATTCACTTAATTAAAAAGTCTACTAGTCATAACAATAATTGGAACTCCTCCTGTAACAGGATTATAATGAAGGGAAGGACAAAAAACCACTGGATGATAGTGTAACTGAATAGATACAGATTTATTCAAATATTGATAATGCCTAGGTATGATAGTAACAATAAAACAACCGTGCAATAGTCAAAGTGACCAAATATAGATCATCAGAGCATAACTCTACATTCAACATGTAATAATAACATGACTAACCAATCCTCCACCATCATCATCATCGAAGTCTGTAGATTTTGCTCCGATATCTAGTGCTTCTACATGATCAGTAACAGATGACACCTGCATGCGTACATAAACAATTAGATGAGAATTTGGCATGGACCTCATTTTAATGGTGACACGAACTGGCACACAAGTAAGAACACATCTTTAAAAAAATAAACATTTACTATAATCACATCATGCTACAACTAATCATAATTATATTTCTAGCTTCAAAAAGTCTTAAGCATACATTAATAGTCCAATCTGTCCAGTGTTCCATTCAAAGCACTTTGTGCTACCTTTGCATGTTCAAGCTGAGCAAATCGAAAAAGAAAGAAATATCATAAAAATAACATAGAAAACACATAATTACATACTAGATAAACACCATTATTCAATTAGAAACAAAATTCTATGGTCAAATAAAAGGTGTCACAAACCTGAACAAACCCAAACCTTTACACTGCCCTGTCTCAATGTCAAGGGGAAGTTGCACAAGCTCCATAGGGCCAAATGGTTCGAAAAGCTAAGCAATCACCATGAAAGAAAATGAAAGGTTTATAAAAAGAGTGTTAGGATTCCCATATCTTGATTGGCTATTTGGCTTATTTCGTGGACAAACCACGTGTTGGGGATTGTATGTAAGGGTAGCTTAAGTGATTGATATTGAAGCTCAAGACCCTCTCATGTCCTCAAGGTTGATAAGCACCAAAGGTAAACTTCTATATGCTTAATTTGCTTTGAAGAGATTAGTTGCACACACACACCCGCATCTCATGCATAATTCATTCTCTTGTATGTTGTGTATGTGTTGTTATTATGTGCTCATTAATGCTCATTAACATCTCTTCTTGCATGCTTTTCATGATTGCATCTTGTATGACCAATGTCATGCCATGCATGTTCTTAAGATTTCATACATAGTGACAGGCGCTGTACAAAGCGCTGTTCGTACAGCGCCTATCCTGACCTGGTTGAAAATGCATTTTTAAATGCATCAGGTCTGATGCATTTTTGGAAGGCGCTGTACGAGTGCTGTACAAAGCGCTGTTCGTACAGCGCCGTTCGTACAGCGCCCCTCTGTTTTCCCGAGAGAACAGAGTGGGGGCGCTGTACAGGCGCTGTACAGAGGCGCTCTACGTACAGCGCCCAAGGCAAAAATAGGTGTCACTTTTCAAAACGACCACACTTTGGTTTGACACCCTATATATATGCCACTTTGACTTTAGGTCAATTAAGTGAGTTGATTTTCAGATTTCATACTTAGAACATTTTTTCAAGCAAAGAAAAATACAAAGAACTCACCTTTAACTACTCAAATCAAATCCTTTGTGCATCAAATTTCATATTGCATCTTCTATGTCTATATAGAAAGCATCCATGATTGGGTTTGCATCATCACAACTTGCTTGGTAAGATTTTAATTAAGTTCATCTTATTTTAGTATTTTTACTATCAAGCTATTCTCTTTTAATTTACTTGTATGTTTTTGATCATATGATAAATACAAGAATAGAGAATTAATTGTGATGAATTGATTGAGTGTTGTATTGTGATAGCTAATTAGGTTTTTGATTAATCTTGATTAGCTAAACTATTTGACATGTCATCTAGCTCTTGATATCTAGGGTTGATTTAATTGAATATATCATCATCCTAGATAAGCATCTAAGGTTCCCTAGCCTTGTTTGTTATTTGAATATTCATACATATTCACATAGGTTGCATAATCTCTTCTTAGAGAATTAAGTCTTGAGGCTAAGATTGCTTAGGCCTCAAGCAATTGGACTAGAGCCACTTTTAAAGGCCCGCATGGTAGAAGTGGGGGGTTATTGACTGGAGTGTTAGACGAGGTCTACATAGGTTGTAAACTCCATTTCAATTAGTGGATTTCGAGGTCCGAGTGTGGCGCACTAAACAGCTCGTGGTTTTTCCCAGTGGTTGGGTTTCCACGTATACATCAAGTGTTATTTAAATTCCGCACTATATTACACTTGCTTGTATTTTTGACTAGTAGGGGTATTTTCGTCATATTGACTTGCATGCGAAAATTGGGTAAAAATAGTTAAAATTTATTCACCCACCTCTAGATTAATATATTGAACACGCCTCTAGAACTTTCAATTGGTATCAGAGCCTAGTTCCTAGATATACTTAGGTGATCCTAGCTCATTTTAGGTGTGTTGTGCATTTGTGTGATTTTTGCTCATTCATACATTTTGCATACATTTCATTCATTCATTTGATACAATGAGTGGATTCGATGGCAACCATGAGGGTGCTTCAAGCACACGACCTCCCCTCCTCACCGGTGTGAATTATGCCTCATGGAAAGGCAAGATGGAGGCGTACGTGTGCCAAATCCATGATAGGGCATGGATGGCTATTGAAGATGGGTATGCACCTCCTATGATGACTCCCACGGGTGGTGGAGAAGAAGTACTCAAGCCTAAGGCTCAGTGGTCACCTGAAGAGTTTGAGACTTCAAAATGGAATAGGAAGGCATGGCATGCTCTTCTATGTGTAGTGGATGAAAATCAGTACAAACTGATTCAGAACACTAGGATAGCCAAGGAGGCATGGGATATCCTAGAGGTTGCACACGAAGGAACCGACGTCGTCAAGGATTCGAAGCTACAAGTCCTTCAAACGCAATTTGAGTTGCTTAAGATGGAGGAGGATGAGTGCTTCAATGACTTTGAAGTCAAGTTGATGGATATTGTCAATCAAAGCCATCAACTCGGTGATCCTTATTCGGATAGGAGAGTTAAGCAAAAAATTATGAGGTCTCTCCCTGCTAGGTTCGAATCAAAAGTGACGGCTTTAGAGGAGAATAGCACATATAAGGATATGAAGCCGAGCGAGGTGATTGGAAGACTCCTCGCCTATGAATCTAGGAAGGCTCCTAGTATTTCACCTCCTAAAAAGCAAAAAGGAATTGCTTTGAACACTTCCAAGGTTGAGAAGGAGGAAAAAGGTGACTCGGACGAAGACACGGTATTGTTGCTTAGAAGATTCAAGAAATTCGTCAAGTTCAAGAATAAAGGCTTTGGATCCAAAGGCCAAGACTTGAAGAAAAAAGCTCCCTTCAAGAGTTTTGAGCCTAGGCAAGAGCATAGTGAGAAGAAAGGGGTCCAATGCTATGAGTGTGGTGGTATAGGTCACATCTCACCGGATTGTGGGAACTTGAAGAACAAGATGGCAAAAGTGATGACCGCCATGTGGAGTGAAAGTGATGACTCCGGAAAGGGAGACAAGTCATCAAGTGATGATGAGCTTACCATCGACTACACGGCATTTAGGGCCACTTGTGTAGATGACAAGGTTGTTGGTAAGAATGACTTGACTAGTAATCCTATAGAAGAAAAAGATGATGAAGTAGCTCTAAAGGAGATAGGTGTAGCTACTCATTGGGATATTGCTCTCATTAACTCAAGAGACCAAGGTGAAGGTCTTAATGGAAACTTGACCACATTCTTGATAGTGGAAAGAACCCTTGTGACAAGAGAGGTATTGGGTATGAAGAAACCAAGGAGATCACTACTCCAACCAAGACCGTCTTTGTCAAGAGTTTGGGCAAGATAGAAGCCTCGCCGGTGCACACTCCTAGGAAGAAAATGGATCTAGGACAATGTTCAAGAAGTGCACAAATGAAGGAAGCTCCAAAGAGACAACCTCAAGCTCAAAAAGTTCCTCAACCTAACTTCCCTCAAGCTCACATTCATCAAGGGAAGAGGCCAATCATGCAAAATGGATCAAGGAAGCAAGCTAGACCGGTTCAACAACAAAGGAAGTTTGAACCTGCTCAACCACAAAGTCATGGGAAGGCTCCTATGCATGCACAAGGACATGGTATGAATTCTAAATTTATCCCTACATGTCACTTTTGTGGTATTAATGGTCACATAAGACCAAATTGCTTTCATTTCATTAAATTATGTAGAATCAAAAGTATGATTGAAAAGAGAATGACAAGAGCTAAAATGCATGCTAATAGGAAGGAAAATATTCATATTCATGATCCTATTAATTCTAGAACTCTTGAACCATTGTCCACTAAGAAGAAGAAAGTCATATCTATGTGGATAAGGAAAAATGAACCCACTAGCTACGAGACTAACAAGTCTCAAATAGGTTCATCCAAGTCAAATGGACTTGGGAGGTCCATAGGACCTCATGACCATCATTGATAAAGGTTGGTGATGACCCCATATGGGGATCTCAAGCAAAGAGAGCTATTGCATACTTGTTGCATGCAAATATTTGAAAAATCTTATGCTTCTTTGTTGATTGCTTGAGTAAGCTTGGTTGCACATATGTATATATGTTTTCAATACAATAAGTGTGAACCATGCTTGTCTACAATCCATGTCATATTTATGTTCAAACATGTATTTTTGGACTAGGAGATTTACTTAGGAAATATGATTTGAATGACCTATAGTTATCTCCATGACATGATGAAATTCAAATGACATGCTCAAATGAAAAAGCATGAATTGATGATTGCAATTTTTAAATGCAAATCTTGTGTGAAAAAGCTTATGAGATTCTAAATGAATAAAGGATCTTGTATCCGTTCAAAGGATTTAAAAATCCAAATGTCTCTCTTTCTTTATTGGTTGAACATGGCTACTGTGGTAGCCAAAAATGGTCTAACGGCCCAACATGCCAAGGCCAAATCTCTACCAGTCTAACCCAGGCCCATTGTGTTGGGTCGACCCAGACTAGCTGTCAGTAGAAGTTACCGTTGAAGACTCATTCAAAGTGAGCAGTTACGAAACAAGATGTAACTGCCCATTGGGAGGAAATCTCTCCTAGAATCACGTCCACTATCAAGTGCAGATAGTGGACGTTGAAGCCAAGGTGCCTAATATAAATAAGAGAGGCCTCCTTCACTAGAGCTCTCTGATTTTTCTCAACTAAAGCCTACAAACAGCGTACTGAAACTCTGCCTCTAAAAGAGATTCCGGTCACCAGCGATCACCAGACATCAACTATTACCACCTCCACAATAGATTGCTCAGCCCAAGCACACCTAAGGCTAAACGATCCAAACCTACCACATTTGTCTTTACTGTGTTCTATTTCTGCGTTAACTTTTCTTGCAGGTTCTTGAGGAGACGACTTCCTTTTATTCAACAGACTAACATCTTTTGCAGGTCTCCGGACAAGACGACATCCCCTTATTCGACAAGCTCAATCAAGTTGCCTTGGGCCTAGCACACATCCGACCTGATCCATATCGACCGTAGGTCGACCTCCTACAGTTTGGCGCCCACCGTGGGGCCCGTTGCAACTACCTTTGAATCCGAATCAATCAATCCTAACTACGACTCAACATGGCCGGAAATGGATCAAACCCAACCGTCGAAGAGCAGATCGCTATGCTGAACGCCCAAATGGCCGCCAGTGCTGAGAGGCTGCAAGCACTCGAAGCAGAAAATACGGCAATCCGGGCGGTTAACGAAGAATTGAGAACGCTGGTCGACGGAGTAGTTCCAGATTCAGCCACCTCGGAGCATCCAGTCCCGACGTTGAACGACGAACATGGCGTCGACCGACCTATTCTGAGAGTTCCAGGCAACCCCATCGCACCAGAAGTAAATCCGGTCGACCATCAAAATCGACCAACACTTCAAACGGCAAGGGTTGAGATCGACCTCAACGACGTACCCGCCAGAAACGATGCTGTGAACGAATACGAACAGCCAGTAGATCAACAACCGGACAATATCCCAAAGGCGGTTATGTCTCTCCAGTCGACACCCGGATTGGTAAAACCGGGGCCAGACTTACATTTATCTGCTAATCTAGAATTCTCTCGCAGGTTTGCAGAAATGGAAGCTCTCATCCAAAGAATCCCAGGAGTCCCAGCTCCTATTAAGAAAAGCACCGCAAACAGCTTCGCCGACTCGCCCTTCGTCGATGCAATAGCTTTTATGGAAATGCCTAAGAAGTTCAACTTCCCAAATATGAAGCAATACGAAGGGACGACCGATCCGGACGACCATATAGCACAGTACAAGCAGAGGATGTTCACGGCCGCAATCCCACGCGACCTTAGAGAAGCATGCATGTGCAAGGCCTTCGGATCCAGCCTTAGTGGTCCTGCCCTTCAGTGGTACACAAACTTACCTAATAATTCTATTGATTCTTTTGCACAGCTGACGGACACGTTCGTGGAGCAATTTGCAAGCAGCCACAAGTTGGAAAAATTGTCGGACGACCTCTACACCATAACGCAGAGGACTGGCGAGAACTTGCGAGCCTACGTCGGACGTTTCAACAGAGAAAAAGTGCAGATCCCTCACTGCAACCAGGCGACTGCCATCTATGCCTTCAGAAAAGGTCTCAGGTTTGATTCTGATTTATACAAGGAACTCACCAAATACCCTTGCAGGACAATGGAAGATGTATTGGCCAAAGCATGGGCTCAGATCAAGTGGGAAGAAGATGAGGCGAACTTCGTTGGAAAAGCCAACAGCAGTTACTATGGAGGTCGTCGAAATGAGTGAATCGACAAAAAGTCTAACGATAGACGGTCAGAAACCGTACCCGACAAGCGACAGAAGAAACATCCAGTCGCGGCACGAAAACTCTGGTGAGAGAAGCACCTATGGGCGCGGTATTCCAAGGTCGAGTCGACCAAAGGTGGAAGCACTAGAATACCTTCTCAGCATTGAACCAGTTGACCTCGTTGCCGTTATGAGAGAAATGGGTAAGTCGATCAAGTGGCCGCGGAAAATGAACGCCCTTCCCGAACATAGGGATCCAAAACTTCGATGCGAGTTCCATGGCGACCATGGCCATCGCACGGAAGATTGCATCGCCCTAAAGTTTGAAGTAGCAGAACTGCTGAAACAGGGGCATCTACGAGAATTCCTAACAGAAAAGGGTAAGCAAACATATGCGAGACGCGACGACCAAAGGCAAATCGGTTCAGTCGACAGCCCTCCAGAACCTCCTAGGCAAGATCGAGTAATCAATTGCATTTCTGGTGGGTCTGAAGTCAGTGGCGTGAGCTACTCAGCAGCTAAGAGACACACTCGACAAGTGTCAAACGCAGAGATTCAGCCAAATCGAGAACACCTATCCAAAGTCGACGAAACCGTCACCTTTCGGTCGACAGATAAATCAGATTTGTTCTCTCCCCACCATGATGCTTTAGTTATTTCTTTGCATATTGCTAATTGTTTAACTAAACACATTTTAATTGATAATGGCAGTTCATGCAATATTTTATTTAACAGTGCTCTAAGAGAAATGCAGGTCGACGAATCAAAGCTCAGTCGTCGAACGACGATGTTGACCGGGTTCAGTGGAGAACAAAAGAGTACTCTAGGCGAAATTGTGCTACCAGTCTACGCCGAAGGAGTCAACCTGTACATCAACTTCCTAGTGCTCGACTGCCAATCCCCATACAACGCCATACTTGGCAGACCCTGGATACACGAGTTGAAAGCAATCCCCTCAACCTATCATCAGTTGATCAAATTTCCAACCAAGTGGGGAGTTAAAGAAATTATAGGAGAGCAAAGAGCCGCTAGGGAGTGCTACCAAAACGCTTTAAAAAAGAAGAAACAGGAATTATAGCAATTACAGGAAGCCAAGGTCGAGTCGACTCCAACCAAGTTAAAAATGGAAGAACTCGACGAGGTACATATTGACCCAGACCAACCGGATCATAAAGTATTCATCGGGTCGAGGTTACCAGACGACATCCGAAAGCAGTTGGTTGAATTCCTGAAAGAACGCCGCAACAGCTTTGCTTGGTCGCACGAAGACATGATCGGAATCGACCCAGAAGTGATGGTTCACCGACTACAAGTCGACCCAAACCATCAGCCAGTTAAACAAAAAAGAAGAAAATTCGCTCCCGAAAGGAACAAAGTGATCAACGAAGAGATACAAAAACTGTTCGACATCGGTTCAGTGAGAGAAGTGAAGTATCCAGATTGGCTGGCAAACGTCGTGGTGGTAAAAAAGAAAAACGGGAAGTAGCGAGTCTGCATCGACTTCACCGATCTCAACAAGGCATGTCCCAAGGACTCATTTCCACTTCCACACATCGACATGCTGGTCGACGCAACTGCAGGGCACGAATTATTGAGCTTCATGGACGCTTACTCCGGATACAACCAGATTCTGATGCATCCATACGACCAAGAAAAAACTGCCTTCATCACTGAAAGAGGTATCTTTTGTTATAAAGTAATGCCGTTTGGTTTAAAAAATGCAGGTGCAACATACCAGAGGCTAGTCAACAAAATGTTCGCCAAGATGCTTGGATCGACGATGGAAGTCTACATCGACGACATGTTGGTCAAGTCGTTAGTCGCTCAGCAACATATCGACCATCTGAGACAGTCGTTCGACGTACTCGACCAATACGGTATGAAACTAAACCCGACTAAGTGTTCTTTCGGTGTGTCTTCAGGGAAATTTCTAGGCTACCTAGTCACCCAAAGAGGCGTCGAAGCTAATCCAGATCAAATACGGTCGATCGAAAATCTTGAGTCACCTAAATGCATAAAAGATGTACAGAAACTAACCGGTCGAGTCGCAGCGCTGAACCGATTCATATCAAAGTCGTCCGAAAAATGCCTCCCATTCTTTAACATCATCAGGAAGAACAAAGCATTCGAATGGAGCGATGACTGTGAGAAAGCATTACAAGAGTTGAAAAACTATCTGAAGTCGCCCCCACTACTGTCAAAACCAAAGGACAACGAAACACTGTTCATATACCTAGCCGTCTCTGACACAGCCGTAAGTGCAGTCCTAGTCATAGACGAGGGTGGCAGTCAGCATCCAGTCTACTACGTAAGCAAGACTCTGCTCGACGCCGAAACCAAATACAGTCGATTGGAGAAACTAGCTCTTGCTCTTGTGATGGCAGCCCGTAAACTCAGGCCTTACTTCCAATGCCACTCGATTAAGGTACTAACTGCTTATCCCCTCAAAAATATACTTCATAAACTGGAACTTTCAGGTCGATTGACGAAGTGGGCAGTCGAACTCAGCGAATACGACATCAGTTTCCACCCACGATCAGCGATGAAATCACAGGTATTAGCCGATTTTATTGCGGATTTTACCCTTGGTGAAAGTGTGCTGGCCAAACAGGAACTAGTTGCACTAACAGAAACAATTACACCCGGTATATGGACCTTGTCAATCGACGGATCAAGTAGCATCAAAGGAAGCGGGTTAGGATTGGTACTCGAATCCCCACAAGGGGACATACTGGAGCAGTCGGTCCATTGTGGATTTCATGCGACGAACAACGAAGCCGAATACGAAGCACTAATCGCCGGGCTCAACCTCGCAAAAAGCCTAAGTGTGAAAATCATTAAAGTACGAAGCGATTCCCAATTAGTCATTCGACAAGTAAATGGCACATATGAGGCGAGGGATCAAAGAATGTCGGCCTATCTGAACAAAGTCAAACAGCTACAGTCGACTTTCGACGAGTTTTCAATTGAGCAAATACCCAGATCCGAGAATACACGAGCAGACGCACTAGCAAGCCTTGGTTCAACGACAACGAACAATTCAAAATCGATTCCAATAATCCATCTGATGTCTCCATCAATTCAAGAATCAGAAACAGTGGCACCGGTCGACAACGGAAGAAGCTGGATAGAGCCAATCTTCAATTACCTCCAAGCAGATATTCTACCAGACGACAGGGCAGAAGCAAGGAGAATCAAAGCCAAAGCAGCCAAGTTCTGCATCTTGTATGGTAAACTTTACAAGAAATCATACACAGACCCATATTTGAGATGTGTGACCCCTCGAAAAGCGTACGACGTCCTGAAAAGTTTACACCAAGAGGAATGCGGAAATCATTCCGGCGCCCGTAGCTTGTCGAACAGAGCCATCACAGCAGGATATTACTGGCCGACTATGCGAATTGACTCTCAAAATCACGTCAAATCGTGCGACAAGTGCCAACGCTTCGCACCGATATCACATCTCCCCCCAGGTATGTTGAATTCAATTTCGGCCCCTTGGCCTTTTATGAAATGGGGAATGGATATTGTAGGTAAATTACCAGCTGCGCCAGGCGGTGTCGTCTATATGTTAGTCCTGACAGACTACTTCACCAAATGGGTTGAAATCGGAGCATATCAACAAGTACGCGACATTGAGGTACGCAATTTTATATGGCAAAACATCATATGCAGGTTTGGGGTCCCAAAGGAGATAGTGACCGACAATGGATCCCAGTTCATTTCGATCGACTTCAAAAATTTCTGCGATAAATACGCAATCAAGTTAAGCTTTTCAACTCCACGATATCCTCAAGCAAATGGACAAGCGGAGTCGACCAACAAAACAATCGTCAGCACACTAAAGAAGCGACTGGAAGCTGAAAAAAGCCAGTGGGCAGAGAAACTTTCAGAGATCTTATGGTCATACAGAACTACCCCACGGCGGTCGACAGGAGAAACTCCCTTCTCACTCGTCTACGGGTCAGAAGCAGTCATCCCAATAGAAACTAGGCTGTCGACCGCCCGCAGCGAAAATCCCGATGAAGAGCAGAACAACTTGGAACTCAGTTTTGAACTTGACCATCTCGACGAACAACGAGATCGTGCAGCCTTAAGAACTCAGTCGTACCAACAACAAGTCGCTCGACATTACAATAAAAAGGTCAATGTCCGAGTCTTTAGACTACACGACTGGGTACTTGCGATGAGTGTTCCAAAATACAAGGGAAGAAGGCGCCGGAAAACTGGGGCCAACATGGGAAGGACCGTACCAAATAACGGATGTTGTCGGGCGAGGCGCATACAATCTAAGAGGACTCGACGGTCGAGAACTGCACAATAGTTGGAACGCCATACATCTGAAACAGTACCATTTCTGAACTTCCATTTTATTCCATTTTATTCTGTTAAATCTTTATCATTATTGTTTATTTTGGCTTCTCATTGCTAACAAATTGCGGTCAAGAGCAATGATGACAACTTAGTGCAACTAAGTGCAAAACTGAGCTCAACATACATTTTTTCCACTGACCTAGCTGTCAACGTCGACAAGCAAAATTTTTATTTCAGACAAATCTCCAATGACCACTCTCAATATACTCCAATCGACTAACGCATATTGGGAGTGGGGGAGTAATACTGGGGACAAGTGGCGACAGTAACGAGACAAGTGGTGACAAAATCAAACGCACGCAAGCGAAATTCTATGAAAAAAGTCATGTCGACCACCAAACGCATGCAAACGAAATTCTATGTAAAAGGTCATGTCGACCACCAAACACATGCAAGCGAAATTCTATGTAAAAGGTCGTGTCGACCACCAAACGCATGCAAGCGAAATTCTATATAAAAGGTCATGTCGACCACCAAACGCATGCAAGCGAAATTCTATGTAAAAGGTCGTGTCGACCACCAAACGCATGCAAGCGAAATTCTATGTAAAAGGTCATGTCGACCACCAAACGCATGCAAGCGAAATTCTATGTAAAAGGTCGTGTCGACCATCGAACGCATACAAGCGAAATCCTACAATAAAAAGATTTTGTCGATTGAATGATACGACACCAACGATAAAATTATTCTATCAATTGAATCGTCCTTATAAATTATGTCGACCGACCTAGATATGAGCATAAGTTTACAGGCTTATCATACATATACAAAATCAAGATAACGAATTCAAGTCTCATATAATGTCGATCGCCTTACGTTTGAGCATGGGTTTACAGGCTCATCTCATTCCATGCAAAATTCAAAGTTATCGTCACGCGAAAGTCAAAGCAAACAAAAAAAAGTCGCCACAAATGCAAAATTGAGAAATAGATAAATTCTATTACGGCTATTAAAAAATAGATAAAATAGGTCGAAGTCGACCAAATCATCTGAAATATTACATAACGTGAAATAGGTCGAAGTCGACCAAATCATTCGAAATATTACATAACGTGAATGAAAAATTTATAAGCCATTCTGCGGAGGACCATCGGTAGCAGCAGCATCATCCTTGTCGAGCGACGCATCATCCCCAAGGTTCTCATCGACATTCTGAACATCTCCGTCGACACCCGCCCCTTGGGATTCCTCAAGCTTAAGACGCTGCATCTCTTCATACATATCAATTTCTTCTTGCATCGTCTGAGGAATCCACTTCAAATGGTCTCCCGACAGGTACTCCTTGAAGAGTCCTGCTCTGGTTTTGCAGACGGCCTCTACCGCTATTGATAGAGCCCTTTCCCTCAGAGCCTCGATGGTCTTGTCCTGTTGGCCAGCTGCTTCGTTGAGCCTCGCCACCTTGGCCTGGTGTCGAGCCCTCTCATTTTTCAGCTCCTCCTCCAGCGCTGCCTTCTGCTGCTCGACCAAGCTTTTCTCGGCGGAGAGTTTAGCGTTTTCCGCCTTAAGAGCATCACCCACCTTACGAAGCGCCACACTCTTGTCGTTGATGGCCTTATATCGACCATGCAGATGCAACATCGCTTGATAGGCCTACAACATAGGAGAGAGATCGATCAATAAAGAACCTCACCAACAAAGAGAGAATTACAAAATCAGAACTCTTACCTGGAAGTTCAAGAGCAGCAGCGTGTCGAACACCTCCTCTGTCTTGACTTTCTTCAAGTGCATGTCGTCATCGACCAGAGTAAAGTCGTCCGACCTCTTCAAAAACCCAGCGGGATCCTTGAAGGATGACAACCCCGAAGCAAGAAGCTTCATCGGAGAGTCAGGCTCAAAGTCTGATCCAGTCGACTTGTCTTTCGAACTGGATGC
Source organism: Acer saccharum (assembly GCA_030490815.1). Classification (NCBI taxonomy): domain Eukaryota; kingdom Viridiplantae; phylum Streptophyta; class Magnoliopsida; order Sapindales; family Sapindaceae; genus Acer; species Acer saccharum. Next base: position 5,142,932 of record CM059871.1, read on the forward strand.
AGCCTTCTTCTGTCGTTCGACAGCAAGAGCCCTCCTTGGCTTCTATTTTAATGGACTCCTCTCTGGCGAGGACTCCAAAGGTGGCCCTACCACCGACGGAGAACCTCCAGCCGACTTCTCAGCAGCTTGCCTTTTTTCTACGCAGCCGCCCGTTTCCTGGCGAATTCCTCTTTATAGCGCCTCAAAGTCTCGGCTTCATCAGGTATGTTAATTTCTGCGCTCGCCATCGTCGTCACTGCGAAACGACGTTCAACATCAGTTAGGGGCTTTAAAAAATGCAAGTTGTACTGAAGGATCTCAAAACTCCTCCTAATCCATAGGCACGTTAAAAAATCCTTCACGTGAGGATAGGGGGCGCGCGATCTATTTAACGTCGACCACCTCCACAGTCGACTAGGCCTGAAATTACCTTCCGTTAGCAAATTGCTAACACTTCTCTGCGCTGCTGGGATTTCTAACAAAATCCTAGTACGCTCGGGAGCAACGCTACACTCCGGTGCTTTGCCTGCCCCTCCAACCTCTGCAAAAGTTATAAACAAAATATATTCAGATGGTTATCTAAACATGTGTCTACAATCTATTCGACAGTAAAGAAAAACTTACCATAACGATTCCAAACTCGTCGATATTGATATTCTTCTTCCCCCATCCTCCACGGGCCGTCGACTGGAGGACCCCTTGCAAAAAAGAACGTGTCCTTCCAGTTCCTATCATTCGTCTTGGTGTCGATAATAAGATCCCTCTTTTTATTTCGCGACACTAACGAATAACGTCCAATGTCGGTCAGATGCTCCTTTAGGTAATAATTGTGAAGGAGACACCCTAGCCCGAACTGTATATTATTCCTCTCACATAATATTCCTAAGCCCAACAATATTCTCCAAGTGTTGGGCATCAGCTGACCAGGAGCAAGCTCGTAGTATACCAACATTCGTCGAACCAGCTGAGGGATGGGAAATCTAAAGCCTAAACGGAAGGTGTACTCATGGAGACACGTCCATCCTGGTATATCCCAATCAGCACGTTCGTACTCCTTCGGCGCACATAGTTCGACGTCCTTAGGAATACCATACATCGCACGAATGCCAGGTAACATGTCCTCAGTGATCACGCTGGCTGGACTATCTTTTAATATACCTAATGCACGACCGGATGTCGACGGATCATCGACGTCGATATACTCAAGCTGTTCGACAGCCGACGCAATGGCGTACACAGCACCCTGTTCTAACATACCCCTAGCATTGATAGAGACAGGCGTAGACGGATCTTCAACCGTGACCCGTCTATCGACGTCTCGCGTCCTACTATCGACTCCTCCTTCCTCATCAGACCAGCTAATATCCAAGTCAGAGACTGTGTGGTCGCTCGACATCGTATTCCCAAAATCTGACAGATGCAGAAAATGCACAAGTCAGACAAAAGCTACACGCTACAATCACAACCTAAGGGGTTTTGATCAAAAACCTAGGGTTTCCTAACTTCCTAGTGGAAAGCCAACCTAAATCCTGAAAAAGGAGTCTACCCTAACAAGCTACTCTCACCGAGACGACATATACGCAGAAACAGAAACAGCATTTTGCAAGAAAAATTAACTCGATACGAATCAAAATAACGATCATGCGAAACGTCAGAACATCCTCAGAAACAATTTCAGAAAAGTTCAAGAAAACAAAAAAAAAAAACTTCAGATAAGCATTGGAAATACTCAGAAGTACTCTTTAAACGAATGGTAAACAAGTTTATACCCAAACATCAAGTTTATACAAGAAAAGAAAGAAAAAAAATATACAGTGCAGACGAAGATTTTACCTGGAAAAGATTCGAGAAAAAAAAAAATCTTCAGGCAAAGGATCGTGGAGAAGAGAATGAAGCTTTCCCGGTGAAGTTTTCTCGGTGGTTTTCTCGGTGAGGACACAAGTTTTACAACGCAAAGCAAAAGTGATCTAAGGAGTGGACGGTTTGGGTTTTATAAAACCCACTAACCCTAGTTGCCACGTGTCGACACCCTTCCAACTGCCAATTCAACTGCCCCGGTTAACCAAACCACACCGGTTAACCCAGGTAAATAACCCAACGAAAATTTCAATTTCAAAATTTTTTATAGTTAACTGTGCAGGCAATTAATGCAGCTGACGCCAGCATCGAAAACTCAAACGGCTGTCACTTCTGCTCTTAATATCCATCACATCGGTTTGATACCCAGCCAATGATCGAAAAGAGGATCATCTAAAACGACGAGCCTTTATTAGCAATATAACGTCGCTTGCCCAGGTAAGGTTGTCGATCGAAACAGTAATCAAAAAGATGTTGCAAAGATTCGTATTGTTCATTCGGCAATGGTCGACTATCAAGGATCATCGTAGATTCCATTCGACACCAATATCGTTCGACAATAGCTAACACCAATGAAGATACTTATTGCAATGCAGAAGTCGTTTGACCTCGGTCGACTCAACGGAAATCACTCTCTAAATTCCAGGGATTCCTCTTTAGAGAGTGGGGGACAAACTGTGGTAGCCAAAAATGGTCTAACGGCCCAACATGCCAAGGCCTAATCTCTACCAGTCTAACCCAGGCCCATTGTGTTGGGTCGACCCAGACTAGCTGTCAGTAGAAGTTACCGTTGAAGACTCATTCAAAGTGAGCAGTTACGAAACAAGATGTAACTGCCCATTGGGAGGAAATCTCTCCTAGAATCACGTCCACTATCAAGTGCAGATAGTGGACGTTGAAGCCAAGGTGCCTAATATAAATAAGAGAGGCCTCCTTCACTAGAGCTCTCTGATTTTTCTCAACTAAAGCCTACAAACAGCGTACTGAAACTCTGCCTCTAAAAGAGATTCCGGTCACCAGCGATCACCAGACATCAACTATTACCACCTCTACAATAGATTGCTCAGCCCAAGCACACCTAAGGCTAAACGATCCAAACCTACCACCTTTGTCTTTACTGTGTTCTATTTCTGCGTTAACTTTCTTGCAGGTTCTTGAGGAGACGACTTCCTTTTATTCAACAGACTAACATCTTTTGCAGGTCTTCGGACAAGACAACATCCCCTTATTCGACAAGCTCAATCAAGTTGCCTTAAGCCTAGCACACATCCGACCCGATCCATATCGACCGTAGGTCGACCCCCTACAGCTACTATCATACGGATACCATCCCAAAAAATAGAATAGGGTGCAAAGTCGCTCATGCCATGTTTTACTTATAAAGTTGGATATAGTTGCTCATAAATTAAAATCAATGAAAACTCTATATCCTTGCTTCTCTTATGACATTGGTGAAATTGGTTTGAATTCTTATTAGAAACCTTTGTCATTTGCTTTGCCAAATACCATTGTATTTTGGACTTGAATGCTACATGTCTTGTATGCAAACCATTTTTTATTCACACATTTTATCAAAATAAATCTCCTTGTTTCTCTCCATTTGATAGAGTTGCATAAAGTGCATTTAATGATTGTGCAAATGACTTGAATGCTATCATCATTTTTTGCTAACTGACCCGGTTGGGGACTACTCCTTTGCCTATATCATGACAAAAAGGGGGAGTAGAATGGTGGTAAGGGGAGTTGCAAATTGTGCTAGCAATTGTGCATGTTGGGGAGACAACACATTGAGGGGGAGTAACCCTTTGAGGGGGAGCATTGCATTCATCAAACATTGCATAATGTTGTTTGTTGTACTTAAATTTCTAGAATGCAAATGCTTGTTTATGCTCTCACTTGATTAATCTCACATTTTACTTGAATTGGATAGTATAGAAACTTTGCTTTCAGGGACTGATTATTCTACAAGAGATTGAAGACTTCAAGATTTTTTTTTTTTTTTAAAGATCTCTTTGTAATGTAGATAGTCATTGTTGACCTATAGTTTCTAATTTCTGTGAGGAATCAATATGAGTGGTGGTTTTGTCACGAAATAGCCAAAGGGGGAGATTGTTAGGATTCCCATATCTTGATTAGCTTATTTCGTGGACAAACCACTTGTTGGGGATTGTATGTAAGGGTGGCTTAAGTGATTGATATTGAAGCTCAAGACCCTCTCATGTCCTCAAGGTTGATAAGCACCAAAGGTAAACTTCTATGTGCTTAATTTGCTTTGAAGAGATTAGTTGCACACACACACCCGCATCTCATGCATAATTCATTCTCTTGTATGTTGTGTATGTGTTGTTATTATGTGCTCATTAATGCTCATTAACATCTCTTCTTGCATGCTTTTCATGATTGCATCTTGTATGACCAATGCCATGCCATGCATGTTCTTAAGATTTCATACATAGTGACAGGCGCTGTACAAAGCGTTGTTCGTACAGCGCCCATCCTGACCTGGTTGAAAATGCATTTTTAAATGCATCAGGTCTGATGCATTTTTGGAAGACGCTGTACGAGCACTGTACAAAACACTGTTCGTACAGCGCCCCTCTGTTTTCCCGAGAGAACAGAGTGGGGGCGCTGTACAGGCGATGTACAGAGGCGCTCTACGTACAGCGCTCAAGGCAAAAATAGGTGTCACTTTTCAAAACGACCACACTTTGGTTTGACACCCTATATATATGCCACTTTGACTTTAGGTCAATTAAGTGAGTTGATTTTCAGATTTCATACTTAGCACATTTTTTCAAGCAAAGAAAAATACAAAGAACTCACCTTTAATCACTCAAATCAAATCCTTTGTGCATCAAATTTCATATTGCATCTTCTATGTCTAGATAGAAAGTATCCATGATTGGGTTTGCATCATCACAACTTGCTTGGTAAGATTTTGATTAAGTTCATCTTATTTTAGTATTTTTACTATCAAGCTATTCTCTTTTAATTTACTTGTATGTTTTTGATCATATGATAAATACAAGAATAGAGAATTAATTGTGATGAATTGATTGAGTGTTGTATTGTGATAGCTAATTAGGTTTTTGATTAATCTTGATTAGCTAAGTTATTTGACATGTCATCTAGCTCTTGATATCTAGGGTTGATTTAATTGAATATATCATCATCCTAGATAAGCATCTAAGGTTCCCTAGCCTTGTTTGTTATTTGAATATTCATAAATATTCACATAGGTTGCATAATCTCTTCTTAGAGAATTAAGTCTTGAGGCTAAGATTGCTTAGGCCTCAAGCAATTGGACTAGAGCCACTTTTAAAGGCCCGCGTGGTAGAAGTGGAGGGTTATTGACCGGAGTGTTAAACGAGGTCTACATAGGTTGTAAACTCCATTTCAATTAGTGGATTTCGAGGTCCGAGTGTGGCGCACTAAACAGCCCGTGGTTTTTCCTAGTGGTTGGGTTTCCACGTATACATCAAGTGTTATTTAAATTCCGCACTATATTACACTTGCTTGTATTTTTGACTAGTAGGGGTATTTTCGTCATATTGACTTGAATGCGAAAATTGGGTAAAAATAGTTAAAATCTATTCACACCCCCCCCCCCCCCCCCCCCCCCCCCCCCCCCCTAAATTAATATATTGAACACGCCTCTAGAACTTTCAAAGAGTGTTAATAATAAAAAATAATAAATAATAAATACTACTAAAAAAAGGCTTCTCTTGAAAAAACTTCTAAAAATTCTCTTGAGTTTAACACTGTTGATCATTTTTCATGCATTCAGACAACACAATAAATATTTACATAAAATTTATTTATTGTTCTCTACTATAGCTTCAGTAGACCTCAAAATGACTTGGTGACAACATACACTATTACAATTTCTCAATTTCAAATACACAAGATCCTTTTCTATAGAATTCAGAAAATTACACTCATTCCAATTATAGTTGTATAAAAGATCTTGAGATCGAATCTCTCTCATATCAGAGTTTAAGTTTAGTGTATATATATATATATATTTGAACAGCTAATATATTATACAACCCACAAAGGCCAAAAGCACAAAACAAAGGAGCCCAAAGCTGGCGCCATGAGCACAAACAACACAGGAGCACCCAGGAGTGACAAGCACCCCCAAAACACAAGGACTACAAACAGCCTAGAACCCAAAAAGCAAAATAGCCAAAGCAAGACAGCAAAATACAGAGGAAGACCAAAAACAAAACAGAAAAAACAGGAGACGAGACACAGCAGACCACAGAACACTAAACCAAACCACAACTAGAAAAAAAAGACCACCAGAATCAGCTCCAAATCACAAAATCCCCACTTTGAGTTCCACTATCTTAAATAAATAAATAAAAACACTAGCACAAACAAAGTTAGTTTCTTATCTGGCATCAGGTGATCTACTTCAATCTGAATTAGACTAATCAGAGGAAAATAAATCGCCTTCCCCTTTAAGCTAATAGGGTCAAAAGTTAGAAATATTTATGATGGCACAAATTTTTTTTCTTGGCATAAGTTTTGATCACAAAATCATTAAATTTAAAACAATTTCTTTGAGTGAAAGAAATATTCATGACTGGCAATGTTTCAAGGTTTCTGAAATCGTAATTTGCAACCAAAGGAATTTCTCATCCAGTACTAGGACAAGGTTAACTTTTGGATTTAAGATTATAGGTTTTGCTCCAATCAAAACAAAATTAATAATAAACTTTATATCCTGTGTCTTTCAATTGTTTCCTTTTTTCCTTTTTACATGTCCTCTGTTGATGACAGGTTATGTATCATTCAAAATCTAAAATCATTTGGTTAGAAGTTATCTAAGGCTGATAGACAAGCTATACATTTTTATCAGTTGTCCTGTTCTCTCAGAACTACAAATCTAAGCAGTTCGACTTCAACCCTAAAAAATTTATAAAAAAAAAAATTGGAACCAAAAATTCAAAGTTGGCAAGAGTCCAACACCAACTAGAACACATCTACAAATGCCTTCAAAATCCAGAAAAAGCCTAACGCCAGAACTCAATTGATAGAAAACCCCACCTACTTTTCAAAAACAAAATTTAGTATTCTGAGAACAATTATCACTATAAAACAAATTAATTAAGAGTAAAAAATCAAATCTTCAAAACCCACAACAAGGACCAACACCAGAATTCCATTTACTGGTTATATATAATAACAAAAATTGGAATCAAAGAATGCTTAAAAAAAAAAATTTGGAATCAAAGAAGTCAACAACAAAGAAAGATAATCAAACCTTCAAAACCCAGTAAAAGACTGAGACCAAAACTTCATTTAATTACAATCATAGAAGTAAAATAAAAAAATAAAAAAAAATAAAAAATAAAAAAAAAAAGAACCAAAATCAAAGAATCGAGAAACATACCAAGAAAGGAGAGTTGAAATCTCCATTAACTAGCTCCGGTTCGTTCGGAACGGATGAAGGCGACGAGGAAGAGAGAGTGGCTCCTGCTGGATCTGAGGCCGCTAGGGTTTTTTGGGTGAGGAGGAGCAGATAGACAGAGAGAGAGAGAGGCTTTGGGAAGAATAGTGAGGGAGAGAAAGAGAGGCTTTGGGAAGAAGAGTGGGATATTACCGGTCTAATAGGTTTCCCATTTTTATTTTTATTTTGTTTCAAAATGATTTATCTTATTAAATATTTTGTATAAACCGTTGGATCAAATTTTATTTCATCTGATGGCTTAAATTTTACCAAAAAAATCACTGCATCATGAAGTGATTATATATATATATATATATATATTATAATTATATTTATATATGTTTGGGGGAAATGGAGATGGGGAGTGAGTGAGTATTAACCCTTTTTGAGCAAGACCGGTCAAGACCTTCTGCTACATGATTAGAGATGCACGTTTGGGGAATAGGGATGGATATAAGTCCCCTCATTCCTATCCCCACTTCCCAGACCCTTCCCCCATCCCTCTCCATTTCCCCATTTGGGGAAAATGGGGATGGGGAATTTTGGGGGGACCTATATCTATCCCCATCCCTATCCCCAATTCCCTATTTTTTTTCGTTTTTTCCCCGTTTTTCTCTATTTCCCCATTTTCCCTGTTTTCCTCGTTCCTCAATTTCCCCATTTGACTAAAAATTATAAATTAAACTAAAAAAAAAATCAATAATTAAAAAAAAAAAATTAAAGAGTAAATGTGTATATATATTTAGGGAGTTAGGGTTTTCAAAGAATAATATATATATATATATATATATTATAATTATATTTATATATGTTTGGGGTAAAAGGAGATGGGGGACCTTCCCCCACTCCCATTTCCCATCTTTCTCCAACAAAAAAAAAATCCCCAAATGTGGATGGGGACACGGGGAATTGGGGCCCTAGGAAAAAATGTGCATCTCTATACATGATGATTTGATTTCCTTTAATAATTTGTCAAAGTAAAAACAGAAATATTTTTTTGAGTAATTGGCACAAATTTACCTTGAAGTATATGTGAATTCGCATGTTACCCCCTAATATTTTTTTTAGACATTAAACCCCATGAACTATCATTTATTGGCAAAACCTAACGGAATGGTAATAGAATTCAGTTTCCGTCCATCTTCTAGTCATGTGCGACTCACGTGCGTTTTTAAGTAAGGGCAAAATCGAAATAATTTTTTTTAAAAAAAAAAATCTAGAATTAAAATATGGCAATCTAATCTAGATCACCACCTAATAAAAAAAAATTAAAAAAACAAAAAACAAAAAAAACAAAACAAAATTAAAGGTGGAGATCCAGATCCATCGTCCATTTAAATAAGATAGAGAGTGGAGATCCAGTTATAATTAAATTTTAAAAAAAAAATTAAAATTAAAATTAAAAAACAACTTCAAACCCTAACCCTAAGAAGTTAAAACTTTGATTCTCTAACCCCTACCACCACCCATCCCCACCTCTCTCTCTCTCTCTTCTGCTTTACCATTTTTCTAAAAAAAGAATTAAACTCTATCAAACCAAATTTAAAAAATAATCGACCCATTGATGGATTCGAGAGAGAGGGATTCAAGATCGAGAACGAGGGATTCGAGATCGAGAAAGGGATTAGAGGGTGGCCACGGGTGGTGAACGCACTCTTCGTGTCGTTTAGCAAATTGCGAATTCAAAAGGTATTTGTAAAGTCCTAGCAATGCTCAAAATGTTCTCAAAACAAGTGTAGTGGCAAGCAATTATATCGTTCCACAAGGATTGATGGTAGCGGTGATCAAATTAAATGTAAAATACTAGTAATGCAAATAAGTAAACTTCAATGGTTTTGTTTGAAAAGATTAACACTAAGATGCAAACTACAATTAAGCTAATTAATCTAAACTGCAACTACGATTAATAAGAATGCGGTGTGATAAGATAATGAGATGGAATAGGAGTTGATGCAATCAAAACACAAATAGTGGGCAATCCATTTATCGTTTTAAGAACCGATTCGATCTTTTAGGGCTAAATCTACCTTTAGATGTGATTTGAGAATCACTCAACTCTTACTACACAACAACGGTTGGTATGCTCGGTTGGGTGTAGAGAGATTCTCATTAGGCATAAATAGATTTAAGGTAGTCAAGATGGCTTGGATTAAGATGCTCACAATCCACCCCTTCCACTTTTTAGCCGAGATGTGTCGGATTGGGATGCTCGCAACACATCCCTTCCATTCATTATATAACACATGATTTTTTAATTTTGGTTTTTATATATAAAACAAATCAAAAACTAAATAGTCTCCTTGACTTACTAGGATAAGCTAGGCGAATCAAAAAGTTTCCTAAATTAATCTATGCTTTCAAATGTTGTATTAAAAAACTAAACAAATTAAATTAAATTAAATGGTTTCCAAGTCTTAATAGGATAAGGCCGGTAATGAAAAACCGGTTTCCTAAAGCACTATCTGACTTGTTTTATAAGTAATTCATCTCTATAAATTAATAAGTTCAATATTCTCCTCTCAACATGAAAACAACAACAGCAATCAACGAAAGCAATGGCAACAATTTGTCATGTTCGCCCGTTTAACCAACCAACCTCATTGACCGTCCAAAGCAAGGGTTGACGAAGGACATTTTTCCAAACAAAAGCAAGCCTGAATGGGGCAATGTGAAGATCCTCAAATGAGGGGAGCCCTTGATCAAGAAATCAAGAATCAAAGTGGAAACCATGAAAGAAAAAAAAATTTTCACTCACAGTAGGTTTCTTGCCTCACCGTCTCTGAGTTCCTTACCATTTCCCGGCTTTTTGGGCAAGAAATTATGATTATTAGTTAGTATGATGATCAGGGTGTGTTCAGCCTTAAAGTGGGTTAGGGTTAGAAAGTGAAAATCTGTACTGTGGTAGCCAAAAATAGTCTTTGGGCCCAAATGTCTAAAGGCCCTAACCATTTTATATTAAAACCGATCCAGGCCCACGTGTAGCGGGTCGACCCAAGACCAAGTATCAGTTAAAAGATTTGGCTGTTAAACACTAAGTCAATTGACAGTTACGGGAAGGGGGTAACGTTCGATTCAAAGGAGGAAATCTCTCCAAGAATCTCACCCACAATCAAACCCCGATCGGATGAACGTTAGAGGAAAATTTAGACCTATAAATAATAGAATTCAATCACAGTGAACTCTCTCTGAAAATCATCACTAAGAACCAGCTTACTAGCGTCTCGAAACCTTGCTCATTAACATTCCAACCACTAAAACCCGACTTCGAATTCGATTACAGGTCAACCATAATAAACGCTCAGCCCAAGCACACCTAAGGCTAAGAAATCCCCCCACAACTTATTTTCTTTTCATCGATCTTTTTACTTGCTTATTCTTTTTTGCAGGTTCTTATTGAAAACTACACATTCCATTTGACAAACCAACTCTTTTACAGGTTCATAGAGGATATGACATTACCTATTTGACAGGCTTGACCTGGATTGCTTTGGGTCTTACACAAACCCGTTCCGATCCACATTGACCGTAGGTCGACCCTCTACAATTTAGCGCCCATCGTGGGGCCCATTACAATTTCACAAACGAGCTTTTCAAATCAAGCTCACTTCTCAATATGTATGGAGATGGAAATGCACCAACTATCGAAGAGCATATCATCGCATTGATTGCCCAGATGGCCACGAATGTTGAAAAGTTACGGGCGCTCGAAGCAATAAATGTTACGATTCGAACGACAAATGGCGAACTACGACCCATGATCGATGGAGCACCAAACAATGTGGTACTGCAGCTCCCAATCCCAACGCTAAACGATGAACAAGAGGTCGATAGGACAACTCTGACTGTACCCACAGATCCTGTGAGGCTAGACACGAATCCTAATGTCAAACGAAATCAACCCACAACCCAGATTGTTTGGGTCGAGATCGAACTTAACAACCTGCCTATCCAACCAGAAAGGCCACATGAGCAGAATCCAGTCATGGATCAACAACCTCAAAACGCCCCTAGAACACCCGTGTCACTCCAGTTGACACTAGAGTTGATAAAATCAAGTTCTGGTATACACTTATTTGCTAATCCTGAACTTTCCCGCTGGTTTGTAGAAATGAAAGCCCTTATCCAAAGGATTTCAAGAGTACCAACCCCAATCAAGAAGAGCATGGCGAACAGCTTCACCGATTCACCTTTTGTCGATGCAGTTGCTCTTATCGAGATGCCCAGGAAGTTTAACTTCCCAAACATGAAGCAATAAGAGGGCACAACAGACCTAGACGACCACATAACGCAGTACAAATAAAGGATATTTACTGCAGTGATCCCACGCGACCTTAGAGAAGCGTGTATGTGCAATGTCTTCGGGTCTAGCCTTAATGGTCCTGCTTTACAATGGTATACTAATCTGCCTAATAATTATATTACTTCTTTTGCACAACATACAGATACATTCGTTGAGCAATTTGCGAGCAGTCGAAAGTTGGAGAAGCAATCAGACGACCTATATACCATGACACAGAGACATGGTAAGAACCTAAGGACCTATGTCGGACGCTTTAATAGAGAGAAAGTGCAGACCCCACATTGCAACCAAGCTACCGCAATCTACGCTTTTAGAATTGGCCTCAGGTTCGACTCTGATCTTTATAAAGAACTCACCAAATATCCATGCAAGGCAAGAAAGGATGTGCTTGCAAAAGATGAAGCTAACTTCATCGAGAAAGTCAATAATTACACAAATAGGCAAAACGATCGCATCAATAGAAGGTCGAATGATAGGAGAGTCGAGCCCTATCCAACTAATAATCGACACAATAATCAGCCCCGCTATAATGGACCGACCAACAGGAGGTCGTAAGAACAAAACCCGCCAAAATCAAGTCGATCATAGATTCCGATACTAGAATACAACCTAAGCATTGAACCTGTTAATCTCATAGCAGTGATGAGAGAGATAGGAAAAATAGTCAAATGGCCGTGAAGAATGAACGCACTCCCGGAGATAGGGATCATGGTCATCAAATAGAGGACTGTGTCGCTCTCAAACTAGAAGTTGCTGAGCTTCTGAAGTGGGGACATTTGCAGGAGTTTCTGACCGATAAAGGAAAACAAACCTTCACTCAACGTGATAAGACGCAACAAACCAACGTAAACGATGGCCCACCAGAACCACCTTGACAAAACAGAGTAATCAACTACATTGTAGGAGGATCTAAGGTTAGCGGCGTAAGTTATTTTACAGCAAAAAGACACACATGACAAGTGTCGAATGCTGAAATTCAGCCCAACAGGGAACACTGTTCGAAGATCGACAAAACTATCACGTTCAGTTCGATGGATAAATCAGATTTGTTTTCTGCTCACCATGATGCATTAGTTATTTCATTACATATTGCAAATTGTTTAATGAAAAGAATTCTAATCGACAATAGTAGTTCATGCAATATTCTATTTAACAACGCTTTACGAGAAATGCAGGTCGAAAAATCTAAAATCAGCTGTCGTATAACTATGCTGACGGGATTCAGTGACAAGCAAAAGAGTATCCTGGGAGAAATCTGTAAATGCCTCACTTTTTGATTGGCTTATTTCGTTGACAAAATCACAATGGGGTTCAAAATTGTAAGGGTAGCTTAGGATCGAAGATTTCTCCTCAAATGTTATTGGACCTCTTGTGAGCCTTAAGTGCTTCAAGGAAGGTAGCTTACTTGTCTTAACTCTTAATTGCATTGCATGATTGCATTATTTGATTGTATTAGTTTATTTTTGGCAATTGCAATTACTCTTGTTATAAGCACCTCTCACACACTTGTTCTTGGAAGGTATTTTTTTCTTGTTGATTGTGTGTAGGTTGGATTTTTTTCCACAATCTTGGATTTTACTTGAAGATGTTCAAGACTTAGTCTAGGAGCTTTATTGTAATGTAGAAATGTTTGTTGACCAACCATTATTTTGTATTTTGTGAGGTTGCTTTGTGAGTAGTGGTTTTGTCACGAAATAGCCAAAGGAGAAGATTGTAAATGCCTCACTTTTTGATTGGCTTATTTCGCTGACAAAATCACAATGGGGTTCAAAATTGTAAAGGTAGCTTAGGATCAAAGATTTCTCCTCAAATGCTATTGGACCTCATTATGAACTTCAAGTGCTTCAAGGAAGGTAGCTTACTTGTTTTGACTCTTAATTAAAGAGATTTAGATTGCACACACACACACACACATCTCATTCATTTACATACCTTGTATAATGATGTGTGTTTCTTGTTGGTGCATATTCTCCTTTCCTGCATGATCACTTTATTGTATTCTATTTGATCATTGACATGCTAATTGGTCTTGAAAATTGCATGAGATTTTCCTAGAGGCTTGTTTTTTGCCTCTGACCACTGTGGAAATTCACAGCGATAGGCACAACATTTTTTGGGCAGAGTGCACCGCTCCTTCCACCGCTCTCATTACCGCCGTTAATTTTCACAACGATTGTCTTGACAGTGCTCACCATCATGGCTTTCACAGCGGTTGACAGCTGATGCGTTTTTTAAAACAGCGACCTTTCACATTCTCACACACTCCTCTATAAATACATCCTATTCTCTAGTTCTTTTTTAGGTTTTGTTTTTCAAATCAACTAGAGAGAGAGCTTAAGAGTGTCTTCAAAGAAAAGCAACCAAGACTTGATATTTACCATCCAAACACACAATCACCCATCATCCTTTCATGATTCATACATCATCTAGCATCTTCTAGGTATGATTTCTCATGGGTTTTCTTTATTGCTCACATGTCTTGTAACTAGAACATCATCTTCATCTTTTTACATGTTCTTGCTTTATAAGATAGATTTTTTATGACTTGACTAGTTTCAAGAATGCTTTTTTATTGTGTTTTGTGGTTTGGTTGTGATAGCTATTGCATATAGGGTTTTATTTGCACATATAGCTAAGTTGTATGCATGTCATATAGCTACATGATATCTAGGAGTGTTTTGACATGTTCATCCATGACTAGATAAGCTTAAATGTTTGACCTTGCATTTATGCACTTTGAATATTGTTCATATTCACTTTATGTTGTTATCTCTTCTCTTTGAGAGTTAAGTCTTGTACTTACATTTGGTAGCTTGCAAGCAAGAGCCTAGAATCACTATTAAAGGCATATGGGTAGTAAAGACGGATTAGTATTCATATAGGTGTGATGCGGTCAACCTAGATTGTAATCATATTTACAAATAGTGGATTTGAGGGTTCGATTGGCAATTATACCCGTGAGTTTTTTTTACCCTTTTGGGGTTTTCTCACGTAAAACAAATCATTGTATTGTTTAGATTATTTCCACACTTATTTCACATAATGATTTGTGTTAGAGATTATGGGTGTTTGCAATTAATATTGCCTAACCGAAATAGTTGGCAATTAATTTGGTTAAAACCTATTCACCCCCACCCAGGTTTTTTTATACACATTATATATATATATATATATTCAAAATTGTACTACCAGTCTACGTGAAGGGCATAAATCTATACATCAACTTCCTAGTACTCGACTGTCAATCTCCCTACAATGCTATCTTATGGAGGCCTTGGATACACGAAATGAAGGCGATCTCGTCAACCTACCACCAGATGTCTTGGATACACCAAATGAAGACTTTCTTAGAGTGTCTTGCATTTGTTTGCATATATATATATATATATATATATATATATATTTGTCTTGTGTGTCTTGCTTGTTTGTTTGCATTCATTCCATTCTTACCCAAACACAATGAGTTGAAATGGAATTGGAGGTGAGGTGCTTCTAGCACAAGACCCCCTTGCTCACCAGGGTGAACTACGCCTCACGGAAAGGCAAAATGGAATCATATGTGTGCCAAATCCATGACCGTGCATGGATGGCGATTGAAGATGGTTACACCCCACCTATGATGACTTCTACGGGAGGTGGAGAGGAAGTCCCCAAACCGAAGGCACAATGGACTCCTCAAGAGTTCGAGGTCTTTAAGTGGAACAACAAAGCCATGCACGCAATCCTTTGTGCCATGGATGATAATCAATACAAATTGATTCAAACCACAAGGATAGCAAAGGAAGTTTGAGACTTCCTAAAGACGGCTCATGAAGGAATTGAGGTGCTCAAGGACTCCAAGCTCCAATCCTCCAAACACAATTTGAGACCATTAGGATAGAGGAAGATGAGTGCTTCAATGACTTCCAAGTGAAGCTTATGGATATAGTGAATCAAAGTCACCAACTTGGTGACCTTTACTCGGATAGGAGGATCAAGCAAAAGATCATGAGATTGCTTCCCTTGAGATTTGAATCCAAAGTGACAGCCTTGGAGGAAAATAGTGACTACTCAAAAATGAAGCCAAGTGAAGTGATTGGAAGGCTCTTGGCCTATGAATCTAGGAAGGCTCTTATAACTACACCTCCGAAGAAGCAAAAGAGATTGGCCTTGAAGACCATCAAGATGGAAAAGAAGGAAGAAGACTCGGATGAAGAAATTGTTTTAATGGCAAAGAAGTTCAAGCAATTTATGAGGTTTGAGAAGAAAGGTTTTGGCTCCAAGGGAAAGTTGTGAAGAAGAAGGCCCCTTTCAAGAAAGTGGAGCAAACTCAAGAGAAGGATCACAAGAAAGGTGTCCAATGCTATGAGTGTAATGGCTTTGGACATACTGCTCCTGAGTGTGCAAATTTGAAGAAAAATAAAGGAAAAGCCATGGCGGTTACTTGGAGTGATAGTGATAACCTAGAAGAGGAAGATAAGTCTTTGGATGATGATGATGACTAAGTTGCCAACTTCATTGTTTTCTCATCCTCTCACAATAGCAATAAAGTTATGAGTGACAAAGAAGAGGAAGAGGACAAGCAAGAAGAAGTAGAAGAAAGTGACTCAAATGGTGAGAGCAACTCTTCCAAGTCTAATTTTGACTTTGGTGAAGAAATGGACTATGATGACTTCATGGGGTTCTTTGAGAACTCAGGATTGAAGAAGAAGAAGGAGATACAAAAGTTAAAATGGGAGAAGCTTGAATTAACTTCCAATATGACTTATTTGAATAAGGAAATGAGTAGAGTAAGAGAGATGGAAGAAGGATTGAAGATAGAGCTAGTCTTAGCAAAAAAGAATGAAGAAAGCTTGAGGAAAAAGCTCATGGAAGCAAAAAGGTTGATTGCTAAGATGACTTCCAGAACCAAAAAGCTTGACAAGATGCTATCTTGTGGGAAGAGTCTTAGTGACAAGAAGGGGTTAGGATATATGGAAGAAATGGAGACCACATCCTTGAAGAAGACAACATTTGTCAAGAGCAAAGAGATTGAAAATGCTCAAACCCCTCAACAATCAACCAAATGGGTTGAAATTGGTGAATCTTCAAAGCAAGGGTCCCAACAAGAGCTCCACCATAACCAAGACCTCCATAACCAAGGATCCCTCAAGCTCAACAAAGGGTCCTTCATGCTCAACCAAGAAGACATGCCAACTTAGCTCAACCATAAAGGAGAGAGTTGCCTCAGCATCTAAAAGCAACTCAAAATAAAAGAAGGCCACAAATGCTTGCATAAGGCTATAGCATGAACTCCTATTTTAATCCTACTTGTCATTTTTGTGGAATTGAAGGCCACATTAGGCCTAATTGCTTTAAGTATATTAAATTGTGTAGAAGAGAAAACATGATTGAGAAAAATATGCTTAGAAGATCCAAAATGCATGCACCTATGAAATTTAGAGCTAATGGACCCATGGCTCCTAGGAATAACTATATTGCTTCTAGGTTGAATAGAAATGATGAATATTTTTGCTATGTGGCTCAAGTAGCTTTGAAAGCCAATGTCTCCAACACTTGGTACCTTGATAGTGGGTGTTTTAAGCACATTACCGGAAACAAGAGTTTCTTTAAAACTCTTGTGATGGGTGATGGAGGATGGTGGATTTGTCACCTTTGGTGACGAATCAAAGAAAAAGGTCATAGGGAAAGGTAATATATATATTCTCGGTTTATTGTGTTTTATGGTTTGTTTGTGATAGTTATTGCATATAGGGTTTTATTTGCACATATAACTAAGTTGTATGCATGTCATATAGCTACATGATATCTATGAGTGTTTTGACATGTTCATCCACGACTAGATAAGCTTAAATGTTTGACCTTGCATTTATACACTTTGAATATTGCTCATATTCACTTTAGGTTGTTTATCTCTTCTCTTTGAGAGTTAAGTCTTGTATTTATGTTTGGTAGTTTGCAAGCAAGAGGTTAGAATCACTATTAAAGGTATGCGGGTAGCAAAGATGGATTAGTAATCTTATAGGTGTGATGCGGTCAACCTAGATTGTAATTGTTAGGATTCCCGTTGTTTTTAATTGGCTTATTTCGTGATCAAACCACATGTGGGGATGCTTTGTAAGGGTAGCTTAGATGTTGTTGTTATTGCTTAGGCCCTTTTTTTTGAAGACCTCACTATTGACAAGCACCAAAGGTAATATTCTAAGTGCTTACTTGTCTTGAAGAGATAGATGCACACACTCACAACTCATGCATATGTTTAATCCTTATATGTTGTGTGTCTTTTATGTGTGCCTTAATGCTCATGAACATCTCTTCTTGCATATTAGTTTGATTGCATCTTGCATATCCAATTGCCTTGTCATGCTTAGACTTAGGATTGCATTTTTGCACTGGGCGCCCCCAATAGCGCTGTACAGAAGCGCTGTTCGAACAGCGCCCATTGAGCGCTGTTCAGACCTGATCGATTTAATCGGTCGCTGTTGGGTCGCTGTTGGGGCGCTGTACGTGGCGCGGTACAGAGCGCTGTACGTACAGCGCCACTCTGTTTCCTCGTGAAAACAGAGCAAGGGCGCTGTACAGGCGCTGTTCAATGGCGCCCTACGTACAGCGCCCAAGGCAAATAGTGGGCAAACTTATCAAAACGACCACACTTTGTTTTGGCCCCCTATATATATGCCACTTTGACTTTAGGTCAATTACAAGAGTTCATATTCAGATTTTATACTTAGGATATTTTTCAAAGAGAAGAAAAATTCCAAGAACTCATTTTTAATTACTCAAACACCTTTTCCATGATCATCAATCATCATCTAGCATCATCTTAGATCATCTAGATGACATCTTGCATGGATTCTTCATCATATTTTGCTTGGTAAGCTTTTCACTAATATCTTACATATTTTGTGTTTCTCTTATCTAGCAATCTCAATTTAATTACTTGTATGTGATTTTATATTTGTTGAATACAAGATTGAGATTAGTATGATGTATGTTTGAGAAGTTGTATTGTGCTAGCATATTAGGTTTTGTGCTTGATATTGATTAGCTAAACTAATTGACATGTCATTTAGTTTTGATATCTAGGATTGTTCTTAATTGCATATTAATCATCTTAGATAAGCATATAGGGTTTCCCTTGCTCTATGTTGCATTTTGGATATTTTCATATATTCACTTAGGGTTGTATTCTCTTCAAGAGAAGCTAAGTCTTGTGTGTAGCAATCGGGATTAGGTTGCTTAGATCGCAAGCAAATTGGACTAGGTTCACTCATACCGGGATTAGGTAGGTGTGTGATTACTTCCGGGATTAGGTTGTAATCGTTTGCACATTTAGTGGATTCGAGGTTCGAGTGTGGCTTACTTACATAGCCCGTGGTTTTTCCCGTGAGGGTTTCCACGTAAAAATCAAGTGTTGATTTATATTTCCGCACCATATTACACTTGCTTGTTTTTATTATCTTGAGGGTAAATTCGTAATTTTGACTATCACGAAAAATTGGGTAAAAAGCTTAAAATCTATTCACCCCCCCTCTAGATAGCTTTATACACACCGTGGTATATTTAGTTTCAATTGGTATCAGAGCGGGTTCCTAGACATACATAGGTGATCCTTGCTTATTTTGGTGTGTTTTGCATTTTGTGTGATTTTTGATTATTCATACATTTGCATTCATTTCATTCATTCATAAACACTATGAGTGGAAACGGTGGAAATGGTGGTGGCCACGAAGGAGCCTCTAGCACAAGGCCTCCACTTCTTACCGGTTTGAACTATTCCCAATGGAAAGGGAAGATGGAATCCTACATATGCCAAATTCATGACCGTGCATGGATGGCGGTGGAAGACGGATATGATCTCCCTATGATGACTCCCGCGGGTGGAGGACAAGATGTTTTGAAGCCTAAGGCGCAATGGAACGCGCAAGAGTTTGAGGCTTCAAAGTGGAATAGGAAGGCGATGCATGCCATTATGTGTGCCATGGATGAGAATCAGTACAAGCTTATTCAGAACACTCAAATTGCCAAAGTGGCATGGGACATCCTCCAAGTTGCACATGAGGGAACCGAGGTGGTGAAGGAGTCCAAGCTTCAAGTCCTCCAAACTCAATTTGAGTTACTTAGGATGGGAGAGGATGAATGCTTCAACGACTTCGAAATCAAATTGATGGACATAGTAAATCAAAGCCATCAACTCGGAGACCCGTATTCGGATAGGAGAGTCAAGCAAAAAATTATGAGATCTCTCCCCGATAGGTTTGAATCAAAGGTGACGGCCATAGAAGAAAATAGTGGCTACATGGATATGAAGCCAAGTGAGGTAATTGGACGTCTCCTTGCATATGAGTCTAGGAAGGCTCCTAGCAACACTACTCCTCCTAAGAAGTCTAAAGGAATAGCTTTGAAAGCATCTAAGGATGCAAAGGAGGCAAAGCATGAATCGGATGAAGACCTTGCCTTATTTGTGAAACGGTTCAACAAGGTTATGGGGTTCAAGAAGAAGAAGGGATTTGGGTCAAGAGGACAAGATTTGAAGAAAAAGAGTTCCTTCAAGAAGTTTGAGCCTAGACAAGAGAGGACCGAAAGGAAAGGGGTCCGATGCTTTGAGTGTGGTGGGATTGGTCACTTTGCCCCCGAATGTGCGAATCACAATGAGAGGAAGAAGGGTAAAGTGATGGCCGCCACATGGAGTGGGAGTAGTGATGACTCCAATGAGGAGGATGAGTCTTCAAGTGAGGAAGAGCTCATGGCTAACTTCCTAGCTTTTGCATCTTCTCACAAGAGCAAAAGTGCTAGTGAAAAGGAAGATTTGAGTCAAGAGGAAATTGACTCTAGTGAAGAAGAAAGTGACTCCTCTTCTAGTTCCAAGAAGAAGTTTGTGGAGCAAAAGGTGCTTGCTAAATACCATGCCGAGTTCAATGATTTAGCACTTAAAAGCACAAGAAAGATTGAGAGGTTGAGAGAAGAAAACCTTGAACTTTCGGCTCACAATGACCACTTAAGTGAACAAGTGGAAAGATTGAAGAGGAGAGAGGATAAGCTAATTGAGGAGTTAGACTTGTCCAAGAGAAGTGAAGAAGGCTTGAAGAGGGAACTTGTAGAAGCTAAAGAGTCCTTGGCTAGGATAGATTCTAGCACCAAGAAGCTTGATCATTTACTTGGTGTTGGAAAGAGTCCAAGTGACAAGAGAGGTCTTGGGTATGAAGATGGCAAGAAAATCTCAACCTCTAACAAGACCATATTTGTCAAGAGCTTGAAGAATGAAGAAACTTCATTTGTGCAACCTCCTAGGAAGAAGTTAGAAATAGGACAAAGTTCTAATGCACAAGTGAAAATGGGGCCAAGAAGGAAATCTCAAGTTCAACCTCCTAAGGTTCCTCAAGCCAACACTCCTCCCAAATTGGCTCACAAAGGAAAGAGACCAATCATGCAACCTCAAGCTTGGAAGCAACCAAGACCGGTTCAACAACGAAGACGGATTGAACCCACATATCCACAAAGACATGGACGTGCTCAAAGGCGAGGTATGATTCCTTTTTTCATTCCTATTTGTCACTTTTGTGGTTGTGATGGTCATATTAGACCAAATTGCTTTCAATATATTAAAATGTGTAGAAAACAAAGCATGATTGAAAAGAGAAAGAATAGAGCCAAGATGCATGTTTCTAGGAAAGAAAATATTGATTTGCATGATCCTAGAAATAGTAGAGCACATGTACCAAAGACCACTAAGAAAGCTAAAATTGTTGCTAAGTGGATTAGAAAGAATGATAATGTTTGCCATGTTGCACAAATAGCCTTGAAGGCAAATTCTTCTAATTTTTGGTACTTAGATAGTGGGTGCTCTAGGCACATGACGGGAAACAAGAGTTTCTTCGAGACTCTTGTTATGGAGGAAGGTGGAAATGTCACTTTTGGTGATGGATCCAAAAGAAATGTTATAGGGAAAGGAACCATTTCCGTTCCCGGATTACCCTCCTTATCCAATGCTTTATTTGTTGATGGCTTGAAAGCCAATTTAATTAGCATTTCACATCTTAGTGATGAAGGATATTCCGTCTTATTCTCTAAAGATTATTGCTCTATCCTTAAACCCGATGGACAAACCTTGTTGAAGGGCATGAGATCTAGCGACAATTGCTATTGTCTTGAAGCTAGAATTGTATCTAATCATGTGTCCATGGATGAGCAAATTGAGTTGTGGCATGAAAGACTTGGCCACATGAACTTTAGGGATCTACGGACCCTTGGAAAGTTCAATTGTGTGCGTGGCCTCCCTAAGCTTGGGAAGAAAGCCAATGGTATTTGTGGACCTTGCCAACAAGGAAAGCAAACCAAAAGCATGCACAAAAAGGGTAAGTATCTCACCACCAAGGAGCCACTTGAGCTTCTCCACATGGACCTCATGGGTCCCATGCAAACCGAAAGTTTGGGTGGAAAGAGATACATTTTTGTTTGTGTTGATGATTTCTCTAGATTTACATGGACATATTTTCTTAGAGAAAAATCCGAAACTTTTGATAAGTTTAAAATGCTTTGTACTAAATTGCAAAATGAAATGAATTCTAACATTAGAAGCATTAAACGGATTAGAAGTGACCATGGGAGAGAATTTGAGAATGCCACCTTTGAAACCTTTTGTAATGGTTTAGGCATCTCCCATGAATTTTCTGCTCCTAGGACACCTCAACAAAATGGAGTTGTTGAGAGGAAGAATAGGGTCCTCCAAGAGATGGCCCGTGTGATGTTGCTTAGCAACAATGTCCCTAGGAACCTATGGGCCGAAGCCATTAACACGGCTTGCTATATAGGAAATAGAGTGTTCCTAAGGCCCGGTACTAGAAACACCTCCTATGAGTTATGGAAAGGCAAGAGGCCAAATGTTAGCTACTTCCACACTTTTGGAAGCAAATGCTACATTTTGAATGACCGTGATCAACTTGGCAAGTTTGATGCCAAGAGTGATGAGGGTATTTTTATTGGCTATGCCTTAAATAGTAGAGCCTATAGAGTTTTCAATTTAAAGACTCTAAGTGTTATGGAATCATCCAATGTCGTATTTGATGATACTAGGCTCAAGTCTAATGATCATGATGAGGAGGTTATTTTTAGTGATGATTCTCCTTTGGAGAAGGTTGTGGTGTCGCCTAATGTTGGGACATCTAATGTCAACAATGATGGCACACAACCTATTGATAGAGTTCCTCTCTTGGACTCTAAAGAACCCGCTCCATGGGTTAGGAAACTCCATGATAAAGAAGATATCATTGGAGAGGTAAATGAGGGTGTTAGGACTAGACGCCAACTTGCTAATCTCATTAGCTATACATGTTACACCTCTCAAATTGAACCCAAGAAGGTTGAAGAAGCCTTAAATGATGAATTTTGGGTTCTTGCCATGCAAGAAGAGCTAAGCCAATTCGAAAGGAATGAGGTTTGGACTCTAGTTCCTAGGCCTAAGACCACTAATGTCATAGGCACCAAATGGATATTTAGGAACAAATCCGATGAGGATGGCAACATAGTGCGGAACAAGGCTAGACTTGTAGCACAAGGGTACTCTCAAATTGAGGGTATCGACTTTGAGGAGACTTTTGCTCCCGTTGCCCGCTTAGAGTCCATTAGGCTTCTCTTGTCCATCTCTTGTGTGCACAAGTTCAAATTGCACCAAATGGACGTCAAGAGTGCCTTCCTCAATGGCTTCTTGCAAGAGGAAGTGTTTGTTGAACAACCTAAGGGGTTTGTGGATGCACACCACCCCAATCATGTCTATCGCCTCAAGAAGGCACTTTATGGGTTGAAACAAGCACCGAGGGCTTGGTATGAGCGCCTCACTCAATTTCTTGTTGACAACAACTACACAAGAGGTAGTGTTGACAAGACACTATTCATCAAGAGAGACAATGATGAGCTTTTCATAGCTCAAATATATGTTGATGATATAGTTTTTGGCTCCACCAACAACACCAAAGTCCAACAATTTGTTGATGTCATGTCTCTTGAATTTGAGATGAGTCTTGTTGGTGAGCTTAGTTACTTCCTAGGTTTGCAAATTAGGCAAATGCATGATGGGATTTTCATAACCCAAGCCAAATATGCTAAGAACCTAGTGAAGAAGTTTGGTTTAGAGAAAGCCAAACATTGTGATACACCCATGAGTACCACTTTGAAGCTAAGCAAGGATGCTAGTGGTAAAAGTGTGGACCAAACTCTATATCGTGGCATGATAGGTAGCTTGCTTTACTTGACCGCAAGTAGGCCCGATATATCTTTTAGTGTGGGTGTGTGTGCTAGGTACCAAGCGGATCCTAAGGAGTCCCACCTCTCTTGTGTGAAGAGGATCATTCGCTATGTGAATGGGACATCCAACTATGGGATTTGGTACTCTTTTGACACTAATGCTAGTCTAGTTGGCTTTAGTGATGCGGATTGGGCAGGAAATTGTGATGATAGGAAGAGCACATCGGGCGGTTGCTTCTTTCTAGGCAACAACTTGGTGTCTTGGTTTTGCAAGAAGCAAAACTCGATTTCCTTGTCCACGGCCGAGGCCGAGTACATAGCCGCGGGGAGTGGATGCACACAACTCCTATGGATGAAACAAATGCTTGTAGACTACGGATTCAACCAAGGTACTCTCACTCTCTTTTGTGATAACATGAGTGCTATTAATATTTCCAAGAATCCGGTTCAACATTCTAGAACTAAGCATATTGACATCCGCCATCACTTCATTAGAGAGCTTGTTGAAAATAAATGCATAGTACTTGAACATGTAGGTACTAATGATCAACTTGCGGACTTATTTACTAAACCCTTAGATGCTACTCGATTTAAAACTCTTAGTAGATCTATTGGGATATGTCTTGTGGAGTGATGTTCTATGATTGACCCCATATGGGGAACTCAAGCAAAGAGAGCTATTTTGCATTCATGTAACTTGCAAAAAATTTGAAATAACTTATGCCTCTTCTTTTGATTGCTTGAGTAAGCTTGGTTGTACATATGTATATATGCTTTCAAATTCTATAAGTGTGAACCTTGCTTGTCTACAATCCATGTCATATTTATGTTCAAACATGCATTTTTGGACTAGGAGATTTACATAGGAAGTATGATGTGAATGACCTATAGTTATCTCCATGACATGATGTTTCTTAAATAACATGCTTATGCTAAATGAAAAAGCATGAAATTCATACAACATGTTCACATGAAAAGCATGAATTGATGATTGCATATTCTTAAAAATGCAAAACTTGTGTGAAAGCTAATGAGACTCAAAATGAATAAAGGATCTTGTATCCGTTCAAAGGAATTTACATTCCATATGTCTCTCTTTCTTTATTAGTTGA
Organism: Acer saccharum; assembly: GCA_030490815.1. Taxonomy (NCBI): domain Eukaryota; kingdom Viridiplantae; phylum Streptophyta; class Magnoliopsida; order Sapindales; family Sapindaceae; genus Acer; species Acer saccharum. The sequence continues at coordinate 5,167,857 of CM059871.1, forward strand.
ACATGGTTACTATCATACGGATTTCTTATCCGGAAAAATCAAATAGGGTGCAAAGTCGCTCATGCCATGTTTCGCTTATAAAGTTGGATATAGTTGCTCTTAAAATTGAAATCAATGATCTCTATATCCTTGCTTTTCCCATGACATTGGTGAAATTGGTTTGAATTCAAATTAGAAACCTTTGTCATTTGCTTTGCCAAATACCATTGTATTTTGGACTTGAATGCTATATGTCTTGTATGCAAAGCATGTTGGATTCACACATTTTTCTCAAATAAATCTCCTTGTTTCTCTCAAATTAATTGAAGTGCATAAAGTAACTTATATGTATATGCATATCTTGCATGCTTCTATCTCTCGTTGCTTTGAGTGACCCGGTTGGGGACAACTCCTTTGCCTATATCATGACAAAAAGGGGGAGTAGGAAATGGTAAGGGGAGTTGCAAAATATAGAAGCTTTTGTGCATTTTGGGGAGAACATACATTGAGGGGGAGTAACCCTTTGAGGGGGAGCATTGCATTTATCATTCATTGCATACATTTGCTAATGTTGTGCCTAAATTCTAAAAATGCAAATGCTTGATATTGTTCTCACATGATTAATCTCACACTTTACTTGTATTGGAAATGCTAGAAACTTTATTTTCAGGGCTTGATTGTTCTACAAGAGATTGAAGACTTGAAGTTTTTACTTTCTTATCTCTTTGTAATGTAGATTATCATTGTAGTCCCGTAGTTTCTAATTCTATGTGAGGAATCTATGTGAGTGGTGGTTTTGTCACGAAATAGCCAAAGGGGGAGATTGTTAGGATTCCCGTTGTTTTTAATTGGCTTATTTCGTGATCAAACCACATGTGGGGATGCTTTGTAAGGGTAGCTTAGATGTTGTTGTTATTGCTTAGGCCCTTTTTTTTGAAGACCTCACTATTGACAAGCACCAAAGGTAATATTCTAAGTGCTTACTTGTCTTGAAGAGATAGATGCACACACTCACAACTCATGCATATGTTTAATCCTTATATGTTGTGTGTCTTTTATGTGTGCCTTAATGCTCATGAACATCTCTTCTTGCATATTAGTTTGATTGCATCTTGCATATCCAATTGCCTTGTCATGCTTAGACTTAGGATTGCATTTTTGCACTGGGCGCCCCCAATAGCGCTGTACAGAAGCGCTGTTCGAACAGCGCCCATTGAGCGCTGTTCAGACCTGATCGATTTAATCGGTCGCTGTTGGGTCGCTGTTGGGGCGCTGTACGTGGCGCGGTACAGAGCGCTGTACGTACAGCGCCACTCTGTTTCCTCGTGAAAACAGAGCAAGGGCGCTGTACAGGCGCTGTTCAATGGCGCCCTACGTACAGCGCCCAAGGCAAATAGTGGGCAAACTTATCAAAACGACCACACTTTGTTTTGGCCCCCTATATATATGCCACTTTGACTTTAGGTCAATTACAAGAGTTCATATTCAGATTTTATACTTAGGATATTTTTCAAAGAGAAGAAAAATTCCAAGAACTCATTTTTAATTACTCAAACACCTTTTCCATGATCATCAATCATCATCTAGCATCATCTTAGATCATCTAGATGACATCTTGCATGGATTCTTCATCATATTTTGCTTGGTAAGCTTTTCACTAATATCTTACATATTTTGTGTTTCTCTTATCTAGCAATCTCAATTTAATTACTTGTATGTGATTTTATATTTGTTGAATACAAGATTGAGATTAGTATGATGTATGTTTGAGAAGTTGTATTGTGCTAGCATATTAGGTTTTGTGCTTGATATTGATTAGCTAAACTAATTGACATGTCATTTAGTTTTGATATCTAGGATTGTTCTTAATTGCATATTAATCATCTTAGATAAGCATATAGGGTTTCCCTTGCTCTATGTTGCATTTTGGATATTTTCATATATTCACTTAGGGTTGTATTCTCTTCAAGAGAAGCTAAGTCTTGTGTGTAGCAATCGGGATTAGGTTGCTTAGATCGCAAGCAAATTGGACTAGGTTCACTCATACCGGGATTAGGTAGGTGTGTGATTACTTCCGGGATTAGGTTGTAATCGTTTGCACATTTAGTGGATTCGAGGTTCGAGTGTGGCTTACTTACATAGCCCGTGGTTTTTCCCGTGAGGGTTTCCACGTAAAAATCAAGTGTTGATTTATATTTCCGCACCATATTACACTTGCTTGTTTTTATTATCTTGAGGGTAAATTCGTAATTTTGACTATCACGAAAAATTGGGTAAAAAGCTTAAAATCTATTCACCCCCCCTCTAGATAGCTTTATACACACCGTGGTATATTTAGTTTCAGTAATCGTATTTGCAAATAGTGGATTTGAGGGTTCGATTGGCAATTATGCCCGTGAGTTTTTTTTTACCCTTTTGGGGTTTTCTCACGTAAAACAAATCATTATATCATTTAGATTTTTTCCGCACTTATTTCACATAATGATTTGTGTTAGAGATTAGGGGTGTTTGCAATTAATATTGACTAACTAAAATAGTTGGCGATTAATTTGGTTAAAACCTATTCACCATCACCCCCCACGCCCCCAACCCCCCCCCCCCTTAGATTTATTTAGACACATTTTATATATATTCAAAATCGTACTACTAGTCTACGTGGAGGGAATAAATCTATACATCAACTTCCTAGTACTTGACTGCCAATCTCCCTACAATGCTATCTTAAGGAGGCCTTGGATACACGAAATGAAGGCGATCTCGTCAACCTACCACCAGATGATAAAATTCCCTACCAAATGGGGAGTACAAGAGATCCAAGGCGAACAAAGGGCAGCCAGAGAATGCTACCAGAATGTCATGAAGACAAAGAAGGAACGGTTATAGCAATTATAGGAAACCACGGTCAATTTAACTACTCATAATAAACCGAGGATGAAAGAACTCGACGAAGTGTCGATCAACCCAAATCAACCATAACATAAAGTTTTAACAGATCCAGACTATCTAAGGAGATCTGCGAACAACTGATCGGCTTCCTAAAGGAACAACGGAATAGCTTTGCTTGGTCGGTATCGACCCAGAGGTAATAGTTCACCAATTGCAGGTAGATCCAGATCATCTACCAATGAAGCAAAAAAGAAGGAAATTCACATTAGAGAGGAATAAAGTGATCAATAAAGAAATCCAGAAGTTGCTCGACATCGGATCAGTTAAGGAAGTAAAATATCCAGACTTGAATGTCGTTCTCGTGAAGAAGAAAAATGGGAAATGACGTGTTTGCATCGACTTCACAGATGTCAACAAAGCATGCCCCAGAGACTTTTTCCCTCTTCATCATATCAACATGCTTGTCGTTGCAACAGTAGGACACGAACTACTCATCTTCATAGACGCTTACTCCAGCTATAACCAGATCCTGATGCGTCCGGACTACCAGGAAAAACCACCTTTATCATAGAGCGAGGTGTTTTTTTTGTTACAAGGTTATGCCTTTTGGTTTAAAAAATGCAGGTGCAACCTACCAACGATTGGTCAACAAGATGTTCGCTAAAATGCTCGAATCAACAATGGAGGTCTACATCGACAACATGCTAGTCAAATCCTTGGTCACTCAACAACATATAGAACATTTGAGACAGTCGTTCAATGTACTCGATCAATACGGTATGAAACTAAACCCTAATAAGTGCTCATTTGGTGTATCTTTAGGGAATTTTTAGGTTATCTGGTCACCCAAAGAGGTGTCGAAGCAAATCCCGACAAAATTCGGTTGATACAAGGAATCGAATCGCCTAGGTGCATCAAAGACATACAAAAGCTCATGGGTTGGGTAGCAACTCTAAACAGATTCATCTCCAAGTCGTCCGAACGATGCCATCCTTTCTTCGACATACTAAGGAAGAACAAGGCATTCGAGTGGAACGACGACTGCGAAAAGGCTCTACAAGACTTGAAAAAATATATGACCTTACCCCCATTATTGTCGAAACCAAAAGATGAGGAGACATTACTCATATATCTGGCGGTATCCGACACGGCAGTAAATGTTGTACTCATTAGGGAAGAAGATGGCGTACAACACCCGATATATTACGTGAGTAAAGCCTTACTCAACGCAGAAACCAGATAAAGTCGACTCGAAAAATTAGCACCGGTGCTCATCGTGGCAGCACGCAAACTAAGACCATATTTCCAATGCCATTTGATTAAGGTACTAACTTCATTCCCGCTTAAAAATTTAGGTCGAATGACAAAATGGGCGGTCGAACTCAGTGAGTACGACATCAGCTTCTAACTGCAAACCGCAATGAAATCATAGGTATTGGCTGACTTTATCACAGACCCTCTTTCTGTTTTTTTTTTTTCTTTTGGCTACACCCTCTCTTTCTTTTTCTTCTTGTTTTTGGTTTTCACTCAATTACGTTAATTGATTCAAGTGTTTTAATAATCACAAATCACTTTATAAAAGAATAGGTTTTTCAAAATATCTAATATTCAAAAAACCAGTATCTTTTATCTTGTTTTTTAAAAATCAAATCTTTTAAAAAACAAAACAAATATCCTAATATTATTTATGTATATAAAATCAAGATAGAGTTATAAGTGACCTAGATTAAATAGGATTCTAAATTCTATTTAATTTAATGTTGTCACTGTAATTTGAACCCATGACTTGCTAGAGATAAAATAATCAATATTATTTATATATCTTTGTAATGTATGGTGGTCTTATCCTAGACTACTCATATGGTGATATGAGAATAGAGACACCTTATATTGTGATCATATAGGACTAGGCCACGATTTATATGAATATATCACTAAGATCCATTAGTTGAAAAGATTCATATATATCGAAATGATGGATGTATATGTGTGATCGAAATCCTGAGTGTCTTATTGACTCCTTTGAGTTAGATCGTGTTTCTTGAAATACCATGGGTGAGATTGGAGTAGCTTTCCCAATCAATAACCTCGTATCTTGGAATCACGAATTGGCTTGTGCCTGGGAAGGTATGCACACAGTAGAGGGATCCACTCATTCTTGCGAGAAGTAGATGAGTAGTTCCCTTAAGGGTTGATTCGGGACTTGAACGATTAAGACCACTCTTCTTCTTCCGTAAAGGAATGAAAGATATAATCATTCATTAGAAAATCAATGGTATTTAAAGGAAAATATATAATTAGAGAGGTATAACGGACTTTATGACCTAGCTCTAATTATGAACTACTTATGGAGGATCATACCATATGTAATAGCTGTATCGATGAACACTGATAATTTGGTTGTGTAAAAAATCTATAGTTATGAGAGTACAACCTTGGGTTTTTAGTAGAATAACTATGAGGTTAATAATTGTGAAATATTAATTAAAGAGTTTAATTAATTTTTCTAGGTATTATTGGAGCTCAAAACTGTGGGTCCATTATGTCCCCTTGCTAGCCCTTTACAACTGATAGTAACAAGGCTCACAGAAGGATGGTCCAATTAATTATGTTACAAAAGTAACTTAAATATATTATGGGAATTAATTAAATGATATGATTATTTAATTAATATATTATTTAATTGATGAATTAAATATTATTAAATAATATGATTATTTAATTGAAATATTAATAATTAAGAATTATTAATTGTTATTTGGAGGTTTTAGTTTCGAACCTTGACAAGAGCAAAAGAATAAAATAATAAGAGATTATTTTTATTTGCTTTAAAGAGGTCAAAGGTTCAAACTCTAGTGGTAACCGAATTAAAAAGGGTTTATAATCCTATTTTGACTTGGTTTACTAAACCCTAGGATCTTAATATATAAGATATACTTATCAGGAAAAAAAAAACCAATACCTAATTGAGATAGAGGGGTGCGGCAAGCTAGAGAGGGGGAAGAAAAAGAAATTGTTTTTCTCCTACCTTGGCCGAATTCATCATAGGAGACAAATGGTTGTCTTTCGAATCTCTCAAGCATCCATTCAAGTACTCTCGGAATCCATGACGTGCCCACACACAATTGCTAGATCGCGGGACATAGCTCGGAAGGCTTAGTGGTAAAGGATCAAAAAGAAAACAAATGAGTGTTCTTCAAAGGTATGAAAACAAATCCCTTTCTCATGTTCGTATATACAAAAAGGTCCAAAGACGATAAATTTTTTAAAACCTATCGATGAAGATGATGGTGGTGGTGGCTAGGTTTTGATGAAGATGATGATGATGAGATGTGGGTTTTGTTAAATTAAATTAAATTTATCTATCATTTAATTTGAATTATTTTTTTTGTTATAATTTAGTTTTAATTTTAAATTATGTTAATATTACTTTTTATTTATGGTGGTGGGTGTTTCACTAGTGTTGATTCACTGGTGAGATTCGGTTCACCAATTATAAATTTAATTAGTTTTATTCTTAAATTTAATTAGTTTTTTTTTTTTTTTTTCATTTTTGATGATGAATTTCTGGATTTGGTGTGGTGGTGTTGATGATAGAAAGAATTTAGAGATTAGGTGAGAAAATGATAGAAAATTTTTTAATAATTTTTTAATTTTTTAAATAAATTTTAGGTTTGATGATGATGATGGTTTTTTTTTTTTTTTTTTTTTTTAGAATTTAATTAAAGAAATTAGTCCATTGGATTCCCCCCCCCCCCCCCCCCCCCCCCCCTTTTTTTTTAGAATTTAATTAAAGAAATTAGTCCATTTGTTCAAAACTTTTAAGTTTGTTTTTAAAATAAAAAAGGCATAAAAATTAGTTTTTTCTTTTTTAAAAAAAAAAAAGTTTTGATCTCCACTTGTATATATATATTTTAGAGTATTTTATTTTTATTTTTCTTTAATAATTAGTTTTATATAATATAATTTTTAAAATTTATTATTATTATTTATTATTATTATTATTATTATTATTATTTTGAACATTAGTCAACAGGTTAAATGATGTGTGGGTGTTATTATTATATTTTTCCAGTTTTAATGTAATTATGCATATAATTAGGGTATGTAAGTACAATTTTCCCTTGACGTCCGTCCCTCTTCCGTCAGCTTTTGCTAATAAATAAAAGTTCAGGGGGTTTAATGTCAAAAAAAAAAAAAAAAAAGTTCAGGGGGCAACATGCGACTTCATGTATAATTCAAGGGACATTGGTACTATTAACCAAATAATTAACCCACGTGATGTGTAGTTGTCATTACCACACAGGATAATAATTAAACCACTTGCCACATCATTTAGGTTGATTTATAGGTTAATTTTTTTGGTTGTTAAATTTTATTACATTAGATTATTTTAAAATTTTAAGTCAAATAGAATCAAACAGGGGAAACAATGAAAAATATGAGATTGGGAGTAGGGGAAATGAGTGGAGATGGGATACCTTCATACCTCCTTCAAACTACCATATCCCCATTTCCTCCAAAAGGGGATAGGAGAAAAGATCAGGGAATAAGAATGGGACTAGAGAACCAATATCTTTACTCATTTCACGGGTTGGCCCGTTTTGTTAGATTAGGTTTTAATCTAAACACTCCCTTAACAAACTTTACCAAATAAAAAAAATAAAAACAAAAACAAAATCTGGATGACTAACAAAACCGGCAACGTGGAAATTCAGTTGTGTTGTCTGACTTCCTCTCTCTCTCTCTCTCTCTCAGACTCACCCAAGTAAATGAATCAACCATTTCTTGAAGTTGAAGCAGGTTAGTTTCCATACAAAGCAAGGTACAGTCACTTTGAGCTGACCTCCAATTTTGTTTTTCTTTGGATGTGAAATTCTGACTGATTTAAGGCAAAACCATTGAAATTATGTTTGGTTTCTGAGAAGATGCTAGCTAGAAAAGAATTGAAATCAATATTTTGATGTATATATGTATCTGGGTTTTCTCAGTGCTGGATTGAATTACGAATCCATATTTGCTTTCAGTTTTGAGTTTGTTGAGAGACTGGTTAAGAAGCATGATTGTAGGTTTCATATAAATTGAGCAAGCAAATTGACCAACACCATTGTAATAATGTTTTAAATATTGTGGGATTTTAAGTTTGATTTTGTTATACTATCGTTGTTCTTATGTTAGTCAATCCCTATCGATCAATTCGATTGTAGTACAAGAGCATCACATATGTGTTAGACAAACGGCCTTTCTGAGGTTTTGATCTGTGTTTTTGTCAAATAATCCATGTTAGGGGAGAGAATGGAGGAGGAGGAGGAGGAGGAGACGCCGGAGTCTTCTGTTACGTTATGGGATCAGATTTCCAATTTAAGGACTATGGCTTGGGAGGCATACAAGAGAAAGCCAATCTCCCATTGGATTCTTCTGGTACTGAGCAGTGCAGCAATGCTCATCGCGTTCCCTGCTTCAAGTCTTCTGTCTCGTGTCTATTACGCAAATGGGGGCACAAGCAAGTGGATCATTTCGTGGGTGTCAGTTGCAGGGTGGCCTTTGACTGCTTTGATCTTATTGCCAACGTATTTCTTCTGTAAAACTTCCCCGACTCCTCTGGACTTAAAGCTCACTGCTTCTTATATTATGTTGGGTTTTCTAAGCGCTGCTGATAACCTCATGTATGCATATGCCTATGCCTATCTTCCCGCATCAACTGCTTCTCTTCTGGCATCATCGTCCCTCATTTTCTCCGCTCTATTTGGATATGTCATCGTGAAGAACAAAGTAAATGCTTCCATGATAAATGCTATCGTGATAATAACTGCTGCAATGACCATAATTGCATTGGATTCAGACTCAGATAGGTACGGCAACATTACTGACCGCCAATACATCATGGGTTTCATATGGGATATCTTAGGATCTGCTCTCCATGGGCTCATCTTTGCTCTATCCGAGCTGGTTTTTGTTAAGTTGCTTGGCAGAAGATCCTTCCATGTTGTGTTGGAGCAACAAATCATGGTTTCTTTAGTTGCCTTCCTGTTCACCACCATAGGAGTCATTGCCAATAAGGATTTTCAAGGGATGAAATCTGAGGCCAATACTTTCGAGGGCGGTGCTGCTGCTTATTACCAGGTTCTAATATGGGGTGCAATCACTTTCCAGTTGGGGGTACTGGGAGGCACTGCTGTGCTTTTCTTGGCCTCCACTGTGCTAGCTGGTGTTCTCAACGCAATAAGGGTACCGCTCACAAGCATTGCCGCTGTTATACTATTGCACGATCCCATGAGCGGTTTCAAGATCCTCTCGATGATCATTACCTTCTGGGGATTCGCGTCCTACATCTATGGAAGTTCCTCTGTAAGTAAAGTTTCTTCATTATAATCGCAGGATATGATGTTGTTGTAAAGTACATATTTCACACACAGTAAGGACTCGAAATGATCCAATTATTTCCTTGTAAGGTTTTGATTGTTTGATGGAATGGTTATGGTTTGTCATTGATATTTGATCATGTTTGACGGAGAGCTCTAGAAATTCTTAGATTATAAGAAAAATCAAGTTATTTAGAAATAAAACATACCATGCATTATAAACACAATTGGAGGTTTTAAGACACTTTTTTCACAAAAAGAATATTTTTGCTCTAAAAAATGCTTTTGTGGGTCGGGGTTCTCGACGACCTTGAGCTTGGCGAAGAAGAGGTGGCAAGAGGGCAGGCGGAGATGGGGTCTTTTAAACGCCATCGTGCTATTATTCCCTTCTGGTATTTAATAAATTACCAAAGAAACCCATAATATGGTATTTAAACAACCAAACGTAAGTATACACTAGTTACCCAAGAATCACATTAATGTGTAGGAATCAGAAAACTTTGATTACCCCATACAAAACGGCCTCATAAAGATATCTGCACAATTCCTGCAGTTAAGTGTTAGGCAAGAACTTCCAATGAAGCCCCATAAACTCCTATCAATAGTAAAATTATCATACTAAAAACTTAAATATAATAGAACACCATATGTATGAATCAATCCATAATAGGTAGAACATCCTTTTATCACAAGCCTGGAAAAGTTTTAATACACAACTAAAATACTATCTTAATTGCACACATAAAAAGGCTTCTTCTTGCAATCAGCTAATAGCTTAGGCTACAGCATCATATTTTAGTTTTTAGGACCAATGTCCTTAAGAGCATTGATCTGTTCCTCTCCCATTGAAGACATAACCGTCACTACAAGGTCCTTTCCTTCAGCAAACCCATCTTTAATCTGCAAAAAAAAAAAACAAAAATTAATTATTAAATTGTAATAGTCTAATAGATGGATGAACTTACAAAATACAAACACTTTGTCAATAATGTACCTGGCTAAGCAGATTGTCATCGGTGGGAAGTCTCAGGTCATCTTTCGTGTTCCCATTTTCAGTTAAAAGACTCACCTACAAATCACACAACTCTGATTTGTTAATAACTTGGTAGAATATAATACATGGTTTGGCTTTATATTCTTTTGCTTTTTGCCTTTTGAGCTACTACTTTTCTTAGTAACAAAAGTGAGCTGAAATGCAGAAATTACATGTTCCTCGTGTTGCTTCTCAAGAATAATAGCACATCACAGTATTATTACTTTTTCAATTACAAAAGGTATGCAGTCCATTGAACATAAACAATCTTTTCCCCAATATCATAACTTTATTGCAGTGCAATGAAAATAATATTTGATAACTTACAAAACCATCCTCAGAGATATCAATCAGCTGATAGTCAGTACGGTTAACATGGGGAACCTGTAAGAAAATCACAGACCAACAAGCAAATGAGCCCCTGATAGAAAAGAAATGAATAAAACAAACATAACACAAAGAAGTTGATATTACATCACAGTTGTGGGATGAAGGGACAATATCTTCAAGCTTCTTCCCATTAAAAATATCAATTGCCACAAAGTGGCACTTTGCGTGTCCATGCTTGCCTGTCTTTGAAGTCGAAACTTCAACGACCTGTTTCCAAAAGAGGGAAAAAATGAATAAACCATTACAGTTTTATGTACAAGAGCGTATAGAAATATAATACATCAAAAAGTAAAAACCGGATGCACGCCTATGTTATTAGTTTTGTCAAAATTGCACAATAATGAAAGGTGCAGCGAGATTCACTTCATTACCGCAACCAATTAACAGTTTCGATAATTTCAAAATACAGTGATACTAAATACAATCATGGATCGAATTTAATCACCACAGAGTAAACAGTCTACACGAAGCAAACTACTTATACACAGTCAATCTGGCTCATCAAATCATGAAAAATTTGACATTTATAAGAGCTATGTGTCCCCATCAACCATTAAAACTGCACACAAAATCACACATGCTTGTATACTGAAAATTACACCACGCCCTAAAAAATAAAGATCTTCAAAAGGAAACCTACAAAATTCAAAATTTTAAAAAGTAGAAACAATCCAAACAAAAAATAAATAAAATCATTAAAAAAAATAACCAAACAAAATATCAACATGTCCATCATCGTCGTCGTCATCACTTATCATGAAAACCAAAAAAAACCCATCAAAGATCTGACAAAAACAACACAGACCCAGATGCAAATTCCCATTTAAACCTACAAAAAATAATTATTAATTTAAAACAAAGAGAAAAAAAAAAAAAAAAAGACCTTGCAAGGACGGCCCTTGATGACGATGTAGCCATTCTTGCGGATGGTTCCAGCCTGCTGTGGGTAGGTCTTGGAGGCTCCGGCGTCGGCCTTGGACTCGAAGTGATGCTCCTCGTCAGACATGTCTTGATGTGTTTTTTGTTTAGCTTCTCTAACTCTATGTGTTTGATAATGAAAACGAAGAGGCAGAGTTTGTATAGGATGTCTCACTTTGTTTTGGTTTTTTTATTATTTTTTTTATTTTTTCATTTTTTTATTTTTTTATTTATTTAATAATATTTATATATATATATATATATTTTTCTCTGAAGAGACTTTGAGAGGCTCTTATTTTTTTAACCATGGTTAAGATGTGATCAAATCCTGGCCGTTGGATTTCCACCTTTGAGTTTAGCTCGCCCTTCAATTTTATTTATTATTTTAAAAAATATATATATATATATATACAGTTTTTCTATTATCAGTTCGAACTGACAAAAGTTATATCAGTTCTTTGTATGTGGGCCACTGGATTTAAATACTTTGACTTGGCTGTATGCACTTATCAGTCAAAGTATTTAAATCCAGTGGCTCATATACAAGGAACTGATATAAATTTTGTCAGTTCGAACTGATAATAGAAAGACTGTATATATATATATATATTATAATAATTTGGGGTTTTTGAGAAGGTCAGTGACTTCAACCCACAAAATTGTGATGTGGGTGTGAGGGGGCATACGATTAAACTAGTCTTATCTTGTCTATTATTTTTTTTAAAAAAATACATGACATTAGTCGAATCATGAGTTTGCCCGTGTCTATAAGATCAACGGTTCGGAAAGCAACTCCTCACACTTTGTCACTTTATTTTATTTTTTATTTCAATCTAATATATTTTTATTATTTTTTTTATATTTCATAGATTATCTTTCAAAACCTCCTCGAGTTTTAAAAATTATAACGAGACTTATGAGATGACTATTATAACAGCAAAACCAACATAATAAAAGACAGATAATCAAAATTTTAAAAACCCTTAGTATTAAGAGTTAGATGATAGGATGAGTTTGATCAAGTCATTTGTCCAAACACCTATACTAGTAAGTTCAAATTTATCCCTCAAATCTCTTATTATTATTATTATTATTATTATTATTATTATATTCAAAGGTAGATGGATTTAACATTTGATAATTGTGAACTTGATATCGATCAATTTTGTTCCACATATAATAATTTTTTTTTCATGTATGAATATAAAATTTTATTTTTCAAGTGATTAAAAACCCTTTTTTTTTTTAATTTTTTAATGGGTGAAATTCATTTTAGTCCCTCTAGTTTGACCTATTACACAAACTGGTCCCCCGGTTTTCAGCTTTATCTTGACAGGTCCCGCTAGTTTTCAAAAATTTGTATTTCAGTCCCTGCCGTCCAATTCCGTTAGGGTTCCGTCAGATCATTAAGGGTTTAATAGTAAAAACCGGGTTAAAATTAATAATTTCAATTAAAAACAATTAATATATATATATATAATAAAAATAAAATAAAATAATAATAATAAAAAAAACACAATTAAAAGATCCCTTTCACACCATTTCCCAGACCACTCATCATCATCATCATCTTCAATGTTATTTCCCCAAACGGGCCAAATCCTAACATAATCAACAACTCACACCAAACCCTAGCCACCACCACCTCCACTCAAAAACCAAACCTAGCTGCCGCCAATCCCTTTCTCTTTCTTCTCATCTCTTCTCTGCCTCTTCTTTAAAAAATTACAATCTTTTTTAAAGAAAATGAGATCTGGGAAATTGGAGTCACTCATTCACCGCCGAGCAACATTCGTCGCCTCGGGTCACCTATCACTACCGACCTAGAAAGCTTCAACGGTCACCCATCCCCAGACCCTTGACCTACATCCCACAATCGGAAAAAACCGACCAGGCGCCGTCGCTGTAGCGATCGTTGATCGCGAATTCAGCGAGCAAAGTCAAGCAAGCTTTGGGATGAAATTGGTGAAGAAGAGAGGCGGCGGCGATTTGGCGAAGGTGAAGCAAGCCGTTACGGTTGGGGAATTGGTGAGGGTCCAGATGTGGGTCTCGGAGCAAACCGATTCCAGAATCTAGAGAGCTTTATTGAGGGTTGCTGCTGGTCAGGTGTGTGACATCGTGACAATAATTTTCTGATTGATTGTTGACAAATGTTTAGCTTAATAAAAAAATTAATCAAGTTGTAATTGTCTTGTTAGTTTTATAGTAATTATGGATTAATTTTGATTGTTGAGAAACAGAGAAGGCGAATTATAGCTGTTTCTTCTGATTTACAAGAAAGAAAAGAAACCATTCAATTTCATTGATTTTTATTATATTTGATCAATTAAATTGGGAGTAGTAGTTTTAAAGTGTTGTCTCGATTTACATTACGAGCTAGTTTTTCTTTACAAGGCATATGAACATTATATTAAACTAGTGTTAGATGATGATGTTGAAGATTTTTGAATTTTTTTTGGTTGATATATGATTTTTAAAATTTTAATTTATTGTTACAGATTTAATTAAAATAAATAATAATGATGTTGAAGATTTAAAGATTTAAATCCATAATAATAATTGTATTCAAATATTTTTTAAATATGGGTTTGGTTGATGGTTTGAAGATCTGGGTTGGTTGGGTGTTTGAAGATATGGGATGGATGTTGTTTGAATCTGGTTGTGAGAGAGAGATGAGGATTTGGTGTTGATGATGAATGCGTGAGAGAGATGAGAGAGAGAGAGAAAGATTTTTATTATTGTTTTTAATTAGTTTTATATATTTTTTAATTTTTAATTTTATTTGTTTTCTTATTTTTGTTTGTTTTATTTTTTAATCAGGGGCAACAGGGTCATTTGACCCTCTGATCTTGTCAGAAACCACTTTTCTAACGGAAATCTTAACAGAAGGACTTAACGGGATAATACTGAAAACCGGGGGACCAGTTTGTGTAATAGGTCAAACTAGAGGGACTAAAATGGATTTCACCCTTTTTTAATAAGAATAAAAGAATTGGTCGAAAATTTGAATCAGGATAATTAACATTTAACATGACTGATAAAAACTATACAGAATTATATTAATTTTTATTAAAAGAAAAAATGTATTGTTCCAATAATGGGTTGAGTAGATGGATTATCTTCACAATTTTCATGGTTGATATCTTCTGTCTATCAAAGATGATACATCGGAAGAAGCATCCGATGCCCAAAAGAAATATTGTTAGGTGGGTCCAATTTGAATAATACTTATTCCAAGAATAATAAAGTTATTCTTTGCATTGATATTTGATACTTGATAGTGATATATTACCAATCACTTGTAATTTGTAAATCATCATAACCATATCTATAAAGTATACTCTATACTCTATAACCAATAAATAAATCAATTTTGTAATTGGTCGGTTCTCAATTAAATTGCATTTTTATTTTTATTTTTTACGATATATATTAATTCGGAACCAAGTATTTTTTAAAAGCTTTGGTTATTAGTAGGATTCGCGCCGTTGACTTGAGAGTCATTTGCCCAAGCCCCAAGCTCGTTCATTTACCAACTGAGCTACGCCTATGTTCCCTAGATCTCAATCCAATTGTGCGCAGGAACAACAATTCATATTAAATGAATGGATTTAATTTTGGAATGAATATTTTTACATTATATATTTATAATATTGTTTGTCATAAATTGGTTTTTTTTGCTTAAGTTATTTATTTTTATTTACAAATTAATAGCGTGTTTACTAATCAGCAATCTCATATGAGGAAAGGGAATTAACTTCCTAATTTTGAATTATAGTTGTTATAGGTAAAAATAGTTGTAAAAGGCACGTCACCACCATAAGAGGCCACGTAAGCAGAAGTGAAGGGAAATCAACCTGAGTAGCGAAAACCCAAGGCAACCCAGCCACAGACCAAGGAAATCGACTCGGGCAACATAGCCTACTCGGTAATACTCGGGCATACTCGGGGTTCAACTAGAAAGATAGTCGCGGAAATTCACTCCCCAAACATGTGGGTAGAATCAGCAACTAGCACCTCTACAATAAGCTATAATGCAGCTACTCAAAACCTAGCAAGGAAACCAGCAGGTTTCCCGTAAATAAAGAAGTAAGAATCCTGTCCAAATTAGGACTCAGCCAAACCAGAAGATATGTTGCAACCAAATAGGAAAGCAAGTTCTTTTAGGACTGAGAAAACTCCCAGAACTAGGGCACCACAACACCAAACCCTAGTGATACCCACAAACCCTAAATAACTATGTATAAATACCCCTGTAAAACACAAATAAGGGGACGTGAGAATTGAGGGGAGAGATCAGAGTGTGTATTCAATAATAGTTTTTTATAGTGGATTTGACTTCGTTACTTAGGCAACAACCCGTGGATGTTTCTCCGACCATTGGAGTTTTACCACGTATTTTTGTTCATTATTGCTAATACTCTTGAGTGTTAATTTCGATCATTCTCATTCATAAAATTGATATCAAATCATTGATTGAGTGACTACAAAAAATCACCGTCAACAATTGGCGCTAGAAGGAGGGGTGAATAAAAAAAACTTGTGAAGCAATGGCCGACGAAGGAGACGGTAGCGATTCCAGATACAGTCAAGGATTACCAATTAACGAGTTGGAGGATGACGCCACCCTTAACACTGCGGATGTAACCTTAGCAACTGTAGACCAATCAACTGCCCTGGCCGGTATCCAGCATTTCCCTCCAACTAATGAAGAAATCGTGCAACGATTCCGGGCCTCTCTGTAGCAACTCATATCTGACGCAGTAAGGCAAGGAGTTGATCTTTCGACTACGGAGGGTTTGACTTCACCCCATAATCTGTCTGCTCCAAATCAACAAACAACAAGATTACGCTCAACGGTGGTGATACCAACACCTGACGCGCCTTTAAAAGCAAGCCGTGACCTTACAGACAGGCTAGAGATTTTATCTGAAAGGCAAGCCAGGGGTAGCAGGGAGCGTATAGAGGAAGCTTATTCCGATAGAAAGTATGATCCAGGTCGAATGGGGTGAAGTCGGGACCAACCTAAGAAGTGTATTCACCGTAAAGATCGGTCATCATCCTCAAGGGAGAGTGAGTAGTATTATCGTCACAAACGCCAGAGGGGCACAGTTCGATTACATGGCCTAAACCGAGAACAAAGGGAGCAGGAACTGGAGGAGAGAGGCCATAAATTGACCATCAGTCAAAATTTCAATGCGATGGGGGAACCAGAAGGAGATAGAGACATACTCATACAGAGCCTGACCCGGGAGGTGCAAAACAATCGTCGACAGATGGATGCTTTGGTCAGGTGGTACTGGCGCAATGAACTGTCGGATGACGAATCCGGTAACCCTTTCACCAATGGAGTTCTAAGGATGCCCTTCCCGGAGAGGTTCAGGATGCCACACGTAAAGCAGTTCAAGAAAGATACCGACCTAAAAGAATACGTCCGGAGGTATAGGAGCGCCATGGCCCAATACGTCCACAATGACGCCCTGCTATGCTTGAACTTTCCACAGACTCTTGGGGATCTAGGTTCTCAGTGGTTCGGTAGATTACCAGCAGTAAGCATAAGCAGCTTCAACGAACTGAGCAAAGCTTTCTTAAGGCAGTTCCTTGGGAATGTACACAAGAAGAAGTCAGTAGCTCACTTGTCTCAGCTCAAGCAAGGAAAAGACGAGTTGCTGAAGAAATACTTGGGAAAGTTCGGTCAGGAAGTATCAGAGATCGGGAGTGCGAACGATGAAGCCATCATTGCAGCATTCATCAACAACCTTCAGAACGGCCATCTATCCTTTGATTTAAGAAGAGCTCGCCTAACCAATTATGCCGACATGATGGACATGGCTAGGGGTTATGCCTTAGCCGAGGAAGAAGAAATTGCGATAGGAGGTTACTTTGTACATGGTGGTCGTCTAGAAGGAGCCAAAACAAAAGATCAAGCCAAGGCACTAGACACCAAAGGTGACAAGCAAAAGAACAAAGCACGAGATGGACGGGATAGCCGCCGAGCTTATGATCCAAAAACTGATCAGCCGCGCCAAAAGTTCCAAGGCAGATACACAAATTACACCCCGTTGAAGAAAGACCAGAAGGAGATATTAGCTATCTTAGAAGAAAATAATATGTCCAAAGAGCCGCCTAAGTAGTTAACTTATGCTCGGAGGGACACCACAAAGTATTGCAGATTCCATAAAGAGAACGGACATGAGACATCCAAGTGCTTCTAGCTAAGGGATCACATCGAGACCCTCATCTGAGAAGGGCACTTGAAGGACATTGTCCTAAAGAAAGCCGATAAGGCAGATGGACAGAAAGATAACCGACATGGTGGACGAGAAAGGAAGCTGAGTCCCAAGAGAGCTGGAGATAAAGGAGCAATTAACACCATCTTTGGTGGGCCAGCAACTGGCAAAAGTAACAGGGAGAGAACTCAGGAAATTCGGGAAGCCATGGAAGCCCGAAGAGACCTCGACGTCAACTCCATTAAACTTGACCTGAAAAGGATCAAGGAAGGCTGGGATCCAATCATCTACAAAGAGGCTGATTCTCATGGAGTAGATGTAAAACCAAACGATGCGCTGGTCATCAGTGCTCGAATTGGTCACATAGAGGTTCATCGGATCTTAATTGATAATGGAAGCTTAGCGGATATCTTAAGTGCAGAGGTGTACGATCAGTTAAGACTAGATAGGAAGGACCTGCAGCTCTTTCATACCCCACTCAGAGGGTTTGGCGGGGCAGAGGTAAGGTCACTTGGCACAGTAAAACTACCAGTGAAGATCGGGAAGGCCCCTTGTCAAAAGACAGTGTTACTCGATTTTGTGGTTGTGGATACAGAGAATTGGCCATACAATGCCCTACTCGGGCGACCATTCCTGAATAAAGCTAAGGCAGTAACGGCAACGTATGCCCTCATGATGAAGTTCCCAACTGAGTATGGGGTAAGCGTGGTCAAAGGATCACAAGAGATGGCGCGAAGGGCGAATCTGTCAGTCTACAAGGATAGAGAAGTACATCAAGTATACACTACGTCAACCGAGCAAGCCGCCAATGAACCTGAGGAGCAAGCAGAGGCACCGAAGGAATTTGAGCTAGACCCTAAAGAAGAGCCTGAAGCCAAAAAAGATGAGCCGGCCGAAGAGGTGGCGTTAAACCCAGAAGAGCCGAATAGAACGGTAAAGATAGGAGCAAGCCTAAGTGGACACATCAAAGCCAAACTCATCACACTATTGAGGGATTATAGGGATGTGTTCGCTTGGAGTCATAAAGATATGCTCGGGATAGACACAAAGGTGATATCACATTATCTCTCCATCGACTCGGAGTTCCGCCCAATGGTATAAAAGAGACGATTGTTCAATCCAAAAAGAAGCATCACAATCAAGAAAGAGGTGGAGAAGTTGCTTTCTGCAGGGTCAATAAGGGAAGTCAAATACCCGGAGTGGGTGGCCAATGTAGTACTGGTCAAGAAGAAGAACAATCAATGGAGGATGTGTGTAGACTTCACAGATTTAAACAAAGCTTGTCTGAAAGATAGCTTCCCACTACTAAGGATTGACCAGTTGGTAGATGCAACAGCAGGACATGAACTACTGAGTTTTATGGATGCTTACTTGGGATACAATCAGATCCGAATGAACAAGGCAGATGAAGAAAAAACAGTTTTCACCACGGATCAAGGATTGTATTGTTACAAAGTGATGCCATTCGAACTAAAGAACGCTGGGACAACGTACCAGAGGTTGGTAAATAGAATATTTGCTTGGCAGATTGGAAGAAACATGGAGGTCTATGTGGATGACATGTTGACCAAGAGCATCACGGCGAAGAAACACTCGGAAGATTTGAAGGAAACCTTTGATGTCCTGAGAAGGTACAAGATGAAGCTCAACCCAAGTAAGTGTGTGTTCGGGGTACCGTCAGGAAGGTTTTTAGGTTTTCAGGTACACCAAAGAGGAATTGAGGTAAATCCCAAGAAGATTAAAGCATTAGAAGAAATGGCTTCACCAAAAACATTGAAGGATGTGCAGAAGCTGACAGGATGTCTTGCATCACTCAACCGGTTCATAGCAAAATCAACAGATAAGTGCGCCCCATTCTTCAGGGCAATAAAAAAGGGAAAAGGGCTTGAATGAAGCGAAGAGTGTGAAACAGCCTTTCAGAAGTTGAAAGGGTATTTAGGACGAGCACCCATTCTTTCAAAACCGGTGGTCGGAGAAACTCTGTACTTGTACCTCTCGGTCACAGAAGTAGCGACAAGTTCGGTATTGATTCGGTTAGAGGAAGGAGTACAAAGACCGGTGTATTACATAAGCAAGGCGTTGCTACCAACAGAAACCAGGTATTCACCAACTGAGAAAGTAGCGCTGGCCCTGATCACAACAGTAAGGAAATTGAGGCCGTATTTTCGAGCACATGCAATAGAAGTATGCACGGACTGCCCATTGAAACTCATCTTACAAAAGCCAGAACTGTCAAGAAGACTGACCAAATGGGTAATGGAGCTGAGCGAATTTGACATCAGGTACACGCCAAAAGCAGCAATCAAAGGGCAGGCAGTGTTAGATTTTATAGCAGAATTCACTAAGCCAGATGCCGAGGTAAGAAGAATGAGGAAGGTGAACAAGTGAGTGAGTTCCAATGGAAGTTGCATGTAGACGGATCATCAAACACAAATGGTAGCGGGGCGGGAATAGTCACAACAACCCCGGAAGGAGACACTGTGGAGTGTGCCATGAGGTTCGATTTCAAAGCAACCAACAATCAAGCAGAGTACGAAGCTTTATTGGCCGACTTGAGGGTCTGTATAGCACTGGGAGCAGATGAGTTGGAAATTTACAGCAATTCGTAGGTCGTGGTTAACCAGGTACTGGACGAATACCAGGCGAGGGATGAGCACATGATAACATACTTGGACATTGCAAAAAGGTTGCTCAGAAAATTCAAGATGTACAAAATCTCTCAAATCCCCCGGGAAAGAATGAAAAGGTAGATGCCTTGTCCAAATTAGCTTCAGCCACCACGAGTATCAGGTCCAAAGTAATACCGATGGCACACCTGACTAAGCCGAGTACAGTAGAATCTGTGGAAGTCATGATAGCAGAGATCCAACCAGGCCCGGGCGACTGGACAATCCAACTCAGAAAGTACTTGGAGGAAAACATATTACCGGAAGACGCTGTGGAAGCTAAGCGCATCAAATACAGGTCAACCCGGTACATAATTTTGAGGGGTGAATTATACAGAAGAGGGTTCTCAAAAATACTGTAAGAGTGTGTTGCCGGCGAAGAAACCAAAAAGATCCTAAAGGATGTCCACAGTGGGGTATGCGGGAACCATACCGAGGGTAAGAGCCTAGCACATAAGATACTTAGACAAGTATTCTACTGGCCGACCTTATTTGCAGAGGCGCAGCGATTCGCAGAGAGCTATGAGACATGCCAAAAAATAGCAAACGACATTCGACAACCCCTAGAATTACTCAGAAGCTTAACCTCACCTTGGCCCTTTGCCATGTAGGGCCTCGACCTAATAGGACCAATGCCCACAGGAACTAAGGGAGGTGCGAAGCATGCTATTATGGCAGTGGACTACTTTACCAAATGGGTAGAAGCAGAGGCACTCGTGCATATCATTGAGGCAAACACCACCAACTTCGTCAAGAAGAACATAATATACAAGTTCGGGATTTCGAGCATCATCATAACAGACAATGGGACCCAATTTGACAACAGCAAATTCAGAGAGATGTGCGAGGAATACAAAATCACAAATTATTACGCATCGCCCGCCCATCCTCAAACCAATGGTCAGACTGAGGTAATAAACAAAGTGATCAAGCACACGCTGAAAGCGAAGCTGGAGGCAAGGAAGGGTTGCTGGGCAGACAAGCTGCCTAAAGTACTATGGGCATACCGAACAACTATGAGGTCATCCACAGGGGAAACTTCTTTCGCATTAGCATTTGGAACGGAGGCTATTATCCCGGTAGAAACAACTTTCACCTCTCCTAGGGTTCGGTTATACAGCTTAGAGCACAATGTCAGCATGTTGCAGCAGAACTTAGATGAACTGGAAGAAGCCAGAGATGCAGCACAAGTAAGGAATGCAGCGTACCAGCAAAGGGCTGCGAGGTACTACAATTCTCATGTTCGTGTGCGTAAATTCCAACTCGGAGATTTGGTGTTGAGAATTGTATCCCCAAACACCAAAGACAAATCAACAGGATCTCTCGCCGACAAATGGGAGGGACCGTACGTCATTCAAGGAATCGCAAGACATGGAGCTTACATGATAGCCCGACCAGAGGGTAGCCTAGTGCCCCGACCATGCAATGCACAGTACCTCAAAATTTTCTATCCTTGAAAAGGAACCTATCCCCACCTTTTGCTTTAGTTAGTTTCAAATTTCGCATTTTTCCATATTTTAGTTTTCAGATTGTCATTTGATCATTTGAAAGTTCAGTTGCTAATAAAAAGATTATTTGCTGAAGTCAATGAATTCACCATCAGAAGGGAATAGCGGTCACTCAAAAGCCGACCAAATAAACATTGAAAAAGAAAAAATATTCGGGCGCTATGAAGCCGCGAGAGAGCAGACGAATAGTGCTCGAAGGGCAAAAAAAGCTGAAGTAGCGTGCCCGCCTAGTTAAGACGGTACAAACGCACATTTTAGCATAAAGGCAAATCCGAGGCACCAGGATAACTGGAAAATTGCTCGAAAGCACCGCCAGAAAAGCTGATGAGATGCGCAAGCCGTGTTGGCCGGTACATAAATACCCCAACAATTTGGCGAAACCTTGCACAGACAAAACCGGGAGACGTCCTAGGTGACATGTTAGGATTATGCTCAATAGCAAGAGTGTAATGTTGTAATTAACAATCTTTTTCATATTAATAAAGTGATTTCTGGTTTAACAAATCGTATAGCATTTATAGTTTAATATTATAATTGTCAAAGTAAATAATCATAAGGTCTAAAGACTATGGGAAAAGAAGAATTGTTCGTACATCTGGATATGTATGTGGTAGACACAATTCTTTAGTTAGTCTTGAATAATGTTCACAACTTAAGTTAAAGGTTGGGCACCTTTATCTTGTTAAAGTTGTAGAATTCTTTTGCTAGCATTTGAGTGGGATCAAATGAGATATGATGAGTCTAAAATCATCGGAGTGTCTTCGAGCAAAAGGATCTAGTGCACTGGGTGCATTGAACTGGATCACAATGAAATACTTTATCTAGAACCGTCAATAGATAATAGTCTTTTCATTATCAGGACAATCGGAGAGTCTATCTTAATCCTGAGACAAATGATGGACTTATGGTTGCAAGTGATATCATTTGAGTTATCAATGAGTACGATTATATCGCATAGTCTATCCTCGATAGTTTGGTGATATTCATTTGTTAATCGATAGAGGACTTCATTTATAGATATGGACATCGTGGCTCCATTTAATTAAATGAGAGTATAATATCATCATATGGATGTTTTGAGGTAATTGGATATTAAATCTCAACGTTGAGTTTTCGATAGTGTCTATTGAAAACATGGCTTCTGGACAAGTCAAAATATCCAAGTTCAAAACGTGGTCATATGAGTAAATATGGTAACTTGGAGAGTTATAGGCGGTCTATGAACTCTTGGCGATTACTGATATTAATCATGAGGATACACTATCTCCAATATGATTGTCTAGGGTATGAATGAGGAGCATCTTCCTTTTCTATCTTTATTTAAGAGTTCAGTTTTAGCTATTTAGTGGAATGAGTTAAAATTAATGGATCGGACCTAAGTGAATCATTTGTTGATTGTGATTAGGTTATGTCTATTGAAGCTTAAATTTAGATGGCCCGCTAAGATCCCCAATCCACACGGACTTGCATGGATCACTTGATATATTCTACCGGACCAATTTAAGGGTCCATCTAGAATTGCATTTAATATATTAAGAATATAATTTGCACATTATTTTAGTAATGGGCTGCTCAATTATATTAATATATTAATGAAAGGCATGTGGGCTTGTTCCTTTTAGTAAGAATGGGTCTAGTTCACATGTGGGCTTTTTATTTAAAGTCCAATGGATTAAATGAAATAAGAAAATAATATTTGGCCCATTTATTCTAAGTGGGGCGGTAAGGGTTAATTTTTAACCTAATATATTATTTTGTTTCATTGTTTTAATTAAATAAGAATTAATTAATTTATTAATTAATTGTTTAATTAAGAAACAAATCTTTTCTGATCAGGAAATATATTTCCTAAAAGTAAAAGTAAAAGACTTGTTTGATAAGGAAATAAATAATTAGTTTTATTTATTTAATCAAATAAGAAGTCTTTTTATTTAGTCAAAATAAAAGAATAAAAGATTTATGAATTGAATTAGGGTTTGAAGTCTTAAACTAGATGGGAATTAGGGTGCAACACAAACTCTAAGCTTGTAAGTTGCGGCAACCCTAGTCCATTTAGGTTAGAGAATTCGGCCACCCTAAAAGAAAAGAAGAGAAGAAAGTTTGGCAACCTATATATACACACTTATAGAATTCGGCCACTCTAATGTTTTTGTGCTAGAGATTCTATTTTCTTCTTCTTCTAAATTCATAGAGAGATTTTTATTCTACTAAAACATAAAAGAGTGTTAGATTATTCTTTGATGGTACACTAATTGCTTGTTCATCAATAAGCTTGTGTGTACAACATCGATTTAGGTTCACGCGAGTTTCGATCACTAGATTGAGAACTCAAAAGTGACCGGAATAATCTTAGTCATTCTTTTGATTGTTTTTGTGACTAACAAAGAAAAGAAAAGTTTGTTTGTCCATTCACAAGTTTGCAATTCAAAGAAAAGGGAGACCACGCTCCTAGGTGATCCACGTTCGTGCTAGGATTGAAGATCTTGCGGATTACCATCGACGTAAGTCAATCGGATCACGCGACAAAAGGTATTATTCTTTTGTTAGATAATATATATGTTTAATTGATTAAAGGGTTTAAGGTTCATAAAAAGGAAAAATTTTAAAAGTTACTAAATCTATTTTGTAGTCTCGCTTCCGCTGCGTGTACTACGGTATTTTTCCCTACAATTGGTATCAGAGCCTAGGTTGAACCCTTTTAATTAATTAACGTATATATACGTGGATCGATTTCTTTTTATTGTGATTATGCATGTTTAGAAAGAGATGGCACTCTAGGTATTCGAATATATAATTACATGTGGATGTATGGATTTATATATGTTTATGTGGATTGTTATTGCTCGATTTTGGTCCTAGATTTTCAATGTAATTTTTGTTATGGAATTGTGACAAGAATGGTGGTCTATCATCGCCATAATTCCTTCTTGGTAGATTGCTAGGTTTTATTATTTTTTTTATAGGTGCAGTATTTTTTATTATACTACTGCAGTTTTTTTATTTTTTTTATTATGTGCAGTTTTTGTTTGTAAAAAGTACTGCAGTGATTAAAAAAAATATATATATACTGCAGTATTTTATTTGTTTAAATACTGCCGTAATATATTTTGGTGTTGAAGATTCGAAGACACGAAGAAAAACGAAGCAACCGGAACCGAGAACGAGCACCGTGCGCACCCTAGGAGTGGATTGGGCTGCGCATGGCAAGCCCAAGCTTGGTGGGCTGTGCACGGCAACCCTGGGAGTCTTCATGGGCTGCGCACAGCAGCCCCTTTGTGGGGTTGTGGGTTGTGCACGCCCATGGGGTTGGGCCGAAGGATGAGCGTATGGTTGATGGGCCACTTGAAGATCTTGTATTCCTAAACAATTGTAATTTACTTGTTTTTCTAGGATGGGCCAAAATTGTTGCTATTTAATTTATGCTTAAATATTACAATATTTGTTATTTTATGATAACATGACATATAGAATAGGAGTGCCACTCATATATCTCTTTTGGTATGAACATGCATTGAATGATTTAGGTATCTAAATTGGCATCTAGATAACTTGGTAAATCATTCTATGGGATTTAATCACACGCCTTAAATAATTGAGTGGGAGAAGGTGTTTTTGTAACACCTATGGCCTCCAAGGTTAGTTGAGCTTAATTATTTATTGGTAATCCCCCCAAGGGGCGTCCATGAATGGAATTTAGCAACATATTTCCTTACAAGGATAGACTAGACAATGGACTCAAACGAGATCTACTCCCCAAGGAGGGATTTTCGTGAGAGAAAATTGAGGGTCGATATCTTGGTAACACACTCAATGTAATTTTATTGATATCCTCCTAAGAGTTCTTGTCAGTAAAATTGCAAGGCTAAAATTGAAAACGCTGGTTGTTATGTTAACAATTAGGTGGGACCTAGTCTAACTAGTAAATGGTGCGAACTCCCAAATGAGGCGTAACATTTATGGGTGTTGGATCACCGTTGAATTTTATGATTGAGTTATTTATTTAATTCAAGATAAATATTTAAAAGTGCTTTATCATGATTATTTACTTATATATGTTTTGTTTTATTCAGAAATCATGATCCCATCACTTATAAACATCCTGAAAGACAACACTTTAACTGGAGATAATTATGTCACATGGAAAAGGAAAATTGGGTTGTTGCTGCAAAGTGAAAAACATAAATTTGTTCTAACTACTCCTAAACCACCTGCTCCTAATAATGAATCTAGCATAATGTGTAGAGATGAGTATGAGCAGTGGAAGACTTCAGATGATATGGCAAAATGTTACATTATGGCCACTATCTCCGACGTGTTGCAACAGCAGCATGAAGGAATGGAGTCCGCTGCTGATATAATGATGTCTCTAGAGGAGATGTTTGCTATGAAGTCCAGGACGACTAAGAGAGAGGCAGTGACTGCTTTTATGAATCTTAGGATGAAACCTGGACAGGCTGTGAAGGATCACATGATGAAAGTCATAGCACATCTCAACATTGCTGAACTGCATGGCGCTGAGATAGATGGTGAGACAAAGATTGATATGGTTGTCAATTCATTGTCAGATTCCTTTGATCAGTTCAAATTGGACTACACTTTGAACAAAAAGGAATACACCTTACAAGGCCTGATGCAAGATGTTCAAAGTGCTGAAAAGATCCTTGTGAAAGGCAAAGGTCAAGAGATTCATATGGTTGGTAAAGTTGCTACTGTTAAGGCCCGTCAAAAGGTCAAGAAACAACAGAAGAAAAAGCAACTTGGGCCTACCAAGAAGGAGACCAAGAAAGTAACCAAGATCAAAGGGAAATGCTTCCTTTGTGGTGAAAAGGGACATTGGAAAAGAAATTGCCCAAAGTCCCAGAATAAGAAGGAAGAAGGTAATGTGAATTATCTTGAAACATGTTTTTTGGCTGATTCTACAGATTCTTGGATCATAGACTCAGGAGCCACTAATCATGTTTGTTATTCCTTGCAGGGGTTCCAAGAAAGGAGAAGGCTGAGTAAGAATAAAATCAATTTACGTTTGGGCAACGGAACGTTAGTGTCTGCAAGTGCAGTGGGAGATATTGGAGTTTATTTGGATTCTAGAAGGCATTTAGATTTGATAGACGTTTATTATGTACCTCAATTCAAGAGGAATTTAATTTCAGTTTCTTGTTTAAATAAATTTGGATATTCAGTTACTTTTAATAAAGTTTTTATTATTAGTAAGAATGACAAAATTATTTGCCAAGGTACATTGGAAAACGGTCTATACTTTTTGCATAGAAATATCTCTCACTCGTTAGACACAGAAATAACGGAACCTAATCATAAAAGAGTAAAATTATCAACAGATGAAACCTACCTTTGGCATTTACGCTTAGGTCATATTAACCTTAATAGGATTAAAAGATTGGTATGTGACGGACCTTTGAGTGACTTAAAGGTTGATGATCTACCAACTTGTGAATCTTGTTTGGAAGGTAAAATGACCAAAAGGACGTTCTCTGCCAAAGGTGCAAGAGCCACTGAATGTTTAGGATTGATACACACTGATGTATGTGGACCTATGAGCATTCAAGCTAGAGGTGGATATGAGTACTTCATCACCTTCACAGATGATTACTCGAGATTTGGTTATGTGTATCTCATGCGACATAAGTCGGATGCTTTTAACATGTTCAAAGCATTCAAAGCTGAAGTGGAAAATCAGCTTGAGAAACACATAAAAATCTTGAGATCTGATCGTGGTGGAGAATATCTATCTGGTGAGTTTCAGCAATATCTTATTGATAATGGGATAGTTTCTCAGTTTTCTGCACCAGGTACACCTCAACAGAATGGGGTAGCAGAAAGGAGAAATAGAACTCTTTTGGATATGGTTAGTTCTATGTTGAGTTATTCAACGCTTCCTATTTCTTTTTGGGGATATGCTTTACAAACTGCTATATACATTCTAAACGATGTACCATCTAAGTCTGTTCCTAAAACACCGCATGAGTTGTGGACTGGGCGCAAGCCTAGTTTACAACACTTAAGGATATTTGGTTGTCCTGCGCATGTGTTAAAAGGAAAGACAGAAAAGATGGAGTCCCGTTCAGAAACATGTATATTTGTAGGGTATCCAAAAGAAATTAAAGGATATTATTTCTATAGTCCTTCAGATCTTAAAGTATTTGTTTCGACAAATGCTAAATTTCTGGAAAAGGACTATATGAATGATTTTGTGCCTAGAAGTAGAATTGTCCTGAATGAGATGTCAGGAGATACAATTCCACGAGAGGTTACACAACCTAACCCAATTGTAAGTTCCAATCCAACACAAGATGTAAGGTTTATGATTTGTATTGGCTTAATTCCATTGCAAAACACTCTATGATTGTATTAGTTGTTGCTTAGGACATTATTTGAAGAAAAGAAGCTTAAAGAGTGAAGAGCAACGTCTAGTGCAAAAGTCGTCTTCAAGAGGTGAAAAACGTCAAAGGTAAATCTTGACTTCCATCCTCTTGCAAGGCGTTAGCGCACACACACACAATTCATACATGTGTGTCCCTGCATCGTGGTTCAAACATTTGGTATAACACATTCACACACTTCATAGCATGCTCATGCATTGATCTTGTATTGACAAACATTGTGAAATTGCATGCTTTGTGACTATCTCTTTGATATGGCATGGTTGTGTGAATATGTGTTTATTTGTTTCCGTATTTTGTGTTTAGGACTTGAACATGTTCTTATTTAATGCCTTATTGAGTTCCGGTCATTTCGGTTACTCATTCATAAGGTTTCGAGTCCAAACAAGTTGACTATGCTACTTTTCGTTCTCATTTATTGTGTTGACTTCATCGTCGGATTCCGAGATGATTTCTCAACCAATTTTCAAAGTTGAGTAGTCATATTCGTGCGTGAGGGAGTCACCGTTCGTAACCCAAAAACGGATTCGAAATCGGAGTTCGGATGCCCAAGATACGGCTGAAGAACGTGAGAGTGCGCGAGAGAGGCTAGAGTGGCCATGAGACCACGTGTGCCCCTCCCCGTGGGGGAGGCCGTGGGGCCCACGGCCAGGGACCCTCTCTGGTCCCGTGTGGCCCACGCGCCCCCCACGGGAGGGTGACGTGGCTCATGGTGATTGGCCCTGAAAAACC
This sequence comes from Acer saccharum, assembly GCA_030490815.1. Classification (NCBI taxonomy): domain Eukaryota; kingdom Viridiplantae; phylum Streptophyta; class Magnoliopsida; order Sapindales; family Sapindaceae; genus Acer; species Acer saccharum. The sequence continues at coordinate 5,196,959 of CM059871.1, forward strand.
TTCTCTTTCCTCCTTTTAAACTCCTCTCCTTCCCTCCTCATTTGTTGAAGAACTTGAAGTGATTTTCACGAAATTCTGCAGTTTTCTTCAAATTTTCTTTTTCTTATTTTGATCATAACTTTCTCATACGAACTCGAAATCAATCGATTCAAAAACCAAAATTGTTGGTCTTGAAGAGAGCTACAAACCCCAAGCATTTTCAGAGGCATTTGACTTCGACATTTTTCCCAGCAGTCTCATTTTAGTACGTGGTCAGGTTGTTTGTTTCAACTTCTTCTTTTTCAATTTCATCTTTGATCATCTCTTGATTCTTACTATTTGATTGATGAAATTTGTTAAGAAGTATGTTAGATCATATGCTAGGGGTGTTTGATCATTTGTTAATTGAGTTTTAGCTTTGTGATTTGTTTTGAACATATATGTGCTAAACTTGATTTATCATGAAATTGATTCTAGAAAATGTATGTGTGATGTGCTTCATGTTATTTTCTATGTTTAATTTCATGATCTAAGAACTAGGTTTTTAGTGTGATATATTTAATATTCATACCTTGTTCTTATTGATTTACATGTCTTGATTTCTAGATAATCTTTGTGATTGTGTGTTGGAAGTATATTCTAGATTGTCATTGAACATGTACATTTTGCTTGATTGATCATCTAGCTTAATTTGTTTGTGTTTGCATCACTTGCATCACTTTAGATCATAGCCTTGCATTAGGTTGAAGTCTCTAGCAAAGTGAGTGAAGCTTTGTGGATAGAGCAAGGGAGCCTTGATTAGAGTCGGGAGGACTCGGATAATCAAGCAAGGAAGTCTTGTCTAGGGTCGGGAGGATCCGGATAGGCAAGCGAGAAATCTTCCTAGAGACGTGAGCGTCTTGGATAGGAAGTTGCTTTCTAGAGGTGTAGGACACATCTCGGATAGGAAGTAGGCTTGGTGATTCACTAGCCCGAGGGTAGATTAGGAGTTGATAGCTTGAGCGGATATCATGTGTTGATAGCTTGAGTGTATAAGTCCTTTTCATATAGTGGATTGCTTTGCCGGTGGTTGTGGTATCAACCCGTGGATGTTTCCTCTTTGAGGTTTTACCACGTAAAAAATACTTGTGTTCATTTTTGTTTTTACTTTTCTTTATCTTCCATATCTTACATTGATTGCATATCTTGTAAATTGATTAACTCTTGTATTAGTGAAATCAATTCATTTGCTAAATCTAATCAAGTGTGCATTTTCTTTGTTGTATTCCGCATCATTTTTAATATTGGAAGAATTTGAGTAAATACCTATTCACCCCCCCTCTAGGTATATTTTACACTATATTGCTTAAGGGAATTTCAATTGGTATCAGAGCGGGTGTCTAGAAGTAATTAGATAGATCCATATTATAGTGTTTGTGTTTTGTTTTGTTTTGTGTTGTTTTGTTGTGTTTGTTCATTTTTGTAGCTATGGGTGATTCAATGCCGAAAGGTGCTTCTAGTGGTAGACCTCCTCTATTGAATAGTGGTAACTACTCCTTTTGGAAAATTAGGATGAGAGCTTACATTAAATCCATTAATGAAAAGGCATGGATAAGTGTTGAGGAAGGTTATGAGTTGCCAACCAAAAGGATTGAAGATGGCACTATGATTGCGAAGCCTAGAGCGGAATGGACGGCCATTGATTTTGATAATGCTAAATGGCATCATCGGGCGATGAATGCTATTTTTTATGAATGCTATTTTTGGAGGTGTAGATTGTACTCAATTTATCTACATCCAAAACCTTGAATCGGCAAAGGATGCATGTGATACTTTGCAAACTACCAATGAGGGTACGTTAGCGGTTCGAAGGTCTAGAGTACAAATGCTTACTTCTCAATTTGAAAGTCTTGTTATGAATGAGGATGAGAAGTTAGTAGACTTCCAAACTAGACTCTTAAATATCACCAACCAAAGTCAAACTTTGGGAGAGCTATATCCACAAGAGAGAATTAATTGGAAGATCTTGAGATCCTTGCCTAAGAGATTTAATGCAAAGGTGACCGCAATTGAAGAAAGCAAGAATGTCGATCTTATGAGGGTTGATGAGCTTCTTGGGTCTCTACAAACTTATGAGCTTGGGTTCAAGCCGAAGATTGAAGGTAAGGGAATAGCACTCAAGGTAACCAATGTGGAGAGTGAAGATGATGTGGCTTGTATGGTGAGAACTTTCAAGAAATTTCTAAAGAACATATGTTCTAAGAGAGAGGAAGTCAAGAAGAAGATCACTCCAAAAGAAGTGGTAGATTGCAAGGATAAATCTATGAAGAAGTTAATTCAATGCCATGAATGCAAAGGGATTGGATTTATCTCCACCAAGCGTGCTAATGAGAAAAGAGAGTCTAAGAAAGGATTAGCAATGGCGGCTTCTTGGAGTGATGTGAGTGTGAGTGATAAAGAAGAGGAAGAGGAGTCCTCGAATGAACGAGAATATACTAGCAATTATATTGCTCACCCGGCTATATATGAAGGAAGATTTGAGGATAGTGGTGAAGACTCCTCAAGTAATGAGGAAAGTGAATACTCTTCGAGTAGTGAAGATAGTGAAATCTCCTCCAATCAAGAAGAGTTCGAAGCCTCCTCAAATCAAGATTTTATAAGCTTCAATGACAAGATCCTTCAACAAAAGAATGAAGAGAACATCAAATTGAAGTTGATCAATGCCAATTTAGTGGTGATCTTTAAAGCTCTTGTCAATGAAAAGAAGATGTCTTTGGAGAAGATGAGCAAGCAAAGTGAAGTCATTAATGAGTATGAAAAGACCATTGAGAAGTATGTCTCAAAGATGGAAGAAAGTGCTCAAGAGCTAGATGATCTAAAAGAAGACTTTACTATGAAGTTGTTTGCCATGGAAGGAGAGATTAAGCAAAAAGAGAACTCTTTGTCTATCATGAAGATAAAAGAGTGTGAGCTTATAGATGAAGTCAAAGCTCTCAAAGAGTCTATTAATGGCATGAAGATTGGAGCCATTAAGCTTGATGAAGTAATAAAGCTTGGAAAGCATCATGGAGATATGAGTGGCTTGGGTTTTGTAGAAGAAGTGAAGAAGACTCCTACAACCAAGAACAAGTCAAGAGAGTCCAAGAAGAAGAAAGACTCAATTACTATTCCTTCCAACATCAAAGATAAAGACAAGAAGAGCTATGGAACTTCTCAACCGACTTCTCAACCAAAGCATGCACACCCAAAAGGTAACTTTTCTAAATTCATTCCGGTTTGTCATTATTGTAATGTGGTTGGTCACATTAGGCCTAAATGTTATGAATATGCTAGGCAATGCAAACTAGGAAATGTGGAATATGATGATGTTAAAATGTTACCTAATCATTCTCCTAAGCATGAGTTTAAGTCTAGAGCTAGATATAAAATCTCTAAGTTTATCCCGGTTTGTCATTTTTGCAATATTGTTGGGCATATCAAACCTAAATGCTATGAGTATATTAGACAATGCAAACTTGGGAATGAGATGCATGCTAGGGAGATGAAAAGACTTCCTTTGGTTGTTTTTAAACATGTTAGGGCATTAGAGACTATGCATGATGAACATGTTAATGAAAAGAAATCAACAAGGAAAGTTTGGGTTAAGAAAAATAATGTGCATTCTTGTGAAATAGATAAATCTTTTTTGAAAGTTTCTAAACATGACAATAGCTTTGATGCTTTGAGAAATGTGCATATTGATCATATTCATGTGAAGAAACCTACCAAGAAAATTTGGATTGAAAAGAATGACATGCATGTTAATAATAATCATGTTAAGAAATATGTTGAGAAGAAGTTGGTTAAGAAGAGTGTTAACCATGATCATTTGAAGAGTCTTGATGAAATATTTGTGCGTGGCAAAAATGTTGACTTTAATATGAGTGATGTTTTCATGAAAAAGATAGTTGATGATTTATCTTCTAGATTTCATATTGCCATGCGTAATGATCATGATGTTGTTTGTGTTGGTTCACCTAAGACCAATATGGTCAAAGGTGAGTGCTCTCATACTTGATTGAGTAGCACATATGAGAATTTTTTTTGTTCTTGTTTGATAAGAGTTCTAAGTTTGATGCTTGACTATGCCATTTTTAATGTGCCAGGTCTAGTATTCAACTTGGTGTCTCTAGTCAATACATGAACTTAATATTCTCATAATCACTATGATAGTCAAAATTTGTTGATTAACTTTAAAGAAGTTGTATTTTGAAATCTATATGGTGATTAATTTTGTTAAGACTTTTAGAGAAAGTCATTTTTATGTGTTTATTTGAGTTGAAAGTGTTTGGTCTTTATTTTCTTGGGATGACACACCAACAACTTGTTGTCATGAGGACAAACAAGCCAAGAAAGCTCATAAAAAGAGCGGAGACCTTTCATTGGTGAAAAAGCTTGCTAAAGTATTTCTCTACTCTAAAAGCTTGCTTTCTATTTCATTTTTTCAACTCTATGTATGCATGATATCATTGCACATAGATATTAGGCATCATTTCATTAGAGAACATGTTGAACATTCTATTGTTTCTCTAAAGCATATGCTTACAAAAAATCAACTTGCGGATTTGTTTACTAAGTCCTTGGACAAAAAGAGGTTTAAAACTCTTCTAAGATCGATTGACATGATTTGTGTTGATTATTGTCTATGTGTGATTGTGAGTGGCTTGATGAGCAAAACTTTATTTGAATATTAATATCTTTGAGAGCTACTCACTTGAGAAGTAATGATCTTAAATAAATAACTCTTATTGTTTCTAGATCATGCACTTGAGCTTGAAAATTTATTTTTGATAAGTGCACTAATGCTTCTCTTGTATGTTTTAGTTTTGAGTATATGTGGTTGAATATGTGTAGATAATGGATGCATCTAGAAGTTTATTGTTAAGTACATGATAGATAACCTATGGTATGTATCCATTTTGCTTCAGCACTACATAGTAATCAACGAGCACCCTCATGGAAAGGGCTACACACCTTGGTTGTGCAGCCGCCCAATGTAGGAAAGGGCTACACCATTGAGATGAGTGAAAGCCGCCATGAGGTGTATATGTTTATGTTAGAAAAATCAAAGAAGTGTTGAAAAGAATCATTAAAAAAAAAAAAAAAAAAATTCTTTGATTCTAAGCCTAAAAGAAATGAAAAATAAAAGGTTTAATGGTGTATAGTTGAGAATTGTGAAAAAGCTCGGGTTGACAAATAGAAACGGGAAAACGAGCCACATGCACACACACGCTCATATGTTGATATCTATTCATTTTAAAAGCAAAAACCGGATGAATATCGGTTTGACCTATTTTTGGAAAGGCTTTAGATGGATAGGTGTGGATTGAGTTTGCATGTTGATATCACAATTACTCCTACTATATATTTGAGAAGCATTCACACACACACATTTTGCTTATGTGCTTGATTCATTAGCAATGTGAGAATATTTTGAGAGATTAATGAAAATCTATGATTCTCTCTTGGACTTTGACAAGTTATGAAATATTTTCTCTTATTGCTTGATTGTGTGATTGTGTGATGTCCCTTGTGAACAAATCTACTTGGCGATAATATGTGGAGCATATGTTAAGGGGGAGCTTTAGTTTATTCAACTTCGCTCTCTATACGATTTGTTTGCTTTGTATCTCGTTCTTTATCTCTTGTGTCCCTTGTCTATTCCTTGACAAAAAGGGGGAGAAAAATGTATACCTCACCATGTTTGATATGGAGGAATCCATGTTTGATATAGGGGAGAAAATTGTATACCTCACACCATGTGTGGAAAAATGTTCCAATTGTGTGAGTCTTGTACCTCTTTGTGCTTTTATGGAGACTTTGTCTTAAGGGGGAGAATTCTTGTCTTAAGGGTTAGAAAAGAATTCTTGCCTAATTGGGTTAAGGATTTTAGGGAGAGCTTTAATGTGAAAACATTCATACACTTGAGATAATGCTTTTTTTGTATGAGATAAGGGAAGTCTTGTTATTTGTTTATGTGAATATATCTCACCATTCTTCTTTAGAGAAGATCTCTTGTTTGGTTGCTATTTTCTCTCATAGGTACTTTGAAGACCAAAAGAGGAATTCTTGAAGACTTGAAGACTTTTTAGTCTAGGAATTTCTTTGTAATGTGAGATTGAGAGTATGCTATCATCTTGAGTTTATTTGAGTGAAACATTGTATGCTGAGGTTGAGTGTTTTTGCCATGGAATAGCCAAAAGGGGAGATTGTAAGGTTTATGATTTGTATTGGCTTAATTCCATTGCAAAACACTCTATGATTGTATTAGTTGTTACTTAGGACATTATTTGAAGAAAAGAAGCTTAAAGAGTGAAGAGCAACGTCTAGTGCAAAAGTCGTCTTCAAGAGGTGAAAAACGTCAAAGGTAAATCTTGACTTCCATCCTCTTGCAAGGCGTTAGCGCACACACACACAATTCATACATGTGTGTCCCTGCATCGTGGTTCAAACATTTGGTATAACACATTCACACACTTCATAGCATGCTCATGCATTGATCTTGTATTGACAAACATTGTGAAATTGCATGCTTTGTGACTATCTCTTTGATATGGCATGGTTGTGTGAATATGTGTTTATTTGTTTCTGTATTTTGTGTTTAGGACTTGAACATGTTCTTATTTAATGCCTTATTGAGTTCCGGTCGTTTCGGTTACTCATTCATAAGGTTTCGAGTCCAAACAAGTTGACTATGCTACTTTTCGTTCTCATTTGTTGTGTTGACTTCATCGTCAGATTCCGAGATGATTTCTCAACCAATTTTCAAAGTTGAGTAGTCATAGTCGTGCGTGAGGGAGTCACGGTTCGTAATCCAAAAACAGATTCGAAATCGGAGTTCGGATGCCCAAGATACGGCTGAAGAACGTGAGAGTGCGCGAGAGAGGCTAGAGTGGCCATGAGACCACGTGTGCCCCTCCCCATGGGGGAGGCCGTGGGGCCCACGGCCAGGGACCCTCTCTGGTCCCGTGTGGCCCACGCGCCCCCCACGGGAGGGTGACGTGGCTCATGGTGATTGGCCCTGAAAAACCTTCTCTTTCCTCCTTTTAAACTCCTCTCCTTCCCTCCTCACTTGTTGAAGAACTTGAAGTGATTTTCACGAAATTCTGCAGTTTTCTTCAAATTTTCTTTTTCTTATTTTGATCATAACTTTCTCATACGAACTCGAAATCAATCGATTCAAAAACCAAAATTGTTGGTCTTGAAGAGAGCTACAAATCCCAAACATTTTCAGAGGCATTTGACTTTGACATTTTTCCCAGCAGTCTCATTTTCAGTACGTGGTCAGGTTGTTTGTTTCAACTTCTTCTTTTTCAATTTCATCTTTGATCATCTCTTGATTCTTACTATTTGATTGATGAAATTTGTTAAGAAGTATGTTAGATCATATGCTAGGGGTGTTTGATCATTTGTTAATTGAGTTTTAGCTTTGTGATTTGTTTTGAACATATATGTGCTAAACTTGATTTATCATGAAATTGATTCTAGAAAATGTATGTGTGATGTGCTTCATGTTATTTTCTATGTTTAATTTCATGATCTAAGAACTAGGTTTTAGTGTGATATATTGAATATTCATACCTTGTTCTTATTGATTTACATGTCTTGATTTCTAGATAATCTTTGTGATTGTGTGTTGGAAGTATATTCTAGATTGTCATTGAACATGTACATTTTGCTTGATTGATCATCTAGCTTAATTTGTTTGTGTTTGCATCACTTGCATCACTTTAGATCATAGCCTTGCATTAGGTTGAAGTCTCTAGCAAAGTGAGTGAAGCTTTGTGGATAGAGCAAGGGAGCCTTGATTAGAGTCGGGAGGACTCGGATAATCAAGCAAGGAAGTCTTGTCTAGGGTCGGGAGGATCCGGATAGGCAAGCGAGAAATCTTCCTAGAGACGTGAGCGTCTTGGATAGGAAGTTGCTTTCTAGAGGTGTAGGACACATCTCGGATAGGAAGTAGGCTTGGTGATTCACTAGCCCGAGGGTAGATTAGGAGTTGATAGCTTGAGCGGATATCATGTGTTGATAGCTTGAGTGTATAAGTCCTTTTCATATAGTGGATTGCTTTGCCGGTGGTTGTGGTATCAACCCGTGGATGTTTCCTCTTTGAGGTTTTACCACGTAAAAAATACTTGTGTTCATTTTTGTTTTTACTTTTCTTTATCTTCCATATCTTACATTGATTGCATATCTTGTAAATTGATTAACTCTTGTATTAGTGAAATCAATTCATTTGCTAAATCTAATCAAGTGTGCATTTTCTTTGTTGTATTCCGCATCATTTTTAATATTGGAAGAATTTGAGTAAATACCTATTCACCCCCCCCCCCCCCCCCCCCCCTCTCTAGGTATATTTTACACTATATTGCTTAAGGGAATTTCACAAGATCAACAACCTACCATTCCTCGTCGTAGTGGGAGGGTTAGAACACAACCCGAAAGATACATCGGTCTGGGAGAATCAGTGGAGAATCTCCCGGACGACGATGATCCCTATACGTACAAGGAAGCTATGGAGGATGTTGATAGTCGCCATTGGCAAAAGGCAATGCAATCCGAGATTGAATCTATGTTCGATAACAAAGTCTGGTCCCTTGTAGACTTGCCTAAAGGGATAAAACCGATTGGGTGCAAGTGGGTATACAAGAGGAAAAGAGGTATGGATGGAAAGGTGGAAACCTTTAAAGCTAGATTGGTAGCTAAAAGGTATACACAGAAAGAAGGTATCGATTACGAGGAAACCTTCTCTCCTGTGGCCATGCTTAAATCCATTAGGATACTCTTATCCATTGCAGCATCTTTAGATCTAGAGATTTGGCAAATGGACGTCAAGACAGCTTTCCTTAATGGAAGTCTTGACGAAAGCATCTACATGATGCAACCAGAGGGATTCATTGAAAAGGGCCAAATGGAAAAGGTATGCAAGTTGTAGAAATCCATATATGGATTAAAGCAAGCATCCAGATCCTGGAACATAAGGTTTGATCAAGCTGTCAAAGGTTTTGGATTTATTCAGAATCCTGACAAACCTTGTGTATACAAAAGGATTAAGGGTGACAAGTTGGTTTTCCTGATTCTTTATGTTGATGATATACTACTCATTGGAAACGATGTAGGTGTATTGACATCAGTAAAAGAATGGTTAGCAAAACAATTTGATATGAAGGACTTAGAAGAAGCAAGGTTTATTCTAGGTATCCAAGTAATAAGGGATAGAAAGAATAGAACGATTGCATTATCCCAAGCTTCATACATAGACAAGATCTTGTCTAGGTTTTCCATGCAGGATTCCAAGAAAGGTATGTTACCTTTCAGGCATGGAATCAAGCTTTCTAAGGAACAAGTTCCTAAGAATGAGCATGAAGAGCAATTCATGAGTAGAGTTCCATATGCCTCGGCAGTTGGAAGTCTCATGTATGCAATGCTCTGTACTAGACCAGATATTTGTTTTGCTGTTGGCATAGTTAGCAGGTTTCAATCGAAACCTGGTCCTGATCACTGGACGGCAGTCAAGCATATTTTCAAGTATCTCAAGAGAACGAGAGATAATATGCTTGTATACTCTGGAAGGGATTTGGTCCCCGTTGGGTATACAGATTCTGATTTCCAATCAGATTCTGACTCCAGAAAATCCACATCAGGGGCTGTGTTTACTATTGGAGGAGGAGCAGTTATATGGAGGAGTATCAAGCAATCTTGTATTGCTGATTCCACCATGGAAGCTGAGTATGTTGCTGCATGCGAGGCTGCCAAAGAGGCTGTTTGGCTCCGCCAATTCTTGATTGACTTGGAAGTGGTTCCTAGTGCGAATAAGCAGATCACTATCTACTGTGACAACAGTGGAGCAGTGGCTAATTCGAAAGAACCAAGAAGTCACAAGAGAGGTAAACACATTGAAAGAAAGTATCATCTTTTAAGGGAGATTGTTCAAAGAGGTGACGTGACGATTACCAAAATCGCGTCAGCAGAAAATCTAGCGGATCCCTTCACAAAGGCTCTACCTCAGAAGAGTTTCGATGGGCATCTAGAGAACATGGGCTTGAGAGATATGACACATTTGCTATAGCGCAAGTGGGAGATTGTTAGGATTATGCTCAATAGCAAGAGTGTAATGTTGTAATTAACAATCTTTTTCATATTAATAAAGTGATTTCTAGTTTTAATATTATAATTGTCAAAGTAAATAATCATAAGGTCTAAAGACTATGGGAAAAGAAGAATTGTTCGTACATCTGGATATGTATGTGGTAGACACAATTCTTTAGTTAGTCTTAAATAATGTTCACAACTTAAGTTAAAGGTTGGGCACCTTTATCTTGTTAAAGTTGTAGAATTCTTTTGCTAGCATTTGAGTGGGATCAAATGAGATATGATGAGTCTAAAATCATCGGAGTGTCTTCGAGCAAAAGGATCTAGTGCACTGGGTGCATTGAACTGGATCACAATGAAATACTTTATCTAGAACCGTCAATAGATAATAGTCTTTTCATTATCAGGACAATCGGAGAGTCTATCTTAATCCTGAGATAAATGATGGACTTATGGTTGCAAGTGATATCATTTGAGTTATCAATGAGTACGATTATATCGCATAGTCTATCCTCGATAGTTTGGTGATATTCATTTGTTAATCGATAGAGGACTTCATTTATAGATATGGACATCGTGGCTCCATTTAATTAAATGAGAGTATAATATCATCATATGGATGTTTTGAGGTAATTGGATATTAAATCTCAACGTTGAGTTTTCGATAATGTCTATTGAAAACATGGCTTCTGGACAAGTCAAAATATCCAAGTTCAAAACGTGGTCATATGAGTAAATATGGTAACTTGGAGAGTTATAGGCGGTCTATGAACTCTTAGCGATTACTGATATTAATCACGAGGATACACTATCTCCAATATGATTGTCTAGGGTATGAATGAGGAGCATCTTCCTTTTCTATCTTTATTTAAGAGTTCAGCTTTAGCTCTTTAGTGGAATGAGTTAAAATTAATGGATCGGACCTAAGTGAATCATTTGTTGATTGTGATTAGGTTATGTCTATTGAAGCTTAAATTTAGATGGCCTGTCAAGATCCCCAATCCACACGGACTTGCATGGATCACCTGATATATTCTACAGGACCAATTTAAGGGTCCATCTAGAATTGCATTTAATATATTAAGAATATAATTTGCACATTATTTTAGTAATGGGCTGCTCAATTATATTAATATATTAATGAAAGGCATGTGGGCTTGTTTCTTTTAGTAAGAATGGGTCTAGTTCACATGTGGGCTTTTTATTTAAAGTCCAATGGATTAAATGAAATAAGAAAATAATATTTGGCCCATTTATTCTAAGTGGGGCGGCAAGGGTTAATTTTTAACCTAATATATTATTTTGTTTCATTGTTTTAATTAAATAAGAATTAATTAATTTATTAATTAATTGTTTAATTAAGAAACAAATCTTTTCTGATCAGGAAATATATTTCCTAAAAGTAAAAGTAAAAGACTTGTTTGATAAGGAAATAAATAATTAGTTTTATTTATTTAATCAAATAAGAAGTCTTTTTATTTAGTCAAAATAAAAGAATAAAAGATTTATGAATTGAATTAGGGTTTGAAGTCTTAAACTAGATGGGAATTAGGGTGCAACACAAACTCTTTTAAGCTTGTAAGTTGCGGCAAACCTAGTCCATTTAGGTTAGAGAATTCGGCCACCCTAAAAGAAAAGAAGAGAAGAAAGTTTGGCAACCTATATATACACACTTATAGAATTCGGCCACTCTAATGTTTTTGTGTTAGAGATTCTATTTTCTTCTTCTTCTAAATTCATAGAGAGATTTTTATTCTACTAAAACATAAAAGAGTGTTAGATTATTCTTTGATGGTACACTAATTGCTTGTTCATCAATAAGCTTGTGTGTACAACATCGATTTAGGTTCACGCGAGTTTCGATCACTAGATTGAGAACTCAAAAGTGACCGGAATAATCTTAGTCATTCTTTTGATTGTTTTTGTGACTAACAAAGAAAAGAAAAGTTTGTTTGTCCATTCACAGGTTTGCAATTCAAAGAAAAGGGAGACCACGCTCCTAGGTGATCCACGTTCGTGCTAGGATTGAAGATCTTGAGGATTACCATCGACGTAAGTCAATCGGATCACGCGACAAAAGGTATTATTCTTTTGTTAGATAATATATATGTTTAATTGATTAAAGGGTTTAAGGTTCATAAAAAGGAAAAATTTTAAAAGTTACTAAATCTATTTTTTAGTCTCGCTTCCGCTGCGTGTACTACGGTATTTTTCCCTACATGACATGTGCAAGGACCTTGGCGTATGGTTGTGGTGAGCCTTGACGTAACGCTAGGGCAACGTAACTTTAAGCATGAGGCTGAATTAATTAATTGCCAGTGAATAAGATACTCGGCTCAAATTCACAAACGCCAGTTAAATAAAATACTCGGCTGAATTAATTAATTGCCAGTTAATAAGATACTCTGCTCAAATTCAAAAACGCCAGTTAAATAAGATACTCGGCTGAATTAATTAATTGCCAGTTGACAAGATACTCGGCAGAATAATCTCACATGCCAGTAAATGAGATACTCGGCTAGAGTAAAGGTTTCTGAAAATCCTTAAGATCAGAGACAGCCAAGTACAGGCTATCAAATAAATTATATTCATACAGGTTTAGTTCATCCTATTTATATGTGTTTATCATGCAGGGAGTTAGAACAAAAACAGCGGAACAGCGTAAGAATAAAGGTTCATATAGATATGAATAAAGGTGCATCATACAAAAATCATTACAAAAATAAAAAATAAGAAATCAAGAGGACGGCGCTGGGGGTTGTGAGCTGCTCCCGTCGACGCTTGGGTCAGGTTCCATTATATACTCGCCCAAGAGGCTATCATCAGAAGGCCACACGATCACATCTTCTTCATCATCCATCCAGGCACTATAGTCAGTCCTAGGGACGGGCCCAACGTCAGGATTCTCACCGTCGATCCCCGCTTTCTGACAAGCGTGAAAAGTAGAGAAGGCATCAGCAGTGGGAACCTCCAGATGCATGGGATGTGGCACCTTACCTTTACTTCGGCAATACGTTCGCCACTCTTTCATCTGGATCCGAAGAGACTCCAGAGACGTATCCACATGCTTCTTAATTGAAAGGCTCCAGTTGGCCTTGGCTCGGTCGGTCGCCTTATTCTTTATCTTGAAGAACTCCCTAACCGAGACCATCCCCCGCTGGAACTCCTGAAGAAGCAAAGCATCATAAGCCGGAGATCTTTTAAAACGATCGACCCCCTGTATTTCCAATTCCAGCCTAGCTTCCTTCGATAGGGACTTGACTGTCAACGCCTGACGCTCCAAGTCTTCGATTCAGCACTCATAAGATGATTTAGCGTCTTCGGCGTTCTGCTCGGCCTGGAGCAAAGCATCCTGAGTAGATGACAACTGATCTTGCAAAGTCTTGACCTCTTTAACAGCGAAAGACGCCTTCTGCTCAGCCTCAATTTGATGTGCCAAACATTGATCCAGGAGCACCTGATTTGACCTGGCTCCTTCCTGACAAGCCGACTCAACCCGAGCTCAGCGATCTTCGCTCTCCTTTAGTTAGGCTTCTAGCCGTCTTATTCTTTCTGCCTAGGCTTCACCGGCCTGGCAGGCCTCGGACATCTCGGCTACCATCTATAGCAAATCAATAGCGAATAACAAAGTGAAGCAACAATAGCAAAAGAAAATACAAAATTATACATATTGTTGAGGCGTTACTCACATATGAAGCACTGTTGAAGAAGCTGCATAGTCGGTCAGACAAAGTACCAACCCTAAAGCGACTCCAATGATCCTCCCCAATGTAAGCATGGCCCGAGGACATGGCTCTTAATATGGACTAGGGGGTAGGATCACTAGGTCAGCTCGGTAACCCCGAACCCTCAACACTAGCATCGGGCATAACGATAGATGTTTGAGCTTAGGAGAAAGAGCCGATGAAATTTCTAGCCTGAGTCTCAACATGATCTCCAAGGGGGCTTGGAAAAAGCCTCTTTTCAACTCTAATGCCAGTCTCCTCGTCCCCCGAAGATGAGTCAACATATGCAAACACCCGAGGAATCTTTGGGGTAGGACGCCCAGGAGAAAATGAAGCTTTCCTTTTTTCGGATTGCCTCCCGTGAGTGTCGAGGTTGGCAGCAGGATCTTCCACCTCAACATCAACCCCAACCTCAAGTGATAAGGGGACAAAAGTTGACACAGAAGTTGGTATAGAAACCGGAACCATAGCAGGCGCGGCACCAAAGGGTTCCCCGACCCCGTCGATGCCTTGGGACACAGCAGCCGCTTCATTAGTAGCAGGACCCCTCAAATCGCCCTGATTGTCAGGCAAGCGTTCCCGTTCACCCGTAATGTCTGCAGCCGGGGCCGGAGTAACCCTAGCAGAAACTGAAGCCACCGGCACAGGCTCATCAACCTCAGATGGCTCCCCAATCTTCTCTTTCCCCTTGGATGAAGAAGAGCCCGCCCGATTGCCTTTCTCAGCAGCAGCCTTGTCTACAGCAAGGTCCCCCGGATTGCCCATAGCCTCTGCCAAGTATGTGGCCATTTCCTGACCATGAGTCTCCTCGGGCGTATAATCGGGCACGCCCTCTTTACCATCTCCCTCGGGAAGATCCTCGGGAGAACTCTCATCAAAATCATCTTGTAGAGGGGCTACCCCAGCATCCCGCTGACGAATAGCCTCTTTTCGGCTCGCCTCCACGATGCCCTTCATTCGGCGCGCCTGAGCATCACAAACGATATCTACATCGAATGCTAAAAGAGATTTTCAAGTTAGTAAGCTGACTAAGAGCGAGAATAATCAGCAAAGTTCTATGAAAACTTACGGCGTCGTCGGCGTGTAGTAATCTCAAGGAAAAGGCGAGCTCTGATCATTTTCTCTTCGTCAAAGAGATAAGGTTTACCCTTCTTCTCTAAAGGACGAACGGTCGCCCGGGCCAAAGTTGTAAGCTCGTTGTCAGTGAAATAAGGAGTCGTCTGATTCCATTTGTCAGGCGAGCAAAAGTACCGAGGAACTTTGCGTGTCACCCGAGTACTATCAAGATCGAAACTAATCGATTGGCCCCAGCGTTTACCCACAAAGAACCAACTGTTCTTCCAAAACTTATTTGAAGAAGGGAAGCCCCAAACATATCCCTTCATCTTCTCATCTGCGGTCGGCTCGACTTTACCCTTGACCACCACGTCTTTTGGTATCCAATTCTCGGGCTGAGTCGAAAGAAGGAAATAAATCCCAGTCTTCCCCAAAGGCCTCAGCGAATAAAAATGCCTAATTTTGCGAGGAGTGGGGGTGGCCGTTTCATCCTATGCCACATGTGCCACATGCACATCAAAATCCGATAGCTATGCCAGGGCAAGCTGAGCCTCAGCCAAGAACCAGGTAATGAAAGGCTGAAGAGGAAGAGTAACACCACAAGTAAGCATCGCCCCATAGATTACCACTTTGCCGGGTGGGGGGTTCCATGCAGCTTGGCCGTCAGTAGGACTTAGTGAGACAACGCTACTGTCCAGATCAAACCGTCGCTTGTATTTGCTGATCTCTTCAGGACCGACCACATTCTGCTCGATGTCATAAGCACACACCCGCTCGGGAGAGAAAATAATGCGAGCCCCATGTGCTCTTCTTCAATGTCATTCTCAACTACTCTCTAGGTCCTAATTCGGCTCTCTAGGTCCTAATTCGGCTTTCTAGGAAGTAAGAATCCTTGTAGACTTTGTGCTCACTTTTCTTCTTCCCCATTCGTTTCCACAGCCGAGTATCGCCACAGACAGAAACAGAAGAATCTGATTGAGCTTCGGGTTGATAAGATTCAGGCTGCGAAGAGTCAGAAGAAACGGAAGGAACTTCAAAAGCAGGAGGAACTTCAGAAGTAGCAGGGACTTCATGGAAAAGCCCAGAAACGTCGGTGTCTAAAAAGCGAGGTTGATTGGGAAGAGGATCTCCTAGCAACCTGTGGACAACCGTGGCAGTAAGAGCATCATTTCGTTCAATAGCAATCATACCAACAGTAAAAAGGCGGTGCCTAGCTGCAGAAACCATGAGAACTAACCTTGATATATCGAAAAACCGGAGATACGCGAACTGTAGAGGAAGGGTTTTTAAGTAAAGATCTGGGGGTTGAAACTGAGTATCTCGGCAAAGCAAGACCAAGAAACGTTTAAACTCAAAACGAGTTGAAGAACAAAACAAATTTCCCTAGAAATATAATAGATGCAGGTGAATTTTTCTCTCGGAGAAGGAAGAAAATGGCGGAGGAAAAAATAGAGATTTTCCCAAAAGTGCGAAGTTTATATAGGCACGATATCGGTTTCAAAAAATACCAAAACCCTAGGAGATATACAGAGAAGCGAGGAAAACAGAGGGACGTGGGTCGTGACGTGGACTGCGCACAGGCAAGCAGAAGGGTCGTGTCTCATAAATGCCTTATACCACGACCAAGCAGAAGAAGACAGGTGGCAACCAAAAAGCGCCTTGAGCCGTCGAAGAGCCAAGACGTCACCATCAAGAGATTTCTAAATGAGTGGTAAATCGGATGCATGCGGACGCAATTAAGACACGTCATTCAATGCTCCGAATCAAACGAGGATACATTAATGCAAAAAACAATGAACGAAGACAAGTTATAACAAAAGGAAGTACATGAGGTTAAATATTTGTCCCGAGAAGACCTGACTCGACACAATCGGCTCAAATATTTAAGGGGGTATTCTTATAGGTAAAAATAGTTGTAAAAGGCATGTCACCACCATAAGAGGCCACGTAAGTAGAAGTGAAGGGAAATCAACCTGAGTAGCGAAAACCTAAGGCAACCCAGCCACAGACCAAGGAAATCGGCTTGGGCAACATAGCCTACTCGGTAATACTCGGGCATACTTGGGGTTCAACTAGAAAGATAGTCGCGGAAATTCACTCCCCAAACATGTGGGTAGAATCAGCAACTAGCACCTCTACAATAAGCTACAATGCAGCTACTCAGAACCCAGCAAGGAAACCAGTAGGTTTCCCGTAAATAAAGGAGTAAGAATCCTGTCCAAATTAGGACTCAGCCAAACCAGAAGATATGTTGCACCCAAATAGGAAAGCAAGTCCTTTTAGGACTAAGAAAACTCCCAAAACTAGGGCACCACGACACTAAACCCTAGTGATACCCACAAACCCTAAATAACTATGTATAAATACCCTTGTAAAACAAAAATAAGGGGACGTGAGAATTGAGGGGAGAGATCAGAGTGTGTATTCAATAACAGTTTTTTATAGTGGATTTGACTTCGTTGCTTAGGCAACAACCCGTGGATGTTTCTCCGACTATCGGAGTTTTACCACGTATTTTTGTTTATTATTGCTAATACTCTTGAGTGTTAATTTCGATCATTCTCATTCATAAAATTGATATCAAATTGTTGATTGAGTGACTACGAAAAATCATCGTCAACAATAGTGTTTACTAATGTTTTTGAGAATTAAATTTAGTGGACCCCACACACAATTAGAAATTAAGTTCTTGAAAGAAAAGGAACTTGATTCCCTTCACACACATTACCAATATGTTTGGTTTGATGGAATAGTAGAGAAAGGAAAGGAAATAGGAAGATTTCATATGTTTTGTTGGGATTGTTAAATGAGAAGGTAAGAAAGAAGGGAAGGAAGGGGAAAGGAAGGAAAGTGAGAGAAATGGAGGAATAATTTCTTCTTGTTTCACCCAATTTATTTTCTCCCCAAAATTGGACGAAAAATGGGGGAAATGAATTATAAGTTAATGAAAATGTTCAATATTCAAAAACTAACCCTATTAATACTACATTTGTTTCTTTTCCTTTCCCTTCCATTCATAACCATCCAAACAACCATAACTAAAAACACTATCTTTTCCTCTCATTTCCTCTTTAACTTATTATTTCCTTTCATTTCTATTCCATTAATACAAACATAGTGTACGAATCAAGTTCCCTTTCCTGATTACAAAGGTAATTCATGTATTTTTACTAAAATATACCCAAATAAATTTTTTTTAACAAAACAACTGTATATATATTTTTTCATTAATATCTTATATGAAATTATGTTGTAAATATAAATATATAATAATAATAATAATAATAATAATAAAAATGAAATGTGAATGCTTTGAATTTTTTTTTTTTTTTTTTTTTAACTCGAATGCCTTGGATTTGGTATGTATATATAATATATATAAACAATTTTATTAGGAAAATAAAAAAGTTTGATAAAAAAAATAAAATAAATAAAAATTAAAAAAAAACCGAACTGCGACAAAAATAAAAAATAAAAAATTGTATACTATTGTAAATTGGTTCTTATAGACGTGTGTGTTTATATATATATTCTATTGTCAGTTCGTCCTGATAATAATATATCAGGACGAAGAATGTGAACCACTAGATTTACATACTTTGACTCAAAGTATATGGATTTGTCAAAACTTCTCTATAATCTATGGTCCACATTCTTCGTCTTGATATATTTATTGTCAGGACAAACTGACAATAAAAAGACTGTATATATATATATATTGATTTTAATAGGAAAAAAAAGTTTGATAGATAAAAAATTAAAAAAAAAATTAAAAAATTTTTTTTTAAAAAAAACTGAATTGCCGATGAAAAAAGAAATTGTGAGCTATTGAAATCTGGGTACTTGCATATATGGTATGTGTCTAATCAAATGATCTTATACAGAAGAACAAGAACGGAGGCTTGAATGTTATACAAACTTATGTCTTCCACGATGAAGTCATGTTATTTTTTTTTTATTCCTTTATTTATTCATAATAATACTCACATATATATATATATATATATATACCGTCTTTCTATTATCAGTTTAAACTGACAAAAGTTATATTAGTTCCTTGTATGTGGGTCATTGGATTTAAATACTTTGACTGACAAGTGCATACAGCCAAGTCAAAGTATTTAAATACAGTGGCCCACATATAAGGAATTGATATAACTTTTGTCAGTTCGAACTGATAATAGAATTTCTGTATATATATATATATACACACACACACACACACATAAGGGTATTTTTGTAATCAACTTTGTACAAATCTGATTCCATTTCTAATTCTTCAAAATTTATAACACTAGAATGAAATTTAATAACTAATTTATAATTCCACTTCATTCTTTTTCCAGTGGAACTTGATTACGATTTCTTTCATTCCCGACTAATAAACACGCCTTAAGTAAAATGATGACTGATCCCACCAAGGTTCAAACCCTGGTATTATAAATCTAGCAATATCTCAAGTTTGAGTTGTCGCACCATATTTATATTAAAAAAAAATGACAAATTGATAATAAAATAATGAACATCAAACTAATGTTGTTTTATTAAAAGTTTGAAACAAAATAACAAAATGGATCTATAAATACATTGTTAATTTATAAACTATAAATCTTTAGTTGTAAATTTAGAGAAATAAAATTAAGAAAAATCTGGTTAATTGGGCCAACTCATGGGCCAACCAACTTCATCATGTTGGGCCATATGGCTATAAAAATCATACTATATGTGACCTAGCTTCTGTACTATATTCATACGTTTTTATTTTATGCATTAAATATTTAAATATTCAAAAATAATTCCCTGATTCTTCAACTACCACCAAAATTAATAGTTTTTGACAATCGGTTTGGTATACGAATGACGTAAAATGTCTAGTAAAAAAAAAAAAAAAAAAAGAGTTACCCATGTAGATCAAGAATAGTTTGATTGTGCAGTTCCCTTTATATATCTAGGAGCATCTCCGACATGTATTTTTGAGTTTTTAAATATTGTAATATCAGTATTTCTACTAATTATGGATCCACTTTAGATTTTTTTTTTTTAGAGAAATACATATTCACATCTCCAATGCAATTATCTAAAATCTAATATGCATTTATTTTATGTCCAATCATAATAAAATAATTATTTCACTCTCTCTTCTATTTTATTTTACAATTAAATGGGCTCTAATATTATTGGTGGAAAGCTAGGAGAGTTCTAGAATTGAAAACTCAACTCCATATTTTCTAACTTTTTTTTGCTACATCATCTCCATATTAAAGTTAAATAATTACATTGGAGAGAGATTTCTAACTTATTATCTATCGATCTTATGTACCACTCAATTTTCTTCAAATACATATTTGCATTGGAGATGCGCTAATACCTATGACAGACATTCAATCTCATCTTACTTAAAGAAAGAACAAATGTGTACAGACCGCTCCTTATATTATATGAGTAGCTATCTTGTTGTGTTTAGAGCATTTCTAATGGTTTCCTCAAAACTATAAGAGTAATCAAAATTTAATTATTTATCTTAAAAACATTGTCCAACAGAGTCACTAAAATTAGCAATAGCTTTAATCAATAATTAAATTTCCTCTTTAATAATCAAATTTGAAGATTGACTTTCAATCATCAAATACAAACTTAACCCAAAATATTGTAATTTTATTTATTCTCCCTCATCTATGGCTTTTTTTCTTTTTTTCTTTTTTTCTTTTTTTCTCTGATCACCTATGTATCTCATCATTGTTTCGACCCCAAAAATTTCAATCAGATAAAATTCGTCTATTCATTACGAATAGATCAATATCCATATCATATACCTTTTCTTGTCTTTTATAGTTTTTTTTTATTTTTATTTATTTATTTATTTATTTTACCTTATTTGCCTAATGATAAATTGAAAGAAAATTTTAATATGATTCTGTACTATTGTGGATTACACAATCATCAATTTTAGCAATATCTGAAAACAATCCTCAAAAGTTACCACCTAAGATGGTAACTTTTGTAGATCCAAATTTACTTATCCCTAGAGATGTTCTTATAGTGATTCTTTTAAACGGTCATAACAAATCTCTGATAACTATCTAAGTCATGCTTAGGATGCACATTTTTCCTCGGAGCCCCAATTCCCCGCGTCCCATCCCCATCCCATTTGGGGATTTTTTTGGGGGGAAAATGGGGAAATGGTGGGGAAATGGTGTGTGTGTGTGTGTGTGTGGTGGGGGGGGGGGGGGGGGGGGGGGGGGGGGGGGGGGGGGGGGTCCTCTATCCCCATTTCACATATATAAATATAATTATAATATATTTTTATTTTTATTTTTATTCTTTGAAAACCCTAACTCTCTAAGTATATATACACATTTATATAAAATGCACTAATGAGTTTTATTTTGTTTGTAATGGAATGTTTGTTTTTAGTTTAATTTATAATTTTTAGTCAAATGGGGAAATGGGGGAACGGGGGAAACAGAGGAAACGGGGAAATGGGGAAAAGAGGGAAAAAAACGGGAAAAATGGGGAATTGGGGATGATGAATTTTGAGGGGACTTTAATTTATAATTTTTAGTCAAATGGGGGGGGATGGGAGGACTATATCCATCCTCATTCCCCAAACGTGCATCTCTAGTCATACTTCTAAATTCTAGTGTTTTCATTTTACGGGTCTTAATAGACCTCTAACTTGGTTGTCAATCAAATTGGGATTCAAACTCTACTGAGTTGAGTTTTTACCAAATTCCAAAGGATATGGTGACATGTGTCTTCCATAACTTTGATGGTTAAGATTTTTTTTTTTTTTGGTTCGGTATCAAACCAAAAGATCAGAAAAAAGGTTAGCACAACAGAGGATCACATATATCGGTTTAAATTATTGCTCCTCATCCGTCGGTGGAGTTACCGCTCATTTTACTTATATATCTAGTATATTTGACTCGTGGACCACCTCTAAAACACATGGATGCTCACATTGAGATATGTGGCCCATAACTTCTATGCTTGCTTTCCTCTGAGTTATGATCACAATAATCCTCCATGAATTACACAACTTTGTCTTTAAAGCTTGGACTTTTGTCTTTAAAATTCCTCTGCCCAGCTCTACCAATTCCAGGACCACCAAACTCAACTTTTTTTTTTTTAAATTTTTTTTAAAATTTTTTATTTTTACTGTTAACAGAAAGAAACTGCCAAAAAAAATTATGAAAATTTTCTTGTGAATTTTCCAGGCTCTCTTGTTTCTTCCGTGAAATAGAAAATAGTTAGTCATTTCCAGCCAAATCCGGCCCCAGTAAGCTATGAGTATTAGCTAGTTTAACTTGTAAAAGCATCTCCAACCATGCTCCTTAAATTTTGCTAAATTTTAGCTATTTTAGCTCAAATGTTATTTTAGCTAGCAACTAATGAGGTCACTCCAACCATGCTTTCTAAATTTTTGCTAAATTTTGTTTTAAATTGTATTTAAATAATCATGCTCTCATGATATCATTTTTAAACAACAAAATCAATAAAATATTAAAAAATTAGGAAAGAGAAAATAGGGAGCTCCCTACATTTGGAGAGCCACCAAGAGGCTCTCTAAAATAGGGAGCCATTTAGGGAGCTCCTTCGAGATGCTCTAAGATCTCTTCTTGTTCTGTACAAGGTCTTGGGGTCGAATACAGCTCGTGTCAAGTTCTAGATATATATATTATATATATATATATATTTTATAATCTATATGATATATACAATACAGTCTTTCTATTGTCAGTTCGTCCTGTCAATAAATATATCAGGACGAAGAATGTTGACCATAGATTATGGAGAAGTTTTGACAAGTGTATACACTTTGAGTCAAAGTATATAAATCTAGTGGTCTACATTATTCGTCTTGATATATTTATTGTCAGGACGAATTGATAATAAAAATTGATATACAGCATTAATCATTGTACGGTATGCTTACAAAAACTTACTCTTAACCGAAAGAAGTTATAACTTATAAGAAATAAATCCTGAAAGATTTACAGAATCTATAGAATGCTTTATATAATGGGAAAATCTTCCTGCAAGTCTAATAAATTAAGTCCAAAAGTTCTTTAATGTCATTGAAACTTAAAAATAATAATAATAATAAAAATATATTTATATTGTTTAGTTAAAAATAAGTGGAAATGCTTTCAAAAGTGAGGTAATAAATTAATTTAACAAAAAAATACATGTTTTGAAAAGAATTTTTATTGGGCATATAAATTTATTTGAAGGGTATTGACCAACCATGATGTTTGTGGATGACAAAATCAATCATTATTCCCACCAATTGCTGCATAAAGTTAGTGGTCAAAATTATTATTTCAACACATTTTGTATGATGGTATATGCTCATGAAATCTCATGTCATGATTTGAAGCTAAGTAGGTGTGTGGAAATTTTGCATGCCAAGGTTTTCCACACCAACTAAATTACTTTAGAGCAATCGATCTTTTACTTTTTTGGTACGTAAGTTAATGAAATCAAATCAATTTTTATTAATTTTGATATGATTTTCTTTTTATGGATGATAAATTTAATGAAATTTACTTATGAATAAAATTTAAGAATTTTTCAAGCATTAGAATTATTTATCCCGATTTTATTAAGTATGAAGACATATTAAAGTGATTTTTAGTTGATAGCCTGACCCATATATATATATATATATATACGGTCCGTTCACATCAGTGCACACCGATGTAACTATATCAGTATCAATGCATGTGGATGCTGATTATGGAGAAGTTTTGACAAGTGCATACACTTTGAATCAAAGTATGTAAATTTAATGGTCAACATCTAACGCATTGATTAAGCTATATCAGTTCGCATTGACTTTAACATATATATATATATATATATATTAAAGTGATTTATTAAATTAAAGTAAATTCATATGTATCGCTTGCGTTGATGACGACTCGAACTTGAGATATTAAAGGATTTCTTTCCATTAAACCACATTCACGGTAGTGTTTGAAACCTTGGTAAAAATCCATTTATTTGGAACTAGTTAGATAGGGTGATAAAATCTTTTGTTGTACTAGAGAAGCACAAATAGTTCATTTTCACCATCTTCTACATTGTAATAAGTCAGATAGAGAGAACATGCTTGACAGCAAATCAATTAAGCCACCCATTTTGACCCCAAAATAAAAATGATGTTGGATTGGAAAGAAACTCTGTCACACTATTTGAAAGCATCATGAACATGCCCATAATCTTAATTTAATTTCATGCCATCTTGTATTGTATTAATTGTTCTAGGAATATCTCTCCCTCAATCATTATCGACCTTAATTAATTCTTTAATTCCTTCCCTAATTCAAAGATTACAACATGTATTAACTATCAACTTACTTGGTCTTAAATGGAACAAGTGGTTGTTGGGGTTTCGGTATCCCACCCCTATAATGGAAGTTGTATTTTGAATCGTGCTTATTAGGGTTGATCTCACAACCTTACCAGATTCCGGTAAAACCCAAAAGAACAATATTTAGACTAAATGTTTATGGAGAATCTATCTTTCGAGTTTCAAAGGATCAAACTCTTGTATATATATAAATTAAATTTTCGTGCCACCAACAATGGAAAGGAAGAAATTCATCAAAGTCCAAAACATAACTCAAGGACCACTGTACATTCCTCTCCATGGCAGCATAGGAGAAAAACTTGTAGCAGAAAAAAATAAAATAAAAAAGTACAGAGAAATAACTTATGTGTAGTCCTCTCACTTTGTTCTTCATTGATGAGCCTTTGGTTCGATATCTTTAAGCAGGCCGACTATCTGCTGCATGCTTGGTCGCTTGGAAGGAAGGTCAGCTGTGCAAAGATATCCAATCTTCAGGGCTTCCTCCATTTGGTTTTCAGGTCCTGTGTCACGAATTTTTGGATCGATAGCTCTCGATCCTTGGTTCTTCCTCACCAAACCTCTAACCCAACTCACCAAGTTCGCTTCTCTCTCCTCGGGATAGTCATCTTCTATTGGTTTTTTCCCAGTAATGAGCTCAAACAGAACCACCCCATAGCAATACACATCGGATTTTGGTGTTGGAGAGTCGCATTCAGGCTGAGAAAACTCTGGTGGGACATAACCAGGTGACCCGTGTGCAATTTCATCATCTAAGCCACTTCCAAATACCTTGGCCAATCCAAAATCAGACACTCTTGGCTCCAAATTGTAATCAAGATAAACACTGCTAGCTTTAATATCTCTGTGAATGATTGGAGGTGAGCATCCGTGGTGAAGAAATGCTAGTGCTCGTGCAGTGCCAAGAGCTATTTTATGTCGAAACCTCCAAGTTGTTAATATCCCCTCAGAGACTACATTTTGGATTCCAATATTGTCATCTTCTTCCCAAGTATCCGTGCTCCAATCTTCAGTTGTTTGAACCCCAAGCGGCAAGTCATAAAGCAAATTCTGCAAGTTCCCATTCTCCATGTAATCATAGATAGCAATCCTTTGATCACCAGCTAAGCAATAACCGGTCAATGGAACAAGATTGGGGTGTTTGATCCGACCAAGATACTCAAGCTCTCTTGCAGCTTCTTGGTCAGTCAATGTTGATCCGTGAACCAAAACTTTTACAGCTACATGAATTCCACCAGGTAGAAATCCTCTGTACACAGGCCCAAATTTCCCTTCAGCCAAAAGAGTGCCTCGATCAAAATTTGAAGTCGCAGACAAGAGGTCTGCGAATGTAATATTCAACAATGGCTTCTCAAAGATTACTACAGGGACTGAATTTGCATGTTTAACATCAGCGACCCATGTTGTTGAATCAGTCTGGAATGAAAAGGGACCTGAAATGTTTTGCTCTTCTTTGTATGAGGTTTGCTTGACCGCCCACATTTTAGGTTTCCTTCGACAACCAAAGGCTAGAAACAGCAACCCGGCAAGCAAGCAGATCATTGAGAGGGTTAAGGCCAGAGCAAGATTTAGTCCCTTGTGTTTGTTTGCTCTTCTTTTAAAGAGACCAGGGTTTGCAGCAATTGGACAGTTGTTTGTTGAACCAAAGAAGGCTTTTTGTAGGATTTCGGGGGACAACTCCGAAGCACAAAGGGTTAGGTTGTTGTAAGAGAAGTTAAATCTTTCCATCCATTGAAGCTTATCCAATACAGATACAGGAATCTCCCCACTCAAATTATTGTGTGAAACATCAACAATTTCAAGGCTTTTGATACTCAGTACCGGAATTTGGCCGGTGAGATGGTTCATGGAAAGATCAAGTGTATGCAAATTACTCAGTTGTGAAATATCACTGGAAATGTGACCAGTGAGACTAGTACTAGACAAATTTAGGTACTCTAAACCCATAAACGTTTCGATTCGCGGGAACTCCTGTCTGTTAAATCTATTGTAAGCTAAATTAAGGTGTTTAAGATTCTGAGCTTGGTTCAAGTTGTTGAAAATCTCTCCAGTTAGCTGATTCTCAGACAAGTCTAGATAAACCAAATGAGACCAATTATAACTAGAGTTGAATTGTACCTGAGAAATGTGACCTTGAAACTGGTTCCTGCTCAGGTCAATAACCTCAAGTTGCTCCTGAAACACAGCCATCACTGAACCAAGAAATAAATTCCCTGAAATGTTGAGGCTTGTGATGGATTTCATCTCTGTCAAATCTGTGTCCCTGCCATGAATCTCATTTCCTGCTAGGTTCAAGGTTTTGAGCTTGGGAAATGCAGCACCAAAACCATCAGGCAAGGAGCCATTTAGACTGTTGATTGAGAGATCAAGTGAAACCAAAGACTGACAATTCAATATTCCTGGTGGAATGCTCCATTGAAACATGTTTCTATCAAGTTTGAGGAATCTTAGACTGACAAGTGAGCTGATAGCTGCAGGAATCTCCCCAGACAAATTGTTGTTGGAGACATCAAAGGATTCAAGCATACCAAAATTGCCAATGTTGCTTGGGAGATAACCAGAAATCTTGTTGGAGGAGAGATTGAGAGTCTTGAGTGAACCCAAACTCCACAAATCAGAAGGCAAAGCAGTGATTTTGTTGTTGCTAAGATCTAAAGATTGAAGCTTGCTGAGTTTTCCAATGGTGGTATCAGGAACAGAACCAGAGAAGCCTAAACCAGAGGCTGAGAAACCAATTACATGCTCTTTTTGGGCATCACAAAACACACCTTGCCATGAACAGACAGGGGTAGAAAAGTTGGAAGCTTGTGAGGAAGAAGAAGAAGCTAAGCTCATCTTCTTGAAGAACTCAGAAACAAAGTACCCATCTGTGTTGGGTTGTTGGCAAGCTAGAGGCTTGAAGAACAGTGCAAGAACCAATATAGAACCAAAGAAACCAAAACCCATTGTGAAGAAGCCTAAAACTAAGAAACAAAGAGTGAAATAAATGAAACTTTAACCCAAAAACCCTCTCAAAACTCCATTAAGACCAAAACAGCCAACACCAAGGGAAAATGGTGATTATAGAAAAAAGACAAGAAAGTTGAGATAACAAATGGGGTTTTGTTTTTTGAAAGGCAAGCAAAGTAGCAAGCTTTTTGGTGGATCAAAAGAGAAAATGTGAGCAGCACTTGTGTGGCTTTGCAGTTGTAGAAAAG
Source organism: Acer saccharum (assembly GCA_030490815.1). Classification (NCBI taxonomy): domain Eukaryota; kingdom Viridiplantae; phylum Streptophyta; class Magnoliopsida; order Sapindales; family Sapindaceae; genus Acer; species Acer saccharum. The sequence continues at coordinate 5,224,399 of CM059871.1, forward strand.
CCAAACAAAAACAAAACAAAACAAACCACCTAGGTGAAGAAAGAAGCACTTTTGTGTTTTCTCAGCAGGACATGAGAACACTAGACACCTCTACCACTTTTTTTTTTTTTTTTTTCTTTTCTTTTCTTTTTAGTAATATTAAAGAAGAAGCTAAATTTTAAGAAGGGTTTTTGGAAAGTGAGAGAGAGAGAGAGAGAGGAGGACGAGGGTAATATTGGGAAGGGAAGATTACAGTTTGGAGTGGTCAGAAGTTGAGCTCCTTAAATGAAGAAGAGAGTGAGTGAATTTAGAATACAAAATATCAAATTGGGGTGGTTGAATTTATCAGTGCTTTGGTGGGTATTCAATGATTCTTCTTCATTCAGAAAGTTAATCACTTTTTTTTCCTTTTGTTTTCTCTCCTAAGTAATAGAAGCTGTATTGGTTTCTTTTCTATTACAAAGCAAAATTTTGCTTTTTTGGCAACAAAAAATAAAAACAAATACATAAATGTCTTTTTCAAAAGTCAAAGAATTTATGTTGATGGTTTTAGTACTATTTTTGTGGTCTTTTTGTATAGCAAGAGGAAAGTTTTCCTTCTTTTTCTTCTTTTATTTTTTCACAAAAATTCAATCTAAATTTATTTTTTCTTGATAGATCTGCAATTCCACATAGATTTGCAACTTTAATAGTTACTTGTTGAAGTGCATTTAAACTATAAAAATAATAATAATAAAAAAAACAATTATTACATCTTCATTTTCTAAAAAAAATTCGTTCTAAAATCCTATTCTTAGAATATTGAAAATTCTTCGGAGAGAAAAGTGAAGAAAGTAAAATATTTCTAAATTTCAATATTTAATTACATATTAAAGAAAAAAGTTTTATTCCAATTCTAACTTATTAGATTATGTTGGTGTAATTAAATGGTCATCTTTATAAGAATATAATGTTTACTATGAATTTTATATTACATGTATGACTATCCACATGATATATTTCTCTTTAGTAATTAATAAAACTTCATCCATCACATATTACATCATGATTCATTCATAAATTATGACATACAAAACATATCATTATAATCATAAATTTACATATTATTTAACACACATATTGTGATAATTTTTTTAACTATTTAACATTTCTCTTTAATTATTTTCACTAATATTATCTCAAACAATTTTTGTCTATTTGTTAATTAAAAAAATACAATGAGATTGTAGAGTGCAAGTGGGGAGCTGTATATTGTGGACTTTTAAGTTTATACGTAGAAAAAGTTTCATCCACTCTGTTGACAATGGTTTTTTGATTAGGAAAAAGGCCACGCATCCAACAATTATTATTCGAACAGTTATAATATTGAAAGTTAAAGAAAAAACACACAAGACACAGATTTTACGTGGAAACCCCTAAAAAGGGGAAAAAACCACGGTTGCTAGAGTCGACGGAGAAGAATATCACTATGAATACTAGAGTTTACACACTCAAAACCCGTTTTCTCTCAAAAGATCGCAGATTACATTGCTCAGCCCGCCAAGCGAGCTTTAAGAGATGTTTAATATGTCTTTTCTTCAAATGATAAGGTCGATGATGTGAATGAGAATGTGGACAAGTCATCTGAGCCTGTTTAGCCCACTGCATCACTAAAGGAAACTAACGCTGCAGAAGTAGTCGCAAAAGGAGCTGCTGAAGAGGTCATTGTTGATGACCCGGCTGTTCATTCGAAATGGGGTGATGAACAGGGCATCTATACTCTTGTCATTCCATCAGATCCTTCCATCCCAACCGCCATAGCCCTAGAGGATGTTGGCAGGGGCACTGATGCAGGTGATGTATCGAGAAATTCGGGTGAAAGCCTTTTCATAGAGACTTGGAGGCCTTATGCTCCTAGTTGTTCCATTCCACCCACTCAAGCACCTTCCCAAGCTGGTGAGGCATCCGGCCGGGCTCTCTTTCAGGTCCTTCATCTTCCACTATTTTGGCGCACATGATTAATGAAAATATGTACATCGAAGAAGGTTTGGTGAATGTCAAAGGAAAATCATGCAACAAGAAGATGGAATTCTTCTTCAATTGCCATTCCTTGGTAAGTCTTTACACTTCCTATCTCCTTTCTCAACTTTGTTTCTTCTAAGTAATTCTTGCTTTCGTCCAGATGATTTGAGATGGTAGACTCCTACAGGCACAGGAATACTCCGCTGCGGAGAGTAGACACCTTCAAGAACAAGTTTCTCGTCTTGTGGCTGAGAAATTCATTGTGGAGGAATCTTGCTCTTATAAGCTTACTTAGGCGAGGGAGCTTGTTGACAGGTTCTTAGCCGCCCAACTAGTTGCCGAGGAGAAGTTGCTAGCAGCCAAGGAAGAATTTCAGGTGTTAAAGGATCACCTATTCACCAGCCAGGAGTCTATGGCCGCTCGCTTTGAGGCAGAGAAGCATGCCGTGGAAGCTAGGAACCAGCAAGCCTCCAAAGATGTAATCTTTGAGGAGATAAAGGTCGAACTGGAGGCTCAAGCCATAGATCATTTCAAAAGGTCTCCGGCATACGATGCCCTTTTCCTCGACGAGTTTGAGCGCAGAATGAGGCAATCCAAGAAATTCTTTACGATGAAGGGATACTCTACCGAAAAGGCTTTATAATATGAACCTCACCAAGAGCAGTGAGATCTGGAACTAATATATGGTAACGAAGGATCGTTTTCTAATTTCAAGTTTGTAAACGAAGAACAATATAAGGACCGTGACCTGTTATCTATAGGAGATAAGAACCAACGGTATCAAAAAAAGTTGTAGACGCCACACTCAAGAATAAGAAAGAAAGGTGAGTGATAAGTCAAGGATTAAAGAACCAAAGAGAAACGCTCTCAATATTAATTTTCATTTAAAGTCTAAATAAAATTACATTCATCCGTCCTTTAAATAGTAAAAATATATAAAACCCTAGAAAAGAAAAGAAGGCTACACGCCTAACATACTAAAACAAATAAACTCCTCGGCAATTTAATTACCTTACAATTAGGAAAGTAAAAAGAATAAAACTAGCAACTAGTTGACTTTGTTTGGGAAACAAATCAGCTATTTATTTGGAAAATAATTCAAAATAGGAAATATGCTGAAATTGGGACTCCTCCAACCATATGGAAATATGCTGAAATTGGGACTCCTCCTACCATACGGAAATATGCTCACCACACGCCCTAGCTTGTACCACATGCTCTAGCTTGGTCTTCATGTGGGCCCAACTTAGACTTCAACAAATCAGAATCAGCCAATTAAGTGCTTCTTCGATCCTCTTAGCCCTTGTAATTGTCCCAACTGGAACATGCAATGGATCATTGGTGATGCTTCCTGATTCTCATCACTTTGAAATGCTTCGACAAGTCCCTTCAGCATTACATAGACGATGTGATTGACATGATCAAAGATAAGATGAAACTATAGTGAGCTCACTATCGTCGTCGAAGGATCGAGCCTCATCCCATGTACTTAGAAGTTTCCACCAAACGTGCTTTCAACATGTATTAGTCTGGCAAGAAGGGCATCATTTCTAGTACTGACGAAGAGCTGCACTTGGGCCCTATTTCTGGCCGTGATTATAGGCCCTAGATGCCTGAAGAAGATGAGAAGGTGAACTGGTCATCTGAGGATGACACAATTTGTGACGACGAAGAGGAAGGGAGTATGAGTGGAGCCCTTACTACGGATGCTTGATACGTTTCTCTTTTTTCCCCTTTTTTTTTTTACTGCCCCATAAAGGGCTTTTGTAATTGGGTTTGATTTCATTATTGTAAATATCTAAGTAATGAACTTGAAACTAAATATACCACGGTGTGTATAAAGCTATCTAGAGGGGGGGGTGAATAGATTTTACGCTTTTTACCCAATTTTTCGTGTTAGTCAAAATTACGAAATTACCCTCAAGATAATATAAACAAGCAAGTGTAATATGGTGCGGAAATTAAATTAACACTTGAATTTTACGTGGAAACCCTCACGGGAAAAACCACGGGCTATGTAAGTAAGCCACACTCGAACCTCGAATCCACTAAATGTGCAAACGATTACAACCTAATCCCGGAAGTAATCACACACCTACCTAATCCCGGTATGAGTGAACCTAGTCCAATTTGCTTGCGATCTAAGCAACCTAATCCCGATTGCTACACACAAGACTTAGCTTCTCTTGAAGAGAATACAACCCTAAGTGAATATATGAAAATATCCAAAATGCAACATAGAGCAAGGGAAACCCTATATGCTTATCTAAGATGATTAATATGCAATTAAGAACAATCCTAGATATCAAAACTAAATGACATGTCAATAGTTAAGCTAATCAATATCAAGTATAAAACCTAATATGCTAGCACAATACAACTTCTCAAACATACATCATACTAATCTCAATTTTGTATCTAGAGCATACAAAATAACAATCAAGTAATTAATTGAGATTTGCTAGATAAATTAAACACAAAATATGTAAGATATTAGTGAAAAGCTTACCAAGCAAAGTATGATGAAGATTCCATGCTAGATGACATCTAGATGATCTAAGATGATGCTAGATGATGATTGATGATCATGAAATTGTGTTTGAGTAATTAAAAATGAGTTCTTTGTGTATTTTTCTTCTCTTGAAAAATATCCTAAGTATGAAGCATGAATGAGAACTCTTGTAAATGACCTAAAATCAAGTTAGCATATATATAGAGGCCATAAGTGAAGTGAGGTCGTTTTGAAAACTCGCCAGAAAATACTCTGTGCGCTGGTGGACCTGCGCTGGTGGACCTGCGCTGGTGGACCAGCGCAGGACCAGCGCACAAGCCAATTTTGGCTTGAGCGCTGGACGTCAGGCGCTGCCACCAGCGCCAGTCCAGCGGCGCCATACTGGGCGATCGGCGCTGGTGGCCGGCGCTGGTCCACACCAGCGCACGACCAGCGGCGCGCCACTGGGCGATTTGCGCCGGTGAGCGGCGCTGGTCGACCGGCGCTGGTGGACCAGCGCACAGCCCCAAAAATTGCATCCCACATGCAATTATGCAAGGGATACAAAGTCAAACAAGATGCATCCTAAAGCCTAAATGCTATGATGTTTTCAACATAAGATGCACTCATAAAATCAAGCAAGAAGAGATGTAAATAATCATTTATGCACAACACAAAGAAACACAACATACAAAGATTAAACATATGCATGAGTTGTGAGTGTGTGCAACTATCTCTTCAAGACAAGAAAGCACTTAGAATATTACCTTTGGTGCTTGTCAATAATGAGGTCTTCAAAGGGCCTAATGCACTAATAACAACATCTAAACTACCCTTACAAAGAATCCCCATATATGGTTTGATCACGAAATAAGCCAATTAAAAACAACGGGAATCCTTACAGAACTTCTTACTTCTGTTCATTCTTCTTATAGTTTATTCGATTTTTCGTGTGAGATGCTTTTACTGCAAAAACAATTACATTCCATAGTGTCTAGTTTGGATATATCTCTTGTTCAGCTGACCATATTTTGTGCTTTTTGCTTTATTCTTTGCCAGCACTTGGACCCTTCCCAATAGAACGAATATGGGGTCCTTCCTAGCGTCATTTAGCTCTACTCAGATCATCTCGTCTGTGAGTGGTCCTCGCTAGATGTTTGGGCCCTATTCCTTCTTTCGAGCGACACTGAGATCTTTTCACCTTGCTCAGCTTATTCAAATTATTCTATTTTAAGCACCTTCGGGACCTTTTTTGGCTAAGTTTTTAGTTTTCTTAGCTCAGTCCCCCCTTTAGCCGTACAATACTAAAATGTTCATAGGGATGTACTGATTTTAGTTTTCTTCCCACTTATTTTACTCTTTTCTTTCAAGGACTCCTATCTAGTATCCCTACAATCAAAAAGCACTTTGTTTGTATACATATAACTTTGATTTCTTACTTGTGTTTGGTTTTGTTCAGATAGCCTTTTTGTTGCAAGTATGGCCTTGCCTACTGCTCTGTAATGAACATTTGTTTAGCTAATCTTGACTTTATGTTATTTGTTTTAACTCGACTTTTCGTTTCTTACTAATGCTTGGATCTTTTTGCCTATTTGGGTGAATCGGGGACCTTTTTTAGCGTTATTAAGCTTTTCTTGGGTCTTTGTTCTCAAGCAGATTTTACCAATGCTCGGACCCTTACTTGGCTTTGTTTGGATCTTTTTCTATGAGTAGACCTTACCAATGCTCGGATCCTTACTTGGCTTTGCTTGGATCATTTTCTTTGAGCGAATTTTACTAAAGCTCAGATCCTTCCGAGTCGGGGCATTTATGCCTGATCTTTTTTTCTTTGCATGATACTCAGTGTTCATCGGGGCATACCACGACCATACACCAAGTCCTTGAGCAAGTCACTGGGACGTCTCCCGGTTTTATCTGCCACAAGGGTTTGTCTGGTTTACTAGCTGCGTTCATTTTGCTTTAGCTAGGTTGGTAGTGTTTTCTATGGGATTTGACCCCAACTGCTACCTCGAATGTTTGATTTATATTTCGAGGGGTTCGGATTACCGACAGTGTTAGGCACCAGTCGATTTGGCAACGTTTTTATTTAACGCTAGCTTGTGTGCTTTCTCCGTATTGATATGGTGCTTTGACTACGAGCTCACCTCCATCTCCCAGCTGAATATAATCATGCTGCAAAATCGATTTATTATTATTTTTGTTGCTCCATTGGGTTTTTCATTCACACTGAGTGCTTTTGGTCTTCCCAAAGAGAGTATTAAATTTTGTAGAAAGCTTTTTATTGATAATATCCTGCAACTTTAACAATGTTGTTTCTAAAAAATGAAAAATAAATAAATAAATAAATAAACATCTAAGGCTAAGAGTAAAGATGAAGAACTGAGTAACTAAGGATAATAAATCTTCAAATACTGGGCGTTGCATGGCTGAGGAAGTATTCATGTTCTTGACCGAGCAATGTGATATGCTTCATGTCCAACAATCCCTGCGATGCAGTACGACCCCTCCTATTTATCCGCGAGTGACCCTACAGCCCTATCTCTAGTACTTGGTGACACTCTTTTTAGCACTAGGTCTCCTAGTTGAAACCTCCTTATGCGCACATGGGAGTTGTAGTACCTGGCTACTCTCTACTGATAAGTTGCATTTTTTACTTGGGCATGATCTCTTCTTTCCTCCAACTCGTCCAAATCATACTTTAACATGTCAATGTTGAGCTCGGGTTGGAAGAGTTGCACTCTTGGTGAAGAGAAAGCCATTTCCATGGGGATGATGGCTTTAGCCCTAAAGGCCATTGAGTAGGGCATTTCGCCCGTTGAAGTCATCACTGTTGTCTGGTATGCCCATAACACTCGCGGAAGCTTGTCCGCCCAATTTCATTTCTTAGCGACGAGCTTAGCTTTCAAGTCGTGCTATCACCTTGTTCACCGCTTCAGTTTGCTCGTTCATCTGTGGATGAGCTGGAGATGCATAGTAGTTATTGATTCTATACTTCTTACATAGCTTTCTGAACTTCCTGTTGTCGAACTATGTTCCATTATTAGTAATGATTGTGTTTGGCACACCGAACTTGTATAAAATGTTCTTTTTCACGAAATTTGTTGTGTTGGCCTCTGTTATATGCACGAGTGGTTTTGCCTCCCCCCACTTCGTGAAATAGTCTACAACTACAAGGACATGTTTTGCTCCACCCTTAGCTGCTATCAGCATTGGACTGATCAAATTAAGTCCCCACATGACAAATGGCCATGGAGAGGTTATGTTTTTTAGTCATTCAGGTGGTTGGCGAATATTATTTTCAACCCTCTAGCACACCTCACATCTTTCCGTGGTCCTTTAGACGTCAGCAAACAGGGTTGGCCAGTAGAATCCCTGCCTTACTACGACCCATAGTGTAGTTTCTGTAACTTTCGTTGTGTATCCCCTTTAAGATTAGGTTAACTTTTATGGGTCCAACACACCTCTGTAGCACCCTCGAGTACTCCCTTCTGTACTGTTTACTGCTAAGAATTGAATAATTGGTGGTCCTATATTTCACTCGCTTTGCTTCCAATGGGTCTTCTGGTTGGGTATCATTGATGAGGTACTATGTTATGGGTGTCATCCAGTTGTCACCTCCATCCTCGATCGCTTCAATGAGCACCTCTTCTTGCTCGTTGATACTTGGTCGAGACAAATGAGCGACTAGGACAGACTTAGACCAAATATTGGTCGTGGCCAAGGCCAGCTTTGCTAAAGCATCAACTTGTTCATTCTCTTCTCGGGGGATCTACACGATTCTGAACTCCTTGAACCATCTAAGTAATGTTTTTGCCATATTTAGGTAGGCGATCGTGCTTTCTTTTGCTTGGTATTCATCTAAGACTTGATTGACAATGACCTAAGAGTTGCTGAAAATTTCTATCTCGTCGGCCCCTAAAGCTGTACAGACTCTCAATCTTGCTAACAGGGCTTTATACTCTTCTTAATTGTTCGTGGCTTTGAAGTCGAACTGTAGGGCACATTCGACGGGGTCTCCTTCTGGAGTGGATACCACTATCCCCGCCCCGTTGCCATACGTGTTTGACAATCCATCTACATGGAGTTGTTACTGAAAAACTTTCCTCTCCCTCTCTTCTAACATTTTCGCCACTTCCATATCTAGCTCAGTAAACTCTACTATGAAATCGACCACTTCTTAGCCCTTCATTGATGCTTTCAGAAGATACCTTATGTTAAACTCACTTAGTTCGATTGCCCACTTTGTTAGCCTACTCGAAACCTTTGGCTTCTATAGAATTTGCTTGAGAGAATAGTTGGTATACACCTCAATTTGATGAATTTGGAAGTAAGGTTTTAGTTTTCTCGCTGCCACAACTAGTGCAAGGACCATCTTTTCGGCTGACGAATATCTCGTCTCGGCCAGTAGTAACGCCTTGATCGTGTAGTATACTGGCTTATGAATTCCTTCATCTTTCCTGACTAGTACGTAGCAGGTCGCCACCTTAGTGATAGACAGATAGAGATAAAGTGTCTCTCTAGTTAATGGTTTTGATAACAAATGCTCATTGCCCAAGTAATCCTTCAATTGCTGAAAGGCTTGCTCGTAGCTCTCATTCCATTCGACCCCCTTGCCTTTCTTTATGGGTTTGAAGAATGACAAGAATTTAGAGATAAACATGTTCACCGACGCTAGACAACCTATGAGCCTCCAGTTATCCTTCAAAGTTTTTGGAGAGGTCATATTCGCTAGGACCTGGATCTTATCCGGGTTGACTTTTATTCCTCTATAGTGGACCTAGAATTCGAGAAACTTTCCGAATGGTACACTGAATACACATTTAGTAGGGTTCAACTTCATCTTGTATTTTCTCAACACATTGATGGTCTTTTGCAGATCTTCTGCATGTTTGCCTACAGTGACGCTTTTTGTCAGCATGTCATTCATGTATACTTCCATGTTTTTCCCTATCTGACTGGCGAACATTCTGTTGACCAACCTTTGGTATGTTGCACCTATGTTCTTCAGGCCGAACGACATGATCGTGTAGTAGTATAATCCCTGGTCAGTGGTGAATGCAGTCTTTTCTTCGTCCAGCTGGTGCATTGTGATCTATTTGTACCCTGAGTATGCATCCATAAAACTTAGAAGTTCATGCCTGGTTGTGGTGTTAACCAACTGGTCGATTCTTGGTAGTGGGAAGTGATGAGGTCGTTTTGTACTCAATAAAACAATGTATTTATGTGTTCACTTGAAAACTGTGTTTAACCACTTAGGAATCCACTCAGGATAACAGCTTAGTAAAACGATAGCAATGATTCGTTACACGGGGAATTAGAGTAATATGTTGTATTAATTAACTAATCTACAATGCAATAATGTAAATCATGGTAAGTTGGATAGTGTATGGTTTAAGAAACCATCAAACAAAGCATATATGTAAATGTAACCAAAAGTGATAGGGAAAATAGAATGCTCAACAATCTTAGATAAGATAATGGAATGTAATCAATTAAGGGAATACTAGGGAAATGATGGAGTTACAAGTGGATTGTGGGCAATGCTCACCAAGCTACTTTAATAAACTAATCTCATACTTGTTAACCATTTGTAGTCTTAAAAGTGAATAGGCCGTCGAAACATAACCTAAACACTTCCCACCAAAATGCCTAACCGATTAAGGAGAGGGGGTCAAGGTGGGATCGGTTAATTACAAATCAAGGCTTAGATGATTACGGTTGATAATCAACTAGTGGTATACAATACCAATTATATAATGAATAAAATCTAGTTATCAAATGAATAGAACATAAATAGAGATTCAAAATACAATATAGCTTTAGAAAAACCCAAATCCCCAAATGTTTCTCACATCAATCCCTTAGAATGGGGATTTAGTTACACATAGTTACAATCAATAAGCAAAGAAGTAATAGATTAGGAAATCACCCTTGGGCCTCCTTCTTTATTGCTTGATCCTTCCTTTCCTTTAATGCTCATAGTGCAAAGAATGGTAGATGAGGATGTGTCTAGAAACTAGATGGATGGATGTCTAATGGGTTGTGACAAAGGTAGGGAAATGTAGAGAATGGGAAGAGAGGAACGGTTAGGTGAAGTATTCAAGATTTTGTTTTGAGTTTTTGGATGGAATAGATAGTCCAAGATTAGAGATGAAGGAAGGTGAATGTGTGAAGTATGGAAGAGAGAATGCTAGTCTAAATTTGAGAATTTAGTGGTTTGAAGTGTGTTGTTTTCAAATGGAGAAAAAGCATCTTTATAGTGGCTCTCGGATCTGTGCTTTAACTGTCAGAAATGTTGAAGTGGCATGTGTCGCGGTTTTGGAGACCACGGCACCACTATGGCAGACAGTTATTCATCCTTTGATCTTGTTGTCACGGTTGATTCTCATCTTTTTCGCGGTTGTTAAGACATCGACATCTGAAAGGCAACAATGGGATCCAAGATCTTGAAAGTGGTCGCTGTTTGGTCACACAATGACACTAACAGCAACGCTGGACCTGATTGACTTCTTGGGTTTTCTTCTTCTTTGTCGTGGTTTTGGCATAACATCGACACTAAACCACAATGACATACCTGATTGATTTATCAGGATTTCTTCTCTCTGTTGCGGTTACGGCTTAACAGAGACACTAAATTGTGATGGCATACCTGATTGACTTATCAAGATTTCTTTTCTCTGTTGTAGTTACGGCCGAACAATGACACTAAATTGCAATGACATACCTGATTGGATTATCAGGATTTTTTCTCTTTGTCGCGGTTATGCTCACAGCGACACTTCAACAACGACAATTCCTTGGCTTGATATTCCATGCTTCAAGCCTTTTGTTGTGGTGTGCCTGGTCCCCTTCTTTGTATCGGTCTTTGTTTCAGCTGAGGTTGATAGGCAGCAATAAGTAAATCTGTGTGCCATCTATCTTTTTTCCCCTATCCCTTGCAATCGCTCCTCTACAAGTTGAAAGGGAGAGGGTTGAATCAAAATAATTCTTTTTAAAGTTCTATTTCTGTTAGAGGGCAATATGAATGTTATATCAAGTTCCAGTAACACACTAAAAGGGTTATACGATATATCCGGTGTGGAAGCAGGCCAACATTTCTTTTGGCAAATAGGAGGTTTACAAGTCCATGCCCAAGTAATTATTACTTCTTCTTTTAGACCACTAGAATATCTTTCTCATTTCTCATTTCTTTTCACATTTCCGTCGTAGGAAAAAGACACTCATTTTTCTTTCATAAATAGCTTTCCATCTTTCTTACATCAAAGGGATAAGGATCCCTTCCAGGTTCATCAAGCAAGATAACCTCTGGTCAATTAGATCCCCTCTTATCCATCTTAGAGGAGCTACCGCATATGTTCCTTTTTTGCGGACGAGATGCCGCTGACCTTATTATTATTTTTTAATTATTATAAGGGGAAAAGGCTTTTGATGCTTGCTGCTCGCTTTCTCGCTTCCAAGAGGTGAAATGAGCCTTACTTACGGTTTCTATACGAAGAGAAGGGATTGGATTTCACCTATGATCAGATTAGTAGGCAACCATAGTTTACTTTTTTATGGTGTTGTTGAAAGTGAATTTGGATTTTGAAGTAGGCCTTACAAGTAAGCAAGTAAACTACCTTGCTTTTCGGAGCAGCTCATAGAGGAGGTGTCGTGAAGATCTAGGAATGTGAGCAGGTTGTTGTACACGATTGCAAGTCCTTGCTATCCACCCCCTACGCTATGCGTTTTCGTCCCCAACCCGACGAAGGGGTGCCCTCCCTTTCAATTTTAAGAAGGCCTCGGAATGGCTTTCCTTCGCAACAAGAATGACGTGGCAGTCGAACAGTTCTTTCTGCATTGAATCATATGAATCGATCTAGCAATGATGGAATTTCGATTATGTTTACTGAATCACATGAAATTTTACCCAACTCCATATATATGGAATGTATGAAATACGTATGAATGGAGGAAAAAAGATGATTTTAGACTTAATTTTAGACTTAGTTAGGCGACACCAAAATGGTGACAATGCCCTGTTTCACCTTTTTGCACTTTTTGAGTCGAATCATTCTTTTTTCACAAATGCCCTTATGACACTAATAAACCTGAAACACTAGATTAACACAGCTAAAACACAGGGAAATGCCCGAGAATCAAGCGAAAAGAGAAAGAAATGGGGACCAAAATCATATCTATTTTGGCTCAATCAGGAAGCTATATTTGGGACATGCTTTGTTTAAGTATGTGAAATCCACGCACATCCTCCATTGGTTGTTCTTCATTTTCACTAACACCACGTTCACCACCCACTCGGCATACTTGACTTCTCTAATCAAACTTGCCACGAGTAACTTGGCTACTTCGTCTTTTATGGGGAACTATTTTCTGGATTAAAACTTCTCCTCTTCTTTACTATCGGCTTGCATTTGCTATCAATGGCCAAGTAGTGTGAGATCACATTTGTGCTGATTGCGGGCATATCTTTGTGGCTCCATGCAAAATATCCTTGTATTCTCGCAATAGGTCTACTATGTCGGCCTTCACCGTCTCTACCAATCGCATGCCAAGTTTCACAGTGTTTTCTAGTTCTTCTTCATTGAGCACAATGGCATCAGTGGGCTCCTCTTTTCCTTTCTCTGACTTATTTGTGGGGTCAAATTTAAACTCCTCCGGAGTTTCTTCTTGTGCTTTTTCGCTGACTTCACAGACGTTGAGCATCTCTCCACCTATTTTGTCTTTGAAAACTAAGAGGTTGGCATGGAAAGCCATTTCCTATGACCCTTTGAGTTCCCCGATTCCGAATTCCGTCGAGAATTTTACCTTTAAAGCATAGGTCGTAGTGACCACTCGAGCTTTGTTTAGAAAAGGTCTCCCAAGTAGCACATTCTACGGCTAATTCTCTATATCAACCACCACGAAGTCTACCAGAACCGTCTTTCGGCATAGTGTTGCACCGAACCTGACTGGTAACTTTACAGTTCCTAGAGACCTTACCTTTGCAGCCCCAAATCCTCTAAGTGGTACATAGAATGGTTCCAAATCCTTCCTGTCAAGCTGTAAGTCACCAAATACCTTTGCACTCAAAATGTCAACTGAGCTTCCACTGTCGATCATTAATCGAAAAACATCTTTATGCGCAATTTTGACTTCTACCACGATATCATTATTGGGTTTTGCATCCACCCCTTCGACATCTTCCGCTGTAAAAACCTTTGGATCCTAGTCTTCCTTTCCCCTTTTAGAGCTTCTCTACACCTAGTTGACATCTGCGTCCCTTCGCGCATACATTGCTTCTCGAATTTCTGATATTCTTTCTCTGTTGCTCTGTTTAGTGTAGGGTCCACCAAAGATAGTGCTAATCACATCGTTTGGACCACTGCGCTTTAGACTATCCCTTTTGCCTTAATTGTCATCCTGGTAATTATCTCGACGACCACCTTGCTTGTTGCCATCCCTAAGAAAATAATCTTTTAGGTGCATGTCTCTAATCATACTTTCGATGTGGTTCCGTAGTTGGTAACACTTTGAGGTATCATGTCCATGATCCTTGTGGAAGCAGCAATACTTGGTTGTGTCCTTCCTTGCATAGGTGGACTTCTGCTGTGGATATTTGACGAGCCCCATGTCTTCCACCATAACGAGGAAATCCTCTTGCTTACCTGCCAATGATATATAGTTATTATACTTCTTCTGGAATCTGACAGTTCGGCCACTCTCTCTACTATCTTTCTGCCGGTCTCCTAGGCCTTTATCGTCCTTTCGACGATCACGTGCCTAAGTCTTTGCCTTACCTTTCTTAGATTCGTTTTTCCCTCGAGTTTGTAGCCGTGTATATAACTTTCCCCTTGGGCTACCTCTTACTCTTTGGCTAATGTGTAATTTCCAGATATATCCATCATCTTCTCATATGTCCTTAGTTGATCCCTTCGTTGGTCGAAAGATAGTCAACCGCTTTGCAAACCATTGGTGAATGCTGCTATGACAACAACTTCGTTTGTGTCTTTAACCTGAGCGACTTTTCTACCAAACCTTGTCAGATATTTCCTGAAGGACTCGTTCCTTTCCTGCTTGAGGTTAGACAGACAGGTGAGTGACTTTCTCATCTGCATGATTTCCATGAACTGTCTTATAAACGCTTTGCTAAAGTTAGAAAAACTAATGATGCTTTTGGGTGATAGTCGCTCGAACCATCTGGATGCAAGGTCGCCAAATGTTTGTGGGAACGTGAAGCTTTGGGTCCCTGGCCACCATGTACTGTTTGACAATCGGCATCCTAAATCTCTCTACGAATGAGGTATAAATGACCTTGAAACAAATATTGCACAGTGTGTATAAAACTATTTAGGAGGGGGGGGGGGGGGGGGTGGTGAGGTGAATAGATTTTAAAAAATATTACCCAATTTTCGTCTATAGTAAATATTACGAAATTACCCCAAACTAGATAAAGCAATAAATTAAGTATAAAATGCGGAAATTAAATAACACTTGATTTTTACGTGGAAACCCTCACAGGAAAAACCACGGGCTAATAAGTGTGCCACACTCGAACCTCAAATCCACTAAATGTGTTAAAGATTACAACCTAATCCCGGTAAGTAATCACACACCTACCTAATCCCGGTATAAGTGGACTTAGTCCAATTGCTTGCGGTTTAAGCAACCTAATCCCGGTCACAACGCAAGAATTAATTCTCTAAGAAGAGATAATAAAACCTATGTGAATATGTGAGATATTCAAAATGCAATTTAGAGCTAGGTAACCCTATATGCTTATCTAGGATGATGATTTTACAATTAATTCAATCCTAGATATTAAAAGCTAAATGACATGTCGAATAGCTTAGCTAAACATAGATTAAAACCTAGATAGCTATCACAATACAACACTCAATCATATCAACACAACAATCTCTATCTTGAATATTAAAATTTAATCTAAGAACATGCAAGTAATAAGAGAGATGCCTCAATAAATAAAACACTAATTATATATGATAATAGTGAAGAACTTACCAAAGCAAGTGTGTTGATGAAAGACCCATGCAAGCAAGCATCCTAGATATGCTAGAAGATGCTAGATGAAGTTTAATGCATATGGAAATGGTTTTGAGTGTTTAAATAAGCAATCTTGATTGCCTTTTCTCTCACAAATCTCTCTTTAGACTTTAGGGTTCTTATGTTGAAAGAGCTTGGTTCAGAGAGATGAAAAAGTGATGTATTTATAGGCACTAAAAACAGAGCATGTGAAAAGACAAGTTTGCCCATGAAAATGCACGATTGGCGGTTACATTCGGTGGCTAAGCCGTCGTTTACAACCGTTGAATGGCTCCTGAGAATGGCAGGGCAACAACGGCGGTTTCAATAGGCAGTTTCGAAACCGCCAATACAACCGCAGAATCAACTTGAGAGATTAAATCAATCAAGTATGATCGGTGGTTTCGAACGGCGGTCATGGCCGCTGATCATAACCGCAGAATTGCTCCAGAAGCCTCTGGACATAAACGGTGGTTTCATTCGGCGGTCAGGTCACCGATCATAGCCGCCGTTTCACCAAAAGAGGTGAAACCAAAGGAGAAGCCAAGGGCATTCTTCGTAGGCGGACTTCGCGCAAAACCAAGCACATACTAGTGCATGCACGGACGTTTCCAAACAATATCGGGAAACGAATTACAAGGCATATAAGCACACACAAAATACAACATTAAAGTGCGAGTGTGAAATGTGACATGTGAAGAGTATGCACACAAATGCAAGTATGCTAAGTGTGTGTGTGCAATCTAAGTCTCTTCAAAGAAAACTAAGCATTAGAGATTATACCTTTTGCGTGCTTGTCCCTTGAGGTCTTGAAAGGGCCTTTGAGCTTGATCCTCAATCACCTAAACTACCCTTACACAATAAACCCCAACAAGTGGTTTGTCCACAAAATAAGCCAATCAATAAACGGGAACCTTACAGACCCAATCAACGAATGGGCTGTCAGACTCATCATTTGACAATGTGTTGTGACCATACCTTTGAGCCATTGTTGAGACCTTTTTTGACAGTTCTTGCAAGGTGAATTCTCGTCTATCGATCAGCTCTCTACTTGGCCCGAGTTGATTCCTTATGGTCATTCCTCAGTGAAACTATATAATACGTGTGTCTAAATTACCTAGGAGGGAGGGGGTTTGAATAGGTTTTTAATTAAGTTAATTACCAATTTTTCTTGATTACTCAATATTCAAAAATCACCCAAACTTAAACAAATACAATCAACTAAATTTAAGTGCAGAAAAACAATAAATTGCACGTTGATTGATTTACGTAAGAAACCCACAATTGGGAAAAACTCACGGGCTATTGTGCTAGCCACACACAGTCCTCAAATCCACTACTTGAATGAAAGTTTACAACCTAGGTTGACCTCAAGTCAAACCATACTTGGTCACTAACGCTTTCACTCTTCCAAACGGGCCTTTAATAGTGATTCTAGACCTACTTGCTTGTGCACTAAACCGTTTAGTCATAAGGCTTAACACTCAAGGAAGAAAACACAACCTAGGTCAACATATTTAAGCTTATCTAATCATGTGAAACTGTCAAACAATCCTAGACATCATGTTCCTACATGTCATATATAAAACTCAGCTATATAAAATTAATGCAATCCTAGATGCAATAGCTATCACAATACAACAACCTACAAACAACACAAAAATCTCAACTTGAAGCTAAGACACTACAAGAAAAATAGGGGTTTATGACGGTTAATAACCATCATAAAGTCGCGTTTATGACGGTTTTAAAACGTTGTACTTCGCGGCATCATAAATGGGGCATGACAGTTTTCAAAACCGTCATAAACTTACAACAGTTTAAAACCGTCATGAACCTATGACGGGTTTGAACTATCATTAACTTTGTTTTTTAATAAAAAAATAATAATTTATTTTTGAAATTCATTACCCTGCATTTTTTTTTTTACAGCATTACCCTACATATTTTATAATTTATAATTTCATTATTATACAATATTTTTGAAACAAATCAAATCCATTACAAAAATAGAATCCATAAATAACTTGTGCATTCTTTTACACATAAATCCAATATAGAGTCATAAACACAATATGTTTGATACATCACACATATAAAACAATATTACATTCGTTATGCTGCTAAATGACAATTCTTTGATACTTAAAGAAAAGAGCAGAAAGACTGTTAATATACCGAGAATGACTTTTGGAGCATGGTAATGTCGTGTATACATTGTAGTTCTCTGATCTTGATGCTCATAAGTTGTGCTTCCAAAACCAATCACCTTAATGGCACTTGACTTTGGCACTCGTTTAAAATACGAACTATCCTTTGGTGAGTGGGAAGAACTCTGCAAAATTTCAGGAACAGTTAGCAAAATAGCAAGATTCAAAATCTAACATATGAAGCAATATGTACATGAACACAAGAAAAGGAACACGAAAGTTGGTAAAATAGAATGATTCAAAATCAAACATAAGAAAAGAAACCCCAAATTACCTTGTAATTAGGAACTTTAACATACTCTGAAGAATCTAGGTGGATATTCTCAGGCTTCAAATCAATATGAATCAAGCACAAGTCATGCATGACTGCAAATATTAATGAAAATGAACAAAATTAGAAAGCTGAGTAGAAAATATAAAGGCATACTAATTTAACAACTTATGTAATTGATAAAGGTAAAATTCAAGGTCAAGAAAACATCTTTTGTAAAGATAATTATAGTAACCCAAAATACAACAGGGAAAACTAAAACCTCTCTAATTGTTAATTCAAGAAAATTTATCTCTAGAAACTCTCGTAAAAGCTATATAACAGAACCAAGAGAGGAAAAAAAAAAACAACAACATATATGATGGATGAAAAAAAAAAAAAAACTAGCTCAAGTAATTACTATACATGCTACACATTCCAAGAGTTGTCTGCCAATCTCACAAACAAGATCAATGGGAAATGAGCAATAATTGTTTTTTCATAGAAAATCGTATAAGCTTGGTCCAAGCTTCTCAAACACCTGTTAAAACCATTTGAATTCATCCAAAAAAATTTAACCCCCAAATTATTTGTAAATTGGGGAATCAATCTACCACAAATCAATCATATACTTACAATACAAATATGGTTACAATAGTCAAACCAATTCCGTATTTGTACATAACTACAAGGAATAAACTCATTTAAGCATTGATGTAAAATTTTGCAAAGTTCACTGCATATCCAGCACCATCAGTAAAAGGGGTCAGATATTAAACAAAGCATCAATACTCACCGGTTGCCACCTTTATCATGTTTGCCAAGTTGTTGCAGAACTTTAATTTCTATCATAGTAGCTTCACGATACTTCTTGATTCCACGCACAATTATTATTGCAACCATTTTTTTTCTTTCTCGATCCTAGCACTCTAAAACCTGGCCAAAGGTTGCTACAAAAGAAAAACAATCAATATTGGTCGCATGAAATAATATGAATTAACAAAAAATCGTAGAAAACAAAGTGAGTAGATTCTTAAGGATAAATGTACCTTCACCCATTTTGCTGTGGGTTTTATCTGTAATCAAAACAGAGAAAATTTATAAGAAATCAGATATAAGGGTGCTTTAAAAATACAAACTCATGACAGATCAAATCTCAGTTGTATATAAACAAATCAATGTTAAAAAAAATTGAGGATCTATAACAAGCTCAGTGTTGAGACATTAAAAATCATTAATTAAGAAAAATGAAGGTAAAGTGTAATTAAAAATCATTAATTGGGTCATGTATAATGTTCTATATGTTCATTGCTACTAGTCGAAATTCGCTTGCTTCAACAAGCTGTTACCTATTATTATGTAATCTATTATGTGTATTTTATTGTTGGTGGGTGCAGCGGTTTCATCCAGTTTTTGTTAAATTAAAAATCTGTCTAGAGATAAGATCTCCATTTAAAAATACATTGAGATGCATGCAATTATTGTTCACAACTCAAAATAGTTCTAGAAGTTGAAAAAGAATTTGGAGCTAGATAGAAGGTGTTTATCATGCACAACTCTTGCAGCTACAGGCTGCTGCAAATTGCAATTCAATACCGTTGATTGCTAAGACTTTTTTACTTGATATTAAGGCAAATGCCAAATGCCTTGGAAATAGCTAGCTTACTCAACACAAACATTACATGCATGAATTTGAACCAAACAGAAGAAAAGCTAGAGAATACTTGTCTATGTTTGGCCTCCAAAACAACCAACAAAACAAGGGAGATCAATCCAACCATATGAATATGAACATACGAAACTTCTCAATTAAACTTGCATTGATAAAAATAATACAAGTAAAATCAAACAAAACATAGTCATTGCAATTTCAAAAATTGAAAGAGTAACAACATAAATACCTTCAAATCAGTGTTAGCACAGAGTACTTTTGGAACCGAACTTGTGATCAAGAAATTAGCAGTCGAATCCTTCAAATTAGTAGTCAAATCCTGTCAATTGCAATTTCACAATATCAAATCAGCAACTAGCTAGATTGAAAAGCTCCCCTTTGTAGTATCTAAAAGAGAAAAATTTTCCAACTATCTATCTCGAAAGCTATAACCATGAAAAACCCAAATCAATGAACATAAATAGAACTCACATGCAAACAGTGTACATTTATAGTAAGCTTTGAACAAAACATTTTCACGAACACAAAACAGACTTATTTTACATGGTCAAGCAGAAAAGCAACAAACCAACTTTCAAAAGGAAACCAAAATCCAAAATAAAAATTCAAAATTTGGACGCATAACACAGTCAAGAGAATGGGGTTCTTCAAACAAAACCCCCAAGCTCATTTCATGAATCGCTTAAACTCAAGTTAAATACCTATTTGGCTTCTGAGTTGATCGATGGACCCCTTTAGCTTCTAAAGTGATCCTGCTCAAGTGATTTTTGCGCCTCAAGAAGTTGCTGTGTTATTTATCAGAAACTTTCTCGTCAGATAGTTGGAAAAGTTTCTTCAAATCAGCAGCGATTGAAATGAATCAAGACCAAAACTACAAGTTCATAGAACCCAAATCAAAGTCGGAGAGACGATGAAGTTTGACCAATTCGAAGAAACGAATGGATTTGAGAGATGAGAGTTAGGGTTCTTGATAGATATATTTGGGGTAAAATATCGATGGATGAATATGGCCGTCAAAAGTAAAGGTTAGGGATTTTTTGAAGAAAAGTTTATATTTATACATGAGTTAATGATTGTTTTGAAATATCATAAGGTTATGATGCTTTTTTAAAAACATCATGGAAACATGATGGTTTTTAAAAATCGTCATTGAGGCATGATGAATTTTAAAAACCATCATCACAACATGATGGTACTTAAAAACCATCATCAACTCATGACGGTTGCTAGAACCATCATGATTTTCCATCATCAATTAACATTTTTCTTGTAGTGAGAACTTAATCTAGATGCAACCAAGTCATAAAAAAGATTTCTTATTAAGCAAGAACACTAAGATGAATGAGAATGATGTTCTACTTACCAAGTGATGTGTGTTGATGATGACCCATACAAGCACATAACCTAGATGATGCTAGATGATGTAGAACCCATGAATGAATGATGGGTATTTGGGTTTTGGTCAATCAAGATTGAAGATTGAATCTTGGTGGCTTTTCTTGCAAGACACTCTTAAGCTTTCAAAGATGTGAATTTCTAAGCTCTAATTCAGCCAACAAGAGTACATAACATATATATATATATATATGAAGCCCTAGCCAAAGAGACATCGTTTTGAAGAATAAACTCAAAAAGGGTCAAAAACCGCAGTGCGTGCCGCGGTGTGGACAAAGTGTCCCTACCGCAGTACACACGGCATGGAGGCTCTGGAATGTTTCGCAGTGGAGACCGCTCCAGAGGCAAGGTGCACCAACCACGACATGCAAGGTGAAAAACATCAGAGGCTGCACCTGACATAAAAAATGGTATAGGTAAGGGAACCGGCAGCGGTTCCCACGGTGGTACTATTCGTGGCAAAAAGAAGAATTCTCTCTTTTCAACTCAACAAGACACACCTATCCTATATGAATGTTGTGCAAGTGTGAAGTGAGTAAAGAACATGCATGGGAAGATATAAACATGAATAAGCGCCAAGTATGTAACACACACACACACACACACACACACACACACACACACACACACACACACGCAATAGTATTCAATATGTGAAAATGCAATAATAGAAATGCAATATGAATATGTGTGTGTGTGTGCAACAAGTCTCTCAAAAGGGGCTAAGCACAAGTGATATACCTTCAATGAGCCATTGAGCTTGAAGGGCTTGGATTCTATTTAAGCTTGATCACGAGCAATGAAGCCCTAATCTACCCTTACATAATTAAACCCTAATTGTGGGTTGTTAATGAAATAAGCCAATAAAAAATAAGGAACTTACATTCGACGTTTATCTGCTCTCTCCATGTCATCGCCACCCTTTGACTTCGAATCTTCAACGCTTTCAGACCTTATTTGTTTAGCTCTTTCTGATCGGAGCCTCCTTCTCGGTCACTAATCACTATCCTTAGATGAGCTAGAATGGTATCTTTAGTGGGTGTTTCAGTGTGCCCTTTCCAGATTTGATATGGGCACACAAGTGTGATCTTGCTATTTTAGAGGTTCATTTTCATCCAATAAACCTTTTCCTTTTCACCGTCTCCTCTCTTCCGAAGTTTCGAGGGCATCTTGGAAGGTCCTACCTGAAGGTGGCTTTATTGGGACGTCTAGTGTTCCCATGTGGATTTCTGAACGCAGCCTCCCGGCTGGGTGATTTCCAGGCATGCTCATTGTCAGTTTGTGGGGTAAAGAGATCCCTGCACCTGCTAGTAAGGTGTGCCCAAACTTGGTAGCCTCATTAACCAGGTAGAGCAAGGGGGCCTGAAAGTGTTGTAGAGTCCTTAGAGCCGCTGTTCTGATGTCCGGTGCTATAATCGATAGTTTTCTAGTTGTTAACGTCTCGTGCTCGGTTATTCTAGCAATATCTGGGGGTTGCTGATCATTATTGTTTTTGGGATCTCCATCGGTGTTGTCTTTATCGTTGCTATTACTCATATCTCAAATTTATTCACAAAGATTCCTCGAAGTTGAGTTCTGCACCCCTTTCCTTCTAACGCCAATTGTTCATGGTGGTTTTTGAATTAGGAAAAGGCCACCCGTCCAACAATTATTATATGAACAATTGTAATATCGAAAGTTAAAGAAAAACACACAAGACATAGATTTTATGTGGAAAACCCTAAAAAGGAGAAAAATCACGGTTGCCGGAGTCGACGGAGAAGAATATCACTATGAATACTAGAGTTTACACCAAAGCTCGCTTTCTCTTGAAAGATCGCATATATCAGTCTATACAATGATTTTCACTGATATTTATATGGGATAATTGACTGTTGCCCTAATTGTTGTTGTGTGAATGACTAACTCTTTAATGAGAATTCTAGCGAGATTCTTGCGGAGTGATTCATTTAGGACTTGTTTCATGTTCTGTGCTTATCTTCTGGAAACTCTGATTCCCTTTCCTGATTAAAACTCTCCATTTCATGAGAGAAAATAGCTTTATTTCTCAACTGGAACATTATTCTTAGGTCCTGTATCTAATTGGATTTCTGCAGGATGTAGCGCATCTTAACAAGGCAATACTTCCTTGTTAGTCTATAATGGGTACACCTAAAATGAGTCCAAACCCAATCCCATGGCCTTGGTCCATGAAGCCTAACCCAACACTAAAGTTACTAATTGCAGTAGTAGTTATCTGTAGACAACTCCCTGTGCAGTTTCACTGACACCAAAGTCTAACAATATAAGAGTGTGTATAGGACTATGTATACAAATGATGTTGGTGCAAATCTACAATTGTATTACGTGAAAATACAAACCAATGTGTGCAGTAAAAATAAAGAGAGAAATACTAGAATCAAATACTTATACTATGATTAGAGTTCAAGTTCTTTTTTGGTGACTTGTTCCAAACCAGTGAAGAATCAAAGTTATAA
Organism: Acer saccharum; assembly: GCA_030490815.1. Lineage (NCBI taxonomy): Eukaryota > Viridiplantae > Streptophyta > Magnoliopsida > Sapindales > Sapindaceae > Acer > Acer saccharum. Next base: position 5,247,890 of record CM059871.1, read on the forward strand.
TTGATCTAGACAGAAGAAAGGTACTCGATAAATTCTTTCTTTAGGAATCAATATTTATTTATATTGGTATCAGAGTCTGAGTTTGATTTTTCCTGGTTAAATAGTTTTCTAGTCTATGTATTCCAAATGCAAAACAAAATGAGAAAGTTTTTTATAGAATAAATCCTTTTTGTTTAATGCATATGGATAAATTTATTTATTTATTTATTTATTTTGTAATTCTTATGTTATTATATATGATTTTGAAATGTTATGTTTTGCTGTTGATTAGAAGACAACATAGTAAGACCAGTATAGCTTTTACGAATTCATCATATGATCAATTATATATGCTTATAATACCATATGATCAATGCATTTATGATTAAAATGCCATGAAATATTGTTTATCTATTAATGAATTCATATGTACATGTTTTACTGTGATTTTAAGTTTTGATATGTGTAGAACATGTTTTTTTACATTCCAAATTCATTAAATCGCACGTTATATATGTGAATGATGCTATACGAATTGTTTTATTTGTGTTATATGCCATGAAAACATAAATTTTCGTATATGAACACTAAGAAATATAGCTCTAAAACCGAGACTTTAAGAGAGTCGTAGAGGGTTATAATCGTCATTATTAGTTGCGAATCTGGTACCATTAGAAACTAGACTTACCGAGCTTTCCAAAGACACCAAAAAACGCATAATTTGGTTTATTAACGAGTGAGAACATAGCAATTGAAAACTGGATTGGAACCAAATTTTTCTAGAAATTTGTTCTTGAGGTTGAAGATGATGAACAGTGCTACGTGCCATTAGGGCGGCGAGTGCCCATTGTAGGGAAAAAATAATAAATAAAAGTGTTACACGCAGCGGAAGCGATACTAAAGACGATTTAGTGACTTTTAAAATTTTTCCTTTATGAACCTTAAACCCTTTTAATTAATAAACATGCATATATATCAACAAAAGTAAATTACCTCTTGTCGCGTGATCCGATTGACTTACGTCGATGGTAATCCGCAAGACCTTCAATCCGAGCACGAACGTGGATCACCTAGGAGCGTGGTCTCCCTTTCCTTTGAATTGCAAACCTGTGAATGGACCAAACAAATACTTTCTTTTCTTTGTTAGTCACAAAACAATCAAAAGAATGTCAAAATTATTCCGGTCACTTTTGAGTTCTCAATCTTATGATCGAAACTCGCGTGAACCTAGATCGATATCGTATACACAAGCTTATTGATGTTTAAGCAATTGTATACTATCAAAGAATAATTTTTCACTCCTTTTTGTCTCTCTAGAATAAAAACTCTCTTAGAATTAAGAAGAAGAAGAAAGAAAATAAAAACTCAAGCACCAAAAAATTGATGTGGCCGAACCCTATAAGAACATATATATAGGTTGGCCGAATTTTTCTTCTTTTTCCTTTAGGGTTGCCGAATTCTATGTAGTATATGATTAGGGTTGGCCGAATTTCATCATGTCACTTATATAGGGTGACTAAAATTCAACCCTAATTCTTTTTAACTTTATAGACTTCAAACCCTAATCCAACTCTTTTATTTTTATTCTTTTATTTGACTAAATAAAAAAGACTCCTTATTTGATTAAATAAATAATACTAATTTATTTATTTACTTATCAAACAAGTCTTTTACTTTTAGGAAAGATTTGTTTCTTTAATTAAACAATTAATCAATAAATCAATTAATTCTTATTTAATTAAAACAAATGAAACAAAATAATATTTTTAGGTTAAAACATTAACCTAGCCGCCCCACTTATATAAGATTGGGCCTAATATTATTTTCCTATTTCATTTAATCCATTGGACTTTAAATAAAAAGCCCACATGTGAACCAGACCCATTCTTACTAAAAGAAACAAGCCCACATGTCTTTCATTAATATATTAATATAATTGAGCAGCCCATTACTTAAATAATGTGCAAATTATATTCTTAATATATTAAATGCAATTCTAGATGGACCCTTAAATTGGTCCGGTAGAATATATCAAGTGATCCATGCAAGTCCGTGTGGATTGGGGATCTTGGCGGGCCATCTAAATTTAAGCTTCAATAGACATAACCTAATCACAATCAACAAATGATTCACTTAGGTCCGATCCATTAATTTTAACTCATTCCACTAAAGAGCTAAAACTGAACTCTTAAATAAAGATAGAAAAGGAAGATGCTCCTCATTCATACCCTAGACAATCATATTGGAGATAGTGTATCCTCGTGATTAATATCAGTAATCGCCAAGAGTTCATAGACCGCCTATAACTCTCCAAGTTACCATATTTACTCATATGACCACGTTTTGAACTTGGATATTTTGACTTGTCCAGAAGCCATGTTTTCAATAGACACTATTGAAAACTCAACGTTGAGATTTAATATCCAATTACCTCAAAACATCCATATGATGATATTATACTCTCATTTAATTAAATGGAGCCACGATGTCCATATCTATAAATGAAGTCCTCTATCGATTAACAAATGAATATCACCAAATTATCGAGGATAGACTATGCGATATAATCGTACTCATTGATAACTCAAATGATATCACTTGCAACCATAAGTCCATCATTTATCTCAGGATTAAGATAGACTCTCCGATTGTCCTGATAATGAAAAAACTATTATTTATTGACGGTTTTAGATAAAGCTTTTCATTGTGATCCAGTCCAATGCACCCAGTGCACTAGATCCTTTTGCTCGAAGACACTCCGATGATTTTAGACTCATCATATCTCATTTGATCCCACTCAAATGCTAGCAAAAGAATTCTACAACTTTAACAAGATGAAGGTGCCCAACCTTTAACTTAAGTTGTGAACAATATTCAAGACTAACTAAAGAATTGTGTCTACCACATACATATCCAGATGTACGAACAATTCTTCTTTTCCCATAGTCTTTAGACCTTATGATTATTTACTTTGACAATTATAATATAAACTATAAATGCTATACGATTTGTTAAACCAGAAATCACTTTATTAATATGAAAAAGATTGTTAATTACAACATTACACTCTTGCTATTGAGCATAATCCTAACACCCTTCACTCCAGACCCAACTTTCAACATAAAGGGCATAAATGGAATTAAAATAACATTTGGAGTCGGACAGTGTTGGTCCGGTGATCGTACGATTCTGGGACGGTGGCACGTGGATTGCACACGCCTCTGGTGCACGTGGGCAACGTGCATAGCAATTCAGAGTAACTGTGCTGTTGAAACTGTTAGGATTATGCTCAATAGCAAGAGTGTAATGTTGTAATTAACAATCTTTTTCATATTAATAAAGAGATTTCTGGTTTAACAAATCGTATAGCATTTATAGTTTATATTATAATTGTCAAAGTAAATAATCATAAGGTCTAAAGACTATGGGAAAAGAAGAATTGTTCGTACATCTGGATATGTATGTGGTAGACACAATTCTTTAGTTAGTCTTGAATAATGTTCACAACTTAAGTTAAAGGTTGGGCACCTTTATCTTGTTAAAGTTGTAGAATTCTTTTGCTAGCATTTGAGTGGGATCAAATGAGGTATGATGAGTCTAAAATCATCGGAGTGTCTTCGAGCAAAAGGATCTAGTGCACTGGGTGCATTGAACTGGATCACAATGAAAAGCTTTATCTAGAACCGTCAGTAGATAATAGTCTTTTCATTATCAGGACAATCGGAGAGTCTATCTTAATCCTGAGATAAATGATGGACTTATGGTTGCAAGTGATATCATTTGAGTTATCAATGAGTACGATTATATCGCATAGTCTATCCTCGATAGTTTGGTGATATTCATTTGTTAATCGATAGAGGACTTCATTTATAGATATGGACATCGTGGCTCCATTTAATTAAATGAGAGTATAATATCATCATATGGATGTTTTGAGGTAATTGGATATTAAATCTCAACGTTGAGTTTTCGATAGTGTCTATTGAAAACATGGCTTTTGGACAAGTCAAAATATCCAAGTTCAAAACGTGGTCATATGAGTAAATATGGTAACTTGGAGAGTTATAGGCGGTCTATGAACTCTTGGCGATTACTGATATTAATTACGAGGATACACTATCTCCAATATGATTGTCTAGGGTATGAATGAGGAGCATCTTCCTTTTCTATCTTTATTTAAGAGTTCAGTTTTAGCTCTTTAGTGGAATGAGTTAAAATTAATGGATCGGACCTAAGTGAATCATTTGTTGATTGTGATTAGGTTATGTCTATTGAAGCTTAAATTTAGATGGCCCGCCAAGATCCCCAATCCACACGGACTTGCATGGATCACTTGATATATTCTACCGGACCAATTTAAGGGTCCATCTAGAATTGCATTTAATATATTAAGAATATAATTTGCACATTTAAGTAATGGGCTGCTCAATTATATTAATATATTAATGAAAGACATGTGGGCTTGTTTCTTTTAGTAAGAATGGGTCTGGTTCACATGTGGGCTTTTTATTTAAAGTCCAATGGATTAAATGAAATAAGAAAATAATATTAGGCCCAATCTTATACAAGTGGGGCGGCAAGGTTAATGTTTTAACCTAAAATATTATTTTGTTTCATTTGTTTTAATTAAATAAGAATTAATTAATTTATTGATTAATTGTTTAATTAAAGAAACAAATCTTTCCTAAAAGTAAAAGACTTGTTTGATAAGGAAAATAAATAAATTAGTTTTATTTATTTAATCAAATAAGGAGTCTTTTTATTTAGTCAAAATAAAAGAATAAAAATTAATGAGTTGGATTAGGGTTTGAAGTCTTAAAAGACATGTGTATTTGGGTGCAACACAACTCCTCTTTTGTAGAGGAAAATTGCGGCAACCCTAGTAGTATCACATGAAGAATTCGGCCACCCTAAAGGAAAGAAGGAAGAAAATTTGGCCACCTATATAAGTGCTCTTATAGATTTCGGCCAACAAAAAAAAAAAAAATGCTTGGTGCTTGAGATTTTATTTTTCTTCTTCTTCTTAATTCATAGAGAGTTTTTATTCTAAAAAGACAAAAAGGAGTGTTAGATTATTCTTTGATAGTATACTATTGCTTAATCATCAATAAGCTTGTGTATACGATATCGATCTAGGTTCACGCGAGTTTTGATCAGTAGATTGAGAACTCAAAAGTGACCGGAATAATCTTAGACATTCTTTTGATTGTTTTGTGACTAACAAAGAAAAGAAAAGTTTTGTTTGGTCCATTCACAGGTTTGCAATTCAAAGAAAAGGGAGACCACGCTCCTAGGTGATCCACGTTCGTGCTCGGATTGAAGGTCTTGCGGATTACCATCGACGTAAGTCAATCGGATCACGCGACAAAAGGTAATCTACTTTTTGTTAATGTATATGCATGTTTATTGATTAAAAGGGTTTAAGGTTCATAAAGGAAAATTTTTTTAAAAGTCACTAAATCTAATTTTAGTATCGCTTCCGCTGCGTGTACTACTTTTGTTACTTTTTCCCTACAGAAACATGGACCACCCAGAATGTGACACATGTCAGGGATGTGTCAACTATGACACGTGGTCCAATCCCATGATGACACGTGGCATAGACGTGTCTTACGAGAAAACAGTTGATTGTTTCCGTTTACCAGAGCAGTTTTCGGCAACGGTTACTGACGATTGAAACATTTACGGCGTTGGTCCATTGACCATACTAGTTTTCGATGTCGGTCCACCAACCAAACCTGTTTCCAGTGCCATCAAACCGGTTTTTGATGCCGTTTTCTAAAGACCGGCCTAAAATTTTTCAGTGATATTTCCAACATTCAAAAGGCAGTTTTCTGGTGATTTTTTTTTTCTATTAATTCCATTAATTAGTTTCGCTCCAATGGGAGTTGAATATATGCCCTTTAAATTTTTAAGTTCTCAATTTTAATAACAAATTACTAATGGTGTCTAATCTCATTTCTCTATAGATGGAGGGAATGAGTAACGAAAACTCATTTGATTCCATTGACCCTCAAGAGGAGTACTCACCACTGTTGGTGGAGGAATATTCACCATTGTCGGATGAAATGTCCACAGAGGAAAATACTATTAAAGAGTATTCACCTGGGACACTTGAGGAAGATGAAAGTCAATAATCTCTAATGATAGAGATGGATGAGTCAGAAATTGAATGGGAATGGATTTTACAAGTACTAAAGATTGAGTTCATAGAAAAACTAGAAAGTCATAAAATGGATTATAACACTAGGATGTAACTCTTAGGATGTATATAGTTTTGTAAATACTCCTTATTTGTAAAAGCTCTTTATTATTAATGAAATGGGATGTTCGTGCACATGATTTGCAACGTTTTATGTACTTGTGCTTATTTAATTATGAGTGTTCTAAATTGTAAAAGAAAATGTTAGAACTTATTTGCACGAAAACACTAATAAATATAAACTAGTGAATGTTATGGACTTGGATGATGATCGGGAGCCTTGACTCTTATTTTGATTCCTGTCCTAATATTCTTTTTGTTATATTTTTATGTGTAAGTTTGCCGCATAAAATTGTGCTGAGTGTGAAATTATTAGAAAAACATGCTAGAATAACCATCAATCAAAATATGTGTTAAATAAAATTTCAAGAAATGGCTTCTGCTTCTAAGTCAATTGTTGCTGAGTTGAACAAGGGAAAAAAGCTGAATGATGACAACTATGAGATGTGGCACCAAAAAGTTCAGCTAATCCTTAAAGAGTAAGAGGCTCTTGAAACTCTTACAAATACCATGGTTGCACCACCGAATGGTAGCTCTGCCCAACACATGAGAGATATGGAAACATATCAAACCTGGAAGAGGAAGAGCATTCTGGCTCACATAATGATGCTGAGTAGCATGACTGATGCTGTCATGTGAATATGAAGGGTTTGATACTGCACAAGACATGTGGATTGCGTTGAAAGACAAGTTTGGTGGTACTTCTACTACAAAGCTTAGGAGACTTAGAATTAAGTTTGACACCTATAGGAAGCGCAAGAATCATGATATGAGGCAGCACCTGAGAGAGATGTCAAACATGATACATGAATTTGTAAGTGCCTTAAGTTTGATTGGCTTATTTCGGTGACAAACCACATGTGGGGTTTGATGTAAGGGTAGCTTAGGCTTTTGATGGTTTGTGCTTTGCATAACCAAGTCCCTCTCAAGACCTCAAGAAAAGAAGCACCAAAGGTAAATTTGTAAGTGCTTACTTGCTTTGAAGAGATGTAGTTGCACACACTCACAACTAATGCATATCTTTAATGCTTGTATGTTATGTGTTTTTATATATGTACATTTATGTTTATTAATATCTTTTCATGCATGTTTATTTGATTGCATTTTGCTTGTTTTGCCTTAACATGTTTAGGCATTAGGATGCAAAGCCAGGGGATTTCGGTGCCTTGGTTCGGCGGTCGGTGGCCGCTGAATCAGGCTACCGAATTAAGACTAGTTAATCTGGTGTATTTTCGGCGCCCTTGGTTCGGCGATAAAGGGCCGCATAATATGGCCGCCGAATTCAGACTAGTGGGTCTGATTGTAATTCAGTGCCCTTGTTCGGCGGGCAGGGCCAAAATGAGGCCGCAAAATCCAAGTCAACGTGATCGTTGGTATTCGGCGCCCTTGTTCAGCGGTCACCGACCGTAGAATTAGGGCGTAGAATTTCCTGTTTCTAGGCACTTTTCCAAAACTCTGTCACTTCATTTTGGCTCCCTATATATATGCCTATTTGTCTTTAGGTCGAGTTTAAGAGTTCAAAAATCATATTTTTCCCTTACAATATTTTTCAAGAGATAAAAATTCACAAGAACTCACCTTTAAACACTCAAAGTCATTCCTTTGTGCATCAAAGTTCATCTAGCATCATCTATGACTATATAGGATGCATACATGCATGGTTTTGCAACATCACATCTTGCTTGGTAAGGTTTTCACTAATTTCATCTAATCTCAGTGTCTTTCTTAACAAGTCATCTGTTTAATTACTTGTATGCTCTTAGAATATATTCTAGATACAAGATAGAGATTGTTTGTGGTGTTTCGATTGAGTGTTGTTTTGTGATAGCTATACCTAGGATTGTTTAATCTAAGTTAGCTAAGCTTTATGCCATGTCATATAGCATTTGATATCTAGGATTGATTTAATTGTCATTTTATAATCCTAGATAAGCATTTAATGTTCCCTAGCTCTATTTGCATTTTGGATACCATATATATTCACATAGGCTATTTTATTTCTTCATTGAGAAGTAAGTCTTGTGGCTAAGATTGCTTAGGCCACAAGCAAATTGGACTAAGTTCACTTTTAAAGGTCTGCGAGTAGTAGTGGTGGGTTATAGACCGTGAGAGATTGAGGTCAACCTAGGTTGTAAACACCATTGCAATTAATTGATTCGAGGTTCATGTGTGGCGCACATAACAACCTATGGTTTTTCCTTGTTGAAGGTTTCCACATTAAAATCAAGTGTTATTTAAATTCCGCACTTTACACTTAATTTATTGCTTTGACTAGATTGAGGTTTTTTCGTAATATTGACTAATCGCGACAATTGGGTAATAACGATTAAAATCTATTCACCCCCTCTAGATAGTTTTATACACACCGTGCATTATTAGTTTCAGAATTGAACTCTGCAGGTCATGTTAGGATTCCCGTTGTTTTTAATTGGCTTATTTCGTGATCAAACCACATGTGGGGATGCTTTGTAAGGGTAGCTTAGATGTTGTTGTTATTGCTTAGGCCCTTTTGAAGATCTCACTATTGACAAGCACCAAAGGTAATATTCTAAGTGCTTACTTGTCTTGAAGAGATAGATGCACACACTCACAACTCATGCATATGTTTAATCCTTATATGTTGTGTGTCTTTTATGTGTGCCTTAATGCTCATGAACATCTCTTATTGCATGTTAGTTTGATTGCATCTTGCATATCCAATTGCCTTGTCATGCTTAGACTTTGGATTGCATTTTTGCATTGGGCGCCCCCAAAAGCGCTCTACAGAAGCGCTGTACGAACAGCGCCCATTGAGCGCTGTTCAGACCTGATCGATTTAATCGGTCGCTGTTGGGTCGCTGTTGGGGCGCTGTACATAGCGTTGTACAGAGCGCTGTACGTACAGCGCCACTCTGTTTCCTCGTGAAAACAGAGCAAGGGCGCTGTACAGGCGCTGTACAAGGGCGCCCTACGTACAGCGCCCAAGGCAAATAGTGGGCAAACTTATCAAAACGACCACACTTTGTTTTGGCCCCCTATATATATGCCACTTTGACTTTAGGTCAATCACAAGAGTTCATATTCAGATTCCATACTTAGGAGATTTTTCAAAGAGAAGAAAAATTCCAAAGAACTCATTTTTAATCACTCAAACACTTGTTCCATGATCATCAATCATCATCTAGCATCATCATAGATCATCTAGATGTCATCTTGCATGGAAACTTCATCATACTTTGCTTGGTAAGCTTTTCACTAATATCTTACATATTTTGTGTTTCTCTTATCTAGAAATCTCAATTTAATTACTTGTATGTGATTTTATATACTTTGAATACAAGATTGAGATTAGTATGATGTATGTTTGAGAAGTTGTATTGTGCTAGCATATTAGGTTTTTGTGCTTGATATTGATTAGCTAAACTAATTGACATGTCATTTAGTTTTGATATCTAGGATTGTTCTTAATTGCATATTAATCATCTTAGATAAGCATATAGGGTTTCCCTTGCTCTATGTTGCATTTTGGATATTTTCACATATTCACTTAGGGTTGTATTCTCTTCAAGAGAAGCTAAGTCTTGTGAGTAGCAATCGGGATTAGGTTGCTTAGATCGCAAGCAAAATCGGACTGGGTTCACTCATACCGGGATTAGGTAGGTGTGTGATTACTTCCGGGATTAGGTTGTAATCGTTTGCACATTTAGTGGATTCGAGGTTCGAGTGTGGCTTACTTACATAGCCCGTGGTTTTTCCCGTGAGGGTTTCCATGTAAAAATCAAGTGTCAATTTAATTTCCACACCATATTACACTTGCTTGTTTATTTTATCTTGAGGGTAATTTCATAATTTTGACTAACACGAAAAATTGGGTAAAAAGCGTAAAATCTATTCACCCCCCCTTCTAGATAGTTTTATACACACCGTGCATTAATTAGTTTCAATTGGTATCAGAGCGGGTTCCTAGACATACATAGTTGATCCTTGCTTATTTTGGTGTGTTTTGCATTTTGTGTGATTTTTGATCATTCATACATTTGCATTCATTTCATTCATTCATAAACACTATGAGTGGAAACGGTGGAAACGGTGGTAGCAACGAAGGTGCTTCTAGCACAAGGCCTCCACTTCTTACCGGATTGAACTATTCCCAATGGAAAGGGAAGATGGAATCCTACATATGCCAAATTCATGACCGTGCATGGATGGCGGTGGAAGATGGATATGATCTCCCTATGATGACTCCCACGGGTGGAGGAGAAGATGTTTTGAAGCCAAAGGCGCAATGGAACGCGCAAGAGTTTGAGGCTTCAAAGTGGAATAGGAAGGCGATGCATGCCATCTTGTGTGCTATGGACGAAAATCAATACAAGTTGATTCAAAATACTAGGATAGCTAAGGAAGCATGGGACATCCTAGAGATTGCACATGAGGGAACCGAAGTGGTGAAGGACTCTAAGCTTCAAGTCCTCCAAACTCAATTCGAGATGCTCAAGATGGAGGAGAATGAGTGCTTCAACGACTTCGAGATCAAGTTGATGGATATAGTCAACCAAAGCCATCAACTTGGTGATCCATATTCGGATAGGAGAATCAAACAAAAGATTATGAGATCTCTACCCGATAGGTTTGAATCTAAGGTGACGGCTTTAGAAGAAAATAGTGGATATAAGGATATGAAGCCGAGTGAGGTGATTGGGAGACTTCTAGCTTATGAGTCTAGGAAGGGGCCTATCTCCACACCCACTAAAAAGCAAAAAGGAATTGCTTTAAAAACCTCCAAGGATGAAAAGGAGGAAAAGAAGGTTGACTCGGATGAAGACCTTGCCTTGTTTGTAAAAAGGTTCAACAAGGTTGTGAAGTTTAGAAGGAAGAGCTTTGGGTCAAAAGGTCAAGATTTGAAGAAAAAAGGGCTCTTTCAAGAAGTTTGAACCTAGGCAAGAGAGGACCGAAAGGAAAGGGGTCCGATGTTTCGAGTGTGGTGGCATAGGTCATTTTGCCCCCGATTGTGCAAATCATGTTGAGAAGAAAAAGGGGAAAGTGATGGCCGCCACTTGGAGTGGAAGTAGTGATGACTCCTATGAGGGAGATGAGTCTTCGGATGATGAAGAGCTCATGGCTAATCTCCTAGCTTTTGCCTCCTCCCATAAAAGCAAAAGTGCTAGTGAGAGAGAGGAAATGAGTCAAGAGGAAAATGACTCAAGTGATGTAGAAAGTGATTCCTCCTCTAACTCCATGAATGGATTTATGGAGAAAAAGGAGTTTGCTAAATATCATGCCGAATTTAATGATTTAGCAATCAAGAGTACAAGAAAGATCAAGATGTTGAGAGAAGAAAATCTTGAACTTGCATCTCAAAATGACCACTTAAGTGAACAAGTGGAGAAATTCAAGAAGATGGAAGATAAGCTAAAAGAGGAGTTAGTCTTATCTAGGAGGAATGAGGATAGTCTAAAGAGGGAGCTTGAAGAAGTTAGAGAATCTATGACTAGGATGGATTCTAGCACCAAGAAGCTTGACCATATGCTTGGTGTTGGAAAGAGTCCATGTGACAAGAGGGGTCTTGGGTATGAAGATGACAAGAAGATCTCAACCTCTAACAAGACCATATTTGTCAAGAGCTTGAAGAAAGAAGAAACTTCACTTGTGCAACTTCCTAGAAAGAAGTTAGAAATAGGACAAAGTTCAAATGCTCAAGTGAAGATGGGGCCAAGAAGGCAACCTCAAGCTCAACCCCCTAGGGTTCCTCAAGCCAACATTTCTCCTCAAATGGCTCACAAAGGAAAGAGGCCTATCATGCAACCTCAAGCTTGGAAGCAACCTAGACCGGTTCAACAACGAAGACGCATTGAACCCTTTCATCCACAAAGACAAGGACAAGGTATGATTCCTTATTTTACTCCTATTTGTCACTTTTGTGGATTTGTTGGTCATATTAGACCACAATGCTTTCGCTATATAAAAATGTGCAAAACTAGAAGCATGATAGAGAAGAAAAAGAAAAGAGCCATGATGCATGTTCCTAGGAATAATAATATTGATTTGCATGATCCTAGGAATAATGGAGCACATGTACCAAAGACCACTAAGAAAGCTAAAATTGTTGCTAAGTGGATTAGAAAGAATGAAAATGTTTGCCATGTTGCACAAATAGCCTTGAAGGCAAATTCTTCTAATTTTTGGTATTTGGATAGTGGGTGCTCTAGGCACATGACGGGAAACAAGAGTTTCTTCGAGACTCTTGTTATGGAGGAAGGTGGATATGTCACTTTTGGTGATGGATCCAAAAAGAAGGTTGTAGGGAAAGGATCCATTTCTGTTCCCGGTTTACCCTCCTTATCCGATGCTTTATTTGTTGATGGCTTGAAAGCCAATTTAATAAGCATTTCACATCTAAGTGATGAAGGATATTCCGTTTTGTTTAATAAAAATGATTGCTCAATTCTAAAGCCCGATGGACAAACCTTATTGAAAGGTATGAGATCTAGCGACAATTGTTATTGTCTTGAAGCCAGAATAGTCTCAAACAATGTGTCCATGAATGAGCAAGTTGAGTTGTGGCATGAAAGACTTGGCCACATGAACTTTAGGGATTTAAGAACCCTTGGAAAGTTCGAGTGTGTATGTGGCCTCCCTAAGCTTGGGAAGAAAGCCAATGGTATTTGTGGACCTTGCCAACAAGGAAAACAAACCAAAAGCATGCACAAAAAGGGCAAGTATCTCTCCACCAAGGAGCCCCTAGAGCTTCTCCACATGGATCTCATGGGTCCTATGCAAACCGAGAGCTTAGGTGGAAAGAGATACATTTTTGTTTGTGTTGATGATTTCTCTAGATTTACATGGACATATTTTCTTAGAGAAAAATCCGAAACTTTTGATAAGTTTAAAATGCTTTGTACTAAATTGCAAAATGAAATGAATTCTAATATTAGAAGCATTAAACGGATTAGAAGTGACCATGGGAGGGAGTTTGAGAATGCCTCTTTTGAAAGCTATTGTGATAGCCTAGGCATCTCCCATGAGTTTTCCGCTCCTAGGACACCTCAACAAAATGGAGTTGTTGAGAGGAAGAATAGGGTCCTCCAAGAGATGGCCCGTGTGATGTTGCTTAGCAACAATGTCCCTAGGAACCTATGGGCCGAAGCCATCAACACGGCTTGCTATATAGGAAATAGAGTGTTCCTAAGGCCCGGTACTAGAAACACCTCCTATGAATTATGGAAAGGCAAGAGGCCAAATGTTAGCTACTTCCACACATTTGGGAGCAAATGCTACATTTTAAATGACCGTGATCAACTTGGCAAGTTTGATGCTAAGAGTGATGAGGGTATCTTTATTGGCTATGCCTTGAATAGTAGAGCCTATAGAGTTTTCAACTTGAAGACTCGAACCGTCATGGAATCATCAAATGTTGTCATTGATGATACAAGGCTCAAGTCCAAAAATGATGAGGAGGAGGATGTTTTAGAGGATGACTCTCCTTTGGAGAGGGTTGTGGTGACTCCCAATGTTGGGACATCTAATGAAGTCACACAACCTAGTACTAGAGTTCCTAACTTGGACTCTAATGAACCCGCTCCATGGGTTAGAAGACTCCATAACAAAGAAGATGTTATTGGAGATGTTAATGAGGGTGTTAGGACTAGGCGTCAAATAGCTAATCTAATTAGCTTTACATGCTACACCTCTCAAATAGAACCCAAAAAGGTTGATGAAGCCTTGAATGATGAATTTTGGGTTCTTGCCATGCAAGAAGAGCTAAACCAATTCGAAAGGAATGAGGTTTGGACTCTAGTTCCTAGGCCTAAGACCACTAATGTCATAGGCACAAAATGGATATTTAGGAACAAATCCGATGAGGATGGCAACATAGTGCGGAACAAGGCTAGACTTGTAGCACAAGGGTACTATCAAATTGAGGGTATCGACTTTGAGGAGACTTTTGCTCCCGTTGCCCGCTTAGAGTCAATTAGGCTTCTCTTGTCCATCTCTTGTGTGCACAAGTTCAAATTGCACCAAATGGACGTCAAGAGTGCCTTCCTCAATGGCTTCTTGCAAGAGGAAGTGTTTGTTGAACAACCTAAGGGGTTTGTGGATGCACACCACCCCAACCATGTCTATCGCCTCAAGAAGGCACTATATGGGTTGAAACAAGCACCGAGGGCTTGGTATGAGCGCCTCACTCAATTTCTTGTTGACAATAACTACACAAGAGGTAGTGTTGACAAGACACTATTCATCAAGAGAGACAATGATGAGCTTTTCATAGCTCAAATATATGTTGATGACATAGTGTTTGGCTCCACCAACAACACCAAGGTCCAACAATTTGTTGATGTTATGTCTCATGAATTTGAGATGAGTCTTGTTGGTGAGCTTAGTTACTTCCTAGGTTTGCAAATTAGGCAAATGAATGATGGGATTTTCATAACCCAAGCCAAATATGCTAAGAACCTAGTGAAGAAGTTTGGTTTAGAGAATGCCAAACGTTGTGATACACCCATGAGTACCACTTTGAAGCTAAGCAAGGATGCTAGTGGTAAAAGTGTGGAACAAACTCTATATCGTGGCATGATAGGTAGCTTGCTTTATTTGACCGCAAGTAGGCCCGATATATCTTTTAGTGTGGGTGTGTGTGCTAGGTACCAAGCGGATCCTAAGGAGTCCCACCTCTCTTCCGTGAAGAGGATCATTCGCTATGTGAATGGGACATCCAACTATGGGATTTGGTACTCTTTTGACACTAATGCTAGTCTAGTTGGCTTTAGTGATGCGGATTGGGCAGGAAATTGTGATGATAGGAAGAGCACATCGGGCGGTTGCTTCTTTCTAGGCAACAACTTGGTGTCTTGGTTTTGCAAGAAGCAAAACTCGATTTCCTTGTCCACGGCCGAGGCCGAGTACATAGCCGCGGGGAGTGGATGCACACAACTCCTATGGATGAAGCAAATGCTAGTAGACTACGGATTCAATCAAGGTACTCTCACTCTATTTTGTGATAACATGAGTGCCATTAATATTTCCAAGAATCCGGTTCAACATTCTAGAACTAAGCATATTGACATCCGCCATCACTTCATTAGAGAGCTTGTTGAAAATAAATGCATAGTACTTGAACATGTAGGTACTAATGATCAACTTGCGGACTTATTTACTAAACCCTTAGATGCTACTCGATTTAAAACTCTTAGTAGATCTATTGGGATATGTCTTGTGGAGTGATGTTCTATGATTGACCCCATATGGGAAACTCAAGCAAAGAGAGCTATTTTGCATTCTTGCAACTTGCAAAAAATTTGAAATAACTTATGCCTCTTCTTTTAATTGCTTGAGTAAGCTTGGTTGTACATATGTATATATGTTTTAAATTCTATAAGTGTGAACCTTGCTTATCTACAATCCATGTCATATTTATGTTCAAACATGCATTTTTGGACTAGGAGATTTACATAGGAAGTATGATGTGAATGACCTATAGTTATCTCCATGACATGATGATTCTTAATAACATGCTAATGAGAAATGAAAAAGCATGAAATTCATACAACATGCTCTCATGAAAAGCATGAATTGATGATTGCATATTCTTAAAATGCAAAACGTGTGTAAAAGCTAATGAGACTCAAAATGAATAAAGGATCTTGTATCCGTTCAAAGGAATTTACATTCCAAATGTCTCTCTTTCTTTATTAGTTGAACATGGTTACTATCATACGGATATTTTATCCGGAAAAATCTAATAGGGTGCAAAGTCGCTCATGCCATGTTTCGCTTATAAAGTTGGATATAGTTGCTCTTAAAATTGAAATCAATAATCTCTATATCCTTGCTTTTCCCATGACATTGGTGAAATTGGTTTGAATTCAAATTAGAAACCTTTGTCATTTGCTTTGCCAAATACCATTGTATTTTGGACTTGAATGCTATATGTCTTGTATGCAAAGCATGTTGGATTCACACATTTTCTCAAATAAATCTCCTTGTTTCTCTCAAATTAATTGAAGTGCATAAAGTGACTTATATGTATATGCATATCTTGCATGCTTCTATCTCTCGTTGCTTTGAGTGACCCGGTTGGGGACTACTCCTTTGCCTATATCATGACAAAAAGGGGGAGTAGGATATGGTAAGGGGAGTTGCAAAATATAGAAGCTTTTGTGCATTTTGGGGAGAACATACATTGAGGGGGAGTAACCCGTTGAGGGGGAGCATTGCATACACATACAGTTTCATAATGTTGAGCCTAAACTATAAATGCAAATGCTTGTTATTGTTCTCACATGATTAATCTCACACTTTACTTGTATTGGAAATGCTAGAAACTTTATTTTCAGGGCTTGATTGTTCTACAAGAGATTGAAGACTTGAAGTTGTTATTTTCTTATCTCTTTGTAATGTAGATAATCATTGTAGTCCCGTAGTTTCTAATTCTATGAGAGGAATCAATGTGAGTTGTGGTTTTGTCACGAAATAGCCAAAGGGGGAGATTGTTAGGATTCCCGTTGTTTTTAATTGGCTTATTTCGTGATCAAAACACATGTGGGGATGCTTTGTAAGGGTAGCTTAGATGTTGTTGTTATTGCTTAGGCCCTTTTGAAGATCTCACTATTGACAAGCACCAAAGGTAATATTCTAAGTGCTTACTTGTCTTGAAGAGATAGATGCACACACTCACAACTCATGCATATGTTTAATCCTTATATGTTGTGTGTCTTTTATGTGTGCCTTAATGCTCATGAACATCTCTTCTTGCATGTTAGTTTGATTGCATCTTGCATATCCAATTGCCTTGTCATGCTTAGACTTAGGATTGCATTTTTGTATTGGGCGCCCCCAAAAGCGCTCTACAGAAGCGCTGTACGAACAGCGCCCATTGAGCGCTGTTCAGACCTGATCGATTTAATCGGTCGCTGTTGGGTCGCTGTTGGGGCGCTGTACATAGCGCTGTACAGAGCGCTGTACGTACAGCACCACTCTGTTTCCTCGTGAAAACAGAGCAAGGGCGCTGTACAGGCGCTGTACAAGGGCGCCCTACGTACAGCGCCCAAGGCAAATAGTGGGCAAACTTATCAAAACGACCACACTTTGTTTTGGCCCCCTATATATATGCCACTTTGACTTTAGGTCAATCACAAGAGTTCATATTCAGATTCCATACTTAGGAGATTTTTCAAAGAGAAGAAAAATTCCAAAGAACTCATTTTTAATCACTCAAACACTTGTTCCATGATCATCAATCATCATCTAGCATCATCATAGATCATCTAGATGTCATCTTGCATGGAAACTTCATCATACTTTGCTTGGTAAGCTTTTCACTAATATCTTACATATTTTGTGTTTCTCTTATCTAGAAATCTCAATTTAATTACTTGTATGTGATTTTATATACTTTGAATACAAGATTGAGATTAGTATGATGTATGTTTGAGAAGTTGTATTGTGCTAGCATATTAGGTTTTTGTGCTTGATATTGATTAGCTAAACTAATTGACATGTCATTTAGTTTTGATATCTAGGATTGTTCTTAATTGCATATTAATCATCTTAGATAAGCATATAGGGTTTCCCTTGCTCTATGTTGCATTTTGGATATTTTCACATATTCACTTAGGGTTGTATTCTCTTCAAGAGAAGCTAAGTCTTGTGAGTAGCAATCGGGATTAGGTTGCTTAGATCGCAAGCAAAATCGGACTGGGTTCACTCATACCGGGATTAGGTAGGTGTGTGATTACTTCCGGGATTAGGTTGTAATCGTTTGCACATTTAGTGGATTCGAGGTTCGAGTGTGGCTTACTTACATAGCTTGTGGTTTTTCCCGTGAGGGTTTCCACGTAAAAATCAAGTGTCAATTTAATTTCCGCACCATATTACACTTGCTTGTTTATTTTATCTTGAGGGTAATTTCGTAATTTTGACTAACACGAAAAATTGGGTAAAAAGCGTAAAATCTATTCACCCCCCCTCTAGATAGTTTTATACACACCGTGCATTAATTAGTTTCAGGTCATACCTTAATTGATGAGCAACAAACTCAAGCAGTAATCCGATCTCTTTCTAACAACTGGGAAAATATAAAGATCAACATGACCCATAATGATAACATCAAAACTTTTGATGATATATCACGTCATGTTGAACTGGAAGATGAGCATCTAGAGGCAGCTAAGGCTTCTAGTTAGCTTTACATGGCTGAATCCAGCAAGCGCAAGGCTATAAGCTACAGGCTTTAAGCGTAGGGGAAAGAAAGGGAACTTCCCAAAGGGAAAAGGGAATGGTCCTAAAGAGAATTTCAAGAAAGGTGAGACAAGAAATTAGAAAAGGGGCAAAAGTGCTGGAGTCAAGAAGGATAAAGCCAAATTAAAATGTTTTAATTATGGCAAACTGGGTCATTTTGCTTGTGAGTGCACTAAGTTAAAAAAGGTACGATCCAATTCAATAACTGATAACTATACTTTGGTTTCTAGTTCTGTTTTTCTCACTGAATCTCGTCCTTTGTGGACTATAAATTCAAGAGCCACAAACCATATAGCTAGAGACAAAGCAGCATTCGTAGAATTTCATCGGATCAGTCAAGGGACTATAAGGATTTACGTGGGGAACAACTCTAGAGTTGAAGTGAAAGGTATTGCAAATTGATGTTGCATGGTGGACAAGTACTTTATCTCCATGATGTTTTATATGCTCCTAGAATTCGATGAAATTTAGTTTCAGTTATTATCCTTCTAGGCTTAAGTTATGAATTAAACTTTTATGGTGTTTGTATGGATATTGTTTTAAATTCTGTTTGTGTTGGTATTGGATATTTGCTTAATGGTTTTATTGTATTAAATACCGAATTAGACGGTTTTAATTATAGTGATGGTTGTTTTTCTTTAATTGCTTCCGCTAATGATGTCAATGTTGATATGAACACTTAGCATGCTAGACTGGGTCATATTGGCTAGGATAGAATGAACAAATTGGCTAGAGAGGGCCTTTTAGGTTCATTTAATAAGATAGAATTACCTATTTGTGAAAATTGTCTAGCTGGAAAAATAACTAGAAATTCATTTGGAAAATGAACTAGGGCTAAAAATCCATTACAATTAATTCACTTTGACATTTGTGGTCCAATGAGTGTAAAAGCAAGGCATGGTGTCTCATATTTTATTACATTCATAGATGACTTTACCAGTTTTGGTCATGTCTATATGATTTCTCATAAGTCTGAATCATTGGATTGTTTCAAATTATACTTGAACTTAGTAGAAAATCAATTAGATAAAAGGGTTAAAGAATTATGTACTGATGGGGGATGTGAATACCTTTCAGAATAGTTCAAGGAATTGTGTATTGAAAAAGGTATACAAAGACAATTAACTATTCCTAAGACCCCATAACAAAATGGTATGGCAGAAGGAGGAATAGAACATTACTTGAAATGGTTAGGTCTATGATGGTGCAAGCAAATCTCCCAGTACATTACTGGTAGGGATAGGAATGGATCCCCAATGGGGCGGGGGAGGGTCCCCCCACCCCACCCTTATTCCTAAAACCTTCCCCCACCCTTGCCCCCAAACCCCATTTGGGGGAACTAGGAATATGGGTGTTTGGGGGGAGGTTCCCTTGCCCCCACCTCCGTCCCCCATTTATAATCCTACAATTTTTTAATTCGAAATCCAAAATTTAGAATTTAGAATTAGGAATTTGATCAAACCAAACTTTTGTTTCACCCTATTTCAATATCCAATCCAATAATTAACAAAATATACAATCTAAAATATATAATTGATTTAATTTAATCCAAAATTAATACAAATAACTATAATAATATAGTATTACACATAAAAGTCTAAACAAATTTAAAGCCTTCGATCAATCTAAAATATGAGTAACAGACTAATAAAGTTAGAGTTTTTTTAATTTTTATTTTTTTAAAGAAAATAAAATTAAAAATAAATAAATAAATAAATAAAAATATATGGGGGAAATGAGGGAATTGGGGCCCAACCCCCAACCCCACCCCAAAACCCTATTTGGGTGCAAAATTTGCCCCCAAATGGGGGTGGGGCTTCGTGGGGGAAATTCCCATCCCTAATTACTGGGGAGATGCCTTGTTAACTGTCACATATTTACTTAACCGAGTTCCTATGAAGTCAATCGACTCCACACCTTATGAGTTATGGACAGGAAGGAAACCTAACTTAACTTATTTGTGACAATGAGGGTGCACGGGTTACGTACATGATCCATCCAACAAGTATAAAAAATTGGGTGCAAGAGGAAAGAAATGTATTTTTGTTAGATAATCTGAGCATTCAAAAGGATATGTACTCATAGGTGAAAACTTGGATGGAAGTGTTGTAAGTTCCTCATATTTTGATTGGCTTATTTTGTTGACAAACCACATTTGGGGATGATTTTATAATGGGTTGCTTAGGTCCTCGATGGCAAGCTTCCAAGCATCTCCGTGATTTCAAGAGCAAGAGCTGACTTGCCTCTTGAAGAGATTAGTTGCACACACACACTTCTCATGCATGCCTTAGTCTTCTTGCATTTGTGTTCATTGCTTAATGTGTGCATTCTCTTCACACTTCACACTTGCACCTCTTTGTTAGATTTTTATGTTTGATCATGTGTCATGTAATTCGTTTCCCGAAGTTTGTTCATAAACATCTGCACTTGCGCGATGTTTGACATCAGAGAAGTCTTTCTCTTCTCTTGGACTTGTTTTCTTAGGTCTTGATGAATCAGTGTGCTGGTCTTTATACCCACGCATCTCCAGCACACGGTGTTAGACGTGTGTTGCTCGATCAACGCAGCACTTACACAAGTTGAGCATAGGAATTGCATTGGTAGTGCTCTACTCGACCAGCGTAGCACCAGCGCATAGTGCGGTTTCTGGGTGTTTTTTTTTTTCCAAAACCACGCAGCTTTGTTTTTCCCCTTTATATATGTTCTCTCTTCTTCCTAGCTCGTTTTTGTGAGCTTAAAATCTGACCTAAGTGAGAGAAAGCATTCTTTTAAAGAGAGAGACTCCAAGAACTCACCTTTACTCAACCAAACACTTTCCCATGAGCATCTAGCATCATCCTAGCATCATCCAAGCATGGGTCTTCTTGTTTTCTTTGACTAGGTAATTTATACATGCCCTAGAATCTCTTGTTTCATTCTTATGACATGTTTGCCTAGGATTAGCATTTATTTGTTAATTAAATGCATGTCTCCTTGTTTAATGTTGTTTCTAACATGTTTAAGACATTGAATGTTGGTTGAGTTTAATAGCTAGCATTTATGACCATTTTGCCCTCTAGCTAACTCTCCATGCTTTGCATTTAGACATTGTTGATTATGACTCATTGATTGCATTTATTGTCTTTGCCATGTTTAATGACAACTTGTGTTGATTGGCTTTTGTTTGATGACTAGATTTTAGATTCTCATATATATATATATCTAGTTAGGTCTTTATGAGCTTTCTGAAACTAATACGCGGTGTGTACTAATATAAAGCTAGAGGGGGGGGGGGGGGGGGGGGGGGGGGGGGGGGGGGGGGGGGGGGGGGGTGAATAGATTTTATCAAATATTACCCAATTTTCGCATGCAAGTCAATTTGACGAAAATGCCCCTAACTAGTCAAAATAATATATCAAGTGTAATATGTGCGGAATTTAAATAACACAAGATATATACGTGGAAACCCAACCACTGGGAAAAACCACGGGCTGTATAGTGCGCCACACTCGGAACTCGAAATCACTAATTGAAATGAAGTTTACAACCTATGTAGACCTCGTCTAACACTCCGGTCTGTAACCCCTCACTTCTACCCAGCGGGCCTTTATTAGCAATCCTATTCCAATTTGCTTGAGGCCTAAGCACTCTTAGCCCCAAGACTTACTTCTCAATGAAGAGAAACAACCTAAGTGAATATGTATGAATATTCAAAATGCAAATTAGAGCTAGGTTACTCTATATGCTTATCTAGGATAATGAATTTGCAATTAAAACAATCCTAGATATAAATGGCTAGATGACATGTCAAATAGCTTAGCTAATCAAGATTAATTAAAAACCTAATTAACTATCACAATACAACACCCAATCATTTTCATCACAAATAATCTCTAACTTGTATCTAGTATATAATCAAAAGCATACAAGTAATTAAAGAGATGTATTAATATGGAAAACACTAAAGAGATATGAAATTAGTGAAGAACATACCAAATAAGATGTGATGATTCAAAACCATGCATGGATCAATTCTATGGAGGCATAGAAGATCAAATATGAAATTTGATGCAAAAGTGGTTTGATTTGAGTGGTTAAAGGTGAGTTCTTGATTTGATTTTCTCTCAAATCTCTCTTTCTCTCTCAAGAATATGGAGCCTCTCTCTCTAGGGTTTGATTTTGTGGCTCTACTCTAAAAATGATGAGAAAGATATGTATTTATAATGCCCAAATGAAACTACGTCGTTTTGGAAGAAATGGAAAAAGTATGGGCATTTTCGCGGTACTCGCGTCAGTGCAGCGACTCAACATTCGAGCACTTCGAAACATGACCAAACGACATCGAAACCTTTCATATAATATATCGTTGGAAAGGTATGGATGTCTACTTTCTACTCGTTTTTACAGAATGGAATTTTGATGTCTGTAGAAAAAGTTATAGTCAATTGAGTGACCAAAGGTCAGAAACGGACAACAACAGAGTTGCCCTGTTTTGGTTGTAACTTTGGAGATTTTAAAACCAATCCAAACGGTCATGAAATATTACGAATAATATACCGTTGGAAAGGTATGGGTGTCTAGTTTGTACAGAAATTTTCAAAACTCATTTTGAAGCTTTGTGTAAAAAGTTATGGTCACAAGACCATGCAAAGGTCAGTTTTGAAAACACTTAAAACATTGAAATCCAATCTTTTAAAACTAGACACCTTACTCCAATCAACCAAACCAAAACTACCACTTATCCAAGAGAAGAATGAGACCTTCTCAAGTGGTCAACCATCGCGCTAAGACATGCACACCATCGTGCAAGCGCGGACGTTTCCGATCACACAAACGGAAACGAATTACACCACACTTAAGACTAATCATGAAGTGCAAGTGTGGGTATTGAATGCATCCTAATGCCTATCATGTCATGGCATTTCATAGAACAAGATGCAATCAATTTAATGCAAGAAGAGATATTGAATAATCAATAAAGCACAATGCACACAAATATAAACGCAACATTCAAGAATAAGAGTTATGCATGTTGTGTGTGTGTGCAACTATATCTCTTCAAGGTAAAGTAAGCACAAGATATATACCTTTTGTGCTTGTCCTCTTGAGGTCTTGGAAAGGGTCTTTGATCTTCAACTAATCACCTAGACTACCCTTACAACCAAACCCCAACATGTGGTTTGCCCACGAAATAAGCCAATCAACTAAAGGGAATCCTTACAATCTCCCCCTTTGGCTATTTCGTGACAAAACCACCACTCACAATGATTCCTCACAACAAAATAGAAACTACGGGTCTATAATGATATTCTACAATACAAAGAGATAAGATAAAATAATCTTGAAGTCTTCAATCTCTTGTAGAATAATCAATCCCTGAAAAACAAGGTTTCTATACGTTCCAATACAAGAAAAGGTGAGATGAATCAAGTGAGATCAAACAAGCATTTGCATTTAAGAATTTAAGTACAACATCATGCAATGTATGTATGTGCAAATGCTCCCCCTCAAAGGGTTACTCCCCCTCAATAAGTATTCTCCCCAACATGCACAATTGCTACTACAATTTGCAACTCCCCTTACCACAACCTACTCCCCCTTTTTGTCATGATATAGACAAAGGAGTAGTCCCTCAACCGGGTCACTCAAGGCAAAGAGAGATAGTAGCATTCTAGATATTTGCATAATCAATATAAGTCACTTTATGCAATCTCAATTAATTGGAGAGAAACAAGGAGATTTATTTAAAGAAAATGTGTGAATCAAAAAATGCTTTGCATACAAGACATGTAGCATTTAAGTCCAAAATACCATGGTATTTGGCAAAGCAAATGACAAAGGTTTTTAATAAGAATTCAAACCAATTTCACTAATGTCATGAGAGAAGCAAGGATATAGGTTTTCATTAATTTCAATTTAAGAACAACTATATCCAACTTTATAAGCCAAACATGTCATGAGCGATTTTGCACCCTATTTGATTTTTCCGGATAAGATATCCGTATGATAGTAGACATGTTTAACCAATAAAGAAAGAGAGACATTTGGATTTTAAAATCCTTGAATGGATACACGATCATTTTTCATTTGAGTCTCATAAGCTTTTTCACACACGTTATGCATTTAAAAATTGCAATCACCAAAACATGCTTTTCAAGATTAACATTTAGCATGTCATTTAGCAATCATCATGTCATGGAGATCATTATAGGTCATTCAAATTATATCCTATGTAAATATCTCCTAGTCCAAAAATGCATGTTTGAACATAAATATGACATGGATTGCAATACAAGCATTGATCACACTTATTGAATTGAAAATATATATACATATGTGCAACCAAGCTTACTCAAGCAACAAAAAGAGAAGCATAAGATATTTCAAATTTTTTGCAAGTGACAAGAATGCAAAAATAGCTCTCTTTGCTTGAGTTCCCCATATGGGGTTAGAATCAACCTTCATCAATGAAGGCGATGAGGTCCTATGGACCTACCAAGTCCATTGGACTTAGTTGAACCTTTTTGAGACTTATTAGTCTCGTAGCAAGCGGGTTCATTTTTCCTTATCCACATAGATATGACTTTTTTGGTCTTAGTGGTTAAGGGTTGCATGTCATTCACTAACCTAGGATTATTGACAAAGGATTTCCTAGGCTCATGCAAATGGGCTTTTCTTAGCCTCTTTTTCTCTATCATGCTATTAATCCTACAATGCTTAATGTACTTAAAGCACTTAGGCCTAATATGCCCATAAACACCACAATAATGACAAGTTGGTACAAAGTAAGAATTCATACCATGTCCTTGTGAAGTCATTGGAGACTCATCATGCATTTGATGTCTCCTTTGGTGTTGAGTCGGTTCATGTCTTCTATGTGGTTGAACCGGAATGGGTTGCCTCCTTGGATGAGATAGCATGTTTTGCCTCTTCACATATTGAGTCATTTGTTGAGGAGAGTTGACTCGAGAGGCACTAAACCGTTGAGCTTGGGGTTGTCTTGTTTTCACCACCTTCACTTGTGCATTTTTCGAACATTGTCCTAGTTCTAACTTCTTCCTAGGAGTTTGCACCAGTGACGCTTCTATCTTACCCAAACTCTTCACAAAGACGGTCTTCTTAGGAATAGAGCAATCCTTGCTCACTTCGAATCCAAGACCTCTTTTGTCACAAGGGCTTTTTCCTACACCAAGTATGTTGTCAAGCTTCTTGGTGCTTATGGTCATTCTAGTCAATGACTCTTTGGCTTCAACAAGCTCTCTCTTCAAACCCTCTTCATTCCTCTTAGACAAAGCTAGCTCATCTTTTAGCTTGTCTTCTTCCACCATGGATCTTATCACTTCATCATTCAAGTCGTCAACCTGAGTTGAAAGCCTAAGTAGTTCTTCCTTTAACCTTTGAATCTCTTTTTCATTCTTTAACTTAGAGCTTTCAAAACTTTCAAAGTTGTCCTTAAGATCCATCTTCTTAGGAGGTGAGGTGGTCTACTTCTTCTTAGGAGGTGAGGTGGTTAATTTAACAAATCTCCTAAATCTCTCTAGTAAGAGAGGCATCTCCTCAACGGAGTCAATATCTTCTCTCACGAAATCACTCATAGTGTTTGCGTTGAATGAATGCAAATGAGAAGAATGCAAAATGTATGAAGAAATCAAACAAACATACAAAATGCAAAACACACCAACAATGAGCAAAGGATCACCTAAGTATATCTAGGAACCCGCTCTGATACCAATTGAAACTAATACGCGGTGTGTACTAATATAAAGCTAGAGGGGGGGTGAATAGATTTTATCAAATATTACCCAATTTTCGTATGCAAGTCAATTTGACGAAAATGCCCCTAACTAGTCAAAATAATATATCAAGTGTAATATGTGCGGAATTTAAATAACACAAGATATATACGTGGAAACCCAACCACTGGGAAAAACCACGGGCTGTATAGTGCGCCACACTCGGAACTCGAAATCACTAATTGAAATGAAGTTTACAACCTATGTAGACCTCGTCTAACACTCCGGTCTGTAACCCCTCACTTCTACCCAGCGGGCCTTTATTAGCAATCCTATTCCAATTTGCTTGAGGCCTAAGCACTCTTAGCCCCAAGACTTACTTCTCAATGAAGAGAAACAACCTAAGTGAATATGTATGAATATTCAAAATGCAAATTAGAGCTAGGTTACTCTATATGCTTATCTAGGATAATGAATTTGCAATTAAAACAATCCTAGATATAAATGGCTAGATGACATGTCAAATAGCTTAGCTAATCAAGATTAATTAAAAACCTAATTAACTATCACAATACAACACCCAATCATTTTCATCACAAATAATCTCTAACTTGTATCTAGTATATAATCAAAAGCATACAAGTAATTAAAGAGATGTATTAATATGGAAAACACTAAAGAGATATGAAATTAGTGAAGAACATACCAAATAAGATGTGATGATTCAAAACCATGCATGGATCAATTCTATGGAGGCATAGAAGATCAAATATGAAATTTGATGCAAAAGTGGTTTGATTTGAGTGGTTAAAGGTGAGTTCTTGATTTGATTTTCTCTCAAATCTCTCTTTCTCTCTCAAGAATATGGAGCCTCTCTCTCTAGGGTTTGATTTTGTGGCTCTACTCTAAAAATGATGAGAAAGATATGTATTTATAATGCCCAAATGAAACTACGTCGTTTTGGAAGAAATGGAAAAGGTATGGGCATTTTCGCGGTACTCGCGTCAGTGCAGCGACTCAACATTCGAGCACTTCGAAACATGACCAAACGATATCGAAACCTTTCATATAATATATCGTTGGAAAGGTATGGATGTCTACTTTCTACTCGTTTTTACAGAATGGAATTTTGATGTCTGTAGAAAAAGTTATGGTCAATTGAGTGACCAAAGGTCAGAAACGGACAACAACAGAGTTGCCCTGTTTTGGTTGTAACTTTGGAGATTTTAAAACCAATCCAAACGGTCATGAAATATTACGAATAATATACCGTTGGAAAGGTATGGGTGTCTAGTTTGTACAGAAATTTTCAAAACTCATTTTGAAGCTTTGTGTAAAAAGTTATGGTCACAAGACCATGCAAAGGTCAGTTTTGAAAACACTTAAAACATTGAAATCCAATCTTTTAAAACTAGACACCTTACTCCAATCAACCAAACCAAAACTACCACTTATCCAAGAGAAGAATGAGACCTTCTCAAGTGGTCAACCATCGCGCTAAGACATGCACACCATCGTGCAAGCGCGGACGTTTCCGATCACACAAACGGAAACGAATTACACCACACTTAAGACTAATCATGAAGTGCAAGTGTGGGTATTGAATGCATCCTAATGCCTATCATGTCATGGCATTTCATAGAACAAGATGCAATCAATTTAATGCAAGAAGAGATATTGAATAATCAATAAAGCACAATGCACACAAAATATAAACGCAACATTCAAGAATAAGAGTTATGCATGTTGTGTGTGTGTGCAACTATATCTCTTCAAGGCAAAGTAAGCACAAGATATATACCTTTTGTGCTTGTCCTCTTGAGGTCTTGGAAAGGGTCTTTGATCTTCAACTAATCACCTAGACTACCCTTACAACCAAACCCCAACATGTGGTTTGCCCACGAAATAAGCCAATCAACTAAAGGGAATCCTTACACTTTCATATAGACATTTTGATATCTAGGATTGCTTTTATTGCCATCATTTAATCTCTAGATAAGTATTTCGTGTAGCCTAGCATAAATTGCATTTTGGATATTGTTAAATATTCACATAGGTTGTTTATCTCTTCATTGAGAGTTAAGTCTTGTGGCTAAGTGGTTAGTGCACAAGCAATTGGTCTAGAATCACTATAAAAGGCCCGCAGGGTAGTAATGGTGGGTTAGTGACCGAGAATGGTGTGACTAGAGGTCAACCTATGTTGTAAACATCATTACATATAGTGGATTTGAGAACCATGTATGGCTAGAAGGATAGCCCGTGAGTTTTCCCAATTGTGGGTTTCTCATGTAAATCAATCAACGTGTTACTTATTGTTTATCACACTTTAATTTTGTTGATTGTATTGGGTTAATTTTTATAATATTGACTAATCTGAAAAGTTGTTAACTAATTGGATTAACAACCCATTCACCCCCCCTAAGTTGTTTAGACACACGATTATATATTTCAGGTGTGACTGAGATCACGAGATGTGAATAAAGACCTTCTGTCCCTAGTTGGAGTGATACTCCACTAAAAGTAAATATAGATCTACCTAGATCTTCTGTCTCTAGTGGGAGTGATGAGGTTGTTGATACAACACTTTTAGATTTACCCACTTGTAGAAGCAACCGTGAAGCTGTCCCACGTCGTCGTTTTGAGATTGAAGGGGAAGCGTTTATGGTTGCTTCGCATGATGTTGATGAGCCTAAAATGTAAATGTGGTTCTCAACTCACCCGACAAGGAATTATGGATTAAAGCCATGCAATAAAAGATGGATTCAATGAAAAGTAATCAGTCTGGGACTTGGTTGACTTATTGTCTGGACGAAGAGCCATTAGAAACAAATGGGTTCTTCGCATCAAATGAAATACGGATGGCGCAGTGGAGAAACATAAGGTGCGTTTAGTCGCAAAGGGTTATACCCAAAAGAGGATATTGACTTTGAAGAAACTTTTTCCTTTGTTGTTAGGTTTGCTTCAATACGCCTTATTCTGACAATCGCTTATTCTGGCAATCGTTGCACATATGGACCTAGAATTACATCAAATTGATGTAAAAACAACATTTCTCAATGGAGAACTGGATGAATAAATTTATATGGAACAACCAATAAAATTTGTTTCAAAAGGCTAGGAGCCTAAAGTTTGTAAGCTCAAAAGGTCAATATATGGTTTGTAACAATCATTTAGACAATGGTACCTACGGTTCCATCAGGCAGTTATGTCTTACGGGTTCTGTATGGTTGAAGAGGAGCATTATGTGTACATAAAACTGGATAAAGATAAGTATTTGATGCTATATCTATATGTGGAAGATATTTTATTGGCTGGAAATTGTAAAGAGTATGCGTTGGCCATTAAGAAATGGTTATCATCGAATTTTGAGATAAAGGACATGGATGAGGCTGCCTATATATTAGGAGTCAAAATTACAAGAGATCTTTTGAAGAAACTATTTGCTCTGTCGCAAGAGCCTTATTAGTTCCTCAAAGTTTGATTGGCTTATTTCGGTGACAAACCACATGTGGGGTTTGATGTAAGGGTAGCTTAGGCATTTGTTTGTTGGTGCTCATGCATAACAAAGGCCCTCTCAAGACCTCAAGAGAAGAAGCACAACAAAGGTAAAATTCTTGTGCTTACTTGCTTTGAAGAGATCTAGTTGCACTCACTCCAACTCATTCATATTTCTAATCCTTGTATGTTATGTGTATTTATATGTGTGCATTCATGTTCTTGAATATCACTTCTTGCTTGTTTTTAAATAATTGCATCTTGTACATTGTAATGCTATGACATGTTTAGGAATTAGGATGCAAAACCATGCCTTTAGTAGCTTAAGCCTTGCATGGTACAGGAGACCGCTGTCGGAATCTGCAGCGGTAGCCACAGGGGTGCGTTGCTTTGTTTCGCATCTCTCCTGATCGCTGTGGTTTTCTACAGCGGTAGGCACATCGTTTTGTGCCCAGTGCATACCACTGCCATAACCGCTGTGAAAGCTACAGTGGTTGGCGCATCGGTTTCTATACCTAATGCGTATTTTAATAATTCGAACCACTGTGGATATCGCTGCGGCTTTAGCAGCAGTACCCGCAACGGTTTGCCTTGTTTTTACAAAACAGCGTTGCATCATCTTGACCTCCTATATATACATTGTTATATCTTTAGGTCGTTCAACTAACTCTCATATTTTTAATTGAGAGCATTTTCGAAGCGAGCTTTTTCATCAAGAACTCATCTTTGATCATCTTTGATCACTCAAATCAAAATTCATATGCATCAATCATCATCTAAGCATCATCCATGATATCTAGGATATGCTAGTGCATAGGTCTTCTTCAACACACATATTATGGTAAGTTGTTAACTATTATCTTACATAATTAGTGTTCTTACTTAGCAATTTATCTTTTTTATTACTTGTATGTTCTTAGAGTAATTTCTACACACAAGATTGAGATTATGTGTTGAATGTTTGAGTGTTGTATTGTGATAGCTATATCTAGGATTGTTCTATCTTGCATAGCTATGCTTTATGCCATGTCATATAGCAAAGATTGATATCTAGGATTGTGATTGTTATCATCTTTTATCTTAGATAAGCATTTAGTGTAACCTAGCATTACTTGCTCTTTGAATATCATATTATTCACATTAGGTTGTTTAATCTTTTCATTGAGAAGTAAGTCTTGTGTCCACCGATGAGTAGTGCAAGCAAATTGGACTAGGTTCACTTTTATAGGCCTGCGGGTAGTAGTGGTAGGTTATAAACCGTGAGAGGTTGAGGTCAACCTAGGTTGTAAACACCATTGCAATTAGTGGATTCGAGGTTTGTGTGTGACGCACATAACAGCCCGTGATTTTTCCTTGTTGAAGGTTTCCACGTAAAAATCAAGTGTTATCTAAATTCCGCACTTTACACTTGGTTTTTTTTTTTCTTTGACTAGATAAGGGTATTTTTGTAATATTGACTAATAGCGAAAATTGGTAAAAATAGTTTAAAATCTATTCACCCCCTTCTAGATAGTTTTATACACACCATGCATTATTAGTTTCAATTAGTATCAGAGCAGGTTCCTAGATATACTTAGGTGATCCTTGCTTATTTTGGTGTGTTTTGCATTTTGTGTGATTTTTGTTCATTCATACATTTGCATTCATTTCATTCATTCATTAACACTGTGAGTGGAAATGGTGGTGGCAACGAGGGTGCTTCTAGCACAAGACCTCCCCTACTCACCGGGTTGAATTATGCCTCTTTGAAAGGCAAGATGGAGTCGTACATATGCTAACTCCATGATAGGGCTTAGATGGCAGTTGAAGACGGCTACGCTCCACCGATGATGACTCCTACGAGTGGAGGAGCAGATGTACTCAAGCTTAAGGCACAATGGAATGTGCAAGAGTTTGAGGCATCGAAATGGAATAAGAAGGCGATGCATGCCATCCTATGTGCAATGGATGAGAATTAATATAAATTGATTCAAAACACTAGGATCGCTAAGGAGGCGTGGCACATCCTAGAAGTTACACACGAGGGAACCGAAATGGTGAAGGACTCCAAGCTTCAAGTCCTCCAAACTCAATTCGAGACACTAAGGATGGAGGAAAATGATTGCTTCAACGACTTCGAGATCAAGTTGATGGACATTGTCAACCAAAGTCATCAACTTGGTGACCCTTACTCGGATAAAAGGATCAAGAAAAAGATAAGGATATCGCTTCCCGAGAGGTTTGAGTCCAAGGTAACGACTTTAAAAGAGAATAGTGGGTATAAAGATATGAAGCCGAGTAAGGTGATAGAGAGGCTTCTAGCCTATGAGTCTAGGAAGGGTCCTATCTCTACACCTCCTAAAAAGCAAAAGGAATTACTTTGAAAGCCTCCAAAGTTGAGAAGGAGGAGGAGAAGGATAACTCGGACGAAGACATGGCCTTGTTGATGAGAAGGTTCAAGAAGTTCGTCAAGTTCGAGAAGAAGGGCTTTGGATCCAAAGGCCAAGACTTGAAGAAAAAGACTACCTTCAAAAAGTTTGAGCCTAGGCAAGAGAAAAGTGAAAGGAAAAGGATTCGATGCTATGAGTATGACGGTATAGGACACATCGCTCCTGATTATGGAAATTTGAAGAATAAGAAGGGAATAGTGATGGCTGCCATATGGAGTGGAAGTGATGACTCCGATGAGAGAGATGAGTCTTCGGATGATGAAGAGCTCATGGCTAACTTTATAGCCTTTGCCTTCTCCCACAAGGGCAAAGGTACTAGTGAAGAAGAGGATGAGAGTCAAGAGGAAAATGACTCAAGTGATGATGGCTCTTCATCTCAATCCACAAATGGAAATATGGATATGATGGATCTTCAAGTCTACATAGTCAAGTTTGAGAGTTCAAGGTTTAAGAACAAGAGAGAAATTAGGAGATTGAAGGAAGAAAACCTAAAGCTCTCAACACAAGTTGACCACTTAAGTGAAGAAGTGGTGAGAACCATAGAGAATGAAGATAAGCCAAGAAAGGAGTTAGACTTATCTAAAAGGAGTGAAGAAGGGATGAAGAAGGAGCTTGAAGGTGTTAGAGAGTTGATGGCCAAGATGGGATTTAGCATTAAAAAACTTGACCACATGTTACATGTTGGAAAAAGGCCAAGTGACAAGAGGGGTCTTGGGTTAGAAGATGAAAAAATGTCCTCCACTCTAAGCAACACTATATTTGTAAAGAGCATGAACCTCAAGGAGTCTCCTCCTCGTCAATTACCTGGGAAGAAAATTGACCTAGGAGAGTGTTCAAGAAGTGCTCAAATGAAGGTGGCACTAAGAAGTCCGCCTCAAGCTCAACCTCCAAGAGCTCCTCAAGCTAACTTCCTTCAACCTAAAGTCCATCAAGGGAAGAGACCTATCATGCAAGCTCAACTGAGGAAGCAACCAAGTCTTGGTCAATAACAAAGAAGAAGAGATCCTTATCAACAACCAAGACAACCACAAAGAAATGGGAAGGCCCCAATGCATACTCAAGGTTATGGTATAATTCCTAACTTTATACCTTCATGTCATTTTTGTGGTATTGATGGTCACATTAGACCAAATTGCTTTCATTATATCAAAATGTGTAGAATTGAAAGCATGATAGGAAAGAAAAAGGCTAAAGCCAAGATGCATGTCTTTAGGAAAAATTAAACAAATTTGCATGATCCTAGGACATCTAGAGCCCATGTACCATTGACCACTAGGAAAGAAAGTGTTTCACCTAGGTGGATTAGAAGAGATGCTTATTTTTGCTATGTTGCTCAAATTGCCTTAAAGGCAAATTCTTCTAATTTTTGGTACTTAAATAGTGGTTGCTCTAGGCACATGATGGGAAACAAGAGTTTCTTCGAGACTCTTGTCATGGATGAAGGAGAATGTGTTACCTTTGGTGATGGATCCAAAAAGAGAGTTGTAGGGAAAGGAACCATTTCCATTCCCGGATTACCCTCCTTGTCCAATGCTTTATATGTTGATGGCTTGAAAGCCAATTTAATAAGCATTTCTCATCTTAGTGATGAAGGATTTTCCATCTTGTTTAGTAAAGATGATTGCTCAATCCTAAAGCCAGATGGATAAACCTTATTGAAAGGTATGAGATCTAGCGACAATTGCTATTGTCTTGAGGCTAGAGTTGTCTCTTGTAATATGTCCAAGGATGAGCAAATTGTGTTGTGGCATGAAAGACTTGGCCATATGAACTATCGGGATTTATGAATCCTAAATAAGTTCAATGTTATGTGTGGCCTTCCCAAGCTTGGGAAGAAAGTCAATGGTGTTTGTGGACCTTGCCAACAAGGAAAACAAACCAAAAGCATGCACAAGAACGGCAAGTATCTCTCCACCAAGGAGCCCTTAGAGCTTCTCCACATGGATCTTATGGGTCATATGAAAACCAAGAGTTTAGGTGGAAAGAGATACATTTTTGTTTGTGTAGATGATTTCTCTAGGTTCACGTGGACATATTTTCTTCAAGAAAAATCCGAAACTTTTGATAAGTTTAAAATGCTTTGTTCTAAACTTGAAAATGAAAAAGACTCTAACATTAAAAGCATTAAACGGATTAGAAGTGACCATGAGAGAGAGTTTGAGAATGTCTGCTTTGAAAGCTATTGCAATAGCTTAGGCATCTCCCATGAGTTTTCGGCTCCTAGGACACCTCAACAAAATGGAGTTGTTGAGAGAAAGAATAGGGTCCTTCAAGAGATGGCCCGTATGATGTTGCTTAGCAACAATGTCCCTAGGAACCTATGGGCCGAAGTCGTCAATACGGCTTGCTATATAAGAAATAGAGTCTTCCCAAGGCCCAGCACTAGGCAAACCTCCTATGAGTTATGGAGAGGTAGAAAGCCAAATGTTAGCTACTTCCACACTTTTGGAAGCAAGTGCTACATTTTAAATGACCGTGATCAACTTGGCAAGTTTGATGCTAAGAGTGATGAGGGTATCTTTATTGGCTATGCATTGAATAGTAGAGCCTATAGAGTTTTCAATTTGAAGACTCAAAGCGTCATGGAATCATCAAATGTTGTCTTTGATGATAATAGGCTCAACTCTAATGACCATAAGGAGGAGGTTGTTATAGTAGATAACTCTCTTTTGGAGAAGGGTGTGGAGACTCCTATTGTTGGGAAGTCCACCTTGATGAAGAAGACACATAACCTCTTGATAGAGTTCCTCTCTTGAACTCTAAAGAACCCGCTCTGTGGGTTAGACATTTCCATAACAAAGATGATGTTATTGGAGATGTGAATGAGGGTGTTAGGACTAGACGTCAAATAGCTAATCTTATTAGCTACACTTGCTACACCTTTCAACTTGAACCCAAAAAGGTTGATGAAGCCTTAAATGATGAATTTTGGGTTGTTGCCATGCAAGAAGAGCTAAACCAATTTGAAAGGAATGTGGTTTGGACTCTAGTTCCTAGGTCTAAGACCACTAATGTCATAGGCACCAAATGGATATATAGGAACAAATCCAATAAGGATGACAACATAGTGCGTAACAAGGCTAGATTTGTTGCACAAGGGTACTCTCAAATTGAGGGTATTGACTTTGAGGAGACATTTGCTCCCGTTGCCCGTTTAGAGTCCATTAGGCTTCTCTTGTCCATTTCTTGTGTGCACAAGTTCAAGTTGCACCAAATGGATGTGAAAAGTGTCTTCTTCAATGGCTTCTTGCAAGAGGAAGTGTTTGTTGAGCGACCCAAGGGGTTTGTGGATGCACACCACCCTAACCATGTCTATCGCCTTAAGAAGGCTCTATATGGGTTGAAACAAGCACCGAGGGCTTGGTATGAGCGCCTCACCCAATTTCTTGTTGACAATGACTACACAAGAGGTAGTGTTGACAAGACTCTATTCATCAAGAAAAACAATGATGAGCTTTTCATAGCTCAAATATATGTTGATGATATAGTGTTTGGCTCCACCAACAATACCAAGGTCCAACAATTTGTTGATGTTATGTCTCATGAATTTAAGAGGAGTCTTGTTGGTGAGCTAAGTTAATTCATAGGTTTGTAAATTAGGCAATTGAATGATGAGATTTTTATAACCCAAGCCAAATATACTAAAAACCTAGTGAAGAAGTTAGGTCTCGAAAATGCCAAACATTGTGATACACCCATGAGTACCACTTTGAAGCTAAGCAAGGATGCTAGTGGAAAAAGTGTGAAACAAACTCTATATCGGGGGACGATTGGAAGCTTGCTTTATTTGACTGCAAGTAGGCTCGATATATCTTTTAGTGTGGGTGTGTGTGCTAGGTACCAATCGGATCTTAAGGAGTCTCATACCTCTTTCGTTAAGAGAATCATTCGCTATGTGAATGAGACATCCAACTATGGGATTTGGTGCTCTTTTTACACTAATGCTAATTTAGTTGGCTTTAGTGATGCAGATTGGGCAGGAAATTGCGATGATAGGAATAACACATCGGGCGGTTGCTTCTTCCTAGGGAACAACTTGGTGTCTTGGTTTTGCAAGAAGCAAAATTCGATTTCCTTGTCCACGGCCGAAGCCGAGTATATAGCCGCGGGGAGTGGATGCACACAACTCCTTTGGATGAAGCAAATGCTAGTCGACTACGGATTCAATCAAGGTACTCTAACCCTTTTTTGTGATAACATGAGTGCAATTAATAATTCCAAGAATCCGGTATAACACTCTAGAACTAAGCATATTGACATCCGTCATCATTTCATAAGATATCTAGTTGAAAATAAATGCATTGTACTTGAACATGTAGGTACAAATGATCAACTAGCAGACCTATTTACTAAACCCTTAGATGCAACTAGGTTTAAAACACTTAGTAGATATATTGGGATATATCTCGTGAAGTGATGTGTTTTGGTGATTGACCTCATATGGGGAACTCAAGCAAATAGAGTAATTACATACTTATCGCATGCAAAAATTTGAAAAATCTTATGCTTCTTTATTAACTGCTTGAGTATCTTGGTTGCACATATGCTTATATGATATTTTCTTAAGTAAGTGTGAACCTTTGCTTTGATTGCAATCCATGTCATATTTAGGTTCAAACATGCATTTTTGAACTAGGAGATATTCATAAGAAGTACTTTTTGAATGACCTACAATAATCTCCATGACATGACGATTCTTTAAATGACATGCTCAAAATAAAAAAGCATGAAATTCTTATGACATACTCAAAATGAAAAAGTATGAGATTCTTATGACTTTCTTAAAAATGAAAAGCATGAATTGATAATTGCAAATTCTTAAATGCAAAATTATGTGTAAAAAGCTTATGAGACTAAAATGAATAAAGGATCTTGTATCCGTTCAAAGGATGTTAAAATCCAAATGTCTATCTTTCTTTATTTGTTGAACATGGCTACTATCATACGGGTTTCATATCCGGAAAAATCGAATAGGGTGCAAAAAGTCGCTCATGCTTTGTTTAGCTTATAAAGTTGGATATAGTTGCTCATTAAAATTGAAAATGATAACTCTATATCTTTGCCTTACTCATGACAAATGGTGAAATTGGTTTGAATTCTATTGGAAACCTTTATCATTTGCTTTGCCAAATACCATTGATCTTTGGATTTGAATGCAACATGTCTTGCATGCAAAGCATCTTAATCACACATTTTTCATAAAAAAAATCTCCTTGTTTCTATCCAATTAATTGAGTTGCATAAAGTGGCTTATGAAACAAATACTCGGTGTGTAATATAATTATTAATCTAGAGGAGGGGTGAATAGATTTTAATCGTTATTACCTAATTTTCGCATGTCAATTTTACGAAAATACCCCTACTAGTCAAAAATACAAGCAAGTGTAATATAGTGCGGAATTTAAATAACACTTGATTTATACACGGAAACCCAACCACTGGGAAAAACCACGGGCTGTTTAGTACGCCACACTCGAACCTCGAAATCCACTAATTGAAATGGAGTTTACAACCTATGTAGACCTCGTCTAACACTCCGGTCAATAACCCCCCACTTTTACCACGCGGGCTTTTAAAAGTGACTCTAGTTCTAATTGCTTGAGACCTAAGCAACCTTAGCCCCAAGACTTAATTCTCAATGAAGAGATTATGCAACCTATGTGAATATGTATGAATATTCAAATAACAAACAAGGCTAGGGAACCTTAGATGCTTATCTAGGATGATGATATAATCAATTAAATCAACCCTAGATATCAAGAGCTAGATGACATGTCAAATAGCTTAGCTAATCAAGATTAAGCAAAACCTAGATAGCTATCACAATACAACACTCAATCAATTCATCACAATCAATTCTCTTTTCTTGTATTTAGCATATGATCTAAAACATACAAGTAGTTTAAAAGAGATGGCTTGATAGTAAAAATACTAAAATAAGATGAAATTTGAAACTAAATATAGGACGATGTGTATAAAACTATCTAGAGGGGGGGGGGGGGGGGTGAATAGATTTTACGCTTTTTACCCAATTTTTCGTGTTAGTCAAAATTACAAATTTACCCTCAAGATAATATAAACAAGCAAGTGTAATATGGTGCGGAAATTAAATTAACACTTGATTTTTTACGTGGAAACCCTCACGGGAAAAACCACGGGCTATGTAAGTAATCCACACTCGAACCTCGAATCCACTAAATGTGCAAACGATTACAACCTAATCCCGAAAGTAATCACACACCTACCTAATCCCGGTATGAGTGAACCTAGTCCAATTTTGCTTGCGATCTAAGCAATCCTAATCCCGGATGCTACACACAAGACTTACTTTCTCTATGAAGAGAATCCAACCCTAAGTGAATATATGTGAATATCCAAAATGCAAAATAGAGCAAGGGAAACCCTATATGCTTATCTAAGATGATTAATATGCAATTAAGAACAATCCTAGATATCAAAACTAAATGACATGTCAATTAGTTTAGCTAATCAATATTAAGCACAAAACCTAATATGCTAGCACAATACAACTTCTCAAACATACATCATACTAATCTCAATCTTGTATTCAAAATATATAAAATAACATACAAGTAATTAATTTGAGATTGCTAGATAAGAGAAACACAAAATATGTAAGATATTAGTGAAAAGCTTACCAAGCAAAGTATGATGAAGAATCCATGCTAGATGACATCTAGATGATCTAAGATGATGTTAGATGATGATTGATGATCACGGAAATGTGTTTGAGTGATTAAAAATGAGTTCTTTGTGTATTTTTCTTCTGTTGAAAAATATCCTAAGTATGAAGCATGAATAAGAACTCTTGTAAGTGACCTAAAATCAAGTTAGCATATATATAGAGGCCATAAGTGAAGTGAGGTCGTTTTGAAAACGCGCCAGAAAATTGCTCTGTGCGCTGGTGGACCTGCGCTGGACGACAGGCGCAGGACCAGCGCACAAGCACATTTTTGCTTGGGCGCTTGATGACACGCGCTCACACAAGCGCCAGTCTAGCGGAGCCATACTGGGCGATCAGCGTTGGTGGCCTTGCGCTGGTGTGGACCAGCGCACGACCAGCGGCACGCCACTGGGCGTTTTGCGCTGGAGAGCTGCACTGGATGACAGGCGCAGGTGGACCAGCGCACAGTCCACAACTTTGAACCCCACAAGCAAACATGCAGGGGGTACAAAGGTAAATTAAGATGCATCCTAAAAGCCTAAATGCTATGATATTATAAACACAAGATGCAATCATAATAACAAGCAAGAAGAGATGTAAATAAGCATTGATGCACAACAAAAAGAAACACAACATACAAAGATTAAACATATGCATGAGTTGTGAGTGTGTGCAACTATCTCTTCAAGACAAGTAAGCACTTAGAGTATTACCTTTGGTGCTTGTCAATAATGAGGTCTTCAAAAGGGCCTAATGCAATAACAACAATATCTAAACTACCCTTACAAATAATCCCCACAAATGGTTTGATCACGAAATAAGCCAATTAAAAACAACGGGAATCCTTACAATCTCCCCCTTTGGCTATTTCGTGACAAAACTATAACTCACATTGATTCCTCACATAAAAATAGAAACTACGGGACTAAAATGATATTCTACATTACAAAGAGATAAGAGAATGCAACTTGAAGTCTTCAATCCTCTTTTAGAATAATCAATCCCTGAAAAGAGTTTATAACATTTCCAATACAAGAAAAGTGTGAGATTAATCATGTGAGAACAATAACAAGCATTTGCATTTTTAGAATTTAGGCACAACATTACAAAATATATGCAATGTATGATAAATGCAATGCTCCCCCTCAACGGGTTACTCCCCCTCAATGTGTTATCTCCCCAAAGTGCACAATTGTAACACCAATTTGCATCTCCCCTTAACATATCCTACTCCCCCTTTTTGTCATGATATAGGCAAAGGAGTAGTCCCCAACCGGGTCACTCATAGCAACGAGAGATAGAAGCATGCAAGATTTGCTTATACATATAAGTCACTGTATGCACTTCAATTAATTTGAGAGAAACAAGGAGATTTATTTGAGGAAAATGTGTGAATCCAACATGCTTTGCATACAAGACATATAGCATTCAAGTCCAAAATACAATGGTATTTGGCAAAGCAAATGACAA
The DNA here is from genome assembly GCA_030490815.1 of Acer saccharum. Classification (NCBI taxonomy): domain Eukaryota; kingdom Viridiplantae; phylum Streptophyta; class Magnoliopsida; order Sapindales; family Sapindaceae; genus Acer; species Acer saccharum. The sequence goes on from CM059871.1 coordinate 5,288,138, forward strand.
AGGTTTCTAATTAGAAGTCAACCCAATTGCACCAATGTCATGGGAAAAGCAAGGATATAGAGATTATTGATTTCAATTTAAGAGCAACTATATCCAACTTTATAAGTGAAACATGGCATGAGCGACTTTGCACCCTATTTGATTTTTCCGGATAAGATATCCGTATGATAGTAGCCATGTTCAACCAATAAAGAAAGAGAGACATTTGGAATGTAAATTCCTTTGAACGGATACAAGATCCTTTATTCATTTTGAGTCTCATAAGCTTTCACACAAGTTTTGCATTTTTAAGAATATGCAATCATCAATTCATGTTTTTCATGTGAGCATTTTATATGAATTTCATGCTTTTTCATTTAGCATAAGCATGTTATTTAAGAATCATCATGTCATGGAGATAACTATAGGTCATTCACATCATACTTCCTATGTAAATCTCCTAGTCCAAAAATGCATGTTTGAACATAAATATGACATGGATTGTAAACAAGCAAGGTTCACACTTATAGAATAGAAAACATATATACATATGTACAACCAAGCTTACTAAAGCAATCAAAAGAAGAGGCATAAGATATTTCAAATTTTTTGCAATTTACAAGAATGCAAAATAGCTCTCTTTGCTTGAGTTCCCCATATGGGGTCAATCATAGAACACATCACTCCACAAGACATATCCCAATAGATCTACTAAGAGTTTTAAATCGAGTAGCATCTAAGGGTTTAGTAAATAGGTCCGCAAGTTGATCATTAGTACCTACATGTTCAAGTACTATGCATTTATTTTCAACAAGCTCTCTAATGAAGTGATGGCGGATGTCAATATGCTTAGTTCTAGAATGTTGAACCGGATTCTTGGAAATATTAATAGCACTCATGTTATCACAAAAGAGAGTGAGAGTACCTTGGTTGAATCCGTAGTCTACTAGCATTTGCTTCATCCATATAAGTTGAGTGCATCCACTCCCCGCGGCTATGTACTCAGCCTCGGCCGTGGACAAGGAAATTGAGTTTTGCTTTTTGCAAAACCAAGACACCAAGTTGTTGCCCAGAAAGAAGCAACCGCCCGATGTGCTCTTCCTATCATCACAATTTCCTGCCCAATCCGCATCACTATATCCTACAAGAATAGGATTAGTGTCAAATGAGTACCAAATCCCATAATTAGAAGTCCCATTCACAAAGCGAATGACTCTCTTAACCGAAGAGAGATGGGACTCCTTGGGATCGGATTGGTACCTAGCACAAACTCCTACACTAAATGATATATCGGGCCTACTTGTGGTCAAATAGAGCAAGCTCCCTATCATGCCACGATATAAGGTTTGGTCCACACTTTTACCGCTAGCATCCTTGCTTAGCTTCAAAGTGGTGCTCATAGGAGTATCACAATGTTTGGCTTTTTCAAGACCAAACTTCTTCACCAGGTTTTTGGCATATTTGGCTTGGGATATGAAAATCCCATCATCTAGTTGCCTAATTTGCAAACCTAGGAAGTAACTAAGCTCACCAACAAGACTCATCTCAAATTCATGAGACATGACATCAAAAAATTATTGGACTTTGGTGTTGTTGGTGGAGCCAAACACTATGTCATCAACATATATTTGAGCTATGAAAAGCTCATTATTGTTTCTTTGATGAATAGTGTCTTGTCAACACTACCTCTTGTGTAGTTATTGTCAACAAGAAATTGAGTGAGGCGCTTGTTTCAACCCATATAGTGCCTTTTTGAGGCGATAGACATGGTTGGGGTGGTGAGCATCCACAAACCCCTTGGGTTGTTCTACAAACACTTCCTCTTGCAAGAAGCCATTGAAGAAGGCACTCTTGACGTCCATTTGGTGCAATTTGAACTTGTGCACACAAGAGATGGACAAGAGAAGCCTAATGGACTCTAAGCGGGCAACGGGAGCAAAAGTCTCCTCAAAGTCGATACCCTCAATTTGAGAGTACCCTTGTGCTATAAGTCTAGCCTTGTTCCGCACTATGTTGCCATCCTCATCGGATTTGTTCCTAAATATCCATTTAGTGCCTATGACATTAGTGGTCTTAGGCCTAGGAACTAGAGTCCAAACCTCATTCCTTTCGAATTGGTTTAGCTCTTCTTGCATGGCAAGAACCCAAAATTCATCATTTAAGGCTTCTTCAACCTTTTTGGGTTCAATTTGAGAGGTGTAGCAAGTATAGCTAATAAGATTAGCAAGTTGACGTCTAGTCCTAACACCCTCATTAACCTCTCCAATGATATCTTCTTTATCATGGAGTTTCCTAACCCATGGAGCGGGTTCTTTAGAGTCCAAGAGAGGAACTCTATCAATAGGTTGTGTGTCATCATTGTTGACATTAGATGTCCCAACATTAGGAGACACCACAACCTCCTCCAAAGGAGAACCATCACTAAAAATAACCTCCTCCTCATGATTATTTGACTTGAGCCTAGTATCATCAAATACGACATTGGATGATTCCATAACACTTAGAGTCTTTAAATTGAAAACTCTATAGGCTCTACTATTCAAGGCATAACCAATAAAAATACCCTCATCACTCTTAGCATCAAATTTGCCAAGTTGATCACGGTCATTCAAAATGTAGCATTTGCTTCCAAAAGTGTGGAAGTAGCTAACATTTGGCCTCTTGCCTTTCCATAATTTATAGGAGGTGTTTCTAGTACCGGGCCTTAGGAATACTCTATTTCCTATATAGCAAGCCGTATTGATGGCTTCGGCCCATAGGTTCCTAGGAACATTGTTGCTAATCAACATCACACGGGCCATCTCTTGAAGGACCCTATTTTTCCTCTCAACAACTCCATTTTGTTGAGGTGTCCTAGGAGCGGAAAACTCATGGGAGATGCCTAAACCATTACAAAAGGTTTCAAAGGTGGCATTCTCAAATTCCCTCCCATGGTCACTTCTAATCCGTTTTATGCTTTTAATATTATAGTTCATTTCATTTTGAATTTTATTACAAAGCATTTTAAACTTATCAAAAGTTTCAGATTTTTCTCTAAGAAAATATGTCCATGTGAACCTAGAGAAATCATCAACACAAACAAAAATGTATCTCTTTCCACCCAAACTTTCGGTTTGCATGGGACCCATGAGGTCCATGTGGAGAAGCTCAAGAGGCTCCTTGGTGGTGAGATACTTACCCTTTTTGTGCATGCTTTTAGTTTGCTTTCCTTGTTGGCAAGGTCCACAAATACCATTGGCTTTCTTCCCAAGCTTAGGGAGGCCACGCACACAATTGAACTTTCCAAGGGTCCGTAGATCCCTAAAGTTCATGTGGACAAGTCTTTCATGCCACAACTCAATTTGCTCATCCATGGACACATGATTAAATACAATACTAGCTTCAAGACAATAACAATTGTCGCTAGATCTCATGCCCTTCAACAAGGTTTGTCCATCGGGTTTAAGGATAGAGCAATAATCTTTAGAAAACAAGACGGAATATCCTTCATCACTAAGATGTGAAATGCTTATTAAATTGGCTTTTAAGCCATCAACAAATAAAGCATTGGATAAGGAGGGTAATCCGGGAACGGAAATGGTTCCTTTCCCTACAACATTTCTTTTGGATCCATCACCAAAAGTGACATTTCCACCTTCCTCCATAACAAGAGTCTTGAAGAAACTCTTGTTTCCCGTCATGTGCCTAGAGCACCCACTATCCAAATACCAAAAATTAAAAGAATTTGCCTTCAAGGCTATTTGTGCAACATGGCAAACATTTTCATTCTTTCTAATCCACTTAGCAACAATTTTAGCTTTCTTAGTGGTCTTTGGTACATGTGCTCTACTATTTCTAGGATCATGCAAATTAATATTATCATTCCTAGAAACATGCATCTTGGCTCTATTCTTTCTCTTTTCAATCATGCTTTGTTTTCTACACAATTTAATAAATTGAAAGCAATTTGGTCTAATGTGACCATCACAACCACAAAAGTGACAAATAGGGATGAAAAAAGGAATCATACCTTGTCTTTGTGCACGTATGGGAGCTCGTCCATGTCTTTGTGGATAAGTGGGTTCAATCCATCTTCGTTGTTGAACTGGTCTAGGTTGCTTCCAAGCTTGAGGTTGCATGATTGGTTTCTTTCCTTTGTGAGCCAATTTGGGAGGAGTGTTGGCTTGAGGAACCCTAGGGGGTTGAGCTTGAGATTTCCTTCTTGGCCCCATTTTCACTTGTGCATTAGAACATTGTCCTACTTCTAACTTCTTCCTAGGAGGTTGCACAAATGAAGTTTCTTCGTTCTTCAAGCTCTTGACAAACACGTGTTAGGATTATGCTCAATAGCAAGAGTGTAATGTTGTAATTAACAATCTTTTTCATATTAATAAAGTGATTTCTGGTTTAACAAATGGTATAGCATTTATAGTTTAATATTATAATTGTCAAAGTAAATAATCATAAGGTCTAAAGACTATGGGAAAAGAAGAATTGTTCGTACATCTGGATATGTATGTGGTAGACACAATTCTTTAGTTAGTCTTGAATAATGTTCACAACTTAAGTTAAAGGTTGGGCACCTTTATCTTGTTAAAGTTGTAGAATTCTTTTGCTAGCATTTGAGTGGGATCAAATGAGATATGATGAGTCTAAAATCATCGGAGTGTCTTCGAGCAAAAGGATCTAGTGCACTGGGTGCATTGAACTAGATCACAATGAAAAGCTTTATCTAGAACCGTCAGTAGATAAAAGTCTTTTCATTATCAGGACAATCGGAGAGTCTATCTTAATCCTGAGATAAATGATGGACTTATGGTTGCAAGTGATATCATTTGAGTTATCAATGAGTACGATTATATCGCATAGTCTATCCTCGATAGTTTGGTGATATTCATTTGTTAATCAATAGAGGACTTCATTTATAGATATGGACATCGTGGCTCCATTTAATTAAATGAGAGTATAATATCATCATATGGATGTTTTGAGGTAATTGGATATTAAATCTCAACGTTGAGTTTTCGATAGTGTCTATTGAAAACATGGCTTCTGGACAAGTCAAAATATCCAAGTTCAAAACGTGGTCATATGAGTAAATATGGTAACTTGGAGAGTTATAGGCGGTCTATGAACTCTTGGCGATTACTGATATTAATCACGAGGATACACTATCTCCAATATGATTGTCTAGGGTATGAATGAGGAGCATCTTCCTTTTCTATCTTTATTTAAGAGTTCAGTTTTAGCTCTTTAGTGGAATGAGTTAAAATTAATGGATCGGACCTAAGTGAATCATTTGTTGATTGTGATTAGGTTATGTCTATTGAAGCTTAAATTTAGATGGCCCGCCAAGATCCCCAATCCACACGAACTTGCATGGATCACTTGATATATTCTACCGGACCAATTTAAGGGTCCATCTAGAATTGCATTTAATATATTAAGAATATAATTTACACATTATTTATGTAATGGGCTGCTCAATTATATTAATATATTAATGAAAGACATGTGGGCTTGTTTCTTTTAGTAAGAATGGGTCTGGTTCACATGTGGGCTTTTTATTTAAAGTCCAATGGATTAAATGAAATAAGAAAATAATATTAGGCCCAATTCTATTCAAGTGGGGCGGCAAGGTTAAAGTTTTAACCTAATATATTATTTTGTTTCATTTGTTTTAATTAAATAAGAATTAATTAATTTATTAATTAATTGTTTAATTAAAGAAACAAATCTTTTCTAATCAGGAAATATATTTCCTAAAAGTAAAAGACTTGTTTGATAAGGAAATAAATAATTAATTTTATTTATTTAATCAAATAAGGAGTCTTTTTATTTAGTCAAAAGAATAGAATAAAATATCTATGAGTTAGATTAGGGTTTGAAGTCTAAAAAGTTGAAAAGAATTAGGGTTGAATTTCGGTCACCCTATATAAGTGACATGATGAAATTCGGCCAACCCTAATACACAACTACATAGAATTCGGCAACCCTAAAGGAGAAAGGAAGCAAAATTCGGCCACCCTATATTATTCTTGCTATAGGGTTCGGCCACTACATACATGTGTTCATGAGATTATATTTTTCTTCTTCTTCTTCATTCATAGAGAGTTTTTTATTCTACTAAGACAAAAACGAGTGTTAGATTATTCTTTGATAGTATACTATTTGCTTAATCATTAATAAGCTTGTGTATACGATATCGATCTAGGTTCACGCGAGTTTCGATCATTAAATTAAGAACTCAAAAGTGACCGGAATAATCTTAGACATTCTTTTGATTGTTTTGTGACTAACAAAGAAAAGAAAAGTTTTGTTTTGTCCATTCACAGGTTTGCAATTCAAAGAAAAGGGAGACCACGCTCCTAGGTGATCCACGTTCGTGCTAGGATTGAAGATCTTGCGGATTACCATCGACGTAAGTCAATCGGATCACGCGACAAAAGGTAATCTACTTTTTGTTATTGTATATGCATGTTTAATTAATTAAAGGGTTTAAGGTTCATAAAGGAAAATTTTTTAAAAGTCACTAAATCTTATTTTTAGTATCGCTTCCGCTGCGTGTACTACTTTTGTTATTTTTCCCTACAACACGGTCTTGTTAGAGGTTGAGATTTTCTTGCCATCTTCATACCCAAGACCTTTCTTGTCACTTGGACTCTTTCCAACACCAAGTAAATGATCAAGCTTCTTGGTGCTAGAATCTATCCTAGCCAAGGACCCTTTAACTTCTACAAGTTCCCTCTTCAAGCCTTTTTCACTTCTCTTGGATAAGTCTAACTCCTCAATTAACTTATCCTCTCTCCTCTTCAATCTTTCCACTTGTTCACTTAAGTGGTCATTGTGAGCCGAAAGTTCAAGGTTTTTTTCTCTCAACCTCTCAATCTTTCTTGTGCTTTTAAGTGCTAAATCATTGAACTCGGCATGGTATTTAGCAAGCACCTTTTGCTCCACAAATTTCTTTTTGGAACTAGAAGAGGAGTCACTTTCTACTTCACTAGAGTCAATTTCCTCTTGACTCATCTCCTCTTTTTCACTAGCACTTTTGCTCTTGTGAGAAGAGGCAAAAGCTAGGAAGTTAGCCATGAGCTCTTCTTCACTTGAAGACTCGTCTTCCTCATTGGAGTCATCACTACTCCCACTCCAAGTGGCGGCCATCACTTTACCCTTCATCCTTTCATTGTGATTAGCACATTCGGGGGCAAAGTGACCAATCCCACCACATTCAAAGCATCGGACCCCTTTCCTTTCGGTCCTCTCTTGTCTAGGCTCAAACTTCTTGAAGGAACCTTTTTTCTTCAAATCTTGTCCTCTTGACCCAAATCCCTTCTTCTTCTTGAACCCCATAACCTTGTTAAACCTTTTCACAAATAAGGCAAGGTCTTCATATGATTCATGCTTTGCCTCCTTTGCATCCTTAGATGCTTTCAAAGCTATTCCTTTAGACTTCTTAGGAGGAGTAGTGGTGCTAGGAACCTTCCTAAACTCATATGCAAGGAGACGTCCAATCACCTCACTTGGCTTCATATCCATGTAGCCACTATTTTCTTCTATGGTCGTCACCTTTGATTCAAACCTATCGGGGAGAGATCTCATTATTTTTTGCTTGACTCTCCTATCCGAATACGGGTCTCCGAGTTGATGGCTTTGAATTACGATGTCCATCAATTTGATTTCGAAGTCATTGAAGCATTCATCCTCTCCCATCCTAAGTAACTCAAATTGAGTTTGGAGGACTTGAAGCTTGGACTCCTTCACCACCTCGGTTCCCTCATGTGCAACTTGAAGGATGTCCCATGCCACTTTGGCAATCTGAGTATTCTGAATAAGCTTGTACTGATTCTCATCCATTGCGCACATGATGGCATGCATAGCCTTCCTATTCCACTTTGAAGCCTCAAACTCTTGCGCGTTCCATTGCGCCTTAGGCTTCGAAACATCTTGTCCTCCACCCACGGGAGTCATCATAGGAAGATCATATCCATCTTCAACCGACATCCATGCCCGGTTATGAATTTGGCATATGTAGGATTCCATCTTCCCTTTCCATTGGGAATAGTTCAAACCGGTAAGAAGTGGAGGCCTTGTGCTAGAAGCACCTTCGTTGCCACCACCATTTCCACTGTTTCCACTCATAGTGTTTATGAATGAATGAAATGAATGCAAATGTATGAATAATCAAAAATCACACAAAATGCAAAACACACCAAAATAAGCAAGGATCACCTATGCATGTCTAGGAACCCGCTCTGATACCAATTGAAACTAAATATAGCACGGTGTGTATAAAACTATCTAGAGGGGGGGGGGGTGAATAGATTTTACGCTTTTTACCCAATTTTTCGTGTTAGTCAAAATTACAAATTTACCCTCAAGATAATATAAACAAGCAAGTGTAATATGGTGCGGAAATTAAATTAACACTTGATTTTTTAGATGGAAACCCTCACGAGAAAAACCACGGGCTATGTAAGTAAGCCACACTCGAACCTCGAATCCACTAAATGTGCAAACGATTACAACCTAATCCCGGAAGTAATCACACACCTACCTAATCCCGGTATGAGTGAACCTAGTCCAATTTTGCTTGCGATCTAAGCAATCCTAATCCTGGATGCTACACACAAGACTTACTTTCTCTATGAAGAGAATCCAACCCTAAGTGAATATATGTGAATATCCAAAATGCAACATAGAGCAAGGGAAACCCTATATGCTTATCTAAGATGATTAATATGCAATTAAGAACAATCCTAGATATCAAAACTAAATGACATGTCAATTAGTTTAGCTAATCAATATTAAGCACAAAACCTAATATGCTAGCACAATACAACTTCTCAAACATACATCATACTAATCTCAATCTTGTATTCAAAGTATATAAAATAACATACAAGTAATTAATTTGAGATTGCTAGATAAGAGAAACACAAAATATGTAAGATATTAGTGAAAAGCTTACCAAGTAAAGTATGATGAAGAATCCATGCTAGATGACATCTAGATGATCTAAGATGATGTTAGATGATGATTGATGATCACGGAAATGTGTTTGAGTGATTAAAAATGAGTTCTTTGTGTATTTTTCTTCTGTTGAAAATATCCTAAGTATGAAGCATGAATAAGAACTCTTTTAAGTGACCTAAAATCAAGTTAGCATATATATAGAGGCCATAAGTGAAGTGAGGTCGTTTTGAAAACGCGCCAGAAAATTGCTCTGTGCGCTGGTGGACCTGCGCTGGACGACAGGCGTAGGACCAGCGCACAAGCACATTTTTGCTTGGGCGCTTGACGACACGCGCTCACACAAGCGCCAGTCTAGCGGAGCCATACTGGGCGATCAGCGCTGGTGGCCTTGCGCTGGTGTGGACCAGCGCACGACCAGCGGCACGCCACTGGGCGTTTTGAGCTGGAGAGCTGCACTGGACGACAGGCGCAGGTGGACTAGCGCACAGTCCACAACTTTGAACCCCACAAGCAAACATGCAGGGGGTACAAAGGTAAATTAAGATGCATCCTAAAAGCATAAATGCTATGATATTATAAACACAAGATGCAATCATAATAACAAGCAAGAAGAGATGTAAATAAGCATTGATGCACAACAAAAAGAAACACAACTTACAAAGATTAAACATATGCATGAGTTGTGAGTGTGTGCAACTATCTCTTCAAGACAAGTAAGCACTTAGAGTATTACCTTTGGTGCTTGTCAATAATGAGGTCTTCAAAAGGGCCTAATGCAATAACAACAACATCTAAACTACCCTTACAAAGAATCCCCACAAATGGTTTGATCATGAAATAAGCCAATTAAAAACAACGGGAATCCTTACAAAATTAATCAAAATCTTACCAAGCAAGTTGTGATGATGCAAACCCATACATGGATGCTTTCTATATAGACATAGAAGATGCAATATGAAATTTGATGTACAAAGGATTTGATTTGAGTGGTTAAAGGTGAGTTCTTTTGTATTTTTCTTTGCTTGAAAAATATTCTAAGTATGAAATCTGAAAATTAACTCACTTGAATGACCTAAAGTCAAAGTGGCATATATATAGGGTGTCAAAATGAAGTGTGGTCGTTTTGAAAAGTGACACCTATTTTTGCCTTGAGCGCTGTACGTAGAGCACCTCTTGTACAGCGCCTATACAATGCCCATACTCTGATCTCACGGGAAAACAGAGTGGTGCTGTATGTACAGCGCCTGTACAGCGACCCAACAGTGACCGATTTAAATCGATCAGGTCTGTACAGCGCATATATGGGCGCTGTTCGTACAGCGCTTTGTACAGCGCCCAACACAATGAATGCAATCCTAAGTCTAGAATGAACATGACTTTGGTCATACAAAATGCAATCATGTAATGCATGCAAGAAGAGATGTTAATGAACATTAATGAGCACATAATAACAACACATACACAACATACAAGAAAATGAATTAAGCATGAGATGTGAATGTGTGTGTGCAACTAATCTCTTCAAAGCAAATTAAGCACATAGAAGTTTACCTTTAGTGCTTATCAACCTTGAGGACAAGAGAGGGTCTTGAGCTTGAATATCAATCACTTAAGCTACCCTTACATACAATCCCCAACACGTGGTTTGTCCACGAAATAAGCCAATCAAGATATGGGAATCCTTACAGCTTATATGATTAAGCAAATGTCTAGTATGCTACTATCTCTCTTTGCTAAATTGACCCGGTTGGGGATACTCCTTTGCCTATATCATGACAAAAAGGCGGACTAGTATGTGGTAAGGGGAGCTTGCTAATTGTAGTAGCAATTACGCATGTTGGGGAGTTTACATATTGAAGGGCAGTAACCCGTTGAGGGGGAGCATTATATTACACATACATTGCATGATGTTGTGCTTAAATTCCTTAAATGGAAGTGCTTGTTTTAATTTCATTTGATCATTTCACATTGCACTTGTATTGGAAAGTGTAGAAACTTTGTTTTGAAGGATTGGTTGTTCTACAAGAGATTGAAGACTTGAAGTTTTATCTTTTTAATATCTCTTTGTAATGTAGAAAATCATTGTTGACCTTTAGTTTCTATTTTGTTGTGAGGATCAATGTAAGTGGTGGTTTTGTCACGAAATAGCCAAAGGGAGAGATTGTTAGTTCTTCAAAGTTTGATTAGCTTATTTCAGTGACAAACCACATGTGGGGTTTAATGTAAGGGTAGCTTAGGCATTTGTTTGTTGGTGCTCATGCACAAAAAAAGCTCTCTCAAGACCTCAAGAGAAGAAGCACAACAAAGGTAAAATTCTTGTGCTTACTTGCTTTGAAGAGATCAAGTTGCACACACTCACAACTCATTCATATCTCTAATCCTTGTATGTTATATGTTTTTATATGTGTGCATTCATGTTCTTGAATATCTCTTCTTGCTTGTTTTTAAATGATTGCATCTTGTACATTGTAATGCCATGACATGTTTAGGCATTAGGATGCAAAGCCACACCTTTAGTAGCTTAAGCCTTGCATGGTACAGGAGACTGCTGTCGGTACCGCTGCTAGAATTCGTAGCGGTAGCCACAGTGGTGAGTTGCTCTGTTTCGCTACTCTTCTGACCGCTGTGGTTTTCCGCAACGATTGGCACATCGTTTTATGCGTAGTGCATACCGCTACCATAACCGCTGTGAAAGCCATAGTGGTTGGCGTAGTGGTCTTCATACCTGATGCGTATTTTAGTGCACCGTTATGGATATCACTGTGGCTTTGGCAGTGGTACCTCGCAGCGGTTTGCCCTGTTTTTTACAAAACGGCGTTGCATCATCTTGACCTCCTATATATACATTGTTATATCCTTAGGTCGTTCAACTAACTCAAAAAATCATATTTTTAATTGAGAGCATTTTCAAAGAGAACTTTTTCATCAAGAACTCATCTTTCATCACTCAAATCAAAATTCATATGCATCAATCATCATCTAAGCATCATCCATGATATCTAGGATGTGCTAGTGCATAGATCTTCTTCAACACACATATTATGGTAAGTTGTTCACTATTATCTTACATAATTAGTGTTCTTATTTAGCAATTTATCTCTTTTATTACTTGTATGTTCTTAGAGTAATTTCTACACACAAGATTGAGATTATGTGTTGAATGTTTAAGTGTTGTATTGTGATAGCTACATCTAGGATTGTCCTATCTTACATAACTATGTTTTATGCCATGTCATATGGCAAAGATAATATCTAGGATTGTGATTGTTGTCATCTTTTATCCTAGATAAGCATTTAATGTAACATAGCATTACTTGCTCTTTGAATATCATATTATTCACATTAGGTTGTTTAATCTCTTCATTGAGAAATAAGTCTTGTGTCTACCAATGAGTAGTGCAAGCAAATTGGACTAGGTTCACTTTTATAGGCCTGCGGGTAGTAGTGGTAGGTTATAGACCGTGAGAGGTTGAGGTCAACCTAGGTTGTAAACACCATTGCAATTAGTGGATTCAAGGTTCGTGTGTGGCGCACATAACAGTCCGTGATTTTTCCTTGTTGAAGGTTTCCACGTAAAAATCAAGTGTTATCTAAATTCTGCACTCCCCCCCCCCCCCCCCCCCCCCCCCTCTCCCCTCCCCTCCCCTCCCCCTCTAGATAGTTTTATACACTGTGCATTATTAGTTTCAAGCCTTATATAAGGAAAATTCTTGAATGCTTTAACATGAAGGATACACCTATATCAAAAGGACAAACTCTTAGTCTCGACATGTGTCCTAAAACTCCACAAGAACTTGAGAAAATGAAAAATGTTCCTTATTCCAGTGCTATCAACAGTATCATGTATACTATGATGTATACGAGACCCGAAATCTGCTATGCGGTAGGACTCGTAAGCAGATATCAATCCAATCCTGGAAAGAAACATTGGATTATTGTGAAGAGAATTTTGGCATATCTCAAAGGCACTATCGATTACTCCCTTTGTTACCAAAGTGGAGATTTGCGTCTCATTGGATATACAGATGTTGACTGGGGAGGCGATCTGGATGAGCAAAAATCTACATTAGGATATGAATTCCTACTCAATAAAGGTGCTATCTTTTGGAATAGCAAGAAATATACATGCATTGCTCTATCATCTATGAAGGCCGAATTTGTAGCTTGTTCGACAGTAGTATTAGAAGCCGTCTAGCTTAAGAGATTTTTAGAAAATTTGGATGTCTCTAAGGACACGGGAAAGTCAATAACTGTTTACTGTGATAGTCAAGCAGTGATTGCTTACACTAAAGACTCCAAGTATCACTGTAAATCCAAACACATAGAGACAAAATACAATTTTGTCAAAGACATTGTATCGAAGAAAGAAGTAACGATTTAATAGATTTCAATCCATGAGATGGTAATTGATCCTCTCACTAAAGTTGTGACTAGAGATGTCTATGAGTTACATGCCAAGTCATTAGGGTTGCGTAGATTGTATTGATAGATTGAATCATTGTATTGAACAATGTTATTATAGTTATAAATAAAATTAATTTCTGTGTGAAATCGTACTAGCATGTTATATTTCACACAGGAATTATTTTGACTATGTGGTTAAGTAGAGATTGGCATTCTTACATGTGTGGTCGCCTAAGTTGTTTTAGAAAACAGGTTGAGATGAGACACGTATATTATAGAGAATATGTGAGAAATATTCTCAAAGGAGCTAATATATATGATAATGTCGCCTTGACTGTGTAAAGATGAGGTTCTTAGCAAATATACATATATTTTAGAACCGACCGATCATGATAGATCCCAGTAACATAGATATTTGATTAAGCTAGATGTCAGGTCTTAATATGGCGCTAAAGAATGGCGAGCTTTTAAGAACTCAGGTTAGTCACAGGATGTGTGACTGAACTTAAATCTGTACAGTGAATAAAAGAAAGACATAACCCTTCTCATTTAGAATGAAAATCACTGTAACATGTGATTCATACCTCTTGTGCTATTTATGACCGATGTGGAAAATGAGAGAATGAATCTCTGCTTCTTCATTGTGTAAGTTCCACTGAAGTTGTATAAAACTTCAAATGATGTCCTTATGACTATTCACTTTGTCTTGAAGTGCCACAATAGTGTTAGCACCTTTAGCATGTTATTTCTATGGTTATGACAATTCAACCTATGGGACATGTATGAGGTAGCATCTGTTTTGGAGACCAAGAGACAAAGATAGAATGGGAAGATTTAATGATTTTTATCTTACTTATGTATTCACTGGCTAGCCAATTGTATTTGGAGATACAATTGTGATTACATGAAATGTGATAAAGTTAAGCATAGCTTCTTAAGGGATTAAATATGCTTTAGATTGATAAAAATTATGAAATTAAATCTAGGATACAACAATGAACAACATTATATATATTGTAGATAGAGAATTTACAATTGAGATTTCAAAGCTCCACAACTTTTTACATTGGTTGTTCATAGGTCACACGGTATATTTATTTGTATGAATACTCTAATACATATTTTATGGTGATGTCATAATTATGTTTTTCTCTTGTGGAAATGTGTTGGACCCACTTGTGTGAGTGGGAGATGTTAGTTTATATTAGGTAAACCCAAGATGGGTCCAAACCCAATCCTATGGTCCTGGCCCATGAAGCCCAACCCAACACTAAAGTTACTAACTGAAGTAGTAGTTATTTGTAGACAATTGCCTGTGCAGTTTTACTGACACCTAAGTCTAACAGTATAAGAGTGAGTGTAGGACTCTGTATACAGATGATGCTGGTGCAAATGTGCAATTGTATTATGTGAAAATACAAACCAGTGTGTGCAGTAAAAATACAGAGAGAGAGAGATACTAGAGTTAGATACTTATACTATGATCAGAGTTCAAATTCTTTTTTGGTGACTTGTTCTAGACCAGTGAAGAATCAAAGTTGTAATCGATCTAGACATAAGAAAGGTACTCGATAAATCCTTTCTTCAGGAATCAATATTTATTTACATTCCTTTTTCCGGTCGAGTGGATCTCACTGAAGTAGGATATTCAGCGAATAGGATCTTTGTTTATTAAAGCTTTCCAAATTGAGTAGCTTGGCTTGGCGAGCACGCCCTATTCTTGCGGAATCCCCAGTCAATTTCTTGTAGACAGATCTGTTCACTTATGATGACGTGGTACTTCCAGATTTCTACATTATTTGCTACTTCTGTTGACATGTCACCCCGCCAAGTTTACACATATAACACACTCCATTTTCTCAAAGAGGAGTGTTAATGAAGTAACTCGATTTTTTATTTTTATTTTCATGTTTATTCTGTGTGATGGTCCTCAACTTTTTTTTATTTAGAAAATTTATTTTATAACATTTCAAAACGAGCTCGTTATAATTGATTCGATAAGATTACAATATATATATATATATATATATTTCACAAGCATCCACTTCAAAGAGAATGAATGGAACTTTAATTATATATATTTATATATATATTAGAAATGTTCAAGTCAGTACACACCGATATAACTTATATCAGTGTGTTGTATATGGACTATTAAATTTACATGCTTTGACTCAAATGTGTATGCATTTGTTAGTACTTCTCCATAATCAGTGGCCTATATGCAACACACTGATGAAGTTATATCAGTGCGCGCACTGACCAAAATGATATATATATATATATGTGTGTGTGTGTGTGTGCGCGCGCGCGCATGATGTGACCATCCACATACTTCAAAGAGAATGAATGGAACTTTAATTATTACCCTAATTATTATTTAGATTATTAATTAAGGAATTGCTTGGAGTGAATTTGGATAATCTAGTCATAATTGAAATTGATAATTGTTTTTAAAATGTGTTTTTGATTTTTTTTGTTTTATTATTTTTGTTGACGGTGATTTTTCGTGGTCACCAAGTCAACGGTTGATTGAAGTTTATGCTATTAATTGAATAAGAATGATTGAAACAAAACGAAAAGAATGACAAACACAATTACGTGGTAAAACTCCAGTGATAGGAGAAACATCCACGGGTTGCTGCTAGGAGCAACGAAGTCAAATCCACTATCAAGAATCGTTACAAAATAATGCACTCTAATCTCTCTCTCTCTTTCTCGCGTACCCCCTACTTTGTGTATTAAGGGGGTATTTATACATGTTATTATTAGGGTTTGGGGTTGCCGCTAGGGTTTGGTGTCGTGGTGCCCAAGTTTTGGGCGAGTGTTTCCATCCCAAACGGATTATGTTTCCTTTCTTGTTGTATATTTCCTGACTTGGCTGAGTTTGAGTTTGGTTCTGATTCCTCTTCCTTTATTTACGGGAAAATTATTTGTTTCCTCGTTTGAACACTGAGCAGCCACACCGTTGCTTATCGTGGAGATGCTGGTCGTTGACTCTGTCCTGCGTTTGGAATATGAACACTGGTGACTATCTCTTTTATTGAATCCCGAGTATGCCTGAGTATGTGCCCGAGTAGGGTTTACTGCCCGAGTAGGGTTTACTGCCCGAGCTGATCGTCTTCGTCTATGGTCGGGCTAACTCACTCTTTTTCCGAGTAGGTTATCGTGGGGAATTTCTGCTCCAGTTGTTGACTTATCTTGACTCCTACGTACATGGCCTTTTATGGTGATGACGTGTCCTTCATGACTATTTTCACCTATAACAATTTTGAAAGTTACCTGCAATGTTTTATAGAAAAATGCTTGATATTGTATGTTTTCTGTTAATACATAAGACCATCTCCAATGCATATGCCAATGTCAATACCAAATTTGGTACAAAAAAAGAATAAAATGCTATATTTGACACATCAATTTAGCATTGTGCTCCAATGCATAATTCTATTTAAAATAATATTTTTATTATTTTATTAATTAAAATTATGGACTAATTGCACAAACATTCCCCGACATTAGGTGTAATTACACATTTATGAAACTTTTGCTTAAAATTGCACAAACTTCCCTTACCGTTAATGAGTGACTGTGAAGAGTTAACGGGAAAAAGGGTAAAATGCTCAAATACCGTTGAGTTAGAATTTATTTTAATGTAATGAAAAACATTTACATGTATCTTCCATTATCTAATAGAATATAATTTTTAAATAATAAAATATTAAAAAAATTAAGAGTTAAAAAACAATAATAAAAATATTAAGAACTGGATCTGGAGAGACATCCAGATCTAGTTCATCATTTTTTATGTGGGGAGCCAAGTCTTGGGCTGAAAAAGACCGTGAAATTGAAGAAAGTGTGTGACAGGTTGCAGAAATACAGTCTTCGTCTTCATCCAAAAAGCATATAAAGCTGTGAGGAGGTTTGGTGCGACAAAGCGGATCCGTACTCATAGTTCACTGAAGAAGTGCCTGTCCATGGCAGGTGAATGATCCACTTCCAATCTCAATCAAAGTGATTTCGATCTGTTGCGTAGGTCTCCTACCCCATTGAAAGAAGATTTTGGAATTCAATTAGGCTTTTGCTTTGTTTAAATTTGACAGCATGTGGTGTGGTTTGATTCTGTTTATGGGTGAGTTGACTTTTAAGTTTGTTGGATTTGAGGAGCAGATTTGTTTTCTGGGTGGGTTTACTTTTTAGGGTTAATTTGATGCATTTGGCTCTTTGTTAGTAGAATTGGTTGTTTTGGGAGGAAATGGTATTTGTTTTGTGGTCATGAACTTTGGAGAGTGGGTTTGTTTTATGCCAATTAATTAGTTGTAATCCATTGTAAATACAACATTGATGATGTTTTTCGATTGTGTTCTTGTGTGTTGTTGGTTGATGTTCATCATTTGTGTGTTTTATTTGTTGTACATGTTTATACTTGTATATATACAGATTCATATAAAAATATGAAAGACAATTCTAAGTCTATGCAAATTTGAGCTTCTCCATATCAGATTTTTTTAAATATATTATTATATAAAAAATTAATTATTAATTTTAAAGCTAATATAACAGTGGATAAAAAAAAACTACGCAAGGGTATAGTAGACATTTCATGCTATAGAGTTGGTCAACTGTTAAGTTGGATGAAAGTCAACTAATAGTAGGGGAGGTTTGTGCAATTTCAGACAAAAGTTCCATATACGTGCAATTACACCTAATGTCGAGGGATGTTTATGCAATTAATCCTCAAAATTATAAAAGTAAACACTTACTATTAATGCATTCATTATTTCTTTTAATGTTCCAATGTAAAGCTCCATTAATGCATTCATTATTAATTAAAAAATAAGCATTTATTGTTGTGCCAAATTTGGCACATCATTTGGCACTGCATTGGAGGATGGTTTTTGCACCCTGTGCTAAATTTTAGCATTGACA
Organism: Acer saccharum; assembly: GCA_030490815.1. Taxonomy (NCBI): domain Eukaryota; kingdom Viridiplantae; phylum Streptophyta; class Magnoliopsida; order Sapindales; family Sapindaceae; genus Acer; species Acer saccharum. The sequence goes on from CM059871.1 coordinate 5,306,399, forward strand.
CAATAATTTGGCACAGTATTGGAGATGCTCTAACATATATATATATATATTGAAACAAATATTATACGCGTGTCTAAAAACAACCTAGAGGGGGGTGAATGAGTTGTTAATCTGATTATTACCAAATTTTTCGGATTAGTCAATATTCAAATAAACCCAATTCAATATACAATAAAATCAAGTATAAAATGCGAAAATTAAAGAATACTTGATTTTTATGTGGAAACCTTTAACAGGGAAAAACCACGAGCTATTCAGCTAGCCACACTCGATCATCGAATCCACTACTTGTAATGATGTTTACAACCTAGGTTGACCATTGTCAAACCGTACACGGTCACTAACCCACCACCACTACCCTGCGGGCCTTTAATAGTGAACCTAGACCACTTGCTTGCGCACTACACCACCGTAGTCACAAGACTTAATTCTCAATGAAGAGATCAACAACCTATGTGAATATTATGATATTCAAGATGCAAATAATACTAGGTTACACTAGATGCTTAATTAGATTTAAAGACAAATCAATAAACTCTAATTATCAATGTCTAAATGAATACTCAAAAAGACCTAGCTAGATGGCATGAAATCACTCAATATGCTAGCTATCACAACCAACCACAATTAGTCAACAATATGTATCACAAAGTATATAACTCATACTGAACATATATTCATGTGGTGGAAACAAAGCATTTAGTTACACAATAAATGCTAATCTAATCATGCATAAGCATGTCAAACAATCTCAATCAATCCATGAGATTAACTTAGCTAGATGTTATATAAACATGAAAACCTAGCTATTACAAACAACCCAATCAATCAACACAATAATCTCAATCTTATAAATAGGATATAATCTAAATGAATACAAGTTAAAAAATGAGATTTCTTGCTAAGTAAGAACACAAAAATGAATAGATGGTGTTCAACTTATCAAGTCATGTGTGTAGAAGAAGACCTATGCATAGATACATCCTAGATGATCTTAGATGATGTTTAGATGATGTTTGATGCACATGGAAATGAGTTTGCGTAATCAAAGATGAGTTCTTGGATGATTTTCTCTCTTGGAAAATGTTCTAAGTTAAAAATATGATTTTGAACTCATTTTAATGACCTAAGAACAAAGAGGCATATATATGTATGAGGTCAAATTGATGCTACGTCATTTTGGAAAATTTCCAAAAAGTTTCTCAGCAAACCACTATACGTAGGGCGGTTTTTGGGCAAGTTATAGTTGGATTGAAAAATCAATCAGGTTCCGGCTGTACGTAGGGCGAGTGCAGAGCGGTTTGGGCGCGACAGTGCATTAGCTTCAGCTTCAAGCGTCTCAAAACATGACCAAACGACATCAAAACTTTTCGTATGATATATATTTGGAAATGCATGGATGTCTTTTTATGGAATGACATTTCAATGTCTATAGAAAACGTTATGGTCTATTGAGTGAACAAAGGTCAGAAACGGACAACAACAGAGTTGCCCTGTTTTGGCGGTCACTTTGGAGATTTCAAAACCAATCCAAACGGTCATGAAATATAACGAATAATATACCATTGGAAAGGTATGGGTGTCTAGTTTGTACAAAAATTTTCAAAACTCATTTTAAAGCTTTATATGAAAAGTTACGATCACAAGACCATACAAATGTCAGTTTTAAAAATTATTTAAATCATTGAAATCCAATCTCTTGAAACTAGCTAGACACTCTACTCTAGACAACCAAACCAAAACTAACACTTATCCAAGAGAAGAATAGGCCTTCTCAAATGGTCAACCATTGTGCTAAGACATTCACACCATCGTGCAAACATGGACGTTTCCGATCACACAAACGGAAACGAATTACTAGACACTATCACATAATAAAATCCAACAAAGAGGTGCAAGTGTAAAGTGTGAAGAATGCACACATAAGAATTGAAGCACAAATACAAGATGAATAAAACATGCATGAAAAAGTGTGTGTGCACAACTAATCTCTTTAAGAGGCAAGTTAAGTGATTTCGCTCTTGCTCTTGAAGTCACCAGGATGCTTGGAAGCTTGTCAACGAGAACCTAAGCTACCCATTACATAGACATCCCCAAATGTGGTTTCTTAACAAAATAAGCCAATCAAAATATGAGGACCTTACATATATTACGGTGATTCGAACTATCGAACATAAGATATTGTCAATGCCTATTTACCATCAATATATAATGTATTTTAGAAATATCTTTTATACAGTGGTGTTTACATAAATGCGCACTTATGTAAATACCAGTGTATTAATTAAGAGTCATTTGATTTAACTACTTTCAAAATAGTTAAATCCAACGACTTACATTCAATTCACTCATATAAAATCCATAAATGCGTACTTATGTGAACACTATCGGTCTTATATATATATATATAGAGAGAGAGAGAGAGCTTATCAGGTCAGGTATACCTAAGATTAACAAATCTTTGGGATCATGGGATCGTACGTGAGATTATGTGATCGTATATGTTTATAATGTTATCGCATATAAGTTACATGTGATCATAACAAAAAGAAGAGTTAAAATTTTAATGTGATCACTTGTATATTAGAAACATATACAGTCACATGATTTTACGAATGATCACATGTTCTTGGAGATTAGTTAATCTCAGATATTATATATATATATATATATATATATATCACTTTTTTATAGAAGCATATTCACAAGCAACTTACTATATTGTTAAAATAGATAAAATCATTTTTTTAATTGCAAAAACAAATAAAAACTAAACTACCTCTATATAAAAAGCCTGTTTTGAATCTCTTGACTAGTAAAATTCATCGAAGAAATAAAATGTTTTCTTATAAAAATATCAGATTTTATTTTATTTTTTTTCAATATGAAAACCAACGAAAACCCAATTGTCCTTATCTGATTTGTCTCATCATATCAAACAACTTTAAACAATTTATGTATAAAAGAAACCATCCAAGTTCCATGTATGAATTAGATTTTTAGGCTAGCTAATAATCTATAGGGTTAGTTGCAATGAAATGCCTTGACATTTCTTAATAAAACAGTAATAATAAACTTTTGTAAAAAAGACACAAAATTACCTTTGACTGATCCACTATTAGAACTAGAAAGTCTTGACGCCTGAAGGGCAAAATTATCTTCCAACTTAAAAATATAAAAATAATAGAGCAAATTGCACTCAACCTCCCTGAGGTTTGGCCTCTTGCATCCAAAAACAACTTTATTATTAATTGATACACACACCCTTTGCCGTTAGATCAAACTTAAATGCTAACTAACTGTTAGCTTTAAAAGACTAAACTACCCTGATCCCTAAATTAAATTAATAAAAAAAAAAAAAACAAAAATATTTTTTTTATATAAAAAATGGATCTCCACTATCCATATAGATGGTGGAGATCAAATAAAATTTTAAATAATTAAAAATTGAATTGAATTATATATATATATATATACACACATTAAAAGAAAAACAAAAATTTAAAAACAAAAAAATTTTAAAGAGCAAACATAAAAAATAAAATTGAAAATAAATGATTTGATGTAGCTTTTGTATGTCTATCAACATCAAGCTTGGCCATCAAAAGAGGACTCTTCAACTCCTTCAACAAAGTTGCAGCCTCTGTAAATTTAGGCAGCACTTATAGTGCTAGAATTATGGGATTGAATTGGGAAAGAATTATGGGATTAAATTGGGCATTATTCTTAGTCAATGATTGCCTTTATTCTCCTCTTAATTATAGGATATTCTCAATTATGATTGAGATTGTATAATTGACTATAGATTGATTTGTTTAATTATTGTAGTTGACTATAGATTGATTTGCATGATTGTAGCTTGATTCTTTCCTTGTAAATGACCATTGTATGTATTCTATATATTGTAGAAACACAATGAATAAAATTATCAGAAATTATTTCACAATTGTGTCATTTTTGATATGGTATCAGAGCCACCTTCAATCTCCTCTTCTTTACCCTAGGAATTGAAGTTTGGTCATGCATTCACAATTGTTATTTCTATCCGCTGTGAAGTTCGTTTTTAGTTTCTTTATCACTATGACTGATTCAAAGAATAGTGGTAAAGATTCTCTAATAAAGAAGAATGAATCTACTACTATATCTGGAATTGCTACTGAATCAGGTATGTCTAACTCTTCTATTAAACTTTTGTATTTTACTGGAAATAGTGATTGGATAATTGACTCCGGTGCAACAGATCATATGCCTTGTGATCATTATAGGTTTAGTCACTTATCTTCTAAAAGTTCCAAAATTACCATTAACAATGCCAATGGTGTATTATCTCCAGTTATTGGAATTGGTACTATCACTTTATCTCCTACATTAACTATTAAAGATGTCTTGTTTGTTCCATCACTAAATTGCAATCTTCTCTCTGTTAATCAAATAGCCAAGTCTCAAAATTTTGTTGCTCTATTTTTTCCTACTCACTATATTTTTCAGGATATCCATACCAATGAGAAGATTGGTAGTGGTAAACAAAGTGGAGGATTGTATTATCTGGAGGATGGGTTCCAATGATCCAATAGAGAAGGGCAAGCTCACTTGGTGAATGAAAATTTGGTGAACAAGAAGAAAGAAGGGATTTGGTTATGGCACAGACGATTAGGACATCCCTCATTTAGTTATCTTAGGAGATTGTTTCCATATTTATTTAGTGGTTGTAATTGTTCGGATTTTATTTGCGAAACTTGTGTGATGGCAAAGAGCCACCGTACCGTTTTCCATTTGCATGATAATAAAGTAGATCTTCCTTTTTCATTAGTTCATTCGGATGTTTAGGGATCGGCGCCAATCTCTACTCATAATGGGATGAAGTGGTTTGTTACTTTTGTGGATGACTGTACTAGAATGATTTGGGTTTATCAATTGAAGCATAAGAGTGATGTTTACACAGTTTTTCGCCTATTTCATCAGATGATGGCTACACAATTTGGCATTCAGATAAAAGTCCTTCGTTCTGATAATGGAGGTGAATACTTCAAGCAAGAATTGATGGACTTCATGCGTTCGGTGGGTGTTATTCACCAAACAACTTGTCCTTATTCCCCTTAACAAAATGGTGTCGTAGAAAGGCAAAATAGATAGTTATTGGAAGTTACTCGGTCTCTCTTGATTGGTGGACATGTTCCTTCTCACTTATGGGGTGAAGCTTTGAGTTCGGCTATCTACTTGATCAACCGTACACCCTCTAGTATCCTCAATTTTAGAAAACCACTGGATGCACTTTTCGATCATTGCAATCTTCCGCCGGTGGTACTTCTAGCTCTCTGGATTTTTGGGTGTGTCGTCTATGTTCACTTACATCCACATCAACGTACTAAGCTTGATTCTCGTGCATTGAAGTGTGTGTTTGTGGGATATGGAATCAATCAAAAAGGCTATAAGTGTTATGATCTGTCTTCTAAGAGGTTTTATTTTCCACGGATGTCATTTTTCGTGAGAAAGATCTCTTCTGTCGTCCACTTACTGATTTATCACCTCAGGGGGAGAATCAAGAAAAAGTGATTAATCTTGAAGAAATACAGGTATTTTTTCCAAGAGATTCGGACTTCTCCAGTATCCAGGCAACTGGAAGTGACACTACCAGTCAACTGGACAAAGACAACTGAACAATCGGAAATGATACCACCGATCAATCGGACGATCGGGAAAGGCTCCAAATTGATGAATTAACAACTCCAAATGCTGATGATAATTCTCTTTATGATAGTACAATGTCTCCTAACAATCCAACACAACCATTGGGCCAATCATCTCCTGAGACTCCTTTAGAGGTACCCACTAATCCTAATTCTACAATTGTTGATGATGTTAATTTCGAATCTCAATTGCCTAAATATCATCTTCCACCTCATTCTAACCATGGCATTCCACCCATTAAACATGAGCCTGACCCTAAATCAAAAGCTAGATATCCTATTAGTGATCATGTATCTTCCCAAAAATTATCCAAGTCATATGCTTCTTATGTACTACAGTTATCATCTATCTCTATTCTTAGTAAAATGCACGACGCTTTAGCAGATGCTAGATGGACCCAAGCTATGATAGAAGAAATGACAACACTTAAGAAGAATGCTACTTGGGAACTTGTGCCTCAACCTAAGGGAAAGAAGACAGTGGGATATAGACGGGTGTTTACAGTCAAGCATAAGGCAGATGGAACCATTGAAAGGTATAAAGCTTGGTTGGTTACAAAAGGGTATACACAATCTTATGGGATTGACTATCAAGACACTTTTGCACCAATTGCTATGCTTAATATGGTTAGAGTGCTCTTGTCTTTGGTGGTCAATCAGGATTGGCCACTTCTCTAGTTCGATGTAAAGAATGCTTTCTTGCATGGAGATTTAGAGGAAAAAGTGTATATGGACCCTCCTCCGGATATAGAGAAGTACTCAAATACAACAATGGTGTTCAAACTTAAGAAGGAATTGTATAGGTTAAAGTAATCTCCAAGGGTGTGGTTCGGTAGATTCACCAAGTCTATGGGACTATAAACAAAGCAACTCAGATCACACATTGTTCTTGAAACACCAAAATGGTAAAATTATTGCTTTGATTATCTATGTTGATGATATGGTGGTGACAAGTGATGATCAAGATGAAATTGAGAGTTTGCAACGACACTTGGCCTTGGAGTTTGAAATGAAGCGACTTGGTGACTTGAAGTACTTCCTTGGAATTGAGGTAGCACGATCAAAGAATGGTATTTTCTTATCTCAACAGAAATACATTCTTGATTTGTTAACTAAAACAGGTATGCTTGGATGTAAACCTGCTAAGACTCCGATGGAGCAAAATCATAAGTTGTTTTTGTGTTTGAATGCAACTTCTACTGATAAGGCAAGGTACTAGAGCCTTGTGGGAAAATTGATCTATTTGTCCCATACTAGACTAGATATTGCATATGCAGTATGTGTAGTGAGTTAGTTTATGCATGATCCTCGTAAACCTCACATGGATGCCGTGGAACGTATATTGAGGTATTTGAAGACCACTCTGGGTAAAGGATTACTTTTTACCAAACATAATCATCTAAAGATAGAAGGTTACACTGATGCAGATTGGGCAGGTTCAACTGATAACAGAAGATCTACTTCGGATACTTCACTTTTGTAGGTGGAAATCTTGCGACTTGGAGGAGTAAAAAGCAACCAGTGGTAGCAAGGTCTAGTGCAGAAGCTGAGTACATGGGCATGGCTTTTGGAGTATGTGAGTTACTATGGTTGAGAAACTTGCTTATGGAATTGGGTGTTGATTTTTAAGAAGCAATGAAGTTGTATTGTGATAGCACTTCAGCTATAGAGATTGCTCACAATCTAGTTCAACATGATCGGACAAAACATGTTGAAATTGATAGACATTTCATTAAGGAAAAACTTGAAGCTGGGATTATTATGTTTCCTTTTGTGAAGTCTGAAGATCAACTAGCCGATGTTCTTACCAAAGCTATAGCCAGTAATGCTTTTGATGAGTCTTTAGACAAGTTAGACATGTACGATATCCATGCTCTAACTTGAGAGGGAGTGCTAGAATTATGGGATTGAATTGGGCAAGAATTATGGGATTAAATTGGGAATTATTCTTAGTCGATGATTGCCTTTATTCTCCTCTTAATTATAGGATATTCTCAATTATGATTGAGATTGTATAGTTGACTATAGATTGATTTGTTTAATTATAGTAGTTGACTATAGATTGATTTGCATGATTGTAGCTTGATTCTTTCCTTATAAATGACCATAGTATGTATTCTATATATTGTAGAAACACAATGAGTAAAATTATCAGAAAATTATTTTACAATTGTGTCATTTTTGATATATAGGACACCAAGGTGCGTACCCAAGAACTAACACAAACTATAAATGAAAGAGAGTTATAAATGAAATAGAGCACTCAATTGTGTTGGCTTTATTAAGAAGACCAAAGAAGCAAGACCTCTTTATATATTGATAATTACAACATTTACAAAATAGAGAAATATTCCTATCTAATCTAGAATTTGAATATCATATAACAAATCAAATTTAAATATCAACAAATCTTAAATTTGAATATCAAACAGTTCTAAAACTAATCTTTATCTTAACAATTCTAAACTAATCTTTAACTTTGACTTGGTATGTGCAGTTTCATGACTCCCCCTCAAGTTGGAGTGGATGTAGGAAGATGAATGACACCCAACTTGCTAGATATACGTTGAAAGGCCTCGGCGCCAAGTGGTTTGGTGAATATGTCTGCAATTTGGTCACTTGACCGTAGGTAGCAAGGCACTATTAAGCCAAAGTTGATTTTCTCTTGAACGAAGTGACAATCAAGTTCGATGTGTTTCGTTCGCTCTTTAAATACAAGATTTTCTACAATGTGGATAGCAGTTTTGCTATCATAATAAACAGAAATAGGTGCTTATGAGAAATGTCAAGATCTTTGAGAAGATACTTGAGCCATTGTAATTCACATATAACAGTGGCGAGAGCACAATATTCTGCTATAGTGGAGGATCGAGATATGGTTGGTTGTTTCTTTGTCTTCCAAGAGATTAGACTAGAACCTAACATTGTGAAATAACCAATGGTGGAGCGACGAGTAGGGGGGCAACCAACCCAATTAGAGTCGCAATAACCACTAAGATGAAGTGAACTTGATGTAGATAAGAATAAACCTTTGCCAATAAAAACCTTAAGATAACGAAGGATGAGATAGTAGCATCAAGATGAATAGTATGAGGTAATTGCATGAATTGACTTAATGTATTAACAGCATATTGAATATCTGGTCATGTTACAGTAAGATAGAGGAGTCGTCCAATTAATCGTCGATAGGATGATGGGTCAGTGAGAGGTTCACCATCTGTAGGTCGTAAATGAAGATGTTGCTCCATAGGAAATGTAGTGACACGTGCACCAATCATTCTAGCATCATTTAAAATATCAAGGGTATATTTCCGTTGGTGATTGGATGATTTACATACCTATTTGAGGTCCCCATTTCCTAGATTTTGTACTCGTTGTCGAGTTTGTTTTTGTATATAATGCATTTTGTGAGCATTGTGTAGGTTATATGCTCTAAAATAAGGTGTTGAGCATAATTGAAGAGTTTTGGAGGTTAAAGGGCTGAAATTGGAAATTTTAGTGCAGAGCTTTCAACTTTCGGGGGCCATATCTCCCTCCTCCGATTGAACTACGTTTTGTTTAACCTATTTTCGGAAAGCCCCACGAGTCTACTTTCCAACGCTTTTTACGGATCACGATTCCGAGTTCGCTAGAGGAAGTTATGGCCATTTTCGTAACGGTGCGCGAAGCTGGAAAACTTCACCCGAGAGAGATGCGAGCCCAAGGCGAGCTCAAGCAGCTCGCCCCTCAAGGTCGCTAATCTCTCGGGTTTTCAACAGTTTTCTTCAACCAAGAGCATCCAAATCACCCCCAGGTCGCCCCAAGCTCGCCCTTTTACCCAAAATATGTTAAAAATCAAGATTTTACCTCCTTGCCCTTGACCTAATTCATTCCTCTATATAAACCTTTGATATTTTTTAAACCACAGAAGCTCTCTCACCCAAGAATAGTCACCAAGACCTCACCTTTACACATTCCTCTTACTCTCACCTTCCATCTTTCACAACCCATCTAACTTCCATAACTCCCTAACATCCAAACACACCAATCACTTCCATTTTACCACAATCACCATCACTTCATCTTTTTGGCAAAAGAGAGTTGAAGAAAGAGTTTGGAAGAGGAAGAGCAAAGGAGGAGGAGCTACTCTACATAGTTTCTTCTATTACTTTATTCTCTTTCATTTTCTTTATTATAGCCATGTATTCTTTTGAGCATATTTATTGTATGGCTACATTTTGTGATATGAGCTAAACATTTAGTGCTAGGATTTGATGAAACCCCACCCATGACTCTTTATATGTATTGACCTTTGTTTATTCATTTTTATACAAGTGTGATTTGTATGGGTATTTTAGTGTGCTTAAAGCTTTCAATTGATTGATCTCCTTTTGAATGAATCTTGTGGTGTGTTATGTACTGACCGGAGACGCACACCACGTGTTCGATAAAATGCCCTCTATGCATGTCTAGAAAAGTACACCCACTTAGGCTAGCGTATAGGATTCGTTTAGTGCGCCAACAAACTTAATGAACTCAATTCGTATATTCCGGGTAATCGAGAGATAGGCTTGGGTACGTTTCGTGTGTAATCTACTTTGCTTGACCAAGATTGTAGGTTAATATTAGGGTGCATGAATCTACAAATTGCATGAGTATGTTTTGGGTGAATAATTGAGTCTAAAACGGAAGTCAATTGAGGGTGGGGTGTAGTCAAGTCCTAGCATGTTTTTCTTCAATATTACACTTGAGTTTATTTTAGTGTTATTTTATTTCTTGCATTAGCATTAGTCATTAGATTAAATTAGTTTAATTTACTTAGTTTAAATATCCTTTTTCGCTTGTTTGAATAGCATCTAGGCTAATCAATTTTGGTAATCGATCACTCGATCCCTGTGGGAACGAATCTTATTCATTGTTACACTACTCTCCGACCTCGTTCTATTGCGAGAGTCACTCACTAAAGAGAGCTAGTCAGTTGGCATAAAAAAAATACCATTTTTGGAACGTGATACTTCAATACCTAAAAAATATTGTAGTTTACCAAGATCTTTAATAGAGAAAGATTTGGCTAGATATAATTTGAGATTGGAAATTTCATCACGATTATTTCCGGTGATTATTATGTCATCGACATAGACTATAACAAAAAGAGATATAGGTCCTTTAATATAAGTAAATAGACTATAATCGGCAATGGATTGAGTGAAACCCCTTTGAAGGAGTGTGGAGGAATTTTGAGAACCATTGTCGAAAGGCTTGTTTGAGGCCATAAAGTGATTTATTGAGTTTGCAAACACAAGTCTCCCCCTTACTAGAGAACCCGGGAGGTAATTTCATATACATTTATTCATCTAGATCACCTTGAAGAAATACATTGTTGACATCAAGTTGGTGAAGAGACCAATTCTTGACAGCAGCAATAGAGAGAAGAAAACGAACAGTCACTAACTTTGCAACGGGAGCAAAAGTGTTGTGATAATCAATACCCTCAACTTGGGTATACCCCTTTGAAACAAGTCGTTCCTTGTATCATTCAATAGAACCGTCAGGACGATATTTGATTTTTTAAATCCATTTATAGCCAATTGGTTGTTTACCAATTGGTAATGGGGATAAGGACCAAGTATTATTATTTTCCAAAGCTTTGATTTCTTAAGCCATGGCATCACGCCATTCAGAAAATTTCATAGTTTGGGTGAAAGAAGTAAGCTCATTAGTAGCCACTAGCCATTATATTTGTTAAAAAAAAACACGATGTTGATGTTTAAAATGAGATAGAGATAAATAATTTGCAATAGGAAATTTTGTTGTAGGAGAAATAGAGGAACAAATATAATCCTTCAAATGAGAAGGAGGACGTCGATCACGTAAAGGAAAACGAGTGGTGGCCACTAAATCTGGTGGATTAAAAGCATCATATGGTGAGAGGTTATCGTGGCCCGATAGAGGTTCCAACTCGGGTAGAGATAAATTTTACGATGAGAAGAAATGAAAAGTATCATCATCAAGAATTGGTTGCACAAAAACTAGAGAATCCATTGTTGTGGTGGGGATGTCGCGATAAGGAAATGTAAATTCATGAAAAATGACATCACGGGAAGTATATATTTTACTAGTAGTAATATCATAGATGTGATAACCTTTTTGGCCATAAGGATATTCAATAAAAATGCCGGGGTTAGCACGTGCATCAAATTTACTTGTGATGGACATGTTTTTGGCAAAACAAAGACACCCAAAAACTCGTAAAGATGAGTACATTTGGGGAGTACCAAAGAGAATTTGATGTGGAGATTTATGACCTAGAATGGGAGTTGGCATTTTATTTATCAAATATGCCACTGTTATTATGCATTCACCCCAAAATTTTAAAGGTAAATGTGCTTGAAAGCGAAGAGCACGAGCAACCTTAAGTAGGTGGCAATGCTTTCTCTCAACAATACCATTTTGTTGAGAAGTCGCGATGCAACTGCGTTGATGAATAATTCCATTTTCATGAAACCATAATTGAAGAGGTTGAGATAAAAACTCAGTTCCATTATCTGACTGAAACTTTTGGAGTAGTGGAATAAATATATCACCTCCTCCAGAATAAATTTTATTTATTTTCTTAGTAAATTGTCAATTTACAAGATTAAAAAAATAAATTAGGAATTTCATAGTTTTTGATTTTACTTTCATTAGATAAATCCAGGTACAACGTGAATAATCATCAACTATGGAAAGAAAAAAACGAGCACCACTATGGGATGGTATAGAGAATGGCCCCCGAATGTTACAGTGGATTAATTCAAAAACATGGTTACTAGAAGAAACACTTTTATTGAAAGGCAATCTTGTTTGCTTTGCATGAGGGCATACATCACAAGAACATTCAAAAGTAGATTTAATAGAATCAAAATTACTCACTAAAAATTTAAAACGAGACAAAGATGGGTGACCTAAGCACCAATGCCAAAGGTCAAATTTATTTCCTCCTAGAACTGAAAATACTGAAGCAGAGCTTAGATGATATAAACCGTCTTGAAAATCACCCCAACCAATCTGTTTCATCGAATGTTGGTCCTGAAATATACATTGAGAGGGTGAGAAAAAAACATCGCAACTGAGAGAACGTGTTAGTTGAGATATTGATAAGAGATTAAATTTGAATGAAGGTATATGAAAGACATTTTCAAATTTAAGAGCTGGAGAAAATATAATAGTACCAATATGATGTACTAATGAGTGAGTTCCATTCGGTAATTGAACAGAAAATTTTTTTAGAGCAATAATATATGACGTAAATAAAGATAGATTAAATGAAATGTGATTAGACGCTCCAGAATCAATAATCCAGGATGAGGAAGAAAAAGGAAGAATCGAACTTGCTAAATTTGCTGTAGGAATCATAGGCCCATCGGTTAACAAAAAATGTGAGCAAGTGATTATATTGTTCTGTTGTCAATGGGACTTGTGCAGGTGGTACAACAGCAATTACATCTCTTTATGGTACATCATTAATTACATCTTTTTGTTTAGGAGGATACCCATGAATTTTGTAGCATGTAGCTTTGGTGTGTCCATGTATGTTACAATGCTCACAAAAGGGGCGTGGCCTCTTTGAAGAATGATACGAAGGATGCACAACAGATGATCGCACATGAAGACCAGCAGAGTCAATTGTAGGTGCAATAGAAATATTTATTTCTTGTTGTTTTTCCTCTTGTCGGACCAGAGAATAAATGTGCTGGATAGATGGGAATGGTTCCATCAAGAGTATTTGACTGCGAATTACAGAGAAGTGATCATGGAGTCCCGAAGAAATTCCATGGCGCGATCCTGATTGAGCTGGTCAATGATGGTCTTACCATTGCCACAAGTACATGGAGAAATAGAAGCCATAAAATTAAGTTCATCCCACAAAGATTTCAAATGGGTAAAATAATCTGAAACTAATAACGGTGTGTTCTAATATTATCTAGAGGGGGTGAATAGATTTTAATCAATTATTGTCAAATTTTCGCGTTTAGTCAATTTTACTAAAATAAACCCCAAACTAGTCAATTCAATAAATCAAGCATAATAGTGCAGAAATTAAAAGACGCTTGATTTTTACGTGGAAACCCTCAATAGGGAAAAACCATGGGTTGTTATGTGCATCACACACGAACCTCGAATCCACTAATTGCAATGGTGTTTACAACCTAGGTTGACCTCAATCTCTCACGGTCTATAACCCACCACTACTACCCGCAGGCCTTTAAAAGTGAACCTAGTCCAATTTGCTTGTGGCCTAAGCAACCTTAGCCACAAGACTTACTTCTCAATGGAGAGATTAAATAGCCTATGTGAATATAAATGATATTCAAAATGCAAATAGAGCTAAGGAACACTAAATGCTTATCTATAATTAAAAGATGACTATTAAATCAATCCTAGATATCAATGGCTATATGTCATGGCATAAAGCATAGCTATATATGATATGGCAATCCTAGGTATAGCTATCACAATACAACACTCAAACATTCAACACATAATCTCAATCTTGTAATTAGAAAATAATCTAATAGCATACAAGTTATCAAAGAGATAAATAGCTAAGTAAAAACATTAAGATTAGATGAAATTAGTGTTAAACTTACCATAGCATGTGTGTTGATGAAGACCCATGTAAAAATGCATCCTAGATGATGCTAGAGAATGATTGATACACATGGAAATGATTTGAGTGATCAAATATGATCAAAGATGAATTATTGAATAAAAAACTCTCTTTGAAAATGCTCTCAATTAAAAATATGATTTTTGAGTCATTGGGGACGACCTAAAGTTAAAGCAATGTTTATATAGGTGTCTCAATTGATGCAATGCCGTTTTGAAAAAAATAGGGGTCAACCGCTGTCAAAGCCACAGTGGTGATCAATAAAAAAAACATTAGGTCAAAACGTTGTGCTTACCGTTGTGGCTTCCACAACGGTTATGACAGCGGTAAGCGCTGTGCCTACCACTACAGAAAACCACAGCAGTTAGGAGAGCTGTAAAACCGAGCAACTCACCGCTGTGGCTACTGCTGTGGATTCCGGCAGCGGTCTCCTGAACCATGCAAGGCTTAAGTGATAAAAAAGCAATCTTAAGCTACTTAAAGGCATGGCAATGAACAAATGCAAGAAAAGTTAAACACAAGAATTCACAAACAAGAAACACACAACCTACAAGTATTAAAGATATGCATGAGTTGTGAGTGTGTGCTGACACGCCCAAACCGGTTCTACAAATGTCACTATAATTTAACCTATTCTACCTCGGTTGTATTAAAGGGGCGTGCGAGTCTGATGACCCTATTGCAATTCGTACAAGTCGTTATGCTAGTATAGTGTACAAAGTAAGGGTATCGGTCCACGGGGAATCTACTAATGAGTAACTGGTAAAAGTTAGGATTAGTGAGTGTTTTACGGAATTAAACTAATGCAATGATAAAAGATTATAATTGATAAGCTAAGATGCTAGGGAATGTATGAATCAGTAATGATGCACCACAATAACCACTTTCATGCAACAAAGATCAAGTCACTCATGTAGTTCCATTTATACCATTGGTACACTCAACCATTCACTTAATATCTAATCTAAGGTTTAGATTAATCATCAAGGAATGTAAGTTGTGGAACTAAATTGATAGAATGTATTCTTAGGATTTTATATGAACAAACACATTCTAATCTAGGAGTTTTGACTAACCATACTTAATTCAAACATTATGAACTAAGTAATTCATCATTTTGCAATAACCAACTCCATGCTTCTAAGATTATGAGATATGTGGCATGATTTAATCAATTCAAGCATACAAACACAAGTGATTCATATAAGATAAAGTGGTAACAAGTGATTACAACAATACTTTCATAAATTCCCCAACAAGTGTTTAGTTACACATGATCATTGAATATAGCATATTAATGAACAAAAGGAAGAAATACTACCCTCAAGGGATCAAGGATAACCTCTCCTTCTTTCACAGCAATACAAACCCAATGATCACAAATAACCTTCAGAAGATTGATGAGCAAGGTACTTCTAAGATCAATACCTTCTAGCTACAAGATTACAAGTGATGAATTTCTTGAATCACTAATCTATTCTATGATAATTTAACCAAAAAAACTACTAAGAATTACTCTAAGCTAAATTTATCACTAATTGTCACCTTGGTACCGTGGTCACCCTCACTCAGTGGAAGAGAGAAGTATATATATATGTTTTCTTCAGATGAGGCAAAAAGTGCCCATTTTGGCCTTTGGACGTGCCTGGGGGCGGGCTAATTCCCGCCGCGCGAAGTCGCCGCACTAACCCGCCGTGCCTTGGCGAGCTTCTCGGAGACTTCTTTCCAGCCGCGCGAAGTCGCCTTGGCTTCAGAAGAGATGAAGGCGGCCACTTGACCGCCGCACGAAGTCGCCGCGCGAGGTCGCTTTGCAATCCGACGAGCTTCTACCTTCAGGAAGGCTGGCAATTGCCCGCCTTCAGAGCCCGCCATGCAACTGGTCTTGATTTTGGGCGGCTTCAGACCTTCAGGAAGGCTGGCACTTGCCCGCCTTCAAGCCCGCCATGCACTCTTCTCATGGTTTTGCTCCTCTTTTGTCCACTTTGATGCAAAAACCTTCTGGACTGGCCAAATTACCTGAACTTAACAAAAACACTTGTTAACACACAAAGGTGCTCGAATACGAACACAAAAGGTAGGAATTAGGGGCGCTAAATGTGAACATTCATAGCGCGATCATGTGCAACTAAATCTCTTCAAGGCAAGTAAGCACTTAGAAATTTACCTTTGGTGCTTCTTCTCTTGAGGACTTGATAGGGCTTTGGTTGTGCAAAGCACCAACCATCAAAAGCCTAAGCTACCCTTACATCAAACCTCATATGTGGTTTGTCACCGAAATAAGCCAATCAAACTTGAGGCACTTACATAATCTGATAATGTAGAGTTATCTTGTTTGAGAGCCGAGATTGATTGTTTGAGTTGATAGATTTTCGGCGCATTTGATTGTGAGAAGCGTTCCTTTAGATCATTCCATATTTCATGCGCAGTCTCAACATATAAAATGCTAATGCAAATGTCGAGTGATACAGAATTCAATATCCAACTGCTGATAAGGTCATAGCATCGTGCCCAATTAGGAACATCTTTTTCTATTGATGGCTCGATATGTGTTCCATCAACAAAGCCAAGCTTATTTTTTGCTCGTAAGGCCATGGTGATAGCACAAGACCAGGTGCCATAGTTATCACCTGAAAGAACAAGAGAGACCAAAACTGCAGTTGGGTTATTAGAATGATGAATGAGAAAAGGGTCAAGGGTGATAGAGCCAGAATTTGAAGCCATATCAGAGTGTTGAGTGATAGTTGGAAAGTCAGACATTTTTTTTTATATTTTTAATGACGCTCTGATACCATATAAATGAAAGAGAGTTATAAATGAAAGAGAGCACTCAATTGTGTTGGTTTCGTTAAGAATACCAAAGAAGCAAGACCTCTTTTATAAATGATAATTACAACATTTACAAAATAGAAATATTCCTATCTAATCTAGAATTTGAATATCAGATAACAAATCAAATTTAAATATCAACAAATCTTAAATTTGAATACCAAACAATTCTAAAACTAATCTTTATCTTAACAATTCTAAACTAATCTTTATCTTTGAGTTGGTATGTGTAGTTTCATGACAAACTTTGCCCCATCAATGACCCTCCTCACATTATCACTGTTCAACTCGAAAACAATTCTCTATGCCTTTGACAAAACCTCTGCCTCTGATTTTGCACTGCCATCTCCTTGAGACCCTTGTTCTTGGTCTTCTTGCTCATCCAGTGCAAGTAATTCTTTAAAATCTAGATCTACTTTATCAGGGTCGAGATCATAGGTAATGACTATAGTGGTGGTGGTGAAGAAAGAGAGTAAAAGAAGGGGAGAGAGAGAGAGAGAGAGAATGATGAATCTTGAAGTGGGTTTTGTGGGAATTGAGAAAGCAGAGATTTTGATTTTTGGGTTCTTGAGATTTCTGCAAATGAGATCTGGGTTTTTGAGGGTTTGATGTTGTGTGAAGCGATTGTTGAAGTCAATAATGTGAATTTTTCAATTTTATTTTTTATTTTTTCTCTTTAAAATTGTTTTGTTTTTAAATTTCTATTTTTCTTTTAATTTATATATTTTTTAATTCAATTCAATTTTCAATTAATTAAAATTTTATTTGATCTCCACCATCCATGTTTGAGATGGATGGTGGAGATCCATTTTTTAATAAATATTTTTGTTTTTGTTTTTGTTTTTTTTGTTTTATTAATTTAATTTAGGGAATCAAGGGTAATTTAGTCTATTAAAGGTAACAGTTAGTCAACAGTTAAGTTTGACCTAACAGTAGGGAGTGTGAATGTCAATTAATGATAAAGTTGTTTCTGGGTATAAGAGATCAAATCTCAGGGAGGTTGAGTGTAATTTGCTCAAAATAATATATAAAATTTACTTAATTAAATAATTAAAAAATAAAATTAGAAATGGATTGATTTCTTTAGATGAGATCAATCCAAGATCTCCAAAATGGAGGAGATCATCTCTGCAAATTTACACACAAAAAACCATACCAAAGTTGTCATTTTATCACTCCCAAGCTCTCTCATTCATCCAAATATCTAGCTACATATTTTTTTTCCCATCTTTTTATGGTTTTAACAGCAACCCACCATACCTACATCACCATTCTCCTCTACAACTCCACTAAGTAAAATGCAGACACAATCACACAAACTTATCTAGTTCACTAATTCGCCTCTGCGGAGCAATCTGCTCCATGGCTTGATCAATTGCATTTAAAAAATATATATATATATATTAACAAAAAAAAAAAATTCAAAGAACAATTGGGTTTTAGTAGGTCGTAGGTCCTAGACTCTGACTTCATCTGTAAACTTTTTGGAGTTTTGTTTGGGTCCTGTTAGAATTTGTGCAAATATTTTGTAGATTAATTTCAATTTTGGAGAGATAATGGAATATTGATTTTTTTTTTTCTTCAGATTTCCAAATCTTTGTTTGAAATGGAAATTTGAATCTATTTTTTTTTTGTTTTTTTTATTTAAATAAATGATATTATAATAAATTGATAAAATAGTTAAATTAGGGACAATATGGACATTTTACTAGGTAAGGCTAGTAAATCGTTATCCTTAATGGTAGGGTACTTTTTTAACATTTAAGGAAAGTTAATTATTAGTGTATTATTGTGCAATGTTAGGGTATCTGATTGCAGTTAACCTTAATCTATACAGTAAGATGGATTTGATCATTATTGAGTTGGTTTGGACCCCACAATCCTTCTTTTATCAATCTTGCTTGTATAGTTGTCAAAATGTTTGTGGATGCATTATCATAGATATTACATAATGATTAGTCTTCTTATTTTTTATATAGATTAGAAAATATCATTATATACTTTCACTCTCAGCAAAGAGGTAGTGCACTCAGGACTGGTCTTGAGATTTTCAGGACTCAAGACGAACTATAAAAAATGAGTTCTCCGATACTCTATGTATGTTTACATCATTATTATTTTTCTCTAATAGATACTTGTAAAAATCAATATAATAACTCAAACTCAATACTATACCCTAACAAAATAGTAAATAAAAAGTTAATATAATAAAAAATTTAAAACAAAAAGAGGTTTTTTTTTTAAAAAAAAAAAAAGAAAAAAAGAAAAAAGAAGAAGAAGAAGAAGAAGAAAGATGTGTATTGATTTAATTTACATTCAAAATAACAATGACTTCAAGTCAAGATTTTGTATCTGAATTTTCGTATTAAGAGAGTTTTGAAGAACCCTAATTTTGATTTTCAATTTTTGTTCAAATGTCTTATGTCTAATAAGAGTCGATTTTTGATCTAGTGTTGTTGTAAGAATGATAAATGTATTTCCATTGGTGAGCCTTTTAAAACAAAAATTATGTGTAATGTGGGCTATTTTTTAAAGTCATTTATGGACCTATTTAACTATTTTGTTTAAGAGTGATGATATTTGCACCCTTTTTAAACTATATGTAAACCCTTCTCGTAAGCTCACCCCATTAACAAATTTTAAAAACTCTATTTTGTAATTAAACCCCACATAATAGGAAAATATCCTTTATTTATTTCTATTGTATTGTATTTTTATAATTACACATTTACACCCCACCTACACCTATTTTATTATTATTTAAAATTTTGTTATTTTATTTCTTGTTTTTCCAAAAATAAAATAAAATTATAACTCTTAAATACATAAATTATACTTAAAAAAATAATACATAAATTATACCAAAATGATGGGTTTTGAACTAATTTTATTTAAAATAACAAAAAAGAAGATAATTCAATTAAAACGAAAAAAAAAAAAAAAAAAAAAAAACCAGTAAATTGCCTTTGCTGCCAAAGGGGAATGCCCAGAAAACACATATAGTGTGCCGTGTAAAATGCCATATATATAAAAACAAAGCAAGAAAAAAAAATCAGTGTTTTTGGTAATTCACTAATTTGCTGTGTATGCGTTGACAATATGTGTATTTCACAGATACAACAAAAATAGAGGGGAGATTATGAGAATAGTGTGGGTTTTTTTAGGAGACTTTTCGAATTCATAATTGTCTTCCGACCAGAGTTACAATCTACAGATGATTTCGATTTATATTAGAAATTAGTATTTAGAAGAGAAGTTAGGGTTTGAGAAAATAGAAACGGTTTTATGATAAACAAATAATAGGATACTAGTTAATATAATTCAAAAAGAAAAAGGAAAATGATTAATAACTTGTGGGTGTACTTATAAACTATTTAGTCTTTTTAATCATTTTAATCAAGGGTAATAATGAAATTTTAAATTTGTGGTGTACATACCATTTTTAAGGGTGCAAATATCGCCACTCTTTGTTTAAAATCGTATATGTGCCATATTATGAAATTAAAAAAAAATAAAAAATAAAACTGAAACTTGGGGACCCTTCAAAATTAGGGGCCCTAGACGGTTGCCCCATTAGGCTACCCCTAGGGCTGGCCTTACGTGCACTCTCCCTTTTACATTTGTGATAAGGGTTGGAGTTCCATCTTTTCTCATTAAATCGCTAGGTCTCAATAGATCTCATATGCAACCGGTGTCAGAATTTTATTTTATTTTTTCTAAATAAACGTCATGATATGATAAGTCAATTTGGCACCCTTTTTGTGTCTTTTAGTTTCGTAACAAGTTATATTACAAGGACTACACATGAAATTTTTTAATTACCCTCAATAGATATAAGAAGCTTCAATAAATTTGGACAAATGATTCAATGATAAAAATAAAAAAAAAATAAAAAAGAGTATACAATGAATTGTATCTTCAAATTTATTAAAATGAGAAATTATTAGAATTTATATGATATATATAATGTCGAATTAATTCCAATCTCATGAAAGATAATACCGAGATTTTTTTTGCAGAAAAATAGGTGCCAAATTACAGTTTGTAAATTGTGAATATTGTATCAATATATCCAAGTTAAATTTGTAAAGTTGAATATTATAATATCTAGTCATTATTTATTCTATGTATAGTTTTGCAAATTGCTATGCACGTTTAATTTGTAACATGTAAAGTTGTATGCTAATATATAAAACTAAAGATATTCTATGGATTATTATTATTATTTGAAATACCACATGTTAACATAAAGTGGCGTCGATTCGAATATGTGACATTGTCAAGCCGAATAAATTCTTTTTTCACCAAGTCAAAGTAACGTTGACTCAAATCTGTGACATTGTCAAGTTGAATGAGTTCTTTTATCACGAAACCACGTTGAACAGTGGTAAATTATTCTATCAAGTTAACTGTCATCACGTGACTCTAATCATAAAAATCTATGTTGTCAATTGATATATGTGTTTTGTAAATCCTTTAATAAAATATGCATATCCATAATCCATGCACATGGATAGCATCCTCATCATCAAAGATAATAAGTAGAGAGAGAAAGAGTAGAGGGATAGGAAGATCCGACAAGCAAAAGAAAGTTGGGAGGAAGAAGCAATGTTGTTGGATGATTTGCATTGATTGTGGAAGAAGAGTAACATTTAATCAACCGACATCTTTTTTTTTTTCCTTTAATTTTTGGGTCATACTCATGCCAGCCACACTCAGTTTATATACATTCGGCTAACTATGGAATGTTGGAATATGTTCGGACAGTTAGGGGTCGTTTGGTTTGTTATCTGAAAATAAAGGGCGCGTCCTGTAAATGTTTTTTATTTATCAATGTTTTTTGTTTTAATTTCGAAATCTAAAAATGCGTCAGATGGTATATCTTGAAAACTGTATTCTGAAAATAAAAAGGGTAAAAACATATTCGGTTGATTAACAAAAAATATCAAAAAATTGTAATTTTCCTATTATTTTTTTCTATTATAATTTTTTAATTTGAATAAAAAGTGGGTCAATGATTCATCACAAATAATTATCAACTAATTCATAATTTAAAAATAAATTTTAATTTCTTACTAAATATAAATTACATGAATTTTTTTTAAAAAAAATTAAAGTAAAAATTAAAATCATTCAAAAGAAACAAAAAAGAAAAAATAAATAAATAAAGGAACCGTCGATCTGCTCTTGGAAGAGCAGATCAGTGGCTCCAAGGTCGGAGGAGGTGAAATCCTCCTTCAGCAACGTCGATCTGACTTTCATGGCTAGGAAGAAGAAGAGAAGAAGAAGATGAAGAAAGAAGAAGAATAAGAAGAGAAAAATGAAGACGCGTACAGAAGACAGAAGAAGAAAGAAAAAAAGAAAAAGAATTTGTTCAGCTGTTTGTGTTTTTATTTGAAAAAAAAAAAAAAAAAAAACATGTATAATGTGTTTTCCATGTTTTTTAATTTTAAAACTAGTTTTGTTTTCCATTTTGTTTTTGTTTTTGTTTTTCAACAACAAAATGAAAAACAGTTAACAAACGCAAATTCAAAATCGTTTTCGAAAAACAAAAAACAAAAACAGCTGTTTTTGAGGCTACCAGACAGCCCTTAAACAGTCCTGAATTTTACTGAAAATTGAATAGTGACTGTGACATGTTTGTTTTTATTTTTATCATCTCTGAATAGATATCAACTTGTTTGTTTGTTTGTTTGTTTTTTTTATAAAATTAAACTGACCTAAGGGGAAAAAACATCATAAGCGATATGCTGAAAAATCCCTAGGTCACTATATATATATATATATATATATATATATATATATAAGATAAAAGAAAAGTAAAGGGTGATAAAAAGCAACAAATCACAAAGAACCAGGGGGGAAAACAACCCCAAACAAAAAGAGGAACGCATGCCACACCGAAAAGAAAAAGAAAGCATCAAGAAAAACAAAAAGACTCTTAGCACATGCAGTCATTGCCAGCTAAAGAAGAACACAAGGGCGGGGCGAAGAACCATCAAGAATCAGCCTGAAGCTCCAAAACATGCTTAGAAAGCGCATATGGAACTTGATTCCCCTTCCTGAAAATATGGAAAACCTGAAAAAATCCATCTACGAGATTTGGAAAATGCAGCCTTCCATGCCTGACGAACCCTCCAAGGAACCATCTCATAATGAGAAGAAAGAATCTAAACCACATAAGAAGAATCGCTCTCAAGCTAGATCTGATGCCACCCATAATTCCAAGAAAAATTAATGGCCAACGAGGCCGCTAGAAGCTCGACCTCAAACGCGAAAACCTGACCAAGAGGAATAGCACCATAACCATCTGTATTCATTTTGATCCAACTAGGAGCTGGAGGCGACTAAACCACACTCTTGATCATTGGGGCTTTAGAAGGGCAATCCCGAAGACCAAATTGACGAAGAATCAAAATGTCGTTCATACAATTACGCTTACAACCAATCTCCAGGTGATTAGCCTCTGAAACCGCACGCCAAACTTGTTTGTTTGTTTGTTTTTTTTTTTTTTTTTTAAAGATAAAATGTTTTAAAAACAATTAATTTGACATTTATACCCATGTTACTATTAATTGTTATGTGTTTTCATTTTATACGATACAAACAAATAACTAAAAAATAATTTAACAAATCTTAAACAATTTTTATGGAATAATGATAAGATATTATTCATGATTAAGATATGATAAATAATTATTTTTTCTTTGAAAAAATATAATAAATAATGATTTAAAAATTGTTTTGATTTTACAATATATATATATATAATTGAAGGTTCAATGACGGTATTGGAAGTGACAGTGTGATTATTTTTTTTTATTTTTTTTTTTTTTTCAATATGTAGTAGGTTAAAAGAAATAAATTTGTATAATATAAAATTATGATAAAATTGGAAATTTGTTATCACTGGGAGGATAATTTTGGAAGAAAATATATTAAATGCAATCCAATATGTGATTTGGAATTAAGTTAAAAGTCAGAATTTTCTATTTTTTATTTTTTGGTATTTTTTGGTATTTTTTTTTGAGTTGTTTAACCACTAAAAAAAAAAAAAAAAACTCAATAATTTCACTTTAAATCCATTAAGTTTAAAGAGCAAAAAACAAACGACCCATTACTCTCATAATATAAAACAAAGGGTTTCTATATAAAAAAATGTTTTTATTAGTTAAATGATATTTGAACTCTGTTATATATCTAAAAGAGAGGGATGCTAGAATCACAATGACACGTGGATAGCATTAAATTTTACACATTAAACATTGAGCCTTTATAAATGGTTTCATTTATCATTTTATTTATAATGCAAACCAACAACTAATTTCTAAGATTGTCCTTCTTCTTTAACTTTAACAAATAGACTTTCTCCTTAAAATCTATTTTTATATTTTCACTCATTTTTTAACTAAACTCCATTCTAAAATTTTAAACATAAAAAATTTCTAATCACACATTATTATTTCCAAAATTATCCTTTTTATTTTTTAATATCCTTTTCTTCTTTGCTTTTAGGTAAATCAATCATCACTAAATTGAATCTAACTCCTAAAACTCTAATACAAACATAGATTCATTTCATATCATAATCGATTGCAATTCTCTAATTCTACATTAACAGCGGAGGTAGGACTTCTAAATTAAACCTCCAACACCAAAAGAAGTTAATATTAAAGTTGCTATTATGAATCGATTTCTTCATTAACGGTGGCTATTATGAATATAGTTTTTTATTTTTTTATTTTTATTTTTTATTTTAGAAGTTAATATTCAATCCAAAAGAAAATACTAATTAATTACATGTCAACAATGCAAATAGACAGGAGAGGGAGGGAGAATACAGATGAACAACGTATACAGATTAATCGATGTCACAAAGAAATTATAAATAGAATATAAAGTCTAATTCCTTAAGCCAAATTTTTTCCGGTTAACCAACTATTGCTTCTCCAAGCTCTTATGATTTATGATATGATTATTGGGGAAAAAAATGTTTTCGGGTTTATAAAACAAAAAAGAGATAAAAAAAAATATATAATGTTGGAATCTAAAATTTTCTTTTGTCTTCTTTAGTAATTATAATTAAGGATAAATTTGTTATTAAAAAACATTTAAAATGGAGTGCGATGGATTATCAATAGCATTACACTTAATAAATTGTCATTTAATATTAATTCTTTTTTATAAAAAAATATCAGGTCTAAGCTTAACATGGGGGCACGCCGCACGAAGTTTATCAGATAAATAGTTAATTACAGATTTTGATGATGTGATTTCACCACAATTTATATTGTATTAATCATTGATAATATTTAGCCAAGATTTTTTTTAAATAAAAAACATATTTAACAAAAAAAAAAAAAAGAATATTATTATTTATATTTGCTCATTTTATTATGATATCGATCAATATGTCATTTACATAATCATAAGCTTAATTTTAGATTAAGCAATCGTAGAGTGAGATGGAGGCCATAGTGTAGGGCAGCTGGGTGGAGTTGTGGACTTGCTCAAAATAAATAATTTTAAAAAAAATAGGAAAGACAAAATACTTATAAAATGAAAATAAATATTTACCTTAAAAACAAAAATAATTAATTTACATAACCATACAATTACAATTAAAAAAGAAAACTATAAAAATACTTTATAAAAAAACTATAATATTTTAGTAAAGTATAAATATAACTAAATATAATCTAGTTATTTTTTTCTTATTCATGTATATATATATATATATATATATTGTTTTCTATATCTTTTATATAATATATCTTTTAAGTTTTTGATTTTATAAAAATATTAAAATTATAAATTAATAAAAAATAAAAAAACAGGGGGCCTTTTAGTCCTTTTAACCCAAAAGTTGGTCAACCATTAAATTGGATGAAAGTCAACAAACAATAGGGGTAGTTTGTGTAATTTTAAGCAAAAGTTCCATCTAGCTGCAATTACACCTAAACTCAGGGGTGTTTGTGCAATTAATCCTTTTTAAATATATAAACATTTAAAACTGCTTTTATAAATATATACATAAACATTAAAAGGCATTTAGAATATTTTAACAAAACAAAACCAATGACATTGATGAATGTCATAAGTGTCAAAACTCACTATATTCAGCTCATTTAAGAATTATATGATTTTTTTTAATAATAATAATAAATAAATAATCCTAATTTAAAGGAGAATCCATACAATCTTGACACTCAAATGCTTGCAAAAGCAAAAGCATGTTGCTCACAAACCATTAAATTATACAAAATTATTCAGTGATTAAGATTTAAGATATTATTTAGGTGGTGTTTGTTTTTTTGTGTGAAATCTAAACATGTTTGAACTATACTGAAATATGAATAGGTCTGAAATCTAAAGTCCAGACAATGTGTTTTTTTTATTTTTTTTTATTTTATCTGAAATCTGAATTAAAAAATTAAATTGTTTGTTTTTTCAAAAACACAACATTTGAAAACATGTAATTTGAATTTATGCCCTTACACTATTAATGTTTATATGCATTACACTATTAATTATCAGTTTTAAATTATAATTTAATTTATTTTTTACGGTATTTAAATAAAATATTTTTTATAATCATTAAATAAAAAAATATTTATTTTTTTGAATTTAATAAAAATGAGTGTCTAAATAAATTAAATCATTTTATTGTAGATGATGAGAAATAAATAAAATCAATATAGTGAGATAAAATGGAATTCAGATACGAAATTGAATCTCAGGAGAAAATGAAGAAAAAACCTACGATTTTGAGAGAAATAATTTAAAATGTGATGTGAAAAAGGAGGCGGTCGATCACCTGTTCACAAAAAAAACAATGGAGGGCTGTGTAGTCTCGTAAATCAAGGACGTTAAAATGATTTTTTATATATATATATAGGAAATTATATATATAAAATATGTTAACAGAGCAGTGGAAGCAAATAAAGCATTGTCAGATTGTTTTGTGGGTTGGTAAAATTGAAATAATGTGATTTGTGAGAGTGTAATTTTGGTATGAAATTTTAAAATGATTTCCTTCAGCTGAGATTTTTGACTTTTTCAGGCTTCAGATGTCTGGAAAAAACAATCATGATGTCTTAAAAAGGACATTATGGAAGACCCTAAAAAGTAAAAACAAACACCCTTTACTCTCTACAAAGGTCAAAGATCATAATTTTATTGTTTCCAAAAAGACTAATGCGACTATGCGAGATGTTCCAAATTTATGTGAGGTGTTACCATCTTATAAATCTTGAGATTATATGGTGACTGATGTGATATTGACACCTCACATACCATATCACTTGAGAAAAAAAATTTGAACGTCTAACATTACTCTTCCCAAAAAGGGTTCATCGGAGGCCCTAGTTTCAAACCCGAGTTCGCTGTGCAGGTTAAAGAGATTTCTGAGTTATCTTTAAAAGAAAAAAGACTTAAGAGATTATATAAGTGTACATTCCATCGCCCAGCATTTTTTTTTTCCTTTGCCTTTAAAAGTTCTCTCTATTGCTCCACAAATAAAATAAAAAACAAAGATATTTCAAAAAAAAAAAAACAAAACAAAGAACAAATTAAAAAAATTAAAAAAAATATAAAGGGTATTAATAATATTGAGTGTTCCTGATAAACAATAAAACAGATATCTGATCTGTTTGCTTATACAATTCCCACCCAAAAAAAAAAAAAAAAAAAAAAAACCCAGAAAAAAGAGAGCGACATAGAAATCAGATTAGAACAAAAACATAGCCCCAGGATCTGTTCCCCAATTGAACAAACATATCCCAAAAATAAACGATGAAAAAATATGAAATTTTAGTATTTTTCGACGCTCTCTGGGTTACTGATTTTGCTAAACACAAACACTTTAGCAAACACCATTACTACACATTCATAAAACATCAGGCTTACAGGTCAAAAATTAATCCATACCGTACACGGGGATCGATTTTCTTCATCATATTCATATCCTGAAGGGTCGGTTTCCGGAAATGGTATGCTCTAACTTTGCCTTCTTTAATTGTGTTTTCTTGGCTGCAATTTCTTGGAAAGGATTTGACCCACCAAAGCTGTGCTTATTTTCCCTTAGCTTCTTCCTCTTACCGCGGTCGTATTCTTCATCCCTTTAAAATTTAATATTTTAATAGAAGAATAAACATTTTAAAGGAAAATGACAATTACAACTTCATTTGTTTAAAATTTATTAATGATACTCAGAAATTCTCTACTCTATTTGTTTACTGAACACTAAACTCAAAACTACTATTGAACCCTAAATTTAATATCATTTACCAGTCCGATTTATTCACAACCTTTGACCACTCAGCATAACTATACAGGGCCCGATTAGGTCATTTACCTAGTTCATCTCTAAAAAAGTAAGAAAATTCTGTACCTAAGAAAAATAAAAAGAACGAAACACAGGACATTCCATAACTCACCACTCATCCGGAACATAACCAATGCTGAAACTTGCGGTACCATTCAATGCTAAACTCTGAGGATGCAATTCAATCCCATCCCAACGTGCAACTGCAATAATAAGCAAAGGCCAAAGAATATAACATTCAGTTTGCAGAGTCAAACAAAGATTAGACATATATTACCGAAGACCAAACCTACACATGTCAACCAGGTCTATAAGCTGAATTGGAGTTCATATAAAAATTACGTACTCCGCAAGTAAATGCTATACGAATTTTATTTTCAAAAGAAATATATATATATACAAATTTCGATGCTGCTAATGCATATTATAAAGAGAGATTATCTTTAAATAAAGTTGATAGAACAAAAGTTCAGCTCTGGCATAAGGGCCTCGGGGAAAATATGACTAAACAATAGGTTTTATTGTACAGCTACGGCAGACATATGCATGAACATCAAGCCCTGGGTTACAAAAATCATCAAAATTTCAATGGACACAAGATAGCAAAAGTTGTGGGCCAAAGCCAAAAGGTGCAAGACTACAAGGACTAATCTAAAAAAACAAAATCAATAAATATGATCATTTTTTGGTTGAGTTTACCATGACATAACCACATATATTAGCTTATTTAGAACATGTATGAAGCACTAAACATGTGTATGTATTATAAATGATCAACTAAGATCTGGTGCAAGTGTACTCACTGGTTGTCTCTTCTAGGCCTCGGGTAAGCTTGTTCATTCCTTCCTGTAGCACATCTTTTTTGCAATCATTTGAACAACTAGGTTCCACTGTTTCCTGTCGGTTTTCTGTCGCAAGCACAGCACCATTCTGATATACTCTATCTCTCAGTTCTCCATTTATACCATTCATCAAGGAATTACCATTACAAATTTTGACTGTCTTAAGGGCAACACCTTTAGCTGTTTTTTTCCTACAATAAGAACTTAAAGAAATTGAACTGGAATTTTCAGATTTAGATGGCCTGGGATCTGATGAATTACTATCTTTATCCAACAATAGTTCTGCTATGAGATTCTGCGGGTCTAATGTGCGGAGTTTACCCTTTTGTGTTTCTTCTTCTTGCGCAGGACTACGGAAGCCTTGAAAAATTTTAAGCCAATATACATGTTTCTTATCTGACACTTATGAAGTTTCTTCTTCAATTTCCTTTGGCCTGCGCAATCAGGATCTTTGATATGTAGAGACTTATTCATCATCATCAAGGGAATTGATCGTTCTACCGATTCCGGCCCCATTTTTTGACTGTTATCACCAGCCTTCTCATTTGGGGAATTGCCACTGACATAATTATTAGAATTATCTCCAACCTGGAATTGAAACGAAAAACAATTCAACACCAAGCATGTATAATTTATCTATAGTAACCCATGAAATAACCATAAATAAAATTACCTGAATGTTTTCACAGCTTGGCTGATTTGGTGATTTCATGGAGTGCATGCTCTCTGACATTTTGTCACTAGATTCCCCAGATGGAGCAGTTATGGAAACTCCCTCCAGTGTCGTATCACCAATATCTTGGGGCAGAGTAACACTTGATGCTCCATTTGAAACAGGATTAATCTGGACGCATAAATTGATTTACAGATTAGAAATATGGTTAAATTCCTCACAATTGGAGAAATAGATTGACAGCAGTCCCCCTAAGAATGAAACGTCCAGTTACCTTCTGTGAGATATCTTTTGTAACAAGCTTATTAGCAGAAGAGTTTTGGGAACCATTGCCATGGGACAATATGGGAAGTGAGACTTCCGAATTATTCTTAGAACTTCCAATCCCATTGGATTGGCTGATGCTGGCAGCAGTAGTGGTATTTCCAATATTGAGAGTGTCACCTTTGCTGTTCATCAATGGAGCTGATGGCCTTAAGCTTTCTCCTTGATCTGGGTTTGAAACAGAAAGAGTTTCTGATGGGACTTTTAGTACAGATGTACTTGAAGATAGTCCTATGAGAGGGTCTTTCTTTGATACAGAGCGCTCTACTAAGATCCGCTCATTTGTTGGCTGAGAGGATGCTTCCTTCACTGGAGTCTCCTTTGACAACCCAGGATTTACAGCACCTTTTTGTCTCAAGGTAGCAGATAAGTCAGCACCATTTAGTCTTTTCTCAGTCGGGCAACTTTGTGGGTGTCCCTTTGATTGTTGGCTCAAAATGGAAGATGTATTGTTCCCAATAACATTTGCCTTCAAGTTTTCTTTGTGAACAACATCAATGGGTTTTTTTTGGAGCAATATTTTTTCTATCACGGACATAAAACAACATGTAAGCCTTCTGTTCCAAAACAGACCTCTCATTTACTTGGACAACCTGTTACATGAAATCAAGGAAGCCAATTAGAAATTTCATTCCCCAAAAGCAATAATAAGGGATTCCACATTTAACAAGAGGTTTTATATAGGTTTTGCCTGTTTAAAAAGATCTTAGTCATTCCATTGGGGAGTCATCAACACCTAAAAGGCTAAAATGAACAGAAATTAAAAGATGACAACCGATCATTGATATTGTGAATAAACTTCAAGTGTCCCTCAAATTTTAGTCCCAATATTTATCAAAGATAGTACAGTATCCTCAACTTTCAGTGATAACATTGACTCTTTCTTACGCTACGAGCTATAGGAATAAGCAAAAAGTAGCATTACAACAAATCATAGGGGATGTGGTATTACATCCACAGCTTAAGTAACAGTCCCAGTCTTCAAAACTTTTCAAAGAGCATTTAATTCTCTTTCAACTATAACCAAGACTGAGACCTTGAAGGGGCAGGGAGGGGGCATTCTAATCAAAACAGAATGACACTCTGAATAACAAAACCCTACCAGCATTCCAAGAAACATAAATGAAAGAGGAAGGTATTGCCAGTACCCGATTGTCATCTAGGGAGTACCACATGCCACTTGATGTACGAACAAAACAGTAATAGTGGCCAGAATGGGTGCTCCAACCATGATGAACCAGAACACCATAAAGAGTATACTTCAAATCTCCTTCCTACAAGCACCAAAAATAGGGGAAAATCAACAACTAAAGAGAAAATAATATGAACACATGATGTGAAAATTATTTTTCGTATACCAAGTATTAAAGTGGAAACAACAGAATGCAGTGTATGAATCATGCACTCGAAATTCCAACTTACAAGGGTGACATTTGGGTGATCTGTGAAGCATGATTCACACATGAAGGACTAATGTCTCCTTACACATCACCACAGAGTTTCTACTGGAATGGGTCCAACTACATAATAATATAACTAGTTAAAGAAAGTTTTTTCAACTGGTACATAGTTTCAAGTCGGCCATCAGAAATAACAACAGACTGGCATGATGCCATGAAGCGCACATATAATTCTATCTACTGGGTACAAAGTCACAAAAATAGCAAGCGCCAGAATATGCATTAAAACCGGCCTCAGATATACATTCCAGTCTGAACAGTAATTATGACCTTATATAGGAATAAAATATGAATTTTATTTTACGTAAGGGATGTAAGGGATGTGTGAATACATCTGCGATGAATTCTTCTATAAATTAAAACACTTTCTTTTTCCATTAGCTACCAGCTTTGCATAATGTTTTCAACTAAGTCTTCTCAGTGTCCATAATTAAATTTTTCACTATTTTTCTGCGGTTGGTTTTAATTTTCAATATTCTATACTATTTTCCAAATGCCTATAACATGATTCTCCATTGACAAGGTGTAAATCAGAGAAGATGAAAGAACATGAAGACCATAAACCAAAAGATAAATAATAATAATAAGTCATAGGACTCAGATGCCATAACATTTTAAATACTCATTGAATTAAAAACCTTCAATTTGAAAATATTATAATTATAGATAACACACAGTAAAAGTGTTACTCACATGGGAACCAGATACAAAAGGTTTCATGTCTAATGTAGCACCAAACTGAACTTTCTTGTCTATCTTTTGTCCAGGATCATGTGCACGGAACCGCTTTAGATGGACGGTAAGCACATAAGGTGCCTTGTGAACTGTCAGCTGCTTGAGAGCCCTAACTTTCTGCTTGCATCGTTGGCACTGGTACTGCTTCTCCCCTCCATCTAACATTTCCGCAGCAGTGAAGTTTGTAAGGGCTTTATACACAGACTCCGCCTTAATTATTTCAAGACTTAAATCTAGAAAGGGATCAAATTTGTTGGAGCAGTAAGAGCATTGCATGCATTTCACCTGCATAAGTAACAAGAAACCATTCAGAATGTTATAGAAGCATAAAGTATTGAGATATTAAATAGCAATTTAAACACCAATTCTATAACTTCTACCAACTCCTCACCAACAATTGTAAAATTAACAGCACAAGCATTTTATACTCTTAAACCTTTCCCGTCACTCCTCATTGCCAATTTGTCACTCAATAATAACACCACTAATAAGCAAGAGAAAAAAATTATACTCTTAAACCTTTCATGTCACTCCTCATTGCCAATTTGTCACTCAATAATAACACCACTAATAAGCAAGAGAAAAAAATTACCTGACTACGTAAACGACCACCAAAGATCTTGTGTACCAAACTCTTCTCATAAGCACCAGGTGATTCACTTGGCACTCCTGAAGGTAAGCAACATTTATGCATTGATTCAAGCAGGTTCACCATGTACTCGTGAGCATCCTCTTGTCTAGAAATTCTGAAGTTTCGAGATATGCCTAATTATCGGTCAAGAATTCCAGATTCTAGGATGTGCAAAAAAAAAAAAAAAAAACACAAACTGGCACTTGTTGTAAAAATGATTCAATCATTGATCTTGAGCCTAGAAGACTGTAGACCCCTGAGAAATGCTTTATGAGACAGCAAATTAAAATATTTTTGCCCAATATTTGAGTTGCTAGAATGTCCATTTAACCTCATTATAAAACAACAAACTTTCTCATTAGCATCACCACCGAACAGATGCAAGAAAATCAATTGTAGATGACCAAAGCTGTAATAAAAATTTCTCATGTACATTTAGGATTTAACATTGATCTCCTCTTTAATCATAGGGGATTAGGAAAATATTCAACATATTTGGCTAAAAAAAGCAGCAAAAGATAAGGCCATTTTCTACAAGACATCCTGGAAAAGAAACTACAGAGCACAAGCAAGGATACATCGCAAGTTTAAGACAAGATCCTTTGGTGCTACTATTCTCCCAGTCGCTTGTAGAGCACGGCTAACATGTTTCTGGATGGCACATAAGGCACAGAACCCAGCAATATGGCCTTCATAAATCAATGGAAGACAATCAGAGACGAGACATAACAATATCATTTACAATACATGGCAAAGAAATATAAACACAATCAAATTAATGTACACAAACCAAGTACTCAAGAAAACCGAAGCAGAAGAACCTAAAAAATTATGATACACGCTCACCAAATAAATAAAGGAAAAAGAAAAAAACACAAGAAACAGAAACATTAAAACCAAGGATTCTGCTACTATAGAGAACCTGTACGGTTTGTTAGATAGCTCACCTTTTAAATTTTTCGATTTTGTTTTAAAATTTTTTGTCTTCCTTGAATCCCTAGACTTCAATTTGATAGAAACCTTACTTGACCTATGTAGTGGCATGACCTAAAAACAAAATAGATCCTTTCCTATTATAAATGGCTGGCAAATGAATGTGCTTTATTCAAGTTCATTGCTTTCCAAGATACCCAGAGAAATAGTCATAAATTATGTTATTTTAAAAATAAATGTCATGCATACTCACAAGGAAATTAGTACAGGCACAAAAAGTTATTGCAAAAAGTATAAGACACTGTTTTAAACATTTTACATAAGAACTTAGCACCAAAAATATTCTCTGAGATCCTTACAAAAACTTGCACCCAGCAAATTGTATAGCACTTATGGATCATCCTATTAGAATTACAAGAATGGATCTGACAGAACCTCAAAACCTCCAATGAAAATGCCACCTTTCCAACATCCTCATCTCAACCTCATATTAGCCTAATTACTTGTCTCCATTAACTAAAATCTCAGATACTGGTGACATTATATAAACTATCAAACCTCCCAAATGATCATCCAACTCTCTGAAGATTAGTCTCAACAAGGAAGACGCTAAACATCAATAAGAACTCTAAATAAAAGTCAGATAATATGACATATACCAATACACATACATGCAAAAAGCGACGTGCCTACATAATTTAACTGCGTTTCATAGGAAGAAGAGCAGAAGAAAAGGCAGTTTAGAAGGAGGAGGAAGCTACTTACATGAATTTTGATGCTTGCCACTTTGTAAATATGCTGCTAAAGGCTCTGTATATGTCAGACACTGCAATACTGAATTCAGAAAACAAGTGTTTCCAAGATTTTCCAAACCAGCACCCTGGAAATCAAATAAAGCCGTCCTCATAGTCAACTTATGTATAAGCTCAGCCCAACTCAAAATTGCCAAAGCTATAAGCCTATAAGTCTATAACCCAGAGGAAATTATACATTTGGCAGGGCCACTGAGACCAAGTAATTGGAAAGCTCCCACTTAAATAGTATTTTTTTAAGAGGAACTAAATACTGATTTAAGACCATCACCAGTTCACTGTTCACCTAATAACTTTGAGCCAAAATCAAACTTCAGCAAAGCTGAACAAAAATAAAATGGAACATCAATAAGCATATAAACCCAACCCTGGTTTTAAAAGGCATTTTGAGGCTTACGCCTCGAGGCAGTGAGGCGGTGAAAAATCGCCTCGCCTCGAACGCATCAAAATTAAAATGGTTTTGGGTCATGGTTTTAGGTCAAAAAAACTCTAAAATAACAACATAAAACACAAAATAAAATAAAATAAATAAATAATAAATAAATAAATAAAACCCTAAAGAAACCCTAGCCCAAAAAGAAGTGAAGAAAGGATAAGGAAGAACATCTATACTTATCACTTCTTTGTTAAAATCGACCCCCGAGTGTCGGCATAGCGCAACTAAGCTAATTCAATCTTCAAAACCTAACATGAAGATGTATAATGTATTGATAATGTTATTAAGTTGGTTTTATTTGAGTTGGGAATATATTTTAACTCTAAGACTTGCTCTAAATTTCTAGTTTGGGATGGGAGGATTCATGGTTTTTAGTCTTTTGTCCTATTACTTTGCTTTGTTATCAATTTTCTCTATTATGAACTAAATCATGTTGTGTGTTTTTATTTGATAGTTATGTTATGAGTCATTGATATTATGGTATGAATTATGAAATATGAATTTCTAGTTTTTTTTTTCTAATAGTTTTTTAATTTTATTTATTTATTTATTTATTTATTTATTTATTTATTTATTTATTATTAATTAATTGAGGCTTACACCTCGTGAGGCGGTGGTCAACCACCTTGAGACTCAGTTTCGCCTTTTAAAACCTTGAACCCAACAAACACATTCCATTTGATAGCAGAAGGATTTACAATGAAAATGACATTACTCCTAGACTGGTGAAAAATTTTGTACACCCATATATAAATAAATTGAATAGGATTCATTAATTAGAATTAAGTTCCACATCAAATAAACTTCACTAAATGCTCAATGCAAATAACAGATGACAATTAGTGTGTAGACGAACTAGCCAGCATATGAATTTCAAAAATAAATCTATAATACACAAAGTTGTTAGTAGATGACATCAAGCACATATAATTCTACTCTTTATATATATATATATATATATACACATTCAGTTTATAAAACTCACACACCATTCTTTTCTCTCAAAAAAGCGCAAAATTCACTAAATGAGGACAAAGATAGAATAAAGAACATATTTTTACAATTCGTACCAGCTCAGGAAATCCAAATTACTAGCTATTCTATTCAAAACAACATAAATAAATAAATAAAAACCCTCAAACAAAAACACTTAACCAGACTGAAAAGAATAAAATATATATATATATAATTGATTTTTTGCAAAACACACTAAATATCATGAAAATACAAAGCTTGACAGAATCAAAACACAAAAACATAGCAAAAGCCACCAAGTAAACTCACAATTCTACGAAATGTGATTCCAAAACTGAGTTCAGGATCCAACCCACTGTCCCAAAGCTCCGACCCGTCAGCTTTCTTCCCCGACTGACCTGTGCTCGACCCGGTTCTCGCAGGATCCGAAGTGCCAGGGTTTAGTGTCTCCAGCTTGAAATCTCCAACGCCACCGCCGCCACTACTAAGCCCGGAAAAGGGTTTTCTAGCAGGGTGGAACTCGATCCTCCTCTGAAACGACGAAAACGATCCAACCCCAGAATCAGAATACCCTCCTCCACCAGCTTCGATTTTTACTTGGGTCATCAAATTCTCCATCTCTTTTTCGTCAAAATTTCTCCTTTGAAAAACAAGAAATCGATCAAAAGATTCGGCTTTTGGGAATTATAATTGAAAAATCAATGTAACCCAGCTGGGGATGTGTGTGTGTGGTGGTTGTTAAAAGCAGAGCGCTATTTCGGCTTCTGCGAAAGAGAAGGACAAAGACGAGTGAGAAAACACACTATTAAACCCTACTCAGACCCATTTCTGTCTTTTTAACTTTTCTTTGACCTTTTATTTGTTTGACTACGGCGGGGGTGCGATACACTGGAATACTGGATTGTTTGGATAATAATTTAGGG
Source organism: Acer saccharum (assembly GCA_030490815.1). Classification (NCBI taxonomy): domain Eukaryota; kingdom Viridiplantae; phylum Streptophyta; class Magnoliopsida; order Sapindales; family Sapindaceae; genus Acer; species Acer saccharum. Next base: position 5,343,611 of record CM059871.1, read on the forward strand.
TGTGTTTGAGATAACTTTTCAAGTCGATCTTTTATAACTTGAGCTTCTATTCGGTAGAGCTTTTAACAAGAAACGCTATATTATTTGGTATTTACTTAAAAAGCACTTTAAAGTTAATAGATTATTTGTTAAAATTTCTCTAAAAGAGCTTTTGTTGTTTAAAATTACAAAAATAGATATTAACAAAGTATTTGTAATATAAAAATATTTAAAGCTCACGGAGGGTAGTTGAAACCACTCACCTCTTATAAAAAAGCTCAAAAAGAGTTTTGTGGGAGAATCCCAAAAATATAAAATAGTTTTTTTAATATATATAAAAAAAAAAATACTTCTTCAATTTTGGCCAAACAACCAAAAAAAAACTATCAAAACAGCTTTTAATATTAAAAAAACGCTTTTAACCCCTATAAAAACCATGCCAAAGCTTTATACTTTTTTTTTTTTGATATTTTATACTAATTTAATTATCATTGTCTTATTTGGTCGGATGAAAACAATTTTGTTTTACTTACAAAAAAAAAAAAAAAAAAAAAAAAAAAAAAAAAAAAAAAACTGTTTTTTCTTAATAAAAAATAAATTTATACACCAACTAGATCAAGAAAACTTCTCACATATGATTGTAAAATGTGAATGATAAAATTCGAACTGTTGTATAATAACAAACACTTAGGAAATATTTATGTATCGATTAAGTTCAACTGAAATGAAAATGGATCGGCCTTAGATTGGAATCCTAACAGAACATGATTATAACAAAACCAACAAATAAATCCTGACAATACATACTTGTACACAATAACCTACTAACAGCTACAACTGACATCCGACTCTACTAGCTGAAAATACAAGAAGTACACACAACAACTAACAGCTATGATTCTAACACGACTGACTCTACTGATATAGCTGACTTTACTAACAGCAACCCTAACTTAGTTTAAATCCTACATAGCTCCCCTTAAACCAAGTTGTCCATAGCTCATAATACCCAAAGTGTTTTTAAGCTTTAGAAATGAATCAGCTTTGAGCACCTTCATGAATATGTCTACAACCTGCTCCTCAGAACGGCAATACTCTATCACGATCTTGTTGTCCATCACCAAGTCTTGAATGAAATGAAACTTGATGTCAATGAGCTTACTCCTACTATGATAAATTGGATTCTTTGTCAGTGAAATGGTAGACTTGCTATTGTAATAGATCATTGTAGAAGCCTCATGGTGATGCTTTAAGTCACAAAGCATACAACGCAGCCACACAACCTGTGTAGCACCACTAGCAGCTGCACTATACTCAGCTTCCATTGTCGATAAAGCAACCACCTACTGCTTTTTCGATGACCAAGAAAATACTCTAGAACCAAGATGAAATGCATATCTCGAAATACTTTTCCTCTCATCCATATCACATGCCCAATCACTATGTCAAATGAGACTCACAAGTACGATAGAAAAACAAAAACAAAAAACACACAAAACTTTGCGAGAGCCACACAAGATAAGATGTCAAATGAGTTGTGCATATGAGGAGCAATGCATGCAAAAGTTGTTGAATGGAGGCTAACAATAGGTCATTCTTTCGAATCACAACACAAAAATGCGAATCCCACACTCCAAATGACATCGCTTCAAAGATAACACACCCAAATGCATCGGATATAATACGCATTAACTCTAATCCTCACCGGATTTCACTCGTATTTTCTCTCAGAATCATAGGCACACTTTTTATCAAATATATGCGAATAAGTTTATGTACATGGAAATCAAATATTTAATCGCATATAAATATTCTCGAATAAAGCACATTTTATGGACATAGATCTCATGAAGGTATTGAAATGCTATGAACGTGAATAGAGCATGTGATCGGTCATTATTTGAATATGTTTTTGATCCTGGTTGTTGTGTGATCGGATGAATTATATACCTATTTGAGGTCCTCATTTCCTAGCTTTTGTGCTCGTTTTCGAGCATGTTTGTGTAGATAATATGTTTCGTGAGCCTCGTGTAGGTTATATCCCATAAATAAGGTGTTAGAGCTTAATTGAAGAGTTTTGGAGGTTAATTGAGCTGAAATTGTAAAGGCTCGTGCAAAATATCCATCTTGGGGAGGTCATATCTCTCTCTTCAGATCGAACCACGTTGAGATCCACATATATTCGAAAAGCCCTAAGTTTCTAGTTTCCAGTGCTTTTTACGGATTATGATTCAAGGTTTTCTAGAGGGAGTTATACCCGTTTTTGTAACGGTGCATGATGTTGAAAATCTTCTCACGAGGGCAATGCGACCTAAAAGCGACTTGGGAGGTTAAGTCGCTTCCAAATTGCATTTTGCTCTGTCAAATCTCAAATTTCAGTCCACAAAACATAGTGACTTGGCCAAGTTGCTTTTTGCCCTGAATTTAGAAAATTACCCCTTTTCCCTTGCCTTAATTCACTCACCTATATAAACCTCTCTCATTTTCAGACCTCCCACACCCTGACACCTCCCACAACTGAATCACACCACCTTTAAACCCTTCTTCATCTTCCTTCATTTTTTCACCAAATAAGAGAGAGATTCAAGCTCCCATGGAGGTTTTTCCTCTATGGGAGCTCACCATACATCACCACCACCATATCATACACTTCTTCCACTCATCTTAGAGTAGATTGCAAGAAGAAAGAAATGGTCTCTTGACCAATTTCGAGCCAAACAACAACAAAGGAAATAGAAAGGCTTTGGAGGAGATTTCTTCTAGGGTTTTCTTTACAACTTTTTTTTTTTTTTTTTTTTTTTTTTTTTTGTATTTCTTGTTTTCTTTAATGTGTATCACCAATTAGGAATTTTGTAAACCTACACTTGTGGTATATATTGAAACTATTAAGGTGTGTTTAAATATACCTAGAGAGGGGACGGGGGGTGAATAGGCTTTAATCAAGTTAATTACCAATTTTTCTTGATTAGTTAATATTCAATAAAACACCCAATTTAAGCAAAATACAATCACCTGAATCTATGTGCGGAAAACAATAAATTGCATGTTAATTGATTTACGTGAGAAACCCACGACTAGGAAAAACTCACGGGCTAATATACTAGTCACACACGGTCCTCAAATCCATTACTTGAATGAAAGTTTACAACCTAGGTTGACCTCAACCATTCTTGGTCACTAACCCTTTCACTCTACCTGAAACAAATTATAGCACGGTGTGTATAAAACTATCTAGAGGGGGGGTGAATAGATTTTAAGCTTATTACCCAATTTTTCGTATTAAGTCAAAATTACGAAATTACCCCTAACTAGATAAAGCAACAAATCAAGTATAAAATGCGGAAATTAAATAAGACTTGATTTTTACGTGGAAACCCTCACGGGAAAAACCACGGGCTAGTAAATAAGCCACACTTGAACCTCGAATCCACTAAATGTGTAAAACGATTACAACCTAATCCCAGAAGTAATCACACACCTACCTAATCCCGGTATGAGTGAACCTAGTCCAATTTGATTGCGATCTAAGCAACCTAATCCCGAATGCTACACACAAGACTTACTTTCTCTATGAAGAGAATAACACCCTAAGTGAATATATGAATATCCAAATGCAACATAGAGCAAGGGAAACCCTATATGCTTATCTAAGATGATTAATATGCAATTAGAACAATCCTAAATATTAAAAACTAAATGACATGTCAATTAGTTTAGCTAATCAAGATTAAGCACAAAACCTAATTTGCTAGCACAATACAACTTCTCAAACATACATCACACTAATCTCAAACTTGTATTCAAAGTATATAAAATAACATACAAGTAATTAATTGAGATTGCTAGTTAAGAGAAACACAAAATATGTAAGATATTAGTGAAAAGCTTACCAAGTAAAGTATGATGAAGAATCCATGCTAGATGACATCTAGATGATCAAAGACGATGCTAGATGATGATTGATGATCATGAAAAAGTGTTTGAGTGATTAAAAATGAGTTCTTTGTGTATTTTTCTTGTCTTGAAAAATATCCTAAGTATGAAGCATGAATATGAACTCTCTTAATTGACCTAAAGTCAAAGTGACATATGAAAATACCTACAAGGTTATACTAAACAACCTAGAGGGGGGGTGAATAGGTTGACGCACTAGTTTTAAAAACTCTTTCGTGACTTATGTCAAAACCTTGATGAGCAAACAAATTAACCTTAAACATGATTGTTATGAGAAAAACAATTAACACATGTATGCTCAATTCACCACCCTTAGCCTACAAAACATATACCAACAAACAATGTATCTCATATACAAGATATTCAATTAAGATCAAATTCCACAAGTTGTACTTTGAATATTACAATGTAAGTACACTAAGTAAAACTACTACAACTTGTTAATGAAGGAAATATATTAAAACCAAAACAAAGGATACATGTATTAATATTAATGTTCAATGTATATACAAATGTCAATCTAGATATATCTATACAAAAGAATCAAAGAATAAGAAAATTATATTTACACAAATGAATTGTATATACAAAAGTGATTAAAATGAATATTGATTACAAATCACACTTTACACAATCTTGCTTCCAAATATATCACAAGTGAATATTGTACCACAAGATTAAAACATACACATAAACATATATAAAAGAGAGATAGAAAGAATTGACACATGAGATTTTTTAACGTGGTAAAACCTCCAAGGAGGAAACATCCACGGGTTGAAATACAACCATTAGGGTACTATATACATTGGAAAGTAAACATAGAACATTCACAAAGTGACCAATCTTTAGCTCACCCAACCTAGTGAAGTCTAAGCCTACCCAACCCTATTGGAAAGTGTGAAATCCCTCAATGATGCGAAACCACCATATATTGGACACCACACACAACCAACATCGATGGTAGATTAGAAATTCCTCAAGAGTGCATACACCTCCCGTGTACCCCGCTCTATCGGACTCTATGTCTAACCATACGCCTAGGCCTACCAATACAATAGCCAACTCCCTATCCAAGGCACTCTTGCCTCTAGGGAGCCTCCCATGCATGACTATCCGAGTCCTCCCGACTCTAGCCATGACTCCTTGCTTACCTATCCGAGTCATCCCGACTCTAGGCAAGACTTCTTGCTTGGCTATCCGAGTCATCCCGACTCTAACCAAGACTTCATGCCTTTTACAAGGACTTCCTAGTGTGATCATGTGAATGCAAATGATGCAAACATTCAATACAACATAGAACATGTGATCAATACATTCTATGGCACAAATAGACCTAAACATGTGAGAACACAAGTAAAGTAATCTAGAAGCCAAAACATGAATTAAACTTAGAGCATGTGAAAAACACCTAACACAAAAGCTCCTAGTTTCATTCATACACATAACACTTGAATAAAACATATACATGAAGCACATATTCAAGATGTCATAAACATACAATTAAATGCTAGATATATGAGATTAAAATCAATCAATATTCTAGTCAAAGATATAGAGCAAGGATTTGAGATTTACATCAATCAAAACCTATATTCTCTAAATCACAAACAAATACACAAATCCTAGATTTTATCAATCAAAGGATCAAATCAAATCTCAAGGTCATTTATCACAAAATTAATTCAATTAAGTATCAAACAACCTAAGATGCCATTCTAATCACAATACAACTCACAAACATATGTAAAACCTAGAATCATAGAATCTAGTTAACATTAGTCCACAAATTGAGTTTCAATTAGAATGATAATCAAGCTATCTTTACAAATAGCTTTTACCAAACATTAACATAGATATAGAAGAAGAAACCCCAAGCAAATGGAAGGTCAAAAAACAAGAAATCCCAAAGTTGAGACTCATACCTCGGATTTTGCAGCTGGTTCGGAAATCAGTGTTCAACCACTGGAAATCACAATCAAACAGCCACCAAACCACTTGGAGATGTTAGAGGACTCAAATATGAACACTCTCCAACTTGAATCACTCAAATCCGACTCCGGATGAGGAAGATATGGTGTTTTGAAGTTTGAAAAAATTGGAGAGAATTCTGACGGGATTTTTCAAAGTTTTTCTTCTTGAATTTCAAAATTGAGAGAGAGAGGGAAGAAATAGGAGGAGAGAGAGGGAGGATTTCGGCCAACCAGGTGGTGCCACATCACCCCCTGGCCGTGGGGGGCGCGTGGCCCACACGGGAGCAGAGGCTGCTCCAGGCCGTGGGGCCCACGGCCTCAACCACGGCCAGCCCATGTGGCCCACGGCCTGGGCTGTCCTCTTGCGCGCTCCCTCGGTTCGTCGGCCCGTATCTCGGGCGTCCGAACTCCAAATTCGAATCCGTTTTCGGATTACAAACCGTGACTCTCTCACGCACGACGAAGACTATACAACTTTGAAAAACGGTTGAGAAATCATCTCGGAAATCATCGATGAAGTCAACTCAACGAAAGAGAACGTAAAGTGGCATAGTCAACTTGTTTGGACTCGAAACCTTATGAATGAGTAACCAAAACGACCAGAACTCAATAAGGCATTGAATAAGAACATGTTCAAGTCCTAAACACAAAATACGGAAACATACAAACACAAATACACACACATATGCTAGTTTCCGGACATAGTCCTAGAAAATGCAAAACACAAAGTTTATTAACTAAATGTGAATGCATAAGCATATTTTGCCAAGTGTGTGAAAGTGAAATGTAAATGAAGTAAAATCATGAAGGGACACACAAGAATGATATGTGTGAGTGTGTGCCTAGCCTTGTAAGAGATAAGAGGTCTTTGAATACCTTTGTAGACTGATAATGCCCGAATCTCTTAAAAGCCGGCAACTTGAACGAATTGTGGTTGAGACGTCCTTCGTCTTCGAAATTCTTCAATTACTAACCACTAAACATTACAAGTTAAACACGTTTTGATATGGAATTAATGCCAACACTAATTATCAACCTAACAGCATATATATAGGGGCCATAAGTGAAGTGAGGTCATTTTGAAAAACGCACCAGAAATTGCTCTGTGCGCTAGTGAGCCTGCGTTGGACGACAGGCACACGACCAGCGCACATGCAAAAATTTGCACAGGCGCTTGACGACCAGCGCTCAGACAGGCGCACGACCAGCGGCACACCACTGGGCGATTTGCGCTGGTGTAGACCAGCGCACGACCAGCGACAGACCACTGGGTGATCTGCGCTGGTGGGCTTGCGCTGGTGGACCAGCGCATGACCAGCGACAGACCACTGGGCGATCTGCGCTGGTGAGCTGCGCTGGTCTGGCGCTTGACGACCAGCGCACAGCCCACTCCTTTGAACCCCACAAGAAAGCATGCAAGGGGTAAAACGGTAAAGTAAGATGCATCCTAAAAGCCTAAAATGCTATGACATTATAATCACAAGATGCAATCAAAATAACAAGCAAGAAGAGATGTTAATGAACATTAATGCACAACAATAAGAAACACAACATACAAGGAATAAACATATGCATGAGTTGTGAGTGTGTGCAACTATCTCTTCAAGACAAGTAAGCACATAGAATTTTACCTTCGGTGCTTATTAACAATGAGGTCTTCAAAGGGCTTGAGCAATAACAACAACACCTAAACTACCCTTACAAGGAATCCCCAACAAGTGGTTTATCCACGAAATGAGCCAATCAACAAATGGGAACCTTACAATCTCCCCCTTTGGCTATTTCGTGACAAAACCACCACTCACATTGATTCCTCACAAAGAAATAGAAACTACGGGACTACAATGATTTTCTACATTACAAAGAGATAAGAAAATGAAACTTGAAGTCTTCAACCTCTTGTAGAATAATCAATCCCTGAAAATAAAGTTTCTAACATTTCCAATACAAGTAAAGTGTGAGATTAATCAAGTGAGAACAAAAACAAGTATTTGCATTTAAAAAAAAAATAGGCACAACATTATGCAATGTATGTGTATGCAATGCTCCCCCTCAACGGGTTACTCCCCCTCAATAAGCATTCTCCCCAATCATGCACAATTGAAACAACAATTTGCCAACTCCCCTTACCATATCCTACTACCCCTTTTTGTTATGATATATGCAAAGGAGTAGTCCCCAACCGGGTCACTCATAGCAATGAGAGATAGAAGCATGCAAAATATTTGCATATACATATAAGTCACTTTATGCATCTCAATTAATTGAGGAGAAACAAGGAGATTTATTTGAGGAAAATGTGTGTGAAACTAATTATAGCACGGTGTGTATAAAACTATCTAGAGGGGGGTGAATAGATTTTACGCTTTTTACCCAATTTTTCGTGTTAGTCAAAATTACGAAATTACCCCTAAATAGATAAAGCAATAAATCAAGTAAAATATGCGGAAATTAAATAACACTTGATTTTTACGTGGAAACCCTCACGGGAAAAACCATGGGCTAGTAAGTAAGCCACACTCGAACCTCGAATCCACTAAATGTGTAAACGATTACAACCTAATCCCGGAAGTAATCACACACATACCTAATCCCGATATGAGTGAACCTAGTCCAATTTGCTTGCGATCTAAGCAACCTAATCCCGGAAGCTACACACAAGACTTACTTTCTCTATGAAGAGAATACAACCCTAAGTGAATATAAATATATCCAAAATGCAACATAGGGCAAGGGAACCCTATATGCTTATCTAAGATGATGAATTTGCAATTAAATCAATCCTAGATATTATGAGCTAGATGACATGTCATAAAGCTTAGCTAATCAAGATGAACAAAACCTAATTAGCTATCACAAAACAACTTCTCAAACATACATCATACTAATCTCAATCTTGTATCCAAAGCATACAAAATAACATACAAGTAATTAATTGAGATTGCTAGATAAGAGAAACACAAAATATGTAAGATATTAGTGAAAAGCTTACCAAGCAAAGTATGATGAAAAATCAATGTAAGATGACATCTAGAAGATCAAAGATGATGCTAGATGATGATTGATGATCATGAAAAAGAGTTTGAGATGATAAAAATGAGTTCTTGGAATTTTTCTTCTCTTTGAAAAATATCCTAAGTATGAAATCTGAATATGAACTCTTCTGATTGACCTAAAGACAAAATGGCATATATATAGGGGGCCAAAACAAAGTGAGGTCGTTTAAGTAAGTTTCAAAAAAACGCGCCAATCGGCGGTTTCATTCGGCGGCCAGGCCGCAGAATGTGACCGCCGAATGAGTCCCGAGAGAAACAGGGGAACTTCTGCGGTTTCATTCGGCGGTTTCGGAACCGCCGATCAAACCGCCGAATTGACCCGAGAAATAAAATCAACCAGGTATGAACGGCGGTTTCATTCGGCGGTTTCGGAACCGCCGATCAAACCGCCGAATTGACCCGAGAGAAAAAATCAATCAGGTATGAACGGCGGTTTCATTCGGCGGCCAGGCCACCGATCAAAACCGCCGTTTCACCAATTTTGGTGAAACCAAGGGAGAAGCCAAGGGCATTCTCCAATGGTGATCTTCGAGCTAAAAACAAGCACACAAGGTGCATGCGTGGACGTTTCCGAACAACAACGGGAAACGAATTACAAGACACATAAACACACAACAACATATAACAAAGAAGTGCAGGTGTGATAAGTGACATGTGAAGAGAATGCACACAAATGCAAGTACGCTAAGTGAGTGTGTGCACTAAATCTTTTCATAGAAAATTAAGCACTAAACATATACCTTTGGAGTGCTTAACACTTGCAAGGGCCTTGAGCTTGAACACATTCCTAAGCTACCCTTACATGATCCGCACATATGGTTTGATCACGAAATAAGCCAATTAAAAACTACAGGAATCCTTACAATCTCCCCCTTTGGCTATTTCGTGACAAAACCACCACTCACATTGATTCCTCACATAAAAATAGAAACAACGGGATAACATAGATCTTCTACAATACAAAGAGATAATAAACAAAATAAAATCTTCAATGTTCCAATCTCTTGTAGAACAACCAACCCTACAAAGCAAAGTTTCTATATTTTTCCAAAAAAGTACATGTGAGATTAATCAAGTGATATCAAAACAGGCATTTGCATTTTTAGAATTTAGGCACAACATTACAAAATATATGCAATGTATGATAAATGCAATTCTCCCCCTCAAAGGGTTACTCCCCCTCAATGTGTTATCTCCCCAAAGTGCACAATTGCAACACAAATTTGCATCTCCCCTCACCATATCATACTCCCCCTTTTTGTCATGATATAGGCAAAGGAGTAGTCCCCAACCGGGTCACTCAAGGCAAAGAGAGATAGAAGCATGCAAGATATTTGCATATACATATAAGTCACTTTATGCATCTCAATTAATTGAAGAGAAACAAGGAGATTTATTTGAGAAAATGTGTGAATCCAACATGCTTTGCATACAAGACATATAACATTCAAGTCCAAAATACAATGGTATTTGGCAAAGCAAATGACAAAGGTTTCTAATTAGAATTCAAACCAATTTCACCAATGTCATAGAAAAAGCAAGGATATAGAGATTATTGATTTCAATTTAAGAGCAACTATATCCAACTTTATAAGCGAAACATGGCATGAGCGACTTTGCACCCTATTTGATTTTTCCGAATAAGATATCCGTATGATAGTAGCCATGTTCAACTAATAAAGAAAGAGAGACATTTTGAATGTAAATTCCTTTGAACGGATACAAGATCCTTTATTCATTTTGAGTCTCATTAGCTTTCACACAAGTTTTGCATTTTTAAGAATATGCAATCATCAATTCATGCTTTTCATGTGAGCATGTTATATGAATTTCATGCTTTTTCATTGGGTGAAATTCATTTTAGTCCCTCTAGTTTGACCTAATACACAAACTGATCCCCCGGTTTTGAGAATTATCCCGTTAAGTCCTTCTGTTAATATTTCCGTTAAAAAAGGTGATTCTGACAAGGTCAGAGGGTCAAATGACCCTACTGCCCTTGATTGAAAAATAAAACAATAAAAATTAAAAATTAAATTCAAACAAACATCAGAGATTAAAAATTAAATTAAAAATTAATGGTATTCCAATCAAACCCAGACCTTTAATATTCCAATCAAACAAACAACATACAGATTAAATTAATGGTATTCCAAATTTCCAATAAAATTAAATCAAACAAACAACTTATCGATCTCCACTCAATCAAACCCAAATCTTTAGTATTCCATCATCATCAACAAAAACTCAATAAAAAACTCATACACCACAAAACCCAGACTCATTCAACCCATCTCCACTAAATCTGATTCATCTTCAGCCACCACATGCCCACATGCCTCCTCCACGCGCCACCTCCGGTCACCACACGTGAACTCCACCGACCACACCACCAGAACTGGAAACCGCCGACCATCAACTTTCCCTTCATCTCTGACCTCAAGTTTTGCTTCTATCACCATAGATCTAGCCTACAAATCATCATCATCGACCATCACCAACATACCAATTCATCTTCATCATCTGCCCACAACCACAACCACACCCAAAATAACAAAACACCCAAACACCCAAACACCCAAACCTAGAAAACCAAATCGAACCACCTGAACCTATGGAAATCAACAAATCGAACCACCTGAACCACAACCAAGATACAAATCAATAAATCAGCTAAGAAGAGAGAGAGATCGGAGAGAGACGAAATTAAAGTATAAAAGATGAAATCAAATACCTTCAGCTCTCCCGGTTTGCATTCAAGACTTCGAGTCCCATCTCGATGCGTGTGAAGTTGAGACTTTCAGTTTGTGTTCAGTTAAGCTATCTACCTCAAGTAAGACGCCCTTCTACTAGATACTGATGCTACTTCGCTCGTTGGAGTCGGAGAAGATGTCGGGCTGGTGTTGGGTCTCTATCGCCGACGAGAGTGAGAAGATGTAGGCTTGATGAGTAGAGAGTGAGGGATCGAGAGAGAGAGAGAGTGAGAAGAATTTTTTTTTTATGGGTTTTAAGGTTTCGATGGAGAGAGGGGTGTTTTGTTATTTGAATCAAAATCTTGTTGGTGTGGGTTTGTGATGATGGTGATTTCTGGAAAATTGAAGAGGTGGTGGCTAGGTTTGGTGAGTATTGGTGGATTGGAGAAGATGAAAGAGATGAAGAAGGAGAGAGAGAGAGCTGCGAGAGAGAGATTATGATTTTTAAATATTATTAATCAAAATTTTAATTGTTTTTAATTGAAATTATTTGTTTTTAATTGAAATTATTAATTTTAATCATGCTTTTACCATTATACCCTTAATGATGTAACAGAAACCTAACGGAATTGGACGGTAGGGATTGAAATACGTATTTTTAGAAACTAGGAGGACCTGTCAAGATAAAGCTGAAAACCGGGGGACCAGTTGTGTATTAGGTCAAACTAGAGGGACTAAAATGAATTTCACCCTTTTTCATTTGACATTAGCATGTTATATAAGAATCATCATGTCATGGAGATAACTATAGGTCATTCACATCATACTTCCTATGTAAATCTCCTAGTCCAAAAATGCATGTTTGAACATAAATATGACATGGATTGTAAACAAGCAAGGTTCACACTTATAGAATGAAAAACATATATACATATGTACAACCAAGCTTACTCAAGCAATCAAAAGAAGAGGCATAAGATATTTCAAATTTTTGCAAGTGACAAGAATGCAAAATAGCTCTCTTTGCTTGAGTTCCCCATATGGGGTCAAGTAGAACACATCACTCCACAAGACATATCCCAATAGATCTACTAAGAGTTTTAAATCGAGTAGTATCTAAGGGTTTAGTAAATAGGTCCGCAAGTTGATCATTAGTACCTATATGTTCAAGTACTATGCATTTATTTTCAACAAGCTCTCTAATGAAGTGATGGCGGATGTCAATATGCTTAGTTCTAGACTGTTGCACCGGATTCTTGGAAATATTAATAGCACTCATGTTATCACAAAAGAGAGTGAGAGTACCTTGGTTGAATCCGTAGTCTACTAGCATTTGCTTCATCCATAGGAGTTGTGTGCATCCACTCACCGCGGCTATGTACTCGGCCTCGGCCGTGGACAAGGAAATCGAGTTTTGCTTCTTGCAAAACCAAGACACCAAGTTGTTGCCTAGAAAGAAGCAACCGCCCGATGTGCTCTTCCTATCATCACAATTTTCTGCCCAATCCACATCACTAAAGCCTACAAGACTAGCATTAGTGTCAAAAGAGTACCAAATCCCATAGTTGGGAGTCCCATTCACAAAGCGAATGACTCTCTTAACCGAAGAGAGATGGGACTCCTTGGGATCGGATTGGTACCTAGCACAAACTCCTACACTAAATGATATATCGGGCCTACTTGTGGTCAAATAGAGCAAGCTCCCTATCATGCCACGATATAAGGTTTGGTCCACACTTTTACCGCTAGCATCCTTGCTTAGCTTCAAAGTGGTGCTCATAGGAGTATCACAATGTTTGGCTTTTTCAAGACCAAACTTCTTCACTAGGTTTTTGGCATATTTGGCTTGGGATATTAAAATCCCATCATCTAGTTGCCTAATTTGCAAACCTAGGAAGTAACTAAGCTCACCAACAAGACTCATCTCAAATTCATGAGACATGACATCAACAAATTGTTGCACATTGGTGTTGTTGGTGGGGCCAAACACTATGTCATCAACATATATTTGAGCTATGAAAAGCTCATCATTGTCTCTCTTGATGAATAGTGTCTTGTCAACACTACCTCTTGTGTAGTTATTGTCAACAAGAAATTGAGTGAGGTGCTCATACCAAGCCCTCGGTGCTTGTTTCAACCCATATAGTGCCTTTTTGAGGCGATAGACATGGTTGGGGTGGTGAGCATCCACAAACCCCTTGGGTTGTTCAACAAACACTTCCTCTTCCAAGAAGCCATTGAGGAAGGCACTCTTGACGTCCATTTGGTGCAATTTGAACTTGTGCACACAAGAGATGGACAAGAGAAGCCTAATGGACTCTAAGCGGGCAACGGGAGCAAAAGTCTCCTCAAAGTCGATACCCTCAATTTGAGAGTACCCTTGTGCTACAAGTCTAGCCTTGTTCCGCACTATGTTGCCATCCTCATCGGATTTGTTCCTAAATATCCATTTAGTGCCTATGACATTAGTGGTCTTAGGCCTAGGAACTAGAGTCCAAACCTCATTCCTTTCGAATTGGTTTAGCTCTTCTTGCATGGCAAGAACCCAAAATTCATCATTTAAGGCTTCTTCAACCTTTTTGGGTTCAATTTGAGAGGTGTAGCATGTATAGCTAATAAGATTAGCAAGTTGACGTCTAGTCCTAACACCCTCATTAACATCTCCAATAACATCCTCTTTGTTATGGAGTTTTCTAACCCATGGAGCGGGTTCATTAGAGTACAAGTTAGGAACTCTAGTAATAGGTTGTGTGACTTCATTAGATGTCCCAACATTGGGAGTCACCACAACCCTCTTCAAAGGAGAGTCATCCTCTAAAACATCCTCCTCCTCATGGTCATTAGACTTGAGCCTTGTATCATCAATGACCACATTTGATGATTCCATGACGGTTCGAGTCTTCAAGTTGAAAACTCTATAGGCTCTACTATTCAAGGCGTAGCCAATAAAGATACCCTGAACACTCTTAGCATCAAACTTGCCAAGTTGATCACGGTCATTTAAAATGTAGCATTTGCTTCCAAATGTATGGAAGTAGCTAACATTTGGCTTCCTACCTTTCCATAGCTCATAGGAGGTGTTTCTAGATCCGGGCCTTAGGAAAACTCTATTCCCTATATAGCAAGCCGTATTGACGGCTTCGGCCCATAGGTTCCTAGGGACATTGTTGCTAAGCAACATTACTCGGGCCATCTCTTGGAGGACCCTATTCTTCCTCTCAACAACTCCATTTTGTTGAGGTGGCCTATGAGCTGAAAACTCATGGGAAATGCCTAAACGATCACAATAGCTTTCAAAAGATGCATTCTCAAATTTCCTCCCATGGTCACTTCTAATCCGTTTAATGCTTCTAATGTTAGATTTCATTTCATTTTGTAATTTAGTACAAAGCATTGTAAACTTATCAAAAGTTTTGGATTTTTCTCTAAGAAAATATGTCCATGTAAATCTAGAGAAATCATCAACACAAACAAAAATGTATCTCTTTCCACCTAAACTCTCGGTTTGCATAGGACCCATGAGATCCATGTGGAGAAGCTCTAGGGGCTCCTTGGTGGAGAGATACTTGCCCTTTTTGTGCATGCTTTTGGTTTGTTTTCCTTGTTGGCAAGGTCCACAAATACCATTGGCTTTCTTCCCAAGCTTAGGGAGGCCACGCACACACTCGAACTTTCCAAGGGTTCTTAAATCCCTAAAGTTCATGTGGCCAAGTCTTTCATGCCACAACTCAACTTGCTCATCCATGGACACATTGTTTGAGACTATTCTAGCTTCAAGACGATAACAATTGTCGCTAGATCTCATACCTTTCAACAAGGTTTGTCCATCGGATTTTAGGATAGAACAATCATCTTTTCTAAACAAGACGGAATATCCTTCATCACTTAGATGTGAAATGCTTATTAAATTGGCTTTCAAGCCATCAACAAATAAAGCATCGGATAAGGAGGGTAAACCGGGAACGGAAATGGTTCCTTTCCCTACAACTTTCTTTTTGGATCCATCACCAAAAGTGACATATCCTCCTTCCTCCATAACAAGAGTCTCGAAGAAACTCTTGTTTCCCGTCATGTGCCTAGAGCACCCACTATCTAAATACCAAAAATTAGAAGAATTTGCCTTCAAGCTATTTGAGCAACATGGCAAACATTTTCATTCTTTCTAATCCACCTAGAAACAATCTTAGCTTTCTTAGTGGTCTTTGGTACATGGGTTCTAGATGTTCTAGGATCATGCATAATCATATTATCATTCCTAGGAACATGCATCATGGGTCTTTTCTTTTTCTTCTCTATCATGCTTCTAGTTTTGCACATTATAATATATCGAAAACAATGTGGTCTAATATGACCATCAAATCCACAAAAGTGACATATAGGAGAAAAATAAGGAATCATACCTTGTCCTTGTCTTTGTGGATGAATGGGTTCAATCCGTCTTCGTTGTTGAACCGGTCTAGATTGCTTTCTTGCTTGAGGTTGCATGATAGGCCTCTCTCTTTTGTGAGCCATTTGTTGAGGAATGTTGGCTTGAGGGACCCTAGGGGGTTGAGCTTGAGGTTGCCTTCTTGGCCCCATCTTCACTTGAGCATTTGAACATTGTCCTACTTCTAACTTCTTCCTAGGAATTTGCACAAATGAAGTTTCTTCTTTCCTCAAACTCTTGACAAACACGGTCTTGTTAGAGATTGAGATCTTCTTACCATCTTCATACCCAAGACCCCTCTTGTCACATGGACTTTTTCCAACACCAAGCATATGGTCAAGCTTCTTGGTGCTAGAATCCATCCTAGTCAAAGATTCTCTAACTTCTTCAAGCTCCCTCTTTAGACTATCTTCATTCCTCTTAGATAAGACTAACTCCTCTTTTAGCTTATCTTCCATCTTCTTGAATTTTTCCACTTGTTCACTCAAGTGATCATTATGCGATGCAAGCTCAAGATTTTCTTCTCTCAACATCTTGATCTTTCTTGTGCTCTTGATTGCTAAACCATTAAACTCAGCATGATATTTAGCAAGCACCTTTTTCTCTACAAATCCATTCATGGAGTTAGAGGAGGAATCACTTTCTACTTCACTTGAGTCATTTTCCTCTTGACTCATTTCCTCTCTCTCACTAGCACTTTTGCTTTTATGGGAGGAGGCAAAAGCTAGGAGATTAGCCATGAGCTCTTCATCATCCGAAGACTCATCTCCCTCATAGGAGTCATCACTACTTCCACTCCAAGTGGCGGCCATCACTTTCCCCTTTTTCTTCTCAACATGATTTGCACAATCGGGGGCAAAATGACCTATGCCACCACACTCGAAACAACTGACCCCTTTCCTTTCGGTCCTTTCTTACTTAGGTTCAAACTTCTTGAAAGAGCCCTTTTTCTTTAAATCTTGACCTTTTGACCCAAAGCTCTTTCTTCTAAACTTCATAACCTTGTTGAACCTTTTTACAAACAAGGCAAGGTCTTTATCCGAGTCAACCTTCTTTGCCTCCTTTTCATCCTTGGAAGTCTTCAAAGCAATTCCTTTTTGCTTTTTAGGAGGTGTGGAGATAGGCCCCTTCCTAGACTCATAAGCTAGGAGTCTCCCAATCACCTCACTCGGCTTCATATCCTTATAACCACTATTTTCTTCTAAAGCCGTCACCTTCGATTCAAACCTATCGGGTAGAGATCTCATAATCTTTTGCTTGATTCTCCTATCCGAATATGGATCACCAAGTTGATGACTTTGGTTGACTATATCCGTTGAAGCACTCATTCTCCTCCATCTTGAGCATCTCGAATTGAGTTTGGAGGACATGAAACTTAGAGTCCTTCACCACTTCAGTTCCCTCATGTGCAATCTCTAGGATGTCCCATGCTTCCTTACCTATCCCAGTATTTTCAATCAACTTGTATTGATTTTCGTCCATAGCATACAAGATGGCATGCATCGCCTTCCTATTCCACTTTGAAGCCTCAAACTATTGCGCGTTCCATTGCGCCTTAGGCTTCAAAACATCTTCTCCTCCACCCGCGGGAGTCATCATAGGGAGATTATATCCGTCTTCCACCGCCATCCATGCACGGTCGTGAATTTGGCATATGTAGGATTCCATCTTCCCTTTCCATCGGGAATAGTTCAAACTGGTAAGAAGTAGAGGCCTTGTGCTAGAAGCACCTTCGTTGCCACCACCATTTCCACCGTTTCCACTCATAGTGTTTATGAATGAATGAAATGAATGCAAATGTATGAATGATCAAAAATCACACAAAATGCAAAGCACACCAAAATAAGCAAGGATCACCTATGTATGTCTAGGAACCCACTCTGATACCAATTGAAACTAATTATAACACGGTGTGTATAAAACTATCTAGAGGGGGGTGAATAGATTTTACGCTTTTTACCCAATTTTTCGTGTTAGTCAAAATTACGAAATTACCCCTAAATAGATAAAGCAATAAATCAAGTAAAATATGTGGAAATTAAATAACACTTGATTTTTACGTGGAAACCCTCACGGGAAAAACCAGGGGCTAGTAAGTAAGCCACACTCGAACCTCGAATCCACTAAATGTGTAAACGATTACAACCTAATCCCGGAAGTAATCACACACCTACCTAATCCCGGTATGAGTGAACCTAGTCCAATTTGCTTGCGATTTAAGCAACCTATTCCTGGAAGCTACACATAAGACTTACTTTCTCTATGAAGAGAATACAACCCTAAGTGAATATAAATATATCCAAAATGCAACATAGAGCAAGGGAACCCTATATGCTTATCTAAGATGATGAATTTGCAATTAAATCAATCCTAGATATTATGAGCTAGATGACATGTCATAAAGCTTAGCTAATCAAGATGAACAAAACCTAATTAGCTATCACAAAACAACTTCTCAAACATACATCATACTAATCTCAATCTTGTATCCAAAGCATACAAAATAAAATACAAGTAATTAATTGAGATTGCTAGATAAGAGAAACACAAAATATGTAAGATATTAGTGAAAAGCTTACCAAGCAAAGTATGATGAAAAATCCATGCAAGATGACATCTAGAAGATCAAAGATGATACTAGATGATGATTGATGATCATGAAAAAGAGTTTGAGATGATAAAAATGTGTTCTTGGAATTTTTCTTCTCTTTGAAAAATATCATAAGTATGAAATCTGAATATGAACTCTTCTGATTGACCTAAAGACAAAATGGCATATATATAGGGGCCAAAACAAAGTGAGGTCGTTTAAGTAAGTTTCAAAGAAACGCGCCAATCGGCGGTTTCATTCGGCGGCCAGGCCGCAGAATGTGACCGCCGAATGAGTCCCGACAGAAACAGGGGAACTTCTACGGTTTCATTCGGCGGTTTCGGAACTGCCGATCAAACCGCCGAATTGACCCGAGAAATAAAATCAACCAGGTATGAACGGCGGTTTCATTCGGTGGTTTGGGAACCGCCGATCAAACCGCCGAATTGACCTGAGAGAAAAAATCAATCAGGTATGAACGGCGGTTTCATTCGGCGGCCAGGCCGCCGATCAAAACCGCCGTTTCACCAATTTTGGTGAAACCAAGGGAGAAGCCAAGGGCATTCTCCAACGGCGATCTTCGCGCTAAAAACAAGCACACAAGGTGCATGCGCGGACGTTTCCGAACAACAACGGGAAACGAATTACAAGACACATAAACACACAACAACATATAACAAAGAAGTGCAAGTGTGATAAGTGACATGTGAAGAGAATGCACACAAATGCAAGTACGCTAAGTGAGTGTGTGCACTAAATCTCTTCATAGAAAATTAAGCACTAAACATATACCTTTGGAGTGCTTAACACTTGCAAGGGCCTTGAGCTTGAACACATTCCTAAGCTACCTTTACATGATCCCCACATATGGTTTGATCACGAAATAAGCCAATTAAAAACTACGGGAATCCTTACAGTGTGAAACAAACATACTTTGCATGCAAGACATATAGCATTTAAGTCCAAAATAATGACAAAGGTTTCTAATTAGAATTCAAACCAATTTCACCAATGTCATGAGAAAAGCAAGGATATAGAGTTTTTATTGATTTTAATTTATGAGCAACTATATCCAACTTTATAAGCGAAACATGGCATGAGCGACTTTGCGCCCTATTCGATTTTTCCGGATAAGATATCCGTATGATAGTAGCCATGTTCAACCAATAAAGAAAGAGAGACATTTGGAATATAAATTCCTTTGAACAGATACAAGATCCTTTATTCATTTTGAGTCTCATAAGCTTTCACACTAGTTTTGCATTTTAAGAATATGTAATCATCAATTCATGCTTATCATGTGAGCATGTTATATGAATTTCATGCTTTTTCATTTGACATTAGCATGTTATAAAAGAATCATCATGTCATGGAGATAACTATAGGTCATTCAAATCATACTTCCTATGTACATCTCCTAGTCCAAAAATGCATGTTTGAACTTAACTATGACATGGATTGTAAACAAGCAAGGTTCACACTTATTGAATAGAAAACATATATACATATGTGCAACCAAGCTTACTCAAGCAATTAAAAGAAAAGGCATAAGATATTTCAAATTTTTTGCAAGTGACAAGAATGCAAAATAGCTCTCTTTGCTTAAGTTCCCCATATGGGGTCAATCATAAATCACATCACTCCACAAGACATATCCCAATAGATCTACTAAGTGTTTTAAATCGAGTAGCATCTAAGGGTTTAGTAAATAGGTCCGCAAGTTGATCATTAGTACCTACATGTTCAAGTACTATGCATTTATTTTCAACAAGCTCTCTAATGAAGTGATGGCGGATGTCAATATGCTTGGTTCTAGAATGTTGCACCGGATTCTTGGAAATATTAATTGCACTCATATTATCACAAAAGAGAGTGAGAGTACCTTGGTTGAATCCGTAGTCTACTAGCATTTGCTTCATCCATAGGAGTTGTGTGCATCCACTCCCCGCGGCTATGTACTCGGCCTCGGCCGTGGACAAGGAAATCGAGTTTTGCTTCTTGCAAAACCAAGACACCAAGTTGTTGCCTAGAAAGAAGCAACCGCCCGATGTGCTCTTCCTATCATCACAATTTCCTGCCCAATCCGCATCACTAAAGCCTACAAGACTAGCATTAGTGTTAAAAGAGTACCAAATCCCATAGTTGGATGTCCCATTCACATAGCGAATGATTCTCTTTACGGAAGAGAGATGGGACTCCTTAGGATCCGCTTGGTACCTAGCATACACACCCACACTTAAGGAGATATCGGGCCTACTTGTGGTCAAATAAAGCAAGCTACCTATCATGCCACGATATAACGTTTGTTCCACACTTTTACCACCATCCTTGCTTAGCTTCAAAGTGGTACTCATGGGTGTATCACAATGTTTGGCAT
This sequence comes from Acer saccharum, assembly GCA_030490815.1. NCBI lineage: Eukaryota > Viridiplantae > Streptophyta > Magnoliopsida > Sapindales > Sapindaceae > Acer > Acer saccharum. The sequence continues at coordinate 5,364,656 of CM059871.1, forward strand.
TTTCTAAACCAAACTTCTTCACTAGGTTTTTGGCATATTTGGCTTGAGTTATGAAAATCCCATTATCTAATTGCCTAATTTGCAACCCTAGGAAGTAACTAAGCTCACCAACAAGACTCATCTCAAATTCATGAGACATAACATCAACAAATTGTTGGACCTTGGTGTTGTTGGTGGAGCCAAACACTATATCATCAACATATATTTGAGCTATGAAAAGCTCATCATTGTCTCTCTTGATGAATAGTGTCTTGTCAACACTACCTCTTGTGTAGTTATTGTCAACAAGAAATTGAGTGAGGCGCTCATACCAAGCCCTCGGTGCTTGTTTCAACCCATATAGTGCCTTATTGAGGCTATAGACATGGTTGGGGTGGTGTGCATCCACAAACCACTTGGGTTGTTCAACAAACACTTCCTCTTGCAAGAAGCCATTGAGGAAGGCACTCTTGACGTCCATTTGGTGCAATTTGAACTTGTGCACACAAGAGATGGACAAGAGAAGCCTAATGGACTCTAAACGGGCAACGGGAGCAAAAGTCTCCTCAAAGTCGATACCCTCAATTTGAGAGTACCCTTGTGCTACAAGTCTAGCCTTGTTTCGCACTATGTTGCCATTCTCATCGGATTTATTCCTATAAATCCACTTAGTTCCTATCACATGTGAGCTTTTAGGCCTAGGAACTAGAGTCCAAACCTCATTCCTTTCAAATTGGTTTAGCTCTTTTTGCATGGCAAGAACCCAAAATTCATCATTCAAAGCTTCATCAACCTTTTTGGGTTCTATTTGAGAGGTGTAGCATGTAAAGCTAATTAGATTAGCTATTTGACGCCTAGTCCTAACACCCTCATTAACATCTCCAATAACATCCTCTTTGTTATGGAGTCTTCTAACCCATGGAGCGGTTTCATTAGAGTCCAAGAGAGGGACTCTAGTAATAGGTTGTGTGACTTCGTTATTTTCATTAGATGTCCCAACATTGGGAGTCACCACAACCCTCTCCAAAGGAGAATCATCATCTAAAATTTCCTCCTCCTCATGGTCATTAGACTTGAGCCTTGTATCATCAATGACAACATTCGATGATTCCATGACGGTTCGAGTCTTCAAGTTGAAAACTCTATAGGCTCTACTATTCAAGGTATAGCCAATAAAGATACCCTCATTACTCTTAGCATCAAACTTGCCAAGTTGATCTCGGTCATTTAAAATGTAGCATTTGCTCCCAAATGTGTGGAAGTAACTAACATTTGGCTTCTTACCCTTCCATAACTCATAGGAGGTGTTTCTAGATCCGGGCCTTAGGAATACTCTATTCCCTATATAGCAAGCCATATTGACGGCTTCGGCCCATAGGTTCCTAGGGACATTGTTGTTAAGCAACATCACTCGGGCCATCTCTTGGAGGACCCTATTCTTCCTCTCAACAACTCCATTTTGTTGAGGTGTCCTAGGAGCCGAAAACTCATGGGAGATGCCTAAGCTATCACAATAGCTTTCAAAAGAGGCATTCTCAAATTCCCTCCCATGGTCAATTCTAATCCATTTAATGCTTTTAATGTTAGAATTCATTTCATTTTGTATTTTAGTACAAAGCATTTTAAACTTATCAAAAGTTTCAGATTTTTCTCTAAGAAAATATGTCCATGTAAATCTAGAGAAATCATCAACACAAACAAAAATGTATCTCTTTCCACCTAAACTCTCGGTTTGCATAGGACCCATGAGATCCATGTGGAGAAGCTCTAGGGGCTCCTTGGTGGAGAGATACTTGCCCTTTTTGTGCATGCTTTTGGTTTGTTTTCCTTGTTGGCAAGGTCCACAAATACCATTGGCTTTCTTCCCAAGCTTAGGGAGGCCACGCACACAATTGAACTTTCCAAGGGTTCTTAAATCCCTAAAGTTCATGTGGCCAAGTCTTTCATGCCACAACTCAACTTGCTCATCCATGGACACATTGTTTGAGACTATTCTAGCTTCAAGACGATAACAATTGTCGCTAGATCTCATACCTTTCAACAAGGTTTGTCCATCGGGTTTTAGGATAGAACAATCATCTTTTCTAAACAAGACGGAATATCCTTCATCACTTAGATGTGAAATGCTTATTAAATTGGCTTTCAAGCCATCAACAAATAAAGCATCAGATAAGGAGGGTAAACCGGGAACGGAAATGGTTCCTTTCCCTACAACTTTCTTTTTGGATCCATCACCAAAAGTGACATATCCTCCTTCCTCCATAACAAGAGTCTCGAAGAAACTCTTGTTTCCCGTCATGTGCCTAGAGCACCCACTATCTAAATACCAAAAATTAGAAGAATTTGCCTTCAAGGCTATTTGAGCAACATGGCAAACATTTTCATTCTTTCTAATCCACCTAGAAACAATCTTAGCTTTCTTAGTGGTCTTTGGTACATGGGTTCTAGATGTTCTAGGATCATGCATAATCATATTATCATTCCTAGGAACATGCATCATAGGTCTTTTCTTTTTCTTCTCTATCATGCTTCTAGTTTTGCACATTATAATATATCGAAAACAATGTGGTCTAATATGACCATCAAATCCACAAAAGTGACATATAGGAGAAAAATAAGGAATCATACCTTGTCCTTGTCTTTGTGGATGAATGGGTTCAATCCGTCTTCGTTGTTGAACCGGTCTAGATTGCTTCCTAGCTTGAGGTTGCATGATAGGTCGCTTTCCTTTGTGAGCCAATTGTGGAGGAATGTTGGCTTGAGGGACCCTAAGGGGTTGAGCTTGAGATTGCCTTCTTGGCCCCATCTTCACTTGTGCATTAGAACATTGTCCTACTACTAACTTCTTCCTAGGAATTTGCACAATTGAAGTTTCTTCGTTCTTCAAGCTCTTGACAAACACGGTCTTGTTAGAGGTTGAGATCTTTTTGCCATCTTCATACCTAAGACCCCTCTTGTCACATGGACTCTTTCCAACACCAAGCATATGGTCAAACTTCTTGGTGCTAGAATCCATCCTAGTCATAGATTCTCTAACTTCTTCAAGCTCTCTCTTTAGACTATCTTCATTCCTCCTAGATAAGACTAACTCCTCTCTTAGCTTATCTTCCATCTTCTTGAATTTTTCCACTTGTTCACCTAAGTGGTCATTTTAAGATAGAAGTTTAAGATTTTCTTCTCTCAACATCTTGATCTTTCTTGTGCTCTTGATTGCTAAATCATTAAACTCGGCATGGTATTTAGCAAGCACCGTTTTCTCCACAAAACCATTTATGGAGTTAGAAGAGGAATCACTTTCTTCTCCACTTGAGTCATTTTCCTCTTGACTCATTTCCTCTCTCTCACTAGCACTTTTGCTTTTATGGGAGGAGGCAAAAGCTAGGAGATTAGCCATGAGCTCTTCATCATCCGAAGACTCATCTCCCTCATAGGAGTCATCACTACTTCCACTCCAAGTGGCGGCCATCACTTTTCCCTTTTTCCTCTCATTGTGATTTGCACATTCGGGGGCAAAGTGACCTATCCCACCACACTCGAAGCATCGGACCCCTTTCCTTTCGGTCTTCTCTTTCCTAGGCTCAACCTTGTTGTAGGAACCCTTTTTCTTGAAGTTTTGACCTTTGGAACCAAAGTCTTTTTTCCCGAACTTCATGACCCTTTTGAATCTCTTCACAAATAGTGCAAGGTCTTCGTCCGAGTCATTCTTCTTCGCCTCCTTTTCATCCTTGGAGGTTTTCAAAGCAATTCCTTTTTGCTTTTTAGGAGGTGTGGAGATAGGACCCTTTCTAGACTCATAAGCTAGAAGTCTCCCAATTACCTCACTCGGCTTCATATCCTTATAACCACTATTTTCTTCTAAAGCCATCACCTTCGATTCAAACCTATCGGGTAGAGATCTTATAATTTTTTGCTTGATTCTCCTATCCGAATATGGATCACCAAGTTGATGACTTTGGTTGACTATGTCCATCAACTTAATCTCGAAGTCGTTGAAGCACTCATTCTCCTCCATCTTGAGCATCTCGAATTGAGTTTGGAGGACTTGAAGCTTAGAGTCCAGGTTCCCTCATGTGCAATCTCTAGGATGTCCCATGCCTCCTTAGCTATCCTAGTATTTTGAATCAATTTGTATTGATTTTCGTCTATAGCACACAAGATGGCATGCATCGCCTTCCTATTCCACTTTGAAGCCTCAAACTCTTGCGCGTTCCATTGCGCCTTAGGCTTCAAAACTTCTTCTCCTCCACCACCGGGGGTCATCATGGGTAGATCATATCTGTCTTCCACCGCCATCCATGCACGGTCATGAATTTGGCATATGTAGGATTCCATCTTCCCTTTCCATTGGGAATAGTTCAATCCGGTAAGAAGTGGAGGCCTTGTGCTAGAAGCACCTTCGTTGCCACCACCATTTCCACCGTTTCCACTCATAGTGTTTATGAATGAATGAAATGAATGCAAATGTATAAATGATCAAAAATCACACAAAATGCAAAACACACCAAAATAAGCAAGGATCACATATGTATGTCTAGGAACCCGCTATGATACCAATTGAAACAAATTATAGCACGGTGTGTATAAAACTATCTAGAGGGGGGGGGGGGGGGGTGAATAGATTTTAAGCTTATTACCCAATTTTTCGTATTAAGTCAAAATTACGAAATTACCCCTAACTAGATAAAGCAACAAATCAAGTATAAAATGCGGAAATTAAATAAGACTTGATTTTTACGTCGAAACCTTCACGGGAAAAACCACGGGCTAGTAAGTAAGCCACACTCGAACCTCGAATCCACTAAATGTGTAAAACGATTACAACCTAATCCCATAAGTAATCACACACCTACCTAATCCCGGTATGAGTGAACCTAGTCCAATTTGCTTGCGATCTAAGTAACCTAATCCCGGATGCTACACACAAGACTTACTTTCTCTATGAAGAGAATAACACCCTAAGTGAATATATGAATATCCAAATGCAACATAGAGCAAGGGAAACCCTATATGCTTATCTAAGATGATTAATATGCAAGTAGAACAATCCTAGATATTAAAAACTAAATGACATGTCAATTAGTTTAGCTAATCAAGATTAAGCACAAAACCTAATTTACTAGCACAATACAACTTCTCAAACATACATCACACTAATCTCAAACTTGTATTCAAAGTATATAAAATAACATACAAGTAATTAATTGAGATTACTAGTTAAGAGAAACACAAAATATGTAAGATATTAGTGAAAAGCTTACCAAGTAAAGTATGATGAAGAATCCATGCTAGATGACATCTAGATGATCAAAGATGATGCTAGATGATGATTGATGATCATGAAAAAGTGTTTGAGTGATTAAAAATGAGTTATTTGTGTATTTTTCTTGTCTTGAAAAATATCCTAAGTATGAAGCATGAATATGAACTCTCTTAATTGACCTAAAGTCAAAGTGGCATATATATAGGGGTCATAAGTGAAGTGATGTCGTTTTGAAAAATGCACCAGAAATTGCTCTATGCGCTGGTGAGCCTGCGCTGGACGACAGGCGCACGACCAGCACAAATGCAAAAATTTGCACAGGCGCTTGACGACCAGCGCTCAGACAGGCGCATGACCAACGGCACACCATTGGGCGATTTGCGCTGGTGTGGACCAGCGCACGACCAGCGACAGACCACTGGGTGATCTGCATTGGTGGGCTTGCGCTGGTGGACCAGCGCACGACCAGCAACAGACCACTGGGCGATCTGCGCTGGTCTAGCGCTTGACGACCAGCGCACAGCCCACTCCTTTGAACCCCACAAGAAAGCATGCAAGGGGTAAAAAGGTAAAGTAAGATGCATCCTAAAAGCCTAAAATGCTATGACATTATAATCACAAGATGCAATCAAAATAACCAGCAAGAAGAGATGTTAATGAACATTAATGCACAACAATAAGAAACACAACATACAAGGAATAAACATATGCATGAGTTGTGAGTGTGTGCAACTATCTCTTCAAGACAAGTAAGCACATAGAATTTTACCTTCGGTGCTTATTAACAATGAGGTCTTCAAAGGGCTTGAGCAATAACAACAACACCTAAGCTACCCTTACAAGGAATCCCCAACAAGTGGTTTATCCATGAAATGAGCCAATCAATAAATGGGAACCTTACACTACCCAACGGGCCTTTAATAGTGATTCTAGATCTACTTGCTTGTGCACTAAGCAACTTAGTCACAAGGCTTTAATCACAATGAAAAGAATACAACCTATGTGAATGTCAAGTGCATAAATGCTAGGTTAACACATTTAATGCTTGTCAAATCATGCATGAGTATGTCAATCAATCATAAATATCATGTGTTCACATGTCATATAAAACTTAGCTATATAAGATTAAAAACAATCCTAGATGCAATAGCTATCACAATACAACACTCAATCAATCAACAAAAAAATCTCAATCTTGTATATAAAATATAATTTAGATGCATACAAGTAATAAATGAGATTTCTTGCTAAGTAAAAACACTAAAATGGATTAAAATGGTGTTCAACTTGCCAAGTCATATGTGTTGAAGAAGACCCATACAATAATGGATCCTAGATGAAGCTAGATTATGCTAGATGATGTTTGATGCATATAGGAATGAGTTTGAGTGATCAAAGGTGAGTTCTTTGATGATTTTCTCTGTTGGAAAAGGCTATCTCTCAAAAATATGATTTTGAACTCTTAAAAACGACTTAGAGAGAAAACAACATGTATATATGAGGTCAAATTGAAGCTACATCGTTTTGATCATTTTGCAAAAAAATTGCCTTGACCGATGTACACCCGCTGTACATACAGTGGTTCGCCTGGAAAATGAAGAACATGGTTCTTCTTGAACCGCGCTGTTCACAAGGGCGATTTTTGGGCGACTCAAGGGCAATTGCTCTTAGGTTTTTAAGAGGCACTGTTCACCCGCTGTACGTACAACGGCTGAACAGTGGTACACCAGCAATTATAAAATTGACCAAATGTCCCGCTGTATGTACAACGATTATACAGTGGGTAAGAGCAAAATGCTCACAATGCCCCAATAGGCGCTGTACGTACAGTGAGCCAACAACGGTTGTATAACGCCTATTACAAATGCATGCATCATAATGCCTCTGATGACATGGCAATTACCAAACAATGATGCAAGCAATTATAATATGCATGAAGAGATTTTAAGACATGAATGTGCACAACATAAAACACACAAAATACAAGAAGTATTGAAATGCATGAGTTATGTGTGTATGCAACTAAGTCTCTTCAATGTAAATAAGCACAAGTGATTTACCTTTGAAGTGCTTATCATCTTGAGGTCTTGAGAAGGCCATTAAGCTTGATCACCAACAATTGAGCACCTAAGCTACCCTTACATCATAACCCCGAATGTGGTTTGTCATCGAAATAAGCCAATCAAAAAATGAGGAACTTACAATCTACCCCTTTGGCTATTTCGTGACAAAACCACCACTCACAATTGATCCTCACAAAAAAAAAAAAAAAAAAAAAAAAACTAAAGGTCAACAAAGTAATTCTACATTACAAAGAGATATCAAAAAGCTAGAACTTCAAGTCTTAAATCTATTGTAGAACAACCAATCCTTCAAAATAAAGTGACTACACTTTCCAAGATAAGTGTATGTGAGGTGATCAAGTGAAAATAAAATAAAACAAGCATTTGCATTAAAGAAAACAAGCAACATCATGCAATGAATGTGCAATGCAATGCTCCTCCTCAATGGGTTACTCCCTCTCAATTTGCAATCTCCCCTAACATGACAATCAACTACCACAACTCCCTTAATACACACTACTCCCCCTTCTTGTCATGAGATAGGCAAAGGAGCATCCCTAACCGGGTCACTTGTAGCAAAGAGAGATAGTAGCATACAAGACATTTACATAGTCATATACAAGAACTTTATGCAACTCAATTAAATGGGAGAGAAGTAAGGAGATTTATTTTATGAAAATGTGTGATAATAATGTTTTGCATGCAATACATGTTGCATTCAAGTCCAAAAACAATGATATTTGGCAAAGCAAATGACAAAGGTTTCCAAAAGAATTTAAACCAATTTCACAATTTATCGTGAATTAAAGCAAGGATATAGAAATTATAAGGAATTCAATTTCAAGAAGCAACTATATCCAACTTTATAAGCAAAACAAGGTATGAGTAACTTTTGCACCCTATTTGATTTTTCTGGGTAAGATACCGGTATGATAGTAGCCATGTTTAACAGATAAAGAAAGAGAGACATTGGATTTTAAAATCCTTAGAATGCATACAAGATCCTTTATTCATTTGAGTCTTATACTTTGCTTTTCACACATAATGTTGCATTTAAAGAATTGCAATCAACATTTCATGCTTTTCATTTTTAAGCATGTCATTAGAAAAGAATCATCATGTCATGGAGATTAATTATAGGTCATTTAAATAGTACTTCCAAAGTAAATCTCCTAATCTAAAAATGCATGTTTGAACATAAATATGACATGGATTACTAACAAAGCAAAGGTTCACACTTATTGAAGAAAATATCATATAAGCATATGCGCAACCAAGACGCTCAAGCAATTACTGAAGAGGCATAATGCTTATCAAATTTTTGCATGTGACAAGTATGCAAGTTTGCTCTCTTTGCTTGAGTTCCCCTTATGGGGTCCATTTCCATACCACATCAATGAAGGGCATAAGGCCCTATAGACCTACCAAGTCTAATGGACCTAGTAACCTATAGGAGACATGTTAGCACAGTAGCATGCAGGTTCATCTTTTCTCATCCACCTAGGTAACACATTTTCATTCCTAATGGTCATAGTTAGCATGTTACTTGAATTCCTAGGATTATTGACTCTGGATTTCCTAGGCACATGCATATTGGCTCTTCTAAGCCTATTTCTTTCCATAATGCTTTCAACCCTACATTTCTTAATGTACTTAAAGCAATTTGGCCTAATATGCCAATCAACAACACAATAATGACAAGTTGGTATAAAGTGAGGAGTTATACCATATTCTTGTGAGGTCATTTGAGACTTGTCATGCATTTGATGTCGCCTTGGGTGTTGAACCGATTCTCTCCTTCTTTGTTGTTGAATCGGGTTGGGTTGCTTACTTGGTTGAATTGGGTTGGCTTGCCTTCTTGGATGGTTAAACTTTGGTTGAGGAAAGCATGGATGTGGAGCTCTTGGATGTTAAGGTTGAGCTTCACTCTTTGTTGGCATCTTCATTTGGCCACTCTTGGATGACTCTCCAAGTTCAATCTTCCTCCTAGGATGTTATGATGGAGGAGGCAACTTAGGAACAAATTCCTTCACAAACGTTGTCTTGTCTGAGGAAGGTGTGGACTCATTATCTACAAAACCAAGCCCTCTCTTGTCATTGGGTATATTGCCAATGCTCAACATGTGGTCAAGCTTCTCTGATCTTGAAGTCAATATAGCAAGAGTACTTTTAGCCTCTTCAAGCTCCTTCTCCAACCTAAATTCATTCACTTTGACAAGTGTCAGTTCCTCATCCAAGTGAGACGCCTTAGTTCTAAGTTAGAGATTATCTTCATTCAACCTCAATATCTTCTCTTTCCTATCCTTCAAGCATTGTTAGAGAAAATCAATAAACTCTTGATAGTTTATCATGCTACCATTTGAGTTTTCGGAGCATGTACTTTCTTGATCGAAGCTTCTTCCACTTGAGCTTTGTTCGTAATTGAGTCCTCTACTTTTTCCAAGTGGTCTTGCAGTTGTTTGATCGATTTTTGTGGTGGTTCTGCCTAGAAAACCGAACTAGCTCGTGATTGCAAGGTAGTGTTCATATCTTTGAGATTTCTTCTTTTATAACCTTCAATTTGCTTGGGGTTTCTTCTTCTATATGTATGTATATGTATGGTGAATGCTATTGAGAAAGATAGCTTCATAATCAAACCTAATCAAAAGTCTAATTAGAGACATATGTGAACTAGTTTCTTAGATTCTAGGTTTTTCACATGCTTGAGAGTTGTATTGTGATTAGTTTGATATCTAGGGTTATTTGTGTATTGATTGATGTATTTTATAATCAATAACCTTAACATGTACTTAGATCCTCTTATTGAACAAGTCTAGGATTAGCACTTGTGTTTATGCTTTTAGAAACATCTAGGATTTAATTGATTATTCATTATATCTTTGCTCTAAATCTTGGCTGGAATATTCATTGAATATATTTTGTGATTCTAGCATTTATGTGTATGTTTATAACATCTTGAATATGTTCTTCATGATTATGATTTATTCAAGTGTTATGTGTGTGAATGAAACTAGGAGCTTTTGTGTTAGGTGTTTTTCACATGCTCTAGGTTTAATTATTGTTTTGGCATCTAGACTATATTACTTGTGTTCTCACATATTTAGGTCTAGTTGTTCCATGGAATGTATTGATTACATGCTCTATATTGAATTGATTGTTTGCATCATTTGCATTCACATGATCACACTAGGAAGTCCTTGTAAAAGGCATGAAGTCTTGACTAGGACAAAGTGTCTGGATAGTCAAACAAGGAAGTCTTGGTTAGGACAAGATGTCCGAATAACCAAGCAAGAAGTCATGGCTAGGATCGGGAAGGTCCGGATAGTCATGCATAGGAGGCTCTCTAGAGGCATGAGTGCCTTGGATAGGGAGTTGGTTACATTATTGGTAGGCCCGAGCATTTTGTATGACATAGACTCCAATAGAGTGTGGTACATGGGATGTGTATGCATGCTTGAGGAATTTCTAATCATCCAATGATGTTGGTTTGGTATTGAGTGCAATATATGGTGGTTTCGCATCATTGAGGGATTTTATATCTTCCAATAGGGATTGGGTAGACATAGACTCCAATAGAAAGTAGATCATAAGTTGGTTACTTTTGAGGAATTTCTAATCTATCATCCAATATATATAGTACCCAATGGTTGCTGTTAACCGAAAATTGTCACTGGGGTGATTTTTCTAATTAACAATTCAAGGGGACCGGGATCGCGGTAGATCTCGGTCGGAGGGGTATCAGGTAGTTTGATACCTATAGCTTCCTAGAAATTCAATGAGAATGAAGAATGACAGTAATAAGAAAATTTCATATAAATAGTGGATTATACATATAGCTCATTGTTATTGATGATGGATGCATGGTGGAGTTACAATCAAGATTTATCATAGCTATGGTTATGAGAAAAAATAAACTTAATGAGCGGTGGCGATGGAGCTCTCGTGCATGTCGATAAGTGGAAAAGTATCAAGTAGGGTTCTCCTCCTCTTTTTTCTGCGATCATACGATGAATATATAGGCCCGTTTCTTGCCATCCACTCCTAGAACTTCGGTATAGGGTTTTAGGAATTCACGGGTCTTTCCTTGGCGATCAACGAATTCATCGGGGGATTTGATCCCTAAAATCAAGTGATTCCTTTTTTGACGGATTAGGTGGGAGTTGACTCCCATTTCAAATAGGATTCTGTGTGGCGGGAATGAATGTATTGCTCTGTCTCAAACGATGACGTTTAGTGCTTGTCCTTGTACTTGGTTTACTGTTCAGGGTACCTGTTCTTGTTCTAGGCGGGGTCGACGAACTGGGATTTTTTTATTTAACTCGTGACTGTTTATTCACCAAGTGCCTACCACTAGCTTTTAGTGAATCAGGCTACTCAAGTACTCTGCCTTTTTCTCGTTTTTCTTTTCGAATTTCTACTTGAACGTATCGGGGTGTCGGGGTATCGGGGTACTGGGATACCAGGATGCTTGGAGGCAGACAGGTACTAAGATCTTGTAGCAGTGGAGCTGCCTGCTCTTGTTTTTGGGGTTTGTTAGTACTTCCTGGATCCGGGAAGACTTAGACCAGATCGTGGTGGTTAGAAGTCCGTACCCTGACCTTTTTGTAGAAAGGCGGGGTATCAGGATACCTCTTCCCTGGTAGTTTTTTACCCCGACTTAATTTCTAAGGCCGATGGAAAATTCTTCTTTGATCCCTGCCATTTTTGGCGGTTAACAAAAGTTCCCCCTGACTTGAACATCGGTATCTTGCTGGGGTTGTAGTCAGGATTTCTAGTCCGCTTGAAGGATTTTCTCTCCTGTCTGCCTGTCTAGTCTCGTCTGGCTGGTTTCCATTACTAAGGAGGAGATCTTCCTTGGATTCTATGGCATTTAATGCAAAGTCCACATGCCAGATGACGATTGCTTTCAGATTTTGAACAGGCCGTTTTGGCGTGACTCCCTCGAAACCGTCTTGATTCTTCTCCAGTTACATTTCTTCTTCTATCTCGATAACTGTCCATCTCTGCCTATAAATACATTGTTTCTTCTTCTTTCATATGCTCATGCTTACTTGTATTTTAAAGCGTTAATTTTCTCTTCTCTCTCAAGTCTTCCCTCTTCAAGAATCCTCACTTCCTTCTTTCTTATATTGAAATGGCTTCACCATCGAAACTCCCTGCTTCTGTTCCAGCCCTTCCCACCTCGAACCTCTCTTTAACTTCGCTAATCCCTCAACCTGCCCCCTCAAACCCTCTCGATAGCCTCGACGAACTGTTAAATATGGAGCGGGTAAAGTCATAGGAGAGTTCCTCGACATCCAAAGGGAAGAAACGTGGTCGGGATGAGGGTGACGCCGCTGGTGACAGCACTCCACTCAAGCGCCGTCGTTCTGATGGGAACTTTGGAATCAGGTTGGGTTTCAACAACAGAACCGAGGACCTGGTTCAAATAGTTGCTGAAGAAGACGACGGGGATGTTGATGACGAGGAGGGGGAAGGGAACATTTTGGTTGTCGATTTAGCAGGGGTTCAAACTGGTCCTCTGTCTTCTTTCTATGATGGTTAGATTATCCCAGATTCAGTTTGTACAACTGACACCCTCATTCGATTGAGGAGGGCTTATAAGATCTCGGATTACATCTCTTTGTCTCTTCCACATCGGGGCTACGACGTCTATACCCATTCTGCAAACCACCTGCTAATTCATGTGGCTGCTTTTGAGTGCGGGGTTCGGCTCCCTCTTCACCCCTTACTTCGTAGATTACTTATAGCCCTAGAGCTGGCCCCTTTCCAAATTTCTCCTGGGTTTTGGAAAAACTTGACGGGATTCTTGGTGCTCTGGAAAGAGCAATGTGAAAAGGATAACTTGCAGAGGGAACCGGGTTTTGACGAGATTCGCTACATCTACCGGGTGGCCAACTCGATACCCCGGGGTCAACTTTATTTGAGGCCTAGTAACAAAATGAAGTTCATTGTACCTGGGGCGAATGTGAAGTACAACCAACCCTGGAAGGATGAATGGGTCATGGTTGAAGGAGATTTAGGTCACTCGGTGCATATCGGAGGAACTAAGTATCCGGTCCCCACCCAATTTTCCCCCAAAAATAAATGGAGTACAGGGGTTCTTTCTTCAGAATCCAGGGGGATCCTGAAGAGGATCTAGGATCGAGGTTACACGAACATGAAGTACCCCTCCTGTGACCCCTTCGAAGGAGTCCGACTAGAAAGGTATCTAAGAATATCTGTCGCTGACCCGGGTAGGTGACCGTGCCCTAATATTATTATTATTATTATTATTATTATTATTATTATTATTTTAACACTTCTTCTCTCTTGCAGTTTCGGCCACACCTCTCTTGACATCTTTTTCTACCTCCCCAAGATCGGAACTCCCGGCTTCATGTGTATCCCGCTCTCCTATTCCTTCTCCTTCCGGTACTGGGGCTGTATCCGAGTCTTATCCTCCAGCACCAACTTCTCCTGCTGTTTTGACGGGGTTGTCAACCCACTCTCCTGTTTCCCTTCCTGCTAAGATCTCAGCACGTCTGTCCTTAGGCGAGATGTTGGCTCGAGCTGCTAAGGCCAAGGTTTCTCCAGCCTCAATCCCAAAGCGCCCTCCTTCTGTTGCTCCCAAAAAGCATGTTGTAGTGGCTACTTCTCCACCTCTCGTGGCTGCAACTATCAGACGTCCAACCAAGTCAGAGAAAGAGAGAGCCATTATTGCCAAGTCTAGCCCCTCTTCTGACCTTCCTTCTGGGTCAGGGTCACGGGACTTAAACCAAGAAGAAATTGTCACTAAATTTATCGCTGTCTGTCCTGGAGGAGGTTTGTACCCGATGTCCTCCTTACCAATGGATATCCTGGGCACCAAAGGGGTTGCCTTGCTTGCTGAGGTATGCACTTTAACTCCTCTTGCTTGCTAGACATATTTTTCTCTGAGGTGCTGATCTTCTTTCTTTCCTTGTGCAGGGTTTTAAATTTGCCTTGGCTATGGGGCAGCAGGTTTTAGCCCTGAGGGAAGCTAACTTGGCGCTTCAGGCCAAAATGGAGGAGGCCAAAGGCAATCTAGCCCGGGCTGAGGAAAATGTTACTTCCTTGGTTCAAGCTACCTCTGAGTCTGAATCCGGAAGGCAGGCTGTTGTGGTGGAGCTAGAGCGAATGCAGCGAGCTTATGACACGGAAACAATTTGGACAAAACGCCACCGGGCTGAAAGGGAAACGGCCAAGGCAGAGAACGCTGTCCTTTTGGATGAGAATTGTTTCTTGCGGGGTTCCGTGAGTGTCTTAGAATCCAGGGTGGATTCTTCCTTCATGGACGGATATTTCACGGCCTCATATGAGGTTGACAAGGTGTTTCCCCCTCCTTTCGACTTGCAAACTCCCCTCGGTTAGGATCGGAACCTGATTATGGCTAAGGTTGTTGCGCTCTTCGAAGCTGATCCTGATCAAGGGTGCCCTTCACAGGCTGCTGATATCCCGGTTCCATCTTCCCATCGACCTGCCACTGGTTCAGAGGATACTACTGAGGCAAAGGATCAGGATCCTCCCTCTGCTCAAAAAGATCCAGGGCAGGATTCTATCTTACATACTGAGGCAGTAGATCTTCCTGCTGTGGTAGGCGTGCTTGGAGCTGAAGAGATTCAGGCTGCTGTTGGTGCCCAAGGTGTTAAGGGAGTGGATAGAACTAGGCTGGAGGAGTTAGTAAGAGGAGAGCAGGATGTATAACCTTTTTTTTTTTTTTTTTTTTTTTTTTTTTTTTTTTTTTTTTTTTGCAATCGCTCTGTTTTACTTTCATCATATGCTTGATTGTAGAACTTATATCTTGGTATAGGACAATACTTGTGTTAATCGCCAAAAAATGGTAGGGACCAAAGAAGAATTTTCCACCGGCCTTGAGAAATGAGTCGGGATAGACAACAACAATGGGAGAGATACCCGGGAACCCCGCCTACCTACAAGAGGGCTAGGATTTGAACTTCTACCCACCCCAACCAGGTCCAAAACCTTCAGGACCAAGAAGGCATCAGGAAACCTTATGAAAATACAAATATAAGCTCGCGTGCGTGTCTAAACAACCTAGAGGGGGGGTGAATGGGTTGTTAATCGATTATTACCAACTTTTCGATTAGTCAAAATTAATCACAATTAACCCTAAACACACATATAATGAAATCAAGTATAAAATGTGGAAATTAAAGAACACTTGATTTTTACGTGGAAACCCACACGGGGAAAAACCACGGGCTGATATGTGCGCCACACACGGTCAATGAAATCCACTATATGAAAAGGAATCTACACCCTCAAGTGATTCTCGGACACTCACCCTAGATAACCTCAGGCTATGGACACTACCACTCGCCACTCTTGGTTCAATCCCTAGTGATATCCCCTGATACACTACTCTTGGCATGAGCAACCCCTAATCTACCCAACGGGCCTTTTACAGTGGCACTCGACCAATTGCTTGAGCACTACACACGGGTAGCCACAAGACTTTCCTTACTTGTGAAACTTTACCAAGAAGTCACAAGACTTTGACTCAAGAAGAGAATAAAAAAGTCTAAGTGTATCACAATGATGCACAAATGCAATGAGTGCTAGACTAAACACTATATGCTTAACTAGATGTTATAATGCAAGTGAACATCCTAGTTATCAACAAAGCCTACATGTACATACATGTAAACTCAATTAGATGCAAAGAGATTCTAGCAACCTAATTGTCAACAAAGAAAGCCAAATCAACTCAAGTTGTCAATAAACATGACAATGACTATGAATATGCAATCAACAAATGCAATCAATGAATAGTCAATCAAAATGCCAATCAACGAGAGTTGTCAACAAACATGGCAAGGACAATAAATGCAATTAACAAATGCAATCAATAAATTGTCAATCAATCAAGGCCAATCAACACAAGTTGTCAATTAATAATGGCAAGGCCTAATAGCATGCAATCAACTAATGCAATTAACCAAACAAAATGCCAATCAACTTAAGTTGTCAAAATCATGGCAATGATACTAAATGCAACTAACAAGTGCATTTAATCAAACAAAATGCCAATCAACATAAGTTGTCAATGATCATGGCATAGACTCTAAATGCAATTAACAAATGCAATTAATCAAACAAAATGCCAATCAACATAAGTTGTCAATGAACATGGCATAGACTCTAAATGCAATTAACAAATGCAATCAATGAGTCCTACACAAAAATTGTCTAAATGCAAATCATATAGACTTAGCTAGATGTTATCAATCACAAAACAATCATAGCTATCAAACAACACATAAACATTCAAAAGTTTAACTAGTTGATTAAAAGACTATCTATCAACCTAGTCATCAATAAATCATACAAGAATGTTTATGACATAGCTTTTTAGGCAAGAATGACCTAATCAATTAAGCTACCAAAATACAAACCCAATCATGTCATAACTTCACTAAATATGCAATAAGAGTGAAGATTTGCTAAACTAAGCAATTAAAGACATGTCTTGACTAAGATAGAACAATAAATGAAGATGTGGTGTTTGTTCTACTTACCAAGTCAAGAATGATGAAGACCCATGGAAGGATGATGCATGAAACATGTTAGATGCACTTGGGTTTGGGTTTGGAGAGTTAAAGGAGCAAGCTTGAAGCTTTCTTGAAGCTTTCTCTCTCTAGGGTTTACTTTCTCTCTCTTGGATCTGATTTTTGGCTCCTTGACCCGAGCAAGGAAGAAGAAAATGTATATGTATAGTCCAAAATTGAAATGACATCGTTTTGGAAAAGTATCAGAAAAAGGTAAATCTGTGCCCTTGATTCTGCGGTCGGTGTTTGCAGAATGAGGGCGCCGAATACCAACAGACGCGCGAGACTTTGGATTATGCGGCCTGTTTCTACGCCCTTGGCCGCTGAACAAGGGCGCCGAAAAGAGACTTGACTTTCTGGTCCCTTTCAGCGGCCTGGTTTTTGTGGCCCCTTAACGCTGAAAAATGGCGGCCTATTTTGCGCCCTAGGGTGCCGAATCAAGGGCGCCGAATGCCCCTTGGAAAGGCCAATGCACCTAATGCCTAAAACATGACATGGCATTCAAAAATAAAAAAGGTGCAGTCAATTTAGCATGCAAGGGAATGTATAATCATCATGAAAAACTCACCAAGCATGTGACACACAAAAGATATGCAATTATGAAAATGCATAAGTGTGAAAAAGCATGTAAGCACACAATCAATAAAAAAACACAAGTGCAATCATATAAATGCAATGAGAGTGTGTGTGTGCAAACATATAAAAGCAATCATAGAAATGCAATAAAAATGTGTGCAAGATGACATAGAAGCACAAATCAATGAAACACAAATGCAAGGTAACACATACAAGATATATAACAATGCATGCAAGTGTGTGTGTGCACCTATTCTCTTCAAGAATCAAGGTCAAGTAATATACCTTTAGAAGCTCTTGAAGTCACCTTGGGAAGTCCGGAAGCTTGCCAACCACGAAGTCCTAAGCTACCCATTACATACCAATCCCAATGTGGTGTGTCATGAAATAAGCCAATCAAAAGTGAGGCACTTACACCTTAAAGTCAAGACCCCAGAGACACTACCGCTGCCAGATCCCAGCGCATGTCTACCCCCAGGTATCCCGGTACCCCGGTGTCCCGGTAGCCCGATACCCGATACCCCGATGTTTTCAAAGCATCATTTAAAAAGAGCGAGAAGAAGGCGGGATACCTGAAGTATCCCGACCCACTAAAAGCTATTGGCGGACACACAATCATCAGACCCCGCCTAAAGCAAGAGGCGAGTACCCCGATCAACAAACCAAGAGGGAAGACAAGCATTAAATGCCATCGTTTGAGGCAGAATGTTACACACATTCCCGTCATTTAAGAGTCCCATTCAAATGCAAAGTCAACTCTTTCAATTTGAGAAGGAAATCACTAGATCTTGGGGATCAATTCCCCAACGAACTCGTTAATTGCCAATGAATGATCCGTAAATCACGAAAACCCTAGACCGAAATTCTAGGAGTGTAGGACAAGAAACGGACCTATATATATATTCACCTTGTGATCACGAGAAAGGGGACCAAAACCCTACCTGACTTTTTCCACTTATCAACAAGCACGAAAAG
This sequence comes from Acer saccharum, assembly GCA_030490815.1. NCBI lineage: Eukaryota > Viridiplantae > Streptophyta > Magnoliopsida > Sapindales > Sapindaceae > Acer > Acer saccharum. The sequence continues at coordinate 5,383,078 of CM059871.1, forward strand.
CTCCATCACCATCGCCCACCAAGCCATTTTTTTTCTTTGATATTGTAATCATAGTTGTGCTAGCGACTGATTTGTAAATCTTATTATATGTTATTATATAAAACAAGTTGAGTGTTCATTCTACCACATACCAGAATCTCTCTTATCTTGCTGCTATCATACACCACACTTAGTCGATTTGTAGGAAGCAGTAGGGTATCGAGCTGCTAGGTACCCCACTAGCCTAGATCTATCCCGATCCGAGCCCTTCATAAATCGTTAATTGAAAATTTCACCCTGGTGACAATTTTTGGTTAACAACTTGTATGCTTGAAAGTGATCCAAGTAAGGCTTACTCGGACTATTATAACGCTTAGCTTCAATCTTGCTTAGCTGGCAATAAAGGAATCCACACTTGTCTTATCTTTTGGAAGCAATTCTTGGACGATAGTCCCCTTAGCATAAATTGGCAGTGTTTTTGGCTAAGTAAATTTGTCTAAGTATGGAACCGTCTTGACCAGAATAATCTGATCAGGGTGTGAAGCCAAGGTTGCCTAGATAACCTGATTTGAACACTGTCAGTCCGGAAACTTGATGAATTCTTCATTGGGGATCCTGATAATGGATTTATCGTGATCGCCTATTGGGATGAAGTATCCGGCATCCCGAAATGGTGGCCTGACTACTCGGTGCCTTGTCCTGGTAGGCAATTAAAGTCATTTTAGTACTAGGATTCTGTATGTTAATATGGAGAAGTGTGGTATCAAGTATCCCGATTAGGTATCTTGATCCTTTAGTGATTTGTCCTAGTAGGCAGCTAAGGCCATTTTAGCACCAGGTTCTTTATGTGAAGATATGGCGATATAACGAAGTGAGGTATCAAGTACCCTGATAAGGTATCTTGATCCTTTGGCAATCTGTCATGGTAGGCAACTAAGGCCACTTTAGCACTAGGTTTCTCCTGGAGAGGGGGATTCCCCGTCTGAGGCTTTAGGAGGTCCGTATAGGTCCTCCTGGTCTTGAGAATGTAGAGTCTGGCAGGCGACTACGCCTCTTATGCGTTTATGCACCAGATCCTTTCTGGAGAATGGTATACCCCGACTAAGGCAGCAGGAATGCCCTATGGCCTTTCCTTGTCTTGAGGCGATCAAAAATGGTGAAACTTGCTAGGCGAGCTCACGAGAATTGCGTAGGAGAATAAAAGCTTACTTTATTGAATTTCTCAAAAGCAAAGACAAAGCAAAATCGGGGTATATATCATAGGTATACCAACCGAGATAACATCCTTCTTCAAACTCTAAGGGTAAAACCTTTTAAGGTGATCAGCATTCCAGGTGTGATCTACCGGGTAGCCATCCATGTCTTCTAACTTGTATGCCCCTGTAAGGTTCCCATTTGTTGATTGGCTCATTTCGTGGACAAACCACTTGTTGGGGATTCTTTGTAAGGGTAGCTTAGATGTTGTTGTTATTGCTCAAGCCCTTTAAAGGCCTCATTCTTGATAAGCACCGAAGGTATATTTCTGTGTGCTTACTTGTCTTGAAGAGTTAGTTGCACACACTCACAACTCATGCATATGTTTAATCCTTGTATGTTGTGTTTCTTATTGTTGTGCATTAATGCTAATTTTCATCTCTTCTTGCATGTTAGTTTGATTGCATCTTGCATTGTCTTTTGCCTTATCATGATTAGGCTTAGAAGTCATGCATTGCAAAGGGAGCTGTTCAAAGCGCTCTACAAAGTGCTGTTCTGAACAGCGCCCACAAGACCTGATGCAAAAATGGTCTTTTAAATGCATCAGGTCCATTTTTGCATCAGGTCTGATGCATTTTGGACGGGCGCTGTACAAGCGCTGTACAGAAGCGCTGTTCATACAGCGCCCCTCTGTTTTCCCGTGAGAATAGAGTTAGGGCGCTGTACAGAAGCGCTCTATGTACAGCGCCCAAGGCAAATTTCAGGCCAACTTATCAAAACGACCACACTTTGATTTGGCCCCATATATATATGCCACTTTGACTTTAGGTCAATTAAGAGAGTTCATATTCAGATTTCATACTTAGGATATTTTTCAAAGAGAAGAAAAATTTCAAGAATTCATTTTTAATTACTCAAACACCTTTTTCATGATCATCAATCATCATCTAGCATCATCTTTGATCATCTAGATGTCATCTTGCATGGATTCTTCATCATACTTTGCTTGGTAAGTTTTTCACTAATATCTTACATATTTTGTGTTTTTCTTAACAAGCAATCTCAATTTATTACTTGTATGATTTTCATATATCTTTTGATACAAGATTGAAATTAGTGTGATGTATGTTTGAGAAGTTGTATTGTGATAGCTAATTAGGTTTTGTGCTTAATCTTGATTAGCTAAACTATTTGACATGTCATTTAGTTTTTAATATCTAGGATTGCTTTAATTGCAAATTCATCATCTTAGATAAGCATATAGGGTTTCCCTTGCTCTATGTTGCATTTGGATATTCATATATTCACTTAGGGTGTTATTCTCTTCATTGAGAAAGTAAGTCTTGTGTGTAGCTTCCGGGATTAGGTTGCTTAGATCACAAGCAAATTGGACTAGGTTCACTTATACCGGGATTAGGTAGGTGTGTGATTACTTTCGGGATTAGGTTGTAATCGTTACACATTTAGTGGATTCGAGGTTCGAGTGTGGCTTACTTACTAGCCCGTGGTTTTTCCCGTGAGGGTTTCCACGTAAAAATCAAGTGTTATTTAATTTCCGCATTTTATACTTGATTTATTGCTTTATCTAGTTAGGGGTAATTTCGTAATATTGACTTAACACGAAAAATTGGGTAATAAGTTTAAAATCTATTCACCCCCCTCTAGATAGTTTCATACACACCGTGCTATAATTTGTTCCAGTTGGTATCAGAGCGGGTTCCTAGATATACATAGGTGATCCTTGCTTATTTTGGTATGTTTTGCATTTTGTGTGATTTTTGATAATTCATACATTTGCATTCATTTCATTCATTCATAAACACTATGAGTGGAAACGGTGGAAATGGTGGTGGCAACGAAGGTGCTTCTAGCACAAGGCCTCCACTTCTTACCGGATTGAACTATTCCCAATGGAAAGGGAAGATGGAATCCTACATATGTCAAATTCATGACCGTGCATGGATGGCGGTGGAAGACGGATATGATCTACCCAAGATGACTCCCGGTGGTGAAGGAGAAGAAGTATTAAAGCCTAAGACGCAATGGAACACGCAAGAGTTTGAGGCTTCAAAGTGGAATAGGAAGGCGATGCATGCCATCCTATGTGCAATGGATGAAAATCAATATAAATTGATTCAAAATACTAGGATAGCTAAGGAGGCATGAGACATCCTAGAGATTGCACATGAGGGAACCGAAGTGGTGAAGGACTCTAAGCTTCAAGTCCTCCAAACTCAATTCGGGATGCTTAAGATGGAGGAGAATGAGTGCTTCAATGACTTCGAGTTCAAGTTGATGGACATAGTCAACCAAAGTCATCAACTTGGTGATCCATATTCGGATAGGAGAATCAAGTAAAAAATTATGAGATCTCTCCCCGATAGGTTCGAATCGAAGGTGATAGCTTTAGAAGAAAATAGTGGATATAAGGATATGAAGCCGAGTGAGGTGATTGAGAGACTTCTAGCTTATGAGTCTAGGAAGGGTCCTATCTCCACACCTCCTAAAAAGCAAAAAGGAATTGCTTTGAAAACCTCCAAGGATGAAAAGGAGGCAAAAAAGATTGACTCGGATGAAGACCTTGCATTGTTTGTAAAAAGGTTCAACAAGGTTATGAAGTTTAGGAGAAAGGGCTTTGGATCAAAAGGTCAAGATTTGAAGAAAAAGAGTCCTTTCAAGAAGTTTGAACCTAGGCAAGAAAGGACCGAAAGGAAAGGGGTCCGATGTTTCGAGTGTGGTGGCATAGGTCACTTTGCCCCCGAATGTGCAAATCACAATGAGAAGAAAAAGGGAAAAGTGATGGCCGCCACTTGGAGTGGAAGTAGTGATGACTCCGATGAGGGAGATGAGCCTTCAGATGATGAAGAGCTCATGGCTAATCTCCTAGCTTTTGCCTCCTCCCATAAAAGCAAAAGTGCTAGTGAGAGAGAGGAAATGAGTCAAGAGGAAAATGACTCAAGTGGAGAAGAAAGTGATTCCTCTTCTAACTCCATAAATGGTTTTGTGGAGAAAAATGTGCTTACTAAATACCATGCCGAGTTTAATGATTTAGCAATCAAGAGCACAAGAAAGATCAAGATGTTGAGAGAAGAAAATCTTGAGCTTTCATCTCATAATGACCACTTAAGTGAACAAGTGGACAAATTCAAGAAGATGGAAGATAAGCTAAGAGAGGAGTTAGTCTTATCTAGGTGGAATAAAGAAAGTCTAAAGAGGGAGCTTGAAGAAGTAAGAGACTCTATGACTAGGATGGATTCTAGCACCAAGAAGCTTGACCATATGCTTGGTGTTGGAAAGAGTCCATGTGAAAAGAGGGGTCTTTGGTATGAAGATAGCAAGAAGATCTCAACCTCTAACAAGACCGTGTTTGTCAAGAGTTTGAGGAATGAAGAAACTTTATTTGTGCAAATTCTTAGGAAGAAGTTAGAAATAGGACAATGTTCAAATGCACAAGTGAAGATGGGGCCAAGAAGGCAACCTCAAGCTCAACCCCCTAGGGTCTCTCAAGCCAACATTCCTCCACACTTGGCTCACAAAGGAAAGAGACCAATCATGCAACCACAAGCTAGGAAGCAATCTAGACCGGTTCAACAACGAAGATGGATTGAACCCATTCATCCACAAAGACAAGGACAAGGTATGATTCCTTATTTTACTCCTATATGTCACTTTTGTGGATTTGATGGTCATATTAGACCACATTGCTTTCGATATATTAAAATGTGCAAAACTAGAAGCATGATTAAGAAGAAAAAGAAAAGAGCCATGATGCATATTCCTAGGAATGATAATATTATTATGCATGATCTTAGAACATCTAGAGCCCATGTACCAAAGACCACTAAGAAAGCTAAGATTGTTTCTAGGTGGATTAGAAAGAATGAAAATGTTTGCCATGTTGCTCAAATAGCCTTGAAGGCAAATTCTTCTAATTTTTGGTATTTAGATAGTGGGTGCTCTAGGCACATGACGGGAAACAAGAGTTTCTTCGAGTCTCTTGTTATGGAGGAAGGAGGGTATGTCACTTTTGGTGATGGATCCAAAAAGAAAGTTGTAAGGAAATGAACCATTTTCGTTCCTGGGTTACCCTCATTATCCGATGCTTTATTTGTTGATGGCTTGAAAGCCAATTTAATAAGCATTTCACATCTAAGTGATGAAGGATATTCCGTCTTGTTTAGTAAAGATGATTGCTCTATCCTAAAGCCCGATGGACAAACCTTGTTGAAAGGTTTGAGATCTAGTGACAATTGTTATTGTCTTGAAGCTAGAATAGTCTCAAACATTGTGTCCATGGATCAGCAAATAGAGTTGTGGCATGAAAGACTTGGCCACATGAACTTTAGGGATTTAAGAACCCTTGGAAAGTTCAATTGTGTGTGTGGCCTCCTTAAGCTTGGGAAGAAAATCAACGGTATTTGTGGACCTTGCCAACAAGGAAAACAAACCACAAGCATGCACAAAAAGGGCAAGTATCTCTCCACTAAGGAGCCCCTAGAGCTTCTCCACATGGATCTCATGGGTCCTATGCAAACCGAGAGTTTAGGTGGAAAGAGATACATTTTTGTTTGTGTTGATGATTTCTCTAGATTTACTTGGACATATTTTCTTAGAGAAAAATCTGAAACTTTTGATAAGTTTAAAATGCTTTGTGCTAAAATACAAAATGAAATGAATTCTAACATTAAAAGCATTAAACGGATTAGAAGTGACCATGGGAGGGAATTTGAGAATGCCTCTTTTGAAAGCTATTGTAATAGCTTAGGCATCTCCCATGAGTTCTCGGCTCCTAGGACACCTCAACAAAATGGAGTTGTTGAGAGCAAGAATAGGGTCCTTCAGGAGATGGCCCGAGTGATGTTGCTTAGCAACAATGTCCTTAGGAACCTATGGGCCGAAGCTGTCAATACGGCTTGCTATATAGGGAATCGTGTGTTCTTAAGGCCCAGATCTAGAAACACCTCCTATAAGTTATGGAAGGGTAGGAAGCTAAATGTTAGCTACTTCCACACATTTGGAAGCAAATGCTACATTTTAAATGACCATGATCAACTTGGCAAGTTTGATGCTAAGAGTGATGAGGGTATCTTTATTGGCTATGCCTTGAATAGTAGAGCCTATAGAGTTTTCAACTTGAAGACTCGAACCATCATGGAATCATCGAATGTTGTTATTGATGATACAAGGCTCAAGTCTAATGACCATGAGGAGGAGGAAGTTTTAGAGGATGACTCTCCTTTGGAGAGGGTTGTGGTGACTCCCAATGTTGGGACGTCTAATGACAATAATGAGGTCACACAACCTATTACTAGAGTCCCTCTCTTGGACTCTAATGAACTCGCTCTATGGGTTAGAAGACTCTATAACAAAGAGGATGTTGTTGGAGATGTGAATGAGGGTGTTAGGACTAGGCGTCAAAAGCTAATCTCATTAGCTTTATATGCTACACCTCTCAAATTGAACCCAAAAAGGTTGATGAAGCCTTGAATGATGAATTTTGGGTTCTTGCCATGCAAGAAGAGCTAAACCAATTCGAAAGGAATGATGTTTGGACTCTAGTTCCTAGGCCTAAAAACGCTCATGTGATAGGCACTAAGTGGATTTATAGGAACAAATCCGATGAGGATGGCAACATAGTGTGGAACAAAGCTAGACTTGTAGCACAAGGGTACTCTCAAATTGAGGGTATCGACTTTGAGGAGACTTTTGCTCCTATTGCCCGTTTAGAGTCCATTAGGCTGTAGGGAAAAATAAACAAAAGTGGTACACGCAGCGGAAGCGATACTAAAATTAGATTTAGTGACTTTTAAAAAAATTTTCCTTTATGAACCTTAAACCCTTTTAATCAATAAACATGCATATACATTAACAAAAGTAAATTACCTTTTGTCGCGTGATCCGATTGACTTACGTCGATGGTAATCCGCAAGACCTTCAATCCGAGCACGAACGTGGATCACCTAGGAGCGTGGTCTCCCTTTTCTTTGAATTGCAAACCTGTGAATGGACCAAACAAAAACTTTCTTTTCTTTGTTAGTCACAAAACAATCAAAAGAATGTCTAAGATTATTCCGGTCACTTTTGAGTTCTCAATCTAATGATCGAAACTCGCGTGAACCTAGATCGATATCGTATACACAAGCTTATTGATGATTAAGCAATAGTATACTATCAAAGAATAATCTAACACTCCTTTTTGTCTTTTAGAATAAAAACTCTCTATGAATTAAGAAGAAGAAGAAAGAAATAAAAACTCAAGCACAATTTCTTGTGGTGGCCGAAATCTATAAGAGTACTTATATAGGTGGCCAAATTTTCTTCCTTCTTTCCTTATAGGGTGGCCGAATTCTTCATGTGCTTTTGCCTAGGGTTGCCGCAATTTTCCTCTACAAAAGAGGAGTTGTATTGCACCCAAAAAACACATGTCTTTTAAGACTTCAAACCCTAATCCAACTCCTTGATTTTTATTCTTTTATTTTGACTAAATAAAAAGACTCCTTATTTGATTAAATAAATAAAACTAATTTATTTATTTACTTATCAAACAAGTCTTTTACTTTTAGGAAAGTTTTGTTTCTTTAATTAAACAATTAATCAATAAATTAATTAATTCTTATTTAATTAAAACAAATGAAACAAAATAATATTTTAGGTTAACACATTAACCTTGCCGCCCCACTTGTATAAGATTGGGCCTAACATTATTTTCTTATTTCATTTAATCCATTGGACTTTAAATAAAAAGCCCACATGTGAACCAGACCCATTCTTACTAAAAGAAACAAGCCCACATGTCTTTCATTAATATATTAATATAATTGAGCAGCCCATTACTTAAATAATGTGCAAATTATATTCTTAATATATTAAATGCAATTCTAGATGGACCCTTAAATTGGTCCGGTAGAATATATCAAGTGATCCATGCAAGTCCGTGTGGATTGGGGATCTTGGCGGGCCATCTAAATTTAAGCTTCAATAGACATAACCTAATCACAATCAACAAATGATTCACTTAGGTCCGATCCATTAATTTTAACTCATTCCACTAAAGAGCTAAAACTGAACTCTTAAATAAAGATAGAAAAGGAAGATGCTCATCATTCATACCCTAGACAATCATATTGGAGATAGTGTATCCTCGTGATTAATATCAGTAATCGCCAAGAGTTCATAGATCGCCTATAACTCTCCAAGTTACCATATTTACTCATATGACCACGTTTTGAACTTGGATATTTTGACTTGTCCAGAAGCCATGTTTTCAATAGACACTATCGAAAACTCAACGTTGAGATTTAATATCCAATTACCTCAAAACATCCATATGATGATATTATACTCTCATTTAATTAAATGGAGCCACGATGTCCATATCTATAAATGAAGTCCTCTATCGATTAACAAATGAATATCACCAAACTATCGAGGATAGACTATGCGATATAATCGTACTCATTGATAACTCAAATGATATCACTTGCAACCATAAGTCCATCATTTATCTCAGGATTAAGATAGACCCTCCGATTGTCCTGATAATGAAAAGACTATTATCTACTGACGGTTCTAGATAAAGCTTTTCATTGTGATCCAGTTCAATGCACCCAGTGCACTAGATCCTTTTGCTCGAAGACACTCCGATGATTTTAGACTCATCATATCTCATTTGATCCCACTCAAATGCTAGCAAAAGAATTCTACAACTTTAACAAGATAAAGGTGCCCAACCTTTAACTTAAGTTGTGAACTTTATTCAAGACTAACTAAAGAATTGTGTCTACCACATACATATCCAGATGTACGAACAATTCTTCTTTTCCCATAGTCTTTAGACCTTATGATTATTTACTTTGACAATTATAATATAAACTATAAATGCTATACGATTTGTTAAACCAGAAATCACTTTATTAATATGAAAAAGATTGTTAATTACAACATTACACTCTTGCTATTGAGCATAATCCTAACATAGGCTTCTCTTGTCCATTTCTTGTGTGCACAAGTTCAAATTGCACCAAATGGACGTCAAGAGTGCCTTCCTCAATGGCTTCTTGCAAGAGGAAGTGTTTGTTGAACAACCTAAGGGGTTTGTGGATACACACCACCCCAACCATGTCTATCGCCTCAAGAAGGCACTATATGGGTTGAAACAAGCACCAAGGGCTTGGTATGAACGCCTCACTCAATTTCTTGTTGACAATAACTACACTAGGGGTAGTGTTGACAAGACACTATTCATCAAGAAAGACAATGATGAGCGTTTCATAGCTCAAATATATGTTGATGACATAGTGTTTGGCTCCACCAACAACACCAAAGTCCAATAATTTGTTGATGTCATGTCTCATGAATTTGAGATGAGTCTTGTTGGTGAGCTTAGTTACTTCCTAGGTTTGCAAATTAGGCAATTAGATGATGGGATCTTCATTACCCAAGCCAAATATGCCAAAAACCTAGTGAAGAAGTTTGGTTTAGAAAATGCCAAACATTGTGATACACTCATGAGTACCACTTTGAAGCTAAGCAAGGATGCTAGTGGTAAAAGTGTGGAACAAACGTTATATCGTGGCATGATAGGAAGCTTGCTTTATTTGACCGCAAGTAGGCCCGATATCTCCTTTAGTGTGGGTGTGTGTGCTAGGTAGCAAACGGATCATAAGGAGTCCCATCTCTCTTCCATAAAGAGAATCATTCGCTATGTGAATGGGACATCCAACTATGGGATTTGGTACTCTTTTGACACTAATGCTAGTCTTGTAGGCTTTAGTGATACGGATTAGGCAGGAAATTATGATGATAGGAAAAGCACATCGGGCGGTTGCTTTTTTCTAGGCAACAACTTGGTGTCTTGGTTTTGCAAGAAGCAAAACTCGATTTCCTTGTCCACGGCCGAGGCCAAGTATATAGCCGCGGGGAGTGGATGCACACAACTCCTATGGATGAAGCAAATGCTAGTAGACTACGGATTCAACCAAGGTACACTCACTCTCTTTTGTGATAATATGAGTGCCATTAATATTTCCAAGAATCTGGTGCAACATTCTAGAACTAAGTATATTGACATCCGCCATCATTTCATTAGAGAGCTTGTTGAAAATAAATGCATAGTACTTGAACATGTAGGTACTAATGATCAACTTGCTGACCTATTTACTAAACCCTTAGATGCTACTCGATTTAAAACACTAAGTAGATCTATTAAGATATGTCTTGTGGAGTGATGAGTTTTGTGATTGACCCCATATGGGGAACTCAAGCAAAGAGAGCTATTTTGCATTCTTGTCACTTGCAAAAAATTTGAAATATCTTATGCCTCTTCTTTTAATTGCTTGAGTAAGCTTGGTTGCACATATGTATATATATTTTCAATTCAATAAGTGTGAACCTTGCTTATCTACAATCCATGTCATATTTATGTTCAAAAATGCATTTTTGGACTAGGAGAGGTACATAGGAAGTATGATTTGAATGACCTATAGTTATCTCCACGACATGATGATTCTTTAATAACATGCTAATGTCAAATGAAAAAGCATGAAATTCATATAACATGATCACATGAAAAGCATGAATTGATGATTGCATATTCTTAAAATGCAAAACTTGTGTGAAAGCTTATGAGGCTCAAAATGAATAAAGGATCTTGTATCCGTTCAAAGGAATTTATATTCCAAATGTCTCTCTTTCTTTATTGGTTGAACATGGCTACTATCATACGGATATCTTATCCGGAAAAATCAAATAGGGTGCAAAGTTGCTCATGCCATGTTTCGCTTATAAAGTTGGATATAGTTGCTCTTAAATTGAAATCAATAAAATCTTTATATCCTTGCTTTTCTCATGACATTGGTGAAATTGTTTTGAATTCTTATTAGAAACCTTTGTCATTTGCTTTGCCAAATACCATTGTATTTTGGACATGAATGCTATATGTCTTGTATGCAAAGCATGTTTGATTCACACATTTTCTGCAAATAAATCTCCTTGTTTCTTTTCAATTAATTGAGGTGCATAAAGTGACTTATATGTATATACATATATCTTGCATGCTACTATCTCTCGTTGCTATGAGTGACCCGGTTGGGGACTACTCCTTTGCCTATATCATGACAAAAAGGGGGAGTAGGATATGGTAAGGAGAGTTGCAAAATATAGAAGCAATTGTGCATATTGGGGAGAACATTCATTAAGGGGGAGTAACCCGTTGAGGGGGAGCATTGCATACACATACATTGCATAATGTTGTGCCTATTTTTTTTGAAAAAAATGCAAATGCTTGTTATTGTTCTCACTTGATTAATCTCACACTTTACTTATATTGGAAATATTAGAAACTTTATTTTCAGGGTTTGTTTATTCTACAAGAGGTTGAAGACTTCAAGTTGCATTTCCTTATCTCTTTGTAATGTAGAATATCATAGTAGTCCCGTAGTTTCTATTTCTTTGTGAGTAATCTATGTGAGTGGTGGTTTTGTCACGAAATAGCCAAAGGGGGAGATTGTAAGGTTCCCATTTGTTGATTGGCTCATTTCGTGGACAAACCACTTGTTGGGGATTCTTTGTAAGGGTAGCTTAGATGTTGTTGTTATTGCTCAAGCCCTTTGAAGACCTCATTCTTGATAAGCACCGAAGGTATATTTCTATGTGCTTACTTGTCTTGAAGAGTTAGTTGCACACACTCACAACTCATGCATATGTTTAATCCTTGTATGTTGTGTTTCTTATTGTTGTGCATTAATGCTAATTTTCATCTCTTCTTGCATGTTAGTTTGATTGCATCTTGCATTGTCTTTTGCCTTATCATGATTAGGCTTAGAATTCATGCATTGCAAAGGGCGCTGTTCAAAGCGCTCTACAAAGCGCTGTTCTGAACAGCGCCGTTCTGAACAGCGCCCACAAGACCTGATGCAAAAATGGTCTTTTAAATGCATGGTCTGATGCATTTTGGACGGGCGCTGTACGAGCGCTGTATAAAAGCGCTGTTCATACAGCGCCCCTTTGTTTTCCCGTGAGAATAGAGTTGGGGCGCTGTACAGAAGCGCTCTACGTACAGCGCCCAAGGCAAATTTCAGGCCAACTTATCAAAACGACCACACTTTGATTTGGCCCCCTATATATATGCCACTTTGACTTTAGGTCAATTAAGAGAGTTCATATTCAGATTTCATACTTAAGATATTTTTCAAAAACAAGAAAAATTCCAAGAACTCATTTTTAATTACTCAAACACCTTTTTCATGATCATCAATCATCATCTAGCATCATCTTTGATCATCTAGATGTCATCTTGCATGTATTTTTCATCATACTTTGCTTGGTAAGCTTTTCACTAATATCTTACATATTTTGTGTTTTTCTTAACAAGCAATCTCAATTTATTACTTGTATGATTTTCATATATCTTTAGATACAAGATTGAGATTAGTGTGATGTATGTTTGAGAAGTTGTATTGTGATAGCTAATTAGGTTTTGTGCTTAATCTTGATTAGCTAAACTATTTGACATGTCATTTAGTTTTTAATATCTAGGATTGCTTTAATTGCAAATTCATCATCTTAGATAAGCATATAGGGTTTCCCTTGCTCTATGTTGCATTTGGATATTCATATATTCACTTAGGGTGTTATTCTCTTCATTGAGAAAGTAAGTCTTGTGTGTAGCTTCCGGGATTAGGTTGCTTAGATCGCAAGCAAATTGGACTAGGTTCACTTATACCGGGATTAGGTAGGTGTGTGATTACTTCCGGGATTAGGTTGTAATCGTTTTACACATTTAGTGGATTCGAGGTTCGAGTGTGGCTTACTTACTAGCCCGTGGTTTTTCCCGTGAGGGTTTCCATGTAAAAATCAAGTGTTATTTAATTTCTGCATTTTATACTTGATTTATTGCTTTATCTAGTTAGGGGTAATTTCGTAATATTGACTTAACACGAAAAATTGGGTAATAAGTTTAAAATCTATTCACCCCTCCCCCCCTCTAGATAGTTTCATACACACCGTGCTATAATTTGTTTCAGCCCCCCCTATGAACCACTATCTTTATCAGGTAAGGACCTTCCAAGTTGGGGGCCAGTACTCCGTCAGACCTCTTCTGGGTATTCTGGGTTACCTTTATGAGGACTAAGTCCCCTTGTTTAAAATTACGAGTCTTCACCTTTTTATTGAAGCATCGGGCTATCTTGCTTTGGTAGGTCGCTACCCGCTCTGCAGCTCTATCTTACTTCTCTTCAAGGAGGTCTAGATTGGCTCTTAACTTCATTTCATTTTCTTCTAACTCAAAGTGCTGGACCCCGAAAGATGTTAGCCTATACTTGATAGGTGAGACTGCCTCTTTTCCAAAGGCAAGCGAGTAAGGGGTTTCTCCGGTAGCAATCCTCTTGGTAGTCCGATATGCCCAGAGAACATTTGGAAGCTCATCAACCTATCACCCTTTCTTCTGTTGGAGTTTCTTCTTGAGTAGCTTCTTGATAGTCTTGTTGGTAGCTTCTACTAGTCCATTTAGACTAAGGATGAGCCATTGAGGCCAAACGAAGATCGATACCCCGCTCTTCATAGAAAAACCTAAAGTTAGCATTATCAAATTGCTTACCAAGATCGATGATTATGGCCATCGGGGTACCGAATCTACAGACGATGTTTTCCTTGACGAAGCTCGTGGTATTGGCTTTAGTTATCTGGACTAGAGACTTTGCCTCCACCCACCGTAAAATAATCTATGGCTACTACAGAGTGCTTGGCTTGACCAGGCATAGTGGGAAGTGGCCCGATCAGGTCCAGTCCCTAGATAGCAAATGGATAAGGTGTGCTGATTGAGGCGAGCCTTTCTGGTGGTAGATGGTGAAGGTTTGCAATCTTCTGGCAAGGTTCACAGGATTGTGCAAACTTTTTAGCGTCTTGATGAATAGTAGGCCAGTAATACCCCATCTAGAGAACCTGGTATGCCAAAGTCTCTCCTGAAACATGGTTGCCACAGTCCCCTGCATGTACCTCGTCTAATGCCCATTGAGCATCATCCAGGTGTAGACATCTTAGCAATGGGAGTGATTTTCCTTTGCGATAGAGGTGCCCTTCTACTAGGCAGTACTGAGTGGCAATCCTTTTGAGCTTGCATGCTTGATTCGGGTCCTTTGGGAGGGTGTCATTTTGGAGGTAGTCAGTAATGGGATCCATCCAACAAGGCAGCCAATCGATTGGGTTCACTTCTAGCCCCGTGGCCATGCTTGGTCGGGGTATTTGAAAAGAATACGGTGTGTTTTCTTTGTAAAGCTAGAGGGGGGGGAGGGGGTGAATAGATTTTATCTAATTATTACCCAATTTTCGCGTGCATGTCAATTTTACGAAAATACCCCTAGCAAGTCAAAAATACATACAAGTGTAATAAGATGCGGAAATTAAATAACACTTGATGTTTACGTGGAAACCCAACCACTGGGAAAATCCACGGGCTGTTTAGTGAGCCACACTCGGAACTCGAATCCACTAAATGTGCAAAACGATTACAACCTAATCCCGGAAGTAATCACACACCTACCTAATCCCAGTATAAGTGAACCTATTCCAATTGCTTATGTGACCACCTATTCCTGGTGTCCGACCTAATCCCGGTCAATCACACAAGACTTAAATCTCTCAAAAGAGATGCACAACCTATGTGAATATATCATGATATTCAAATAACAAAAAAGGCTAGGTAACCTTAGATGCTTATCTAGGATAATGAATTTGCAATTAAAGCAATCCTAGATATTAATGGCTAAATGACATGTCAAATAGCATAGATAATCATAGATTATAAAAACCTAGATATCTATCAAAATACAACACTCAATCAAGAAACAACACACAATCTCTATTTTGTATCTAGATGATATTATAATAAGATACAAATAATATAAGAGATGTCAATGATAAATCAAACACTAAAATTAGATGAGATTAGTGAAGAACTTACCAAAGAAAGTGTGTTGACCAAAACCCATGCAAGCAAGCATCCTAACTATGCTAGAAAATGCTAGATGATTTTTAATGCATATGGAAATGGTTTTGAGTGATCAAAGATGAGTTCTTGATGAAAAAGCTCTCTTTGAAAATGCTCTCAATTAAAAATATGAGTTTTTTGAGTCATTAAAGTGACCTAAGGTCAAAGAGGCATATATATATGATGTCCAATTGAAGCTATGTCATTTTAGAAGTTTTCCAAAAAGTTTCCGCGCAAACCGCTCTACGTAGGGCGGATTGAAAAATCAATCAGGTGCCCGCTCTACGTAGGGCGGGTGAACAGCGTAATGGGCGCGACAATGCATCAGCTTCAACTTCAAGTGCCTCAAAACATGACCAAACGACATCGAAACCTTTCATATGATATATCGTTGGAAAGGTATGGATGTCTACTTTCTACTCCAATTTATGGAATGACATTTTGATATCTGTAGAAACAGTTATGGTCAATAGAGTGACCAAAGGTCAGAAACTGACAACAACATAGTTGTCCTGTTTTCAAAACCAATCCAAACGGTCATGAAATATTATGAATAATATACCGTTGGAAAGGTATGGGTGTCTAGTTTGTCCAGAATTTTACAAAACTCAATTTAAATCTTTTTATAAAAAGTTATGGTCACAAGACTATACAAAGGTCAGTTTTGAAAAAACATTGAAATTCAATCTTTTGAAACTAGACACATTACTCCAAACAACCAAACCAAAACTACCACTTATCCAAGAGAAGAATGAGACCTTCTCAAGTGGTCAACCATCGCGCTAAGACATGCACACCATCGTGCAAGCGCGGACGTTTCTGATCACACAAATGGAAACGAATTACACCACACTTAATACTAATCATGAAGTGCAAGTGTGGGAATTGAATGCATCCTAATGCCTATCATGTCATGGCATTTCATAGAACAAAATGCAATCAATTTAATGCAAGAAGAGATATTGAATAATCAATAAAGCACAATGCACACAAAATATAAACACAACATTCAAGAATAAGAGTTATGCATGTTGTGTGTGTGTGCAACTATATCTCTTCAAGGCAAAGTAAGCACAAGATATATACCTTTGGTGCTTGTCCTCTTGAGGTCTTGGAAAGGGTCTTTGATCTTCAACTAATCACCTAGACTACCCTTACAACCAAACCCCAACATGTGGTTTGCCCACGAAATAAGCGAATCAACTAAAGGGAATCCTTACAGTATTAACTGGAGCGGTATTCCTTTAGGTAATGTTCGTCCTCTAGTCACAGCTATCTTAGCCAGGACATCTGCTCGGTGATTCTTCTCTCGAGGGATCTGTTCCATCTTCGTACCCTTAAATTTTATAACTGCTTCTTGGACTTTTCTGAGATATGCTATCATATTGTCACCACTTGCTTGACACGCACCGGATACCTGGTTAATTACCAGCTGGGAATCACTTCTAACCAAGAGGTAATCAGCCCCTAACTTTGTAGCAACCTTCATTCCTGCTAACAGGACTTCGTACTCTGCTTCGTTATTGATAACTTTAAACTCGAACTTGAAACAATGACTGCACTCAACCTCTTCAGGATCAATAAGGACGATCCCGGCCCCGCAGCCGGCTTAATTTGAGGCCTTATCTATATACAGAATTCAAGTTTTGCCATTAGCAGGCCATCCCGAGGGTTCCGGATCCGAGTTCGGAGCTGTAGAGGTATCCGGATGGGGGATCATGCTGAATTCTGCTACAAAGTCGGCCAGGGCCTGAGCCTTAATTGTCGTTCTTTCCTTGTATTTTATGTCATATTTGTTAGGATTATGCTCAATAGCAAGAGTGTAATAGTGTTTTTGACAATCTATTCATATTAATAATGTGATTTCTGGTTTAACAAATCTTATAGCATTTATAGTTTAATTATTATAATTGTCAAAAGTAAATAATCATAAGGTCAAAAGACTATGAGAAAAGAAGAATTGTTCGTACATCTGGATATGTATGAGGTAGACACAATTCTTTAGTTAGTCTTGAATAATGTTCACAACTTAAGTTAAAGGTTGGGCACCTTTATCTTGTTAAAGTTGTAGATTCTTTTACTGGCATTTGAGTGGGATCAAATGTGTTATGATGAGTCTAAAATCATCAAAGTGGCTTTGAGTAAAAGATCTAGTGCACTAGGTGCATTGAACTGGATCACAATGAAATACTTTATCTAGAACCGTCAGTAGATAAAAGTCTTTTCATTATCAGGACAATCGGAGAGTCTATCTTAATCCTGAGATAAATGATGGACTTATGGTTGCAAGTGTTATCATTTGAGTTATCAATGAGTACGATTATATAGCATAGTCTATCCTCGATAGTTTGGTGGTATTCATTTGTTAATCGATAGAGGACTTCATTTATAGATATGGACATCGTGGCTCCATTTATTAAATGAGAGTAGAATATCATCATATGGATGTTTTGAGGTATTGGATATTAAATCTTAACGTTAAGTTTTCAATAGTGTCTATTGAAACATGGCTTCTGGACAAGTCAAAATATCCAAGTTCAAAATGTGGTCATATGAGGAAATATGGTAACTTGAAGAGCTATAGGCGGTCTATGAGCTCTTGGCGATTACTGATATTCTTCACGAGGATACACCATCTCCTATAAGATTGTCTAGGGTATGAATGAGAATCATTTACTTATTCCATCTTTATTTAAGAGTGCAATTTTAGTTCTTTAGTGGAATGAACTAAAATTAATAGATTGAACCTAAGTGAATCATTTGTTGATTGTGATTGGGTTATGTCTATTGGAGCTTAAATTTAGATAGGCTCGCCAAGATCCCCAATCCACACGGACTTGCATGGATCACTTGATATATTCTACCGGACCAATTTATGGGTCCATCTAGAATTGTATTTAATATATTAAGAATATAATTTGCACATTATTTATTTAATGGGCTGATCAATTATATTAATATATTAATGAAAGGCATGTGGGCTTGTTTCTTTTAGTAAGAATGGGTCTGGTTCACATGTGGGCTTTTTATTAAGGTCCAATGGATTTAATAAAATAGAAAAACAATATATAGATATATTAATATATATGGCACATGGCCGAGATATATATGATATTATATTGTTTTATTTTTATTATTTGATTAAATGGAAATTAATTAATTGATTAATTAATTATTTAATTAAAAATCAAAATCTTTTTCTGACTAGGAAATCTGTTTCTTAGTAGTATACTATTGTGGTAGTATAAATAAAATAAAAGACTTTATTTGGTAAGTAGATAAATAAGGGATTTATTTATCTAGTCAAATAAGAAAGTCTTTTATATAGTCACAAATACACTAAAGAGTTGGATTAGGGTTGAATTCTAAAGATTGATAGAGATATATATTATATATGGCAAGTTAAATTAATATATATATATATATATATATATATATATATGTATTTAGGCGTGCATTGCAAGTGCACTTTAATAGGTGTGCAGTTTTTATGAATACATGTTTAAAAGGTTGTTTTCGGTTTCATAAATAGCTATATATATATTATTATTTCGGATTTGCATATAAAAAAATATACATATATTATTTCAAGCAATAGAATATTGAGCGGCCACTAAACATATATATATTTTTCTTTGTATATTTTCAAGAACCCTAGGTCTTTGGCTTGAGAGTTTTTTCTTTTGCTTGAGAAAAATAGAATCCAACTCTTAGACTAGTGTGAGAATTCGGCCAAGAGGAAAAGAGAGAAAAGTTTGTTTTTATTTCGATAGTGCACTAGTAACTTTTATATCAAAAGGTTTTGTGCACAATTTCGAATAAGGTTCACGCGAGTTTCGATCTAACGATTGTGAATTCAAAAGTGACCGGAACATTCTTTGTAGCCTCTTGGAATTTGTTGTGACTAACGAAAAAGAAAAAGTTTTGTTAATCCATCCTCAGGTACACAATTCAAAGAGAAGGGAGACCACGCTCCTAGGTGATTCACGTTCGTGATTGGATTGGACGATCTTGCGGATTACCATCGACGCAATGTCAATCGGATCACGCGACAAAGGTATGACATCTTTAGTATTATATGTTAATTAATTAAAGGGTTAAGGTTCAAATTATGGAAAAATTTTAAACTATACTAAACTCTATTTTAGTCTCGCTTCCGCTGCGTTGACCGTATTTTTCCCTACAATTGGTATCAGAGCCTAGGTTGAACCCTTTAAATTAATTAACGTATATATACGTGGATCGATTTCTTTTTATTGTGATTATGCATGTTTAGAAAGAGATGGCACTCTAGGTATTCGCATATATAATTACATGTGATGTATGGATTTATATATGTTTTATGTGGATTGTTATTGCTCGATTTTGGTCCTAGATTTTCAATGTATTTTTGTTATGGAATTGTAACAAGAAGGGTGGTCTATCATCGCCATAATTCCTTCTTGGTAGTTGCTAGGTTTTATATTTTTTTTAATATAGGTGCAGTATTTTTTTTTAACTACTGCAGTTTTTTTTTATTTAATTTTTTAAGTGCAGTTTTTTTATGTATAAAAGTACTGCAGTGAATAAAAAAAAAAAAAAAAAAATTTAATACTGCAGTATTTATTATTTTATATTGCCGTAATGTATTTGGGTGTTGAAGATTCGAAGACACGAAGAAAAACGAAGCAACCAGAACCGAGAACGAGCACCGTGCGCACCCTAGGAGTGGATTGGGCTGCGCATGGCAAGCCCAAGCCTTGGTGGGCTGCGCATGGCAGCCTTGTGTGGCCTTATGGGCTGCGCATGGCAGCCCCTTTGTGGGGTTGTGGGCTGTGCACGCCCATGGGAGAAGGCTGAAGGATGAGCTTATGGTTGATGGGCCACTTGAAGATCTTGTATTCCTAAACAATTGTAATTTACTTGTTTTTCTAGGATGGGCCAAAATTGTTGCTATTTAATTTTTGCTTAAATATTACAATATTTGTTATTGTATGATAACATGACATATAGAATAGGAGTGCCACTCATATATCTCTTTTGGTATGAACATGCATTGAATGATTTAGGTATCTAAATTGGCATCTAGATAACTTGGTAAATCATTCTTTGGGATTTAATCACACGCCCTAAATAATTGAGTGGGAGAAGGTGTTTTTGTAACACCTATGGCCTCCAAGGTTAGTTGAGCTTTATTATTTATTGGTAATCCCCCCAAGGGGCGTCCATGAATGGAATTTAGCAATATACTTCCTTACAAGGATAGACTAGACAATGGACTTTAACGAGATCTACTCCCCAAGGAGGGATTTTCGTGAGAGAAAATTGAGGGTCGATATCTTGGTAACACACTCAATGTAATTTTATTGATATCCTCCCAAGAGTTCTTGTCAATAAAATTACAAGGCTAAAATTGAAAACGCTGGTTGTTATGTTAACAATTAGGTGGGACCTAGTCTAACTAGTAAATGGTGCGAACTCCCAAAGGAGGCGTAACGTTTATGGGTGTTGGATCAACGTTGAATTTTTATGATTGAGTTATTTATTTAATTCAAGATAAATATTTAAAAGTGCTTTATCATGATTATTTACTTATATATATTTTGTTATATTTGGAAATCATGACTCCATCCCTAATGAACATCTTAAAAGATAATATTTTAACCGGAGATAATTATGTCACTTGGAAAAGGAAAATTGGGTTGTTGCTGCAAGCTGAAAAACATAAGTTTATTCTGTCTGCTCCTAAACCACCTGCTCCTACTTATGAATCTCAGATTCATTTGGTTGGTAAAGTTGCTACTGTTAAGGCCCGTCAAAAGGTCAAGGAACAACAGAAGAAAAAGCAACTTGGGCCTACCAAGAAGGAGACGAAGAAAGTAACCAAGATCAAAGGGAAATGCTTCCTTTGTGGTGAAAAGGGACATTGGAAAAGAAATTGCCCAAAGTCCCAGAACAAGAAGGAACAAGGTAATATTAATTATCTTGAAACATGTTTTCTGGCAGATTCTACAGATTCTTGGATCATAGACTCTGGAGCCACAAATCATGTTTGCTATTCCTTACAGGGGTTCCAAGAAAGGAGAAAGTTGAATAAGAATGAAATCAACTTGCGTTTGGGCAACGGAACGTTAGTGTCTGCAAGTGCAGTGGGAGATATTAGAGTTAATCTAGATTCTTTTAGGCATTTAGATTTGATAGACGTTTATTATGTACCTCAATTCAAGATAAATTTAATTTCAGTTTCTTGTTTGAATAAATTTGGATATTCGGTTACTTTTAATAAAGATTTTATTATTAGTAAGAATAACAAATTTATTTGCAAAGGTACATTGGAAAACGGCTTATTCTTTTTGCATAAAAATATCTCTCACTCGTTAGACACAGAATTAACGGAACCTAATCATAAAAGAGTAAAATTATCAATAGATGAAACCTACCTATGGCATTTACGCCTAGGTCATATTAACCTTAATAGGATTAAAAGATTGGTATGTGACGGACCTTTAAGTGACTTAAAGGTTGATGATCTACCAACTTGTGAATCTTGTTTGGAAGGTAAAATGACCAAAAGGTCGTTCTCAGCCAAAGGTGCAAGAGCCACTGAATGTTTAGGATTGATACACACTGATGTATGTGGACCTATGAGCATTCAAGCTAGAGGTGGATATGAGTACTTCATCACCTTCACAGATGATTACTCGAGATTTGGCTATGTGTATCTCATGCGACATAAGTCGGATGCTTTTGACATGTTCAAAACATTCAAAGCTGAAGTGGAAAATCAGCTTGAGAAACACATAAAAATCTTGAGATCTGATCGTGGTGGAGAATATCTATCTGGTGAGTTTCAGCAATATCTTATTGATAATGGGATAGTTTCTCAGTTTTCTGCACCAAGTACACCTCAACAGAATGGGGTAGCAGAAAGGAGAAATAGAACTCTTTTGGATATGGTTAGGTCTATGTTGAGTTATTCAACACTTCCTATTTCTTTTTGGGGATATGCTTTACAAACTGCTATATACATTCTAAACGATGTACCATCTAAGTCTGTTCCTAAAACACCGCATGAGTTGTGGACTGGGCGCAAGCCTAGTTTACAACACTTAAGGATATTTGGTTGTCTTGCGCATGTGTTAAAAGGAAAGACAGAAAAGATGGAGTCCCGTTCAGAAACATGTATATTTGTAGGGTATCCAAAAGAAACTAAAGGATATTATTTCTATAGTCCTTCAGATCTTAAAGTATTTGTTTCGACAAATGCTAAATTTCTGGAAAAGGACTATATGAATGATTTTGTGCCTAGAAGTAGAATTGTCCTGAATGAGATGTCAGGAGATACAATTCCACGAGAGGTTACACAACCTAACCCAATTGTAAGTTCCAATCCAACACAAGATCAACAACCTACCATTCCTCATCGTAGTGGGAGGGTTAGAACACAACCCGAAAGATACATCGGTCTGGGAGAATCAGTGGAGAATCTCCCGGACGACGATGATCCCTACACATACAAAGAAGCTATGGAGGATGTTGATAGTCGCCATTGGCAAAAGGCAATGCAATCCGAGATTGAATCTATGTTCGATAACAAAGTCTGGTCCCTTGTAGACTTGCCTAAAGGGATAAAACCCATTGGGTGCAAGTGGGTATACAAGAGGAAAAGAGGTATGGATGGAAAGGTGGAAAACTTTAAAGCTAGATTGGTAGCTAAAGGGTATACACAGAAAGAAGGTATCGATTACGAGGAAACCTTCTCTCCTGTGGCCATGCTTAAATCCATTAGGATACTCTTATCCATTGCAGCATCTTTAGATCTAGAGATTTGGCAAATGGACGTCAAGACAGCTTTCCTTAATGGAAGTCTTGACGAAAGCATCTATATGATGCAACCAGAGGGATTCATTGAAAAGGGCCAAATGGAAAAGGTATGCAAGTTGCAGAAATCCATATATGGATTAAAGCAAGCATCCAGATCCTGGAACATAAGGTTCGATCAAGTTGTCAAAGGTTTTGGATTTATTTAGAATCCTGACGAACCTTGTGTATACAAAAGGATTAAAGGCGACAAGTTGGTTTTCCTGATTCTTTATGTTGATGATATACTACTCATTGGAAACGATGTAGGTGTATTGACATCAGTAAAAGAATGGTTAGCAAAACAATTTGATATGAAGGACTTAGGAGAAGCAAGCTTTATTCTAGGTATCCAAGTAATAAGGGATAGAAAGAATAGAACGATTGCATTATCCCAAGCTTCATACATAAACAAGATCTTGTCTAGGTTTTCCATGCAGGATTCCAAGAAAGGTATGTTACCTTTTAGATATGGAATCAAGCTTTCTAAGGAACAAGTTCCTAAGAATGAGCATGAAGAGCAATTCATGAGTAGAGTTCCATATGCCTCGGCAGTTGGAAGTCTCATGTATGCAATGCTCTGTACTAGACCAGATATTTGTTTTGCTGTTGGCATAGTTAGCAGGTTTCAATCGAAACCTGGTCCTGATCACTGGACGGCAGTCAAGCATATTTTCAAGTATCTTAAGAGAACGAGAGATAATATGCTTGTATACTCTGGAGGGGATTTGATTCCCGTTGGGTATACAGATTCTGATTTCCAATCAGATTCTGACTCCAGAAAATCCACATCAGGGGCTGTGTTTACTATTGGAGGAGGAACAGTCATATGGAGGAGTATCAAGCAATCTTGTATTGCTGATTCCACCATGGAAGCTGAGTATGTTGCAGCATGCGAGGCTGCCAAAGAGGCTGTTTGGCTCCGCCAATTCTTGATTGACTTGGAAGTGGTTCCTAGTGCGAATAAGCAGATCACTATCTACTGTGACAACAGTGGAGCAGTGGCTAATTCGAAAGAACCAAGAAGTCACAAGAGAGGAAAACACATTGAAAGAAGTATCATCTTTTAAGAGAGATTGTTCAAAGAGGTGACGTGACGATTACCAAAATCGCGTCAGCAGAAAATCTAGCGGATCCCTTCACAAAGGCTCTACCTCAGAAGAGTTTTGATGGGCATCTAGAGAACATGGGCATGAGAGATATGACACATTTGCTATAGCGCAAGTGGGAGATTGTTAGGATTATGCTCAATAGCAAGAGTGTAATAGTGTTTTTGACAATCTATTCATATTAATAATGTGATTTCTGGTTTAACAAATCTTATAGCATTTATAGTTTAATTATTATAATTGTCAAAAGTAAATAATCATAAGGTCAAAAGACTATGAGAAAAGAAGAATTGTTCGTACATCTGGATATGTATGAGGTAGACACAATTCTTTAGTTAGTCTTGAATAATGTTCACAACTTAAGTTAAAGGTTGGGCACCTTTATCTTGTTAAAGTTGTAGATTCTTTTACTGGCATTTGAGTGGGATCAAATGTGTTATGATGAGTCTAAAATCATCAAAGTGGCTTTGAGTAAAAGATCTAGTGCACTAGGTGCATTGAACTGGATCACAATGAAATACTTTATCTAGAACCGTCAGTAGATAAAAGTCTTTTCATTATCAGGACAATCGGAGAGTCTATCTTTATCCTGAGATAAATGATGGACTTATGGTTGCAAGTGTTATCATTTGAGTTATCAATGAGTACGATTATATAGCATAGTCTATCCTCGATAGTTTGGTGGTATTCATTTGTTAATCGATAGAGGACTTCATTTATAGATATGGACATCGTGGCTCCATTTATTAAATGAGAGTAGAATATCATCATATGGATGTTTTGAGGTATTGGATATTAAATCTTAACGTTAAGTTTTCAATAGTGTCTATTGAAACATGGCTTCTGGACAAGTCAAAATATCCAAGTTCAAAATGTGGTCATATGAGGAAATATGGTAACTTGAAGAGCTATAGGCGGTCTATGAGCTCTTGGCGATTACTGATATTCTTCACGAGGATACACCATCTCCTATAAGATTGTCTAGGGTATGAATGAGAATCATTTACTTATTCCATCTTTATTTAAGAGTGCAATTTTAGTTCTTTAGTGGAATGAACTAAAATTAATAGATTGAACCTAAGTGAATCATTTGTTGATTGTGATTGGGTTATGTCTATTGGAGCTTAAATTTAAATAGGCCCGCCAAGATCCCCAATCCACACGGACTTGCATGGATCACTTGATATATTCTACCGGATCAATTTATGGGTCCATCTAGAATTGTATTTAATATATTAAGAATATAATTTGCACATTATTTATTTAATGGGCTGATCAATTATATTAATATATTAATGAAAGGCATGTGGGCTTGTTTCTTTTAGTAAGAATGGGTCTGGTTCACATGTGGGCTTTTTATTAAGGTCCAATGGATTTAATAAAATAGAAAAACAATATATAGATATATTAATATATATGGCACATGGCCGAGATATATATATGATATTATATTGTTTTATTTTTATTATTTGATTAAATGGAAATTAATTAATTGATTAATTAATTATTTAATTAAAAATCAAAATCTTTTCTGACTAGGAAATCTGTTTCTTAGTAGTATACTATTGTGGTAGTATAAATAAAATAAAAGACTTTATTTGGTAAGTAGATAAATAAGGGATTTATTTATCTAGTCAAATAAGGAAGTCTTTTATATAGTCACAAATACACTAAAGAGTTGGATTAGGGTTGAATTCTAAAGATTGATAGAGATATATATTATATATGGCAAGTTAAATTAATATATATATATATATATATGTATTTAGGCGTGCATTGCAAGTGCACTTTAATAGGTGTGCAGTTTTTATGAATACATGTTTAAAAGGTTGTTTTCGGTTTCATAAATAGCTATATATATATATTATTATTTCGGATTTGCATATAAAAAAATATACATATATTATTTCAAGCAATAGAATATTGAGCGGCCACTAAACATATATATATTTTTCTTTGTATATTTTCAAGAACCCTAGGTCTTTGGCTTGAGAGTTTTTTCTTTTGCTTGAGAAAAATAGAATCCAACTCTTAGACTAGTGTGAGAATTCGGCCAAGAGGAAAAGAGAGAAAAGTTTGTTTTTATTTCGATAGTGCACTAGTAACTTTTATATCAAAAGGTTTTGTTCACAATTTCGAATAAGGTTCACGCGAGTTTCGATCTAACGATTGTGAATTCAAAAGTGACCGGAACATTCTTTGTAGCCTCTTGGAATTTGTTGTGACTAACGAAAAAGAAAAAGTTTTGTTAATCCATCCTCAGGTACACAATTCAAAGAGAAGGGAGACCACGCTCCTAGGTGATTCACGTTCGTGATTGGATTGGAAGATCTTGCGGATTACCATCGACGCAATGTCAATCGGATCACGCGACAAAGGTATGACATCTTTAGTATTATATGTTAATTAATTAAAGGGTTAAGGTTCAAATTATGGAAAAATTTTAAACTATACTAAACTCTATTTTAGTCTCGCTTCCGCTGCGTTGACCGTATTTTTCCCTACAATATTGAGTGAGCTCTAAGGCCCACAGAACCAGCTTGCCTGAAACGTTTGGCCTCTGAAGGAACTGTCTCAGGGGTTAGTCTATCACCACTGCAACTGTGTGAGCTTGAAAATAAGGCTGAAGCTTTCTAGCCGTGGTTACCAGTGCATAGGCGAGCTTCTCCAGGATGTTGTAATTCTTTTCAGACTTTGTCAAAGCACAACTTACGTAATAGATTGGTCTTTGGGCTCCATCACTACATTCCTTCACTAGGGCTCCGTTTGTCGCGGTTTCTGACACTACCAAGTAAAGTTGTGAAACAAATTATAGCACGGTGTGTATAAAACTATCTAGAGGGGGGTGAATAGATTTTAAACTTATTACCCAATTTTTCGTGTGAAGTCAATATTACGAAATTACCCCTAACTAGATAAAGCAATAAATCAAGTATAAAATGCGGAAATTAAATAACACTTGATTTTTACGTGGAAACCCTCACGGGAAAAACCACGGGCTAGTAAGTAAGCCACACTTAAACCTCAAATCCACTAAATGTGTAAAACGATTACAACCTAATCCCGGAAGTAATCACACACCTACCTAATCCCGGTATAAGTGAACCTAGTCCAATTTGCTTGCGATCTAAGCAACCTAATCCCGAAAGCTACACACAAGACTTACTTTCTCAATGAAAAGAATTCTACATGGTGCAAGAATTCTACTTTCACTTACAAGAATTCTACAGTTGAAACCTACATGGTGCAAGAATTCTACTTTCACGTTTTTGAAGTAAAACAAGCATTTTAAGAGGTATATAATGGAAAGTGAAACAAGGGTTACAAGAGCGAGAGACCAGAGAACAAGAAACCCAGTTGGATGGAGGAGTACACGAAGCAGGTTTCGAAAAGTACTTCTTTTGTCGACATCATCATGAGTTGGTGATCCGATCATGATAATGAGTGTCTTCCATAGCAAAGCTTGGCCACCAAGAGATAAGCTAATTCTAAAATAACCAGCATGAAATCTAGTCAATATGGATTTCAGTGATTGATTGATTCGTTTGATAATCACAACTATGATTGAAGAAGTACTACTTCTGGTTGCGGTTGCAGTTGTGTTGGTGGCGGTGGTGGGTGTGTCGATTACAAGCTCAATCTGGGATTGATGAGATTCTTGGGCTTCCATTGGTAGAATAATGAGACTCGTAATTAAATGTGATGTGTGTAAGTGGTTTGTCTCACCTCTTTGTGTTTGGGGGTTTATGCAAGTTTGCTTGGTTGAATAATTTAGATGGATTTTTATGTTTATTTATAGGGCGAGGAGGCAAGTGAGAGTGAGACATGTCAAATAGTTTAGCTAATCAAGATTAAGCACAAAACCTAATTAGCTATCACAATACAACTTCTCAAACATACAACACACTAATCTCAATCTTGTATCAAAAGATATATGAAAATCATACAAGTAATAAATTGAGATTGCTTGTTAAGAAAAACACAAAATATGTAAGATATTAGTGAAAAGCTTACCAAGCAAAGTATGATGAAGAATCCATGCAAAGAGACATCTAGATGATCAAAGATGATGCTAGATGATGATTGATGATCATGAAAAAGTGTTTGAGTAATTAAAAATGAGTTATTGGAATTTTTCTTGTCTTTGAAAAATATCCTAAGTATGAAATCTGAATATGAACTCTCTTGATTGACCTAAAGTCAAAATGGCATATATATAGGGGGCCAAATCAAAGTGTGGTCGTTTTGAATAAGTTGGTCAGATTTTGCCTTGGGCGCTGTACGTAGAGCGCTTCTGTACAGCGCCTATACAGCGCCCCAACTCTGTTCTCTAGGGAAAACAGAGTGGCGCTGTACGTACAACGCTTTGTACAGCGCTTGTACAGTGACCTAACAGCGACCGATTTAAATCTATCAAGTCTGTACAGCGCTTGATGGGCGCTGTACGAACAGCGCTTGATGGGCGCTCAACAGCGCCTTTCACTATGAATGAATCCTAAGTCTATGCATGGCATGGCATTGGTCATACAAGATGAAATCAAAATAAACAAGCAAGAAGAGATGTTAATGAACATTAATGCACAACAAGAAGAAACACAACATACAAGATTTAACCATATGCATGATTTGTGAGTGTGTGTAACTATCTCTTCAAGACAAGTAAGCACATAGAGTTTTACCTTTGGTGCTTATCAAAAATGAGGTCTTCAAAGGGCTAAAGCAATAATAACAATACCTAAGCTACCCTTACAAGGAACCCCAACATGTGGTTTGTCCACGAAATGAGCCAATCAACAAATGGGAACCTTACAAGTTGTAGTTCCCCTCCTGGGAGGGGTTTTACCAGTAAAGGCAGACTGGCTAGGTATTCCTTCAGTGCTTGAAACGCCTGCTCACTCTCTTGATCCCACTTCATCTTCTTCCCCTGTTTGATGATTTTAAAGAAAGGTAAGCACTTATCTGTAGATCGGGTTATGAAACAGTTCAATGCTGCTATCCTGCCAGTCAATCCTTGTGCTTGTTGGAGTGTAGTAGGAGATTCCAAATCCATGATGGCCTTGATCTTCTCAGGATTGGCCTCGATTCCTCTCTCATGCATCATGAAACCAAGGAACTTTCCTGCTTCTACCCCGAAAGCGCACTTAGTCGGATTTAGTCTCATCTGATTTTCTCTTATCACTTGGAAAGTCTGGCGTAAGTCCTTAGGGTGTTGGTTGGCCATCTAAGACTTAGTGATCATGTCGTCTATGTATACTTCCATATACCTTCCTATCTGCTGCTTGAATAACTTGTTCACCAAACGCTGGTAAGTAGCTCCAGCATTCTTGAGGCCAAACGGCATAACCTTGTAGTAGTAAAGGCCTTGTCCAGTGATGAAGCTAGTCTTGTCTGGATCGGCGGGGTGTATCATGATCTGGTTGTATCCCAAGAAAGCATCCATAAAGCTTAGAAGCTTATTACCTGCAGTAGAATCAATCAGCTGGTTGATTTTAGGAAGGGGGAAACTGTCCTTTGGGCAAGCCCGGTTGAGGTCAGTATAGTCCACACACATACGCCACTTCCCTTTAGCTTTGGTTACCATGACCACATTGGCAATCCATTCGGGGTAGCGGGATTCTCTGATGAATTTGGCTTTCAAGAGTTTATCCACCTCTTCCTATACCGCGGCATTCCACTCGGCGTTGAAGTGTCTCCGCTTTTGTTTAACGGGCTTGAAAGTAGCATCAACAGACAACCGATGAACTGCTAGGTTGAGAGGGATACCGGGCATTTCGTCATGACTCCAGGCAAAAATATCGTTATACTTTTCAAGAAGTTTTACCAAATTCCCTCTGACCTCGCGATCTAACACACCTTCTATCTTTACTACTTTAGTTGGATCTCCCTTTCTGATCTGGATTTCTTCTAACTACTCCGCGGGGTGTCCACCAATCCATCCCCGCTTTTCCTCTTCTGCTTCTTCTACAATCATATCTAGCACCTCTCATTCTTCTAAGATATAGTAATTCGGATCTGGAATCCCATGGCTTGGTTCACTGGTAACATGGGCGCACTGCTTGGCTAATGTGGTAGGGTTAGTGGACACTGCATAACAGGTGTGAGCTGCTTGCTGATCCCCCCTAACTTCTCCTACCTTGGTTCCAACCAGGAACTTCAGAACGTTGTGATAAATGGATAGGACTCCCCTAATTCCTGATAGGAAAGGTCTTCCCAGTATTGCATTGTAAGCAGACGGGGTATCAACCACTATGAATTCCGTTATAATATTCTGCTGAAAGGGGGCTTCTCCAATTATCACCGGCAAAATGTGTGTTCCCATTGGTATCACGGAATCTCCTATAAAACCATACAAAGGTGTGGTGCAGCTGTTGTAGCAAGGGTTCTTTAGGTTGAGCTTCTCTAATGCTCCTTTGAACAAAATATCCACACTGCTCCCAGTATCTATCAGGATGTGGTGAGCCCGGCAGTTGGCAATCTATACCGTGATCACCATTGGATCATCATGGGGCTATACTGTGTTGTAAGCATCATTCTTAGTGAAAAATGATCTGAGCAGAGCGAGGATATTCTCGTGATCCTCTTGAGACCCAAAGTACATCCTGACCAGCGGTGAGCCTTGGGATCTTCCTAGCATGGTTCTTCCTTGAATTGTTAGAAGTCCCTGCTAGGGTTGGGCCTCCACTGATAGTATGAATGACCTGAATTTGCTGCATCAAATCTGTTAACCGCCAAAATTGGCAGGGACCAAAAAAGAATTTTCCATCAGCATCAGAAATATTAGTCGGGATAGAGAACAACTGTGGAAGAGGTATCCAGATACCCCGCCTACCCATAAAAGGTCAACACGGGATCCTCTACCCACCCTGATCAGATCCAAAACTACCAAGACTCGGAAAGTACCTGGAAACCTCGAAGACAAGGCCCTAAAGACGTTAATATCACAAGATACTCAGGGTCTGTCTACGTCGGAAATAAATCAAACTTACCTTTTGGGTAAGATTTGATCTTTGTTTTTCAGTCAAGTTAGGAATCATGAATCTTATAAGATTATGATTAGTTTTTATCTTTTCCTATGTTAATCTTTTTAGGAATGTCGTATTCGAGTCGTATTAGTATTAGTTTATTATAAATAGTCTTATTATTTCCAATTATTGTAACCTTTTCATAATCAATAAAATCGTTCTTTGGAACACTTATCTGTCGTGGATTCAACATACTCTTTGAGGATTCGAGAGCGCCATTTTCTAACGTAGATTAGGGAATGATGGCCCCTGCATGGTGATCCATGCTTGGGTAACTACCGGTCGCTATGTCAAGGTTCTTTTGAGTGTGCCTCAGGGTTCGACAAAGTGATCATTCTTATTTTCACCATACCTCGCTGCATCAGTTCAAGCAAGAAATTCCTTCTTCCACCATTCCTAATCCACCCATTTCTCCTCTCCAATCTCATCAACAAACAACTAGACTACCTCATCTAAATCATTCCTCTCTTCCCATCTTCTCCACCCATTTCCTTTGTCACTCTCCATATGACTCCACCTATCTAGACACATCCTCTTCTCCCACTCTTTGCACTAGGAGCATCAAAGAAAAGCAAGGATCAAGCATTAAAGAAGGAGGCCCAAGGGTGATTTCCTTATTTATTACTTTATTTTTATTTGATTGTAACTATGTGTATCTATCATTAATTGTTAAGACAATTCTCTTATCTAGTATTGTTGATGTTGGATTTCTATCTATTCAATTTCTTTATATTATTGTTATTTACTTTTCTAGTTTCTTAGATCTTAATCAATCAAAAACAAAAAATATGATTTATGTTTTATGCACCTAGATTAGACTAACTTAGATTATATCACGAATTGATTAATCTAACCTAATCCCTGTGGAACGAATCCTTACTTACCATTTTACTAATCTTTACATCCTAAAAGGATTTTCTAGTGGTAAAATTGGTTTCCTAAATGAACACATAAAAACATCATTTTGTTGTGCACAAACGACAACATCATATATTTTCCGATTCAAATTACAATAATTACACAACCCGCATGTCCTAATGTATTTACATAATTCAAATCAGCTTCGTTTTTTGTGTTATTTTCACGTTACATAATTGCATAGAACTTATTGTGTATAGTTCAATGATGTATCATCTAATTCAATTTTATTAAACTTTGATTACTTTGCAATTAAAAATATTCTACTGTTATACCTCAGGCTTTAAATAAATAATGTCAATTATACTATTATATTAATAAAATTTGACATCATTAAACTATGAGTGCTTAAATCACTTTATGTGCATATGGCGACATGAATTGTATAGTTATAAAACATTTTGTAATATTGTTATAACTAATAAATTTCAATTAATAAAAATGAATATGGGAAAATGAATTGAGCAATTGTACACATTTAGTATTAACATTATAACTACTATATGTTAATTATTCGAAACATATTATGTGCATATGGGGACACACATGAATTGGGCATTCATATAATATAGGTATAACTTTGATAACGCTTGATATCAACATTACACTATGAATACTTAAATCACTTTATGTGCATATGAGGACATGAATTGTATAGTAACAAAACATTTTTGTAATATTATTATAACTAATAAATTTCAATTAATAAACATATAATTATGGGAACATGAATTGTGCAATCATATGATATAGGTATAACCTTGATATTCTATTATGTGCATATGGAGACATGAATTAGACAATCATTTGATATAGGTATAACCTTAATATCCTATATATCAATATTTAACTATGAATGCTTAAATCACCATATGTGCATATGCACTACAAGAAAAAACGTATTTTGTAACTAAAGTTTTAGTCGCATAAAGTATGTTTTTAGTTATTAAATACTTTTTGCAACTATTTTTTTTAGTCGCAAAGTTAGTAGCGTTAGGCAAATTGTAGAAGGCTTTTGCGACCATCAATCACGTAGTTACAGAAAAATGTACCTTTTGTGACTAAATAATTTAATAATTTAATAGTCTTTTTGCATCTAAACACGTTTAGTAGTAGAAATATTGTATGCATAAAAAATTACGCTCACTCCACCAAACTTCCACCTCTTCGCATGTCGTTCTTAGGGAACCATACATCGACTTGATACATCCCCACATCACTCGGGCTCATCCATTACTTAATTAAATATAAATTAAACTTTTGCATTTTACAAGTGTTGAACCATAGACCTTGAAGATAGATAGTGTTACTTTTACCATTCTACTACAATTTTATATCTGTTATATTTTGCATACTTTTTATAAATAAACAAATGATAATATGTACTATTTTAATTGAATCTATGTTTTGCCTACTATTGAGATATTGTTTTTGAAATTAATATTTTATTCAAAAATTTCTCATTATATATTTATTTAAAAAAAAAAAAAAAAACTTCTATCTTATAAGAAAGTAAGTCTTTTTTTTTAAAAAAATTTTATTACCATTTTGCTTCAATTTCATCTTCAATAAAAAATTGCATATTAATATATTGAATGTTATTTATTTTTTTTTTTTTGAAAAGCATGTTGATTACTTTTTATAATCAACATTTTACTGAACAATTAATAAGTTTTATCAATTAATAATTTAAACTCATTTTAATAAAATTTAAATTACTTGTCGAAAAAGGATGATCTATCAACATCAATTGTCATTGTCGAAAATAGTTCTTTGGTAATAGACATTTTTTTCTTATATAGTGCAACTCCTTGTATGACTAAACATGTTGTTAATAATTCCTTATAGTTGGTCTCGCAAGGTATACTTTGGAGGAAAAGAATAATATCAGAAATTATTTTTGTTTTTGTCAACTAAAAATAATAGCCACAAAAAGAATTATTGCTCAACTAAAATTATAGTTACTAAAAAAAACATTAGTCTCCTAAAATATGCATTTGGGGGGAAATGTAGGCGCCAAAAAAATAATCACCATTTCGTGACTAAATTAGACGTAGTCGACAAATGAGTTATTCAGTGACTAAATCCTTAGTCATAAATCCTAAAAATTTGGTAGTAGAAGAAATTGAATCCATTAAGTGCATTTTTGCGACTACTATCTTATTATGGTTGCTGAAAGTGACATTGTTATGTTGTCATAAAAGGTTAGTCACAAAATCTCAATTTTCTTGTAGTGATGGGAACATGAATTTTATAGTTATATAACAATTTGTAACACTGTAGCTGCATGCTTTGATATATTTATTTGAAAACAAGTCCTTATGAAAAAAATTCAAGCATTGGTCAAGTAAAATGTTCTATGGTGTGTCAACATATTCAATCTTATTAAACTTCGATTACTTTGCAAATAAAAAATATTATACTATTATACCTCATACTTTAAAAAATTAATATGAGACCATGCATGAATTGAGCAATTATACACATTTAGTAACAACATTATAACTATTATATGTTAGTTATTCGAAACATATTATGTGTATATAGGAACATTCATGAATCGGGTATCCATATGATATAAGTATAACTTTGATATCCTTTGATATCAACATTACACTATGAATGTTTAAATCACTTTATGTATGTTGACGGTGAAATTTGGATTGCCACACACTCAACAATTATATCAATTTAATATAAAACAAGAAAATTAAGAACGCATGCAAAAGACAGATTTTACGTGGAAAACCCTTGAATGGGAAAAAACCACGGCGCCCCTGAGGGCAGAAGAATAATACTAGGTTTTCATTGCCTTGTTACACGCTTAGATCTCTCTTACAATTGCTCTCTTCTCTCTCTCTCTAGATTTCTGAACCCCTTCCTCATGGGATAGGTGGTTCTATTTATACATGTTTAATTAGGGTTTCCCCTTGTTTTTAGCCGTGTGGGTGGAAGGTTTCCCTCTTTGATTCGTACTAGGATCCTTTCTTGTCATGGATCAGGTTTATTTTCCTTTTTATGATTCCTCGTTGTTCTGGGTCTTCTAAAAGTTTAGGGTTTATTTCTGTGTTTCTGCCGAGTCGGTTCAGGCCTAGTGTACTGGTCCAGCGAGTACCTTCACTTTCTGGGTATCGTATCTTTGGCGATCACATTTCTACATTCGGCGAGTAGGTATCTAGCTTCGGCGACCATATCTTTGACTCCCTTTTGGCTTGAGCTATTTTATCATTCTGACTTGTCGAACTTCCTCCTTTGACCCGGTCAATGAGTGACGTGGCAGTCTTTCGTTGACTCTTTTGATGACGTGTCAGGTTGGCGAATTGATACATACAACAATACCCCCATAAATACTTCGAGCTGGGCGAATGACTTGTTCTTCCCACTTCGTTTGCCTCTGCGAGTAGTATTTATATTTATGTTTATAAGATTTCAACACACTTGGCAATAACTCCCTCTTTCCTTTTTACCACGCGCTGTAATTATTAATTGACTCTTCCGGTGCAAGCTTTCAATTTAAACCACATAACTTCTGGCGCTTCCACTTGCTTGACAGGTGAAGGGACATTCTGACGGCTTGGTTATCCCCGAGATGCCACATGTCATTTACTTGGTGGTGACTGTTGCGGTTTGGTAACTGTGGCCGTCATTCTCATTAATTACGTATCATTGTACTTGATTTTTTTTTTGAATTTCGAAGTTCCCTCTTTTTAAGGCCCGATCGTTTCTTCTTTCCCACTTTGCTTTTTTCATTTATTCCTCCATCGTGTTTCATCAGAGCAGAAAAGAACAGTTTGATCTTTCGTTTCTGTCTTCCTTATTTCTTCGAGAACTTGCTACAGTCTTTTCCCTGTGCCTTCTATTGCCGGACGGTTCACCGGATTCGACTTTTCCTGCCTATCTGCGTCCCCAACTCTCTTGCGCATCTTCGCGAATCTAGGGCTTTCTGGTGAGTTCCCATGGACCCTTCCTTACGTTCTTCTCTTTTAATCGGATGATGCAAGCCATGGAGCTTGGTGATAAAAGTACTGCAGACAAGATTGAATCTCTGATTCGTAATTTTCGCCTGGATTCTCTGGTCCCGGTTTCTGTTTATGTTCCATCTTCTGAGGATAACCTTATTCCTAACATCTTTCCTCCATCTTCCAACAGTGATTCTCCCAATATGCCGAGATCTTCCAATCCAGGCGGCAGTAAACGACGCGCCCCTAGGGCTTCTCGTGAATCCCTGCTAGATGCGCAGACAACGGTTGATTCTGACGTCGAAGATCATCAAAGGGATGTGCTGCATTTCTCGTCGAATCGCTCGTGTTCCTTTGACACGGAAGTTAACGTGGTCGGCGAGGATGAGCTTCGCAAATACAAGAGTCATTTTAACCTTCCAGGCTCAGTGACTCTTATGTTACCCGGCGACCGGGCTGTGTGGAATCCTCCTGAAAATGCAGTCGCCATTTACGGGGCCATGCTCAGCTGTGGGGTAACTCTCCCTCTTCAGCCTTTCATTACCAGATTTCTTACGGAGGCTCAAATTGCGCCGGCACAACTCGCTCCAAATAGCTACAGAATATTGATGTGCCTGTGCCTCATGTGGAAGTTGAAGGGTTACGGGCCCCCTACTCCTCGCGAGATCCGCCATTTTTACACGCTAAGGCAGGCGGGCAATGGTGGCACGTATTTCCTTCTCTCTTCGCCCGTGGAGAACTGGATCCCTGAGGGCGTGGCGAACTCCGGCCAAGTAGAAATCTCCGACGATGAGAAGAAAAAGGGGTTCATCTGGGGCTTTCCCACTTCAAACAAGAGGTGGAAGAATAGCTGGTTTTTCGTTGGCGGCGAGTGGGGCCGTGATGTGCCTGCCAGCAGTCGCCGTAATCTCTCAGCGAAGAAGGTTCCCAGGCACTTCACATCACCTGAAGCCTGGTCGAAGGCGACCCCTGTTTTACTAGACAGAGAGATCTCTCGCCTCGCCGCAGCAACTGTCCTCCCTTTGAGCTCAAGGGATATGTCCTTCCTCTTGGATGAGGAAAAAATGATTTCTGAGGGGATTTTCACACGCCTACATGCAAGGCTTCCTCGCTGTAAGTCTTTGTCCATTCCTTCTTTGTTTTACTATTTTGTTTTGTTCTGTTAATTGACACTTTGTTTATTTTTCTTGCAGTGTGTGACTTTGACACCGTTTGCGACTTGCAAGCCCGAGCGGTGAAGAATTCCGAGGCTGCCAACAAAAGGCATGCTGCTGGTTTGGCCAAGGAGGGAATTGCTGGCCCGGACGGTGATGATCCTTCCGATGGCAAGGACGCTGGTGATGTTACCGAGGGAGGGGTTGAATCGGGGCAGCCCCCTATGTGTGCAGAGGCTGCTGCGACTATTCCTGTTGCTGCTACTGCTGCGACTACCCCGACTGCGACCACCCCCAGTCGTAAGGGTAAGGAGAAGGTTGGGGTTTCAGGGGGGGTCAGTGGCATCCCTTTTTTTAATGCGGATGTTCCTGAGACTCCTCTCGATCCTGCGAGTGACCTGGCCCCCAGAGCTAGGAGGAGTAAATGTCCTGCTGAGAGCACGCCTGATCATTCTGCTCGACCTCCCAAGCGGGCTTCACGGGTGGTGCAGTTCGTTGTTTCTTTTGACGAGGAGGGTGCTGAGGAGCCAGCTGTTGCCGAGACCCCTCCTACCCAACCGGTTGTTCGTGAGGGGCCTGCTGAGGCGGAGAATGTAGCGGCGCCTCCCTCTGAGGGGGTCAATGAACAAGCTATCCCTGCTTCTACTTC
This sequence comes from Acer saccharum, assembly GCA_030490815.1. Taxonomy (NCBI): domain Eukaryota; kingdom Viridiplantae; phylum Streptophyta; class Magnoliopsida; order Sapindales; family Sapindaceae; genus Acer; species Acer saccharum. The sequence goes on from CM059871.1 coordinate 5,420,885, forward strand.
TCCTCGACCAGCTTCTCCTTCAGTGGCTATGGGCGAGCCAAGTGTCTTAGATCAACCTAGGCCATCTGGCCAACCTGAATCAGCTGATCGGCCAGGCCCGTCAAAACAGCCTGGGACCTCCGCTTTCGGTTCGGGTTTTTCCTATGAAGCCCCTCATGCAGGACCTGTTGAAGCCGATGAAGGGAACGTGTCCCTTTTTGATTTCTCGGCTACTGAAATATGCTCCCACCTAGTTAATAATGATATATACATTGGTGATAGCTAGGGGCATGTTAAAGACAAGTCTTGTAACAGGAAGATGGAATTTTTCTTCAACTGCCACTCCTTGGTAAGTTCTTCGCCGTAAATCTCTATGTATTATTATTTTTCCATATATTTTCTAACTTTGACTATCCTTTTCCTCAGATGATGTCTGAGCTGGGTGAGACTTATAAGTATGGGATCAGGGCTTCCCGTGAGGTTAAACGCTTGTGCGAGCAGGCTTCTGTTTTGGCGACTGAGAAGCTCTCAGCTGAAGAATCCCATGCTCAACAGCTCGCTCAGTTCAAAGAATCCTCAGATGGTCATCTGTCTACTCGGCTGGCCGCTGAAGAAAAACTTTCTACTGTTGAAGAGGAGATTCGCTCGTTGAAGGAGCTTCTATCTACGAGTCAAGAGTCCTTCGCAGCACGTTTGGAGGCCGAGCGGGTAGCTGAGGAGGCTAAGGAGAAGGCTGAGCAAGAGGCGGTAGATTTACGCAACCAGCTGTCTTCCCGTGACCTTATCTTCAAAAATTTGAAAGCTGTGCTGGAGGCTGAATCAGTTGACCGCTTCAAGAGATCCCCTGCCTACGATGCGCTTTTGTTGCGCGAATTTGAGAAAGGCATGAGGCAGGCGAAGAAATTCTTTGCCATGAAGGATCATTCTAACGAGAAAGCTCTGAAGCGCTTCGACAGGTCCCTCCAGCAGCACATGGCCAGCGGCGTGGACTCGATTAAAGATCAAATGAGACGATGGAAAGCCCACTGCCGTTACAACAGGACTGAACCTCATCCCATGCATCTAGAGATCCCCAGCAAGCGTGCCTTCAATACTTACTACTCAGGTTAGAAGGGCAGCTTTTCTGGCTCTGGTGCTGAGCCTGACTTGGGTCCCGTTGCTGGGAGGGACTATGAGCCTTTCATGCCAACGGAGGATGAGGAAGTCATCTGGCCTTCGGATGAGGAGATTGAAGATGAGGAAGATAGCTAGGGCCCTCCTGCAGCTGGTTGAGTTTTTGGATTTTTTTTATTGTTTTAGGACTGTAAATTTATTCTTTTTGTTCATTCATTTGTAAATGATACAAAGTTATAAATATATACTTTTCTTTGTTCAGCTGCCTTTGCTGAGTTTTTGGCTTTACTTAGTTTTTCACCAAGTTATTTTTTAGCATATTTTTTTGCTTTTATTCAACTGCCATTGCTGAGTTTTCGGCTTACTTGGTATTCGTCAGGACATATCCGACCATACACCAAGTCTTTAGCGTATTTTATAGCTATATTCAGCTGCCATTGCTGTATTTTGGCGTACTTAGTATTTGTCAGGACGTATCCGACCATACACCAAGTTTTTAACATGTTTTGTCTTTACTCAGCTGGCTTTTTGGCTTATAGGGATTATATTTTCCCGTAATGGCGATCGTCGCTTTTTGCAACTCGGGTTTTTGTTTCTCGCCAATTATCATTGCTGCGAGTATGAAACTCGTCTTTATGTGATGGTGGCGATATACGATGGCGAATGCCCTTTGTGACTGGCAAGTGAAATTGCGAATTCTCAGTAATAAATTACTCTTTTATTGAATATTTCCTGCAACTTTGTTAACATAGTCATAAAGAAAAATGCTAAAACAAAAAACTGCTCTAAAACATAATAAAAAAGGTTGAAAAAGCTCTAAACTTTGAAAGAGTTAGGGATAATATATCTTCAAGTACTGCGCATTGCATGGGCGGGGTAGTTCGCCAAAGCCTTCTCGAGTGATGCGATATGCCCCGTGGCCAGCTATTCCTGTAATTTGATAAGGCCCTTCCCATTTGTCTGCGAGTGATCCTGCAGCTTTGTCTCTTGTTCCCGGATTCACCCTTTTCAGTACTAAGTCACCAAGCGAGAACCTCCTTTCACGCACATGTGAGTTGTAATATCTGGCTACCCTCTGTTGATACGCAGTATTCCTTATTTGTGCGCACTCTCTTCTTTCTTCTAGCTCATCCAGACCGCATTTCAGCATATCAATGTTAAGTTCTGGTTGGAAGAGTTGTACCCTTGGTGAAGAGAATGATGTTTCCACGGGAATGACAGCTTCAGCTCCATAAGCCATGGAATATGGGGTCTCACCTGTTGAACCCCTCTCTGTGGTTCGATACGCCCAGAGCACTTGTGGTAATTTATCTGCCTAGCTGCCCTTTTTGGTTGCCAATTTAGCTTTCAAGTTGTGCTTTATGATCTTGTTTACTGCCTCAGTCTGGCCATTCGTCTGCGGATGTGCTGGGGAGGCGTAGTAGTTGTTGATGCCGTATTTGTCACATAGCTCCCTGAATTTCCTACCATCGAATTGGGTCCCATTGTCTGTGATGATGGTGTTTGGTATCCCGAATCTGTACAGGATATTTTTCTTTACAAAGTTTATAGTATTCGCCTCTGTTATATGTACCAATGGTTCGGCTTTTACCCACTTCGTAAAATAATCCACGGCCACTATGGCGTGCTTTGCCCCTCCAGTTGCTGTTGGCATTGGGCCAATTAAATCAATTCCCCACATGGCGAACGGCCACGGCGAGGTGATACTTTGCAAAAGTTCAGGTGGTTGTCGGATGTTGTTGGCGATTTTTTGACACGCCTCACATCTCGCTGCTACTCTTTTGGCATCGACGAATAGTGTTGGCCAGTAAAAACCCTGCCTTAATGTTTTGTGGGCTAGGCTGACACCCCCAGCGTGGTTCCCACAATTTCCACTGTGTATGCTCCTCAGGATACCTTCTGCTTCTTCAGGTCCGACACACCTCTGCAGTGCCCTTGAATACCCCCTTTTGTACAGCTCTCCATTGAGTACTGAATATCTTGTAGCTCTATACTTCAACCGTTTTGCTTCTAATGGGTCACTTGGGAGTACATCATTGACGAGATATTCTTTGATTGGTGTGATCCAGCTGTTCCTCTCGCCAAAGACTGCCCATACTTCTTTTGATCTGACTATGCTCGGCTGCAACAGGCAGATCATGGATATACTTTTAGGCCAGACGTTAATTGTGGCGGATGCCAATTTGGCCAGGGCATCAGCTTGCTCGTTTTCTTCTCTGGAGACATGAACAATTCTGTATTCTTTAAATCTTCCTAATAGTTCCTTTGCTAATTCGAGGTAGGTGATCATGCTTTCATCTCTCGCTTGGTATTCATCTAGTACCTGATTGACAACCACTTGAGAGTCGCTGAAGATTTCTACCTCATCTGCCCCTAGGACTGTGCAAACTTTTAAACCTGCTATGAGTGCCTCGTATTCAGCTTGATTGTTAGTAGCTTTGAAGTCAAAATGTAGGGCACATTCGACTGAATCTCCTTCCGGGGTTGACACTACTACCCCTGCCCCGCTGCCGTGTGTGTTTGACGAACCGTCGACGCGGAGTTGCCATTTGAACACTTTCTCATTTTGCTCCACCATCATTCTAGCTACCTCTATGCTTGGCTCGGTGAACTCTGCCACAAAGTCTGCCACTGCCTATGCTTTGATTGCTGTCCGTGGGAGATACTCTATGTCAAATTCACTTAATTCGATCGCCCACTTTGTTAATCGACCGGATACTTCTGGTTTCTGCAGGATTAATTTCAGTGGGCAGTTGGTGTATGCCCCGATTTTATAAGCCTGGAAATATGGTCTTAGCTTCCTGGCTGCTGTTATTAGAGCGAGTGCCATTTTTTCAGCCGGCGAGTACCTTGTTTCGGCTGGTAATAGTGCTTTACTGGTGTAGTATATTGGCTTCTGGATTCCATCTTCCTGTCGCACTAGCACGGAACTTGTGGCTGCTTCAGAGACGGACAAGTACATGTATAATGTTTCTCCTGTTTCTGGTTTTGATAGCAGCGGTGCCTATCCAAGGTAATCTTTCAAGGCCTGGAAGGCCTTTTCGCAATCCTCATTCCACTCGATTCCCTTTCCCTTTTTTAGAGCTTTGAAAAATGGTAGGCATCGGTCTGTTGACTTGGCTATGAATCTGCTCAGCGATGCTAGGCACCCCGTGAGTTTTTGGACGTCCTTCAAAGTTCTTGGCAAGACCATTTTTGCTAGTGCTTGGATCTTTTCAGGGTTCACCTCTATTCCTCTTTGATGTACCTGATATCCGAGAAACCTCTTAGATGGTACGCCGAATACACATTTTGCTGGATTCAATTTCATTCCATACCTGACCAGCACATCAAATGTTTCCCTTAGGTCATCTGTATGTCTATCTGCTGTGATGCTTTTTGTCAGCATATCGTCAACGTAGACTTCCATATTTCTCCCTATTTGCCTGGTGAACATTTTGTTGACCAAGCGCTGGTAAGTTGCCCCAGCGTTCTTCAGGCCGAATGGCATAACTGTGTAACAATACAACCCCTGATCTGTGGTGAACGCTGTCTTCTCTTCATCTGGCTTGTGCATCTTTATCTGGTTATATCCTGAATATGCATCCATGAAGCTCAACGTCTCATGTCCGGCTGTTGCATCGACTAACTGGTCAATCCTTGGTAGCAGGAAGCTGTCATTGGGGCAGGCCTTATTCAGATCGGTGAAGTCGACGCACATCCTCCATTGATTATTTTTCTTTTTCACTAGGACCACATTCGCCACCCACTCCGGGTACTTAACTTCTCTAATTGACCTTGCGGCGAGTAACTTTGATACTTCCTTTTTTATTGCTGCACTTCTTTCTGGGTTGAAGCTTCTCCTTTTCTGCACAACCGGTTTGCATTTTTCATTCACAGCCAGATTGTGTGAAATTACGCTCCTATCAATCCCTGGCATATCTTCGTGGCACCAAGCGAAAATCCCCTTATATTCCTTCAACAAGCTTGTCACATCTTTCTTAACTTGTTCAGTCAGCCTTGCTCCAATCTTTACTGTTTTATCTGGTTCCGCTTCATCTAGAACAACTGACTCAGTTGGCTCTTCTTTCTCTCTGCTCGTTTTGTCCCTTGGGTCCAGTTCGAAGTTTTCCGGATTATCTTCCTGTACTTCCCTGTCTATCTCGAATATGTTCAAGGTTTCCATCCCCGCTTTATCTTTGAAGATTGATAGGTTGGCGCGGCGAGCCATCTCCTGTGACCCTCTCAATTCTCCGACACCAAATTCTGTAGGGAATTTTATTTTCAATGCATGGGTTGAAGTAACAGCTCGAGCTTTGTTAAGAAACGGTCGGCCAAGTAGAGCGTTATACGGCCAATTATGGATGTCAACTACGACAAAGTCCAACAGGATTGTTCGCCGGCATGGTGCTGTACCAAATCTCACCGGCAGCTTCACAGTTCCTAACGACCTAACTTCTGCACCACCGAATCCTTTTAATGGCACATGGAATGGTTCAAGATCTTTTCTGTCCAGCCGCAACTCATCATATACTCTGGCACTTAAGATATCAGCTGAACTTCCATTGTCAATCATCACCTGAAGGACATCCCTATGGGCTATTCGAACCCCCTCGACGATCGCATCGTTAGGCTTTGCATCAATTCCGTCTAAGTCTTCTGCTGTAAATGTTATGGGATCATGTCCTTCTCTTCCTTTCTTGGGGCTTCTCTACACAGAATTGATCTCCATGCTTCTGCTTTCATACATTACTTCCCGGACTTCTGACATCCTTTCTCGATTGCTCCTCCCAGTATGAGGTCCGCCGAAAATGGTGTTTATAGTTGCGTTTGGGCTGTTCCTCCTTGGACTACTCCTTTCCTGCCTGTTTCCTTGGCGGTTATCCTGGCGACCAACGTGCTTGTCCCCTTTCAAAGCAAAGTCCTTCAGGTGCCCATCTCTAATCAAGCTTTCAATGTAATCGCGTAACTGAAAACATTTTAAAGTTTCATGCCCATGATCTTTGTGGAATCGGCAGTACTTAGTTGTATCTCTCCTGGCATTTGCTGATTGCTGCCGAGGATATTTGGCGAGTCCCTTGCCTTCTACCACAGACAATATCTCCTCATGATCGCTAGTTAAAGGGGTGTAATGGTTGTACCTTCCTCGAAACTTATTGGCTCGAGCGCTTCCTCTGCCTTCTCTTGGGTATCCCTTTTGGCCCTTCTCATCTCTCTGGCGATCACGTGACTACGTCTTTTTGTCATCCTTATGGTCCGGTTTTGAGTCAGGCTTGTGTCCATGCACATAGCTACCCCGTTGCGCTACTTCTTCTTCCTCCGCCAATGCATAGTCGCTAGCTATTTCCATCATCTCTTCATAAGTTTTTGGTCTCTCCCTTCGTAGGTCAAAGGATAATCGCCCACTTTGTAACCCATTGGTGAATGCGGCGATCACAGCTACATCACTGGCGTCTTCAATTTGAGCAACCTCCTTCCCAAATCTCGCTAGATACTTCTTGATCGACTCGTTACGTTCCTGTTTCAAATTGGATAGATGAGCGAGTGACTTTCTTCTCTGGACACTCCCCATGAATTGCCTTATGAACGTTTTGCTGAGATTTGAGAAGCTGCTTATACTTCTAGGAGGAAGTCTTCCAAACCACCTAGAGGCAAGGTCGCCGAATGTTTGCGGGAAGGTGAGACATAACAACCCATCGTTGGATGAGTACTGGGCCATAATGTTACGGAATCGACGAACGTGCTCCTTCGGATCCCTATTCTCCTTGTACTGCTCAATGGTTGGCATTCTAAATCTGTCTGGAAATTGGGTGCGAGCAATAGTTTCGATGAATGGGCTATCTGACTCATCATCCGAAGATACATTATGACCATACCTTCGCGCCATTGTTGAAACTTTTCTTGATAGCTCTTGCAGGTTGACATCTCATTGACCAATTGGTTCTCCTGCTGGATTGAGTCTACTCTTGATTGTCATTCTACCACGATTGCCTCTCTCATCCGGGCTTCTTCGATCTTCAGTGCTCTCGGATCTTTTTCGCTTCGCTCTTTTGGATCGTAATTCCCTTCGGGAACGAGGACTCTTATCTTCAGATGAGATGGAACGGTGTCTCCGCCGATTCCGTTGATATGTGTCGCTGGAATTGACCCCATGTGTTCGCACCTGGTCTCGTTCCTCCCTGGATTCTTCATTCATCACACCTTTTCCCTTCCTTTGTTTTCTCCCCTCGAAATCCTCAGTGTGGTCCTGGGGAGTCTCCTCAGTGGATTGTCTTGCTTGAGTATCGAGAATTGCAATGTGAACTTCTGATCGTAGCCTTCCGGGTGGATGGATTCCAGGAGTGGTTAACTCGTAAGGAGATGAAACTCCCAACCCTATGGGGAGCGATAGTCCTATTTTGCTGGCTTCGCTGATTAAGTTTACCAATGCAACTTGGAAGTGCTGCAGAATCCCGGGATCAGCTGCCCTAGTTCCTGGTGTCGCCGTTGATTGTTCCCCGATTGTCACCGCCCTGTCTCCCGTCGGCGCGGTTGGTTCAACAACTAAATCTCCGCTGGAGTTACCATCTCTGTTGCTGTCGTTGTTCATGTTTGTCTGATTTGCAAGGGTCCCTCGAAGTTTCTGCTCAAAGCCCCCTCCTTCTAGCGCCAATTGTTGACGGTGAAATTTGGATTGCCACACACTCAACAATCATATCAATTTAATATAAAACAAGAAAATTAAGAACGCATGCAAAAGACATATTTTACGTGGAAAACCCTTGAATGGGAAAAAACCACGGCGCCCCTGAGGGCAGAAGAATAATACTAGGTTTTCGTTGCCTTGTTACACGCTTAGATCTCTCTTACAATTGCTCTCTTCTCTCTCTCTCTAGATTTCTGAACCCCTTCCTCATGGGATAGGTGGTTATATTTATACATGTTTAATTAGGGTTTCCCCTTGTTTTTAGCCGTGTGGGTGGAAGGTTTCCCTCTTTGATTCTGTAAGGTTCCCAACTGTTGATTGGCTAATTTCGTGGACAAACCACATGTTGGGGTACTTTGTAAGGGTAGCTTAGGTATTGGTTTTATTGTTCGAAGCCCTTTGAAGACCTTGTGTTGATAAGCACCGAAGGTAATTTTCTTTGTGCTTACTTGACTTGAAGAGATAGTTGCACACACTCACAACTCATGCATATGTCTTATCTTTGTATGTTGTGTTCATTTGTGTTGTGCATTAATGCCTATTTTCATCTCTTCTTGCATGTTAAATGATTGCATCTAGCTTATTAATTGCCATATCTTGTTAAGCATTAGGTTGCATTGTTTTCACACTCACACGTGCACTTATTGCATGTTTCTTTTGTGTGAAGTGGCTTAGAAGGCTTGCCCTTCTTGTGCCGCGGTTGTGCTGCCGCGGTTGCCTAATTTTGGCATACCGCGGCATGCAAGCGACAGAGACTTCCAGGTCTCTGCCGCGGTTCATCTGCCGCGGTGCCACAACCGCGGCAGTCGAGCGACAGCAACGTCTTTGCTGTGCCGCGGTTGTGCAACCGTGGCAGGCGAGCCACAAAGATATTTTTGGTGCGTTTTTCCAAAACGACCACACTTCACTTATGGCCCCTATATATATAACACTTTGACTTTAGGTCAGCCAAGAGAGTTCATATCAGATTTCATACTTAGGATATTTTTCAAAGAGAAGAAAAATTCCAAGAACTCATTTTTAATCACTCAAACACTTTTTCATGATCATCAATCATCATCTAGCATCATCTTAGATCATCTAGATGTCATCTAGCATGGATTCTTCATCATACTTTGCTTGGTAAGCTTTTCACTAATATCTTACATATTTTGTGTTTCTCTTATCTAGCAATCTCAATTAATTACTTGTTTGTTATTTTGTATGCTTTGGATACAAGATTGAGATTAGTATGATGTATGTTTGAGAAGTTGTATTGTGCTAGCTTATTAGGTTTTGTGCTTAATATTGTTTAGCTAAACTAATTGACATGTCATTTAGTTTTGATATCTAGGATTGTTCTTAATTGCAAATTAATCATCTTAGATAAGCATATAGGGTTTCCCTTGCTCTATGTTGCATTTTGGATATTCACATATATTCACTTAGGGTTGTATTCTCTTCAAGAGAAAGTAAGTCTTGTGTGTAGCAACCGGGATTAGGTTGCTTAGATCGCAAGCAAATTGGACTAGGTTCACTCATACCGGGATTAGGTAGGTGTGTGATTACTTCCGGGATTAGGCTGTAATCGTTTGCACATTTAGTGGATTCGAGGTTCGAGTGTGGCTTACTTACATAGCCTGTGGTTTTTCCCGTGAGGGTTTCCACGTAAAAATCAAGTGTTGATTTAATTTCCGCACCATATTACACTTGCTTGTTTATATTATCTTGAGGGTAAATTCGTAATTTTGACTAACACGAAAAATTGGGTAAAAAGCGTAAAATCTATTCACCCCTCCTCTAGATAGTTTTATACACACCGTGCTATAATTAGTTTCAGATTCGTACTAGGATCCTTTCTTGTCATGGATCAGGTTTATTTTCCTTTTTATGATTCCTCGTTGTTCTGGGTCTTCTAAAAGTTTAGGGTTTATTTCTGTGTTTCTGCCGAGTCGGTTCAGGCCCAGTGTACTGGTCCAGCGAGTACCTTCACTTTCTGGGTATCGTATCTTTGGCGAGCACATTTCTACATTCGGCGAGTAGGTATCTAGCTTCGGCGACCATATCTTTGACTCCCTTTTGGCTTGAGCTATTTTATCATTCTGACTTGTCGAACTTCCTCCTTTGACCCAGTCAATGAGTGACGTGGCAGTCTTTCGTTGACTCTTTTGATGACGTGTCAGGTTGGCGAATTTATACATACAACAATGTGCATATGGACACATGAATTGTATAGTTATAAAACATTTTCTAATATTGTTATAACTAATAAAGGAAAGATGAAGCATTAATTGCTGCCAAAAAATCTATATTAAAAAAAATGGATTTGGGATATAAAAAAAAAAAAATGAAAAATGAAAAAAACAAATATTTTGAAACATATGTAATAAAAAAAACACAAACCTTTCTTTTTATTTCCTAAATGTAATGATTCTAATTTAATAAAAGTATATGAAAAATAGTAATATGGAAAGGGAAGATGAAACATTAATTGCTTCCAAAAAATCTTTATTCTTAATGGATTCGAGATATTAAAAAATAAGGAAAAATGAATAAAAATAAATGTTGAAATTTGTGCAATAAATGCCTCGTTTGAAATAATATTTTATGGTGTATTAAGGTTATTTGAGTAATTTTATAAATATGATCTATAAATAAATAAATAAAACCTTAATACTCACTCTAAACACCATACATAACTTTCAAAAACCCTAAAACTCTCTCTCTCTCTCTCTCTCTCTCTCTCTCTCTCTCTCTCTCACGATTTGCTGTGTACTTCCATCAAACTTGGAACAATCTGCACCACACTAGGTTGCTCAAATTTTTTTTCTCTTATTTCATAACTTCCGATTACTGATTTTGTAATTTAATAATTTCGATTTAACATATTTCAATTTTTTGTGATGATTATTGGTTGTCATATGTAGTTAGAAGTCAAAAAGATGAAAAGTTATACTTGACTGGGTCTGATAATGGTGTGATGGTTTATCACATTCATACCGAGATGGTGTAGCTAAGTTTTCATGATTTTTGAGTTTGTTTAAAGTTCATCATAACTGTTGTATTATTTTATTTTAAATAAAAATAAATTGTCTGAAGTTTATAGCTGTAGCTAAGTTTGAAATTCTTTAAATTATATATATAATATTCACAATTATAGACTTGATCAAGTGTTTGCATGTACTTAATCTGACTTTTAAATTGTTTTGATAAATCAGGATATTTAGATTTCTTTTTTATTGAAAAACAGTAGTAGTTGCAAATTGTTTGTTTTGTTGGGGAAGGTTGTATTCATATTCGCTTACTTGCACAATAAAATGTTTTGTTAATGTCATCTTCCTCTTCATCAAATGTACATGGGTATGGGAAAATGCAAATGTGGGTTACCATTGAGATAACATATTGCCATGCATAACATCTTAGAACCAAGGAATAAAATATTGGTATTGGTATCGATATCGGGTTTCTAAATTTATGGATATATCGGGGATATTATCGATATCGGTGGATATTCGGTAAAAAAATTAAAAAAATGATGGATATTTACATCTAAAGTTAGAATTGTTTTGTGAAACTTTAGGACAAGCTTCAACAAGTAATTATACATCAAATGAATCATATTTCAACGATAAATTAGCATAGTTATGAGTTTATTATAAATTATAACATATATAGAGTCAGTATATAATTTTTAAAATTGAGTATTTAATAGAATAATATTTTGTTTCACTTTTACAATATTATATACAATATAAAGAGATTAAATATTTAATAAACAAAATTATCATTAAAATATATATATAGTTCCATACTTCCAAGATTCTATCATAAATCATAATTCATACATAATAATACATTGGATGTCTGAAATTTTAAACTAAAATGAATTCCTTGCTGGTTCAAATACATAAGATACATTTATATCGTGATTCGAACAATAATTTTCCTAGGAAAACGTGCTAGCATAGTTTTCAAGGAAGTTATTAATATGCCACACGTATATTGCTTGATCTCTTCCAACTGATCCATGAATTGGGTAGTTTGGATTTACCCAACTTGGTGGATATTGTTGATCTGCATGCATAGGTATTGCATGTGGCATTTGTGGAGAAGGATAATCAAATATAGTGCAGCCACCATAACTACCATAATATGGTACATGAGAATCTAACCTTGTTTGTGAATCACCCAAAGAACTATTTTTTGTGTCTATACTCATTGAGGAGAGAGTCATATTCAAAGAATCTTCATCAATTTGACTTGTTTCTCCATGTTGTCTACCACGATTTCGATAAAAATTACCTACATGAGTATCCTAACCTACCGCACTAGCATTCCAACCTGTTGCACTAGCATCCCAACCTCCGGCACGAACATCCCAACCTCTTGCACCAGAATCCCAACCTCCTCCATCATCTCCATCATCTTTTCCTCCACTATTTCCATTAGAGGTATGTTGGTCATCGGAAACGCTGTTAACAGTAACTCCACGATCTACACTAACTTTTTCTCTAATCACTTGTTCAACATTTCTTCCCATGTCTTAAGCATAAGAAGCAATTTGTGGATTAGGATTTCCCTCATCATCATCCAAATAGGTAGGTCTAACCTAGTCCAAAAAAGGATTTTCATTATCATCCCTTACTTCAGCAGCTACTTGAAATAGATCCATACAATCAGTTTCATCTACTTTATAATTTTCAGCTGTCATATCCCTAAGTTTCAACTTCATATTATAATAACAATAAACAAGTTGTTCAAGCTTAGAATAGGCAAGACGGTTTCTTTGTTTTATGTGGATTAAAGCAAATGTGGATCAATTTCTTTCGCATGCAGAAGATGATGCTGTTTGTGACAGTATGCGAACTGCTATTGCATGCAATGATGGAGCACAATTTTCACACATTACCCACCAATCAGCTGCAATAAAAATTATTAAATATTATAGGTATGAATACCATTTCAATGATATTATTATTATTTATTATTACATAGATTTTTGTAATAAAACTTATATACCCGGTTGCATTTTGCTTCTAGCTGCCATGGTTGCTCGTTCACCAAAACTTTTCTTTCCATCCTTAAAGTATATGAGCTACATTCATGACTCATAAGATCAGTATGTAAATAATATATATAAATATTGAGTATATGACACAATACTCCCATGCAAAGAAGTTATAATATTGGAATTATAAAATTGATTGTAAGTTGTAACTTTTTACCTCATTTCCAAAAGTAGCAATCCATGTAGCTTCAGGGTCTAATTGCGTATAGACAATATGTATGGCTTTCAAAATATTTGAATTATTCCCAATATTGTCTCTATATTGGTACTTTGGGTTCAAATAGTAAGCTAGAATAATAAAAAATATTAAATTTAGTGTAAATAATTAAATACTGTACTAAATATTAATTATGAATAACAAACAATCCAAAATAAAATTTACCTACAGCATGTAGTGGGTGATTAAACATTTTATTCCACCAGTTTTGTATAATGTTTAGAATCCATTTAGTATTCCCTCTTTGATGTTTTACTGCATCTTTCATCACACACATTAACTCATATAAGATAGGCATAGTAGGTACAACTTTGGTATCAACCAATCTCAGAACGTGGTATAGTGGCTCATATATTTTGACTACAAAAGCAACATTATCCCAAAACTCTGAATCTAAAATAAGTCGTTCTATTCTTTTTCCATTTGCGGTTCAACTCAATCGATTTGTAGCTCATGCATCACTGGTAAATAGATGTTTCAAACTTGTCTTTTTTTTTTTCAAAAGACTATCAAGGGCAATATGATTAGTCGCAAATCGAGTTGCACCAAGTCACACTATTTCCCCTTTACAAACCTCCCTCATTTGCAATAGTAACCATCCATGATTGTATATAAAGTTGTGTTGGAAAATTTTATAAATTTGTTAATGCTTCTTTTAAAATAATTTTCAATATGGATTATTTGAACAATGATTTAAGTGTTTAAGATTATTTATTTTTTTTATAAATAATTTGCAAAATATCCTTGGATTTCGGGATGAAATTCATAATATTTTGGGAATATCGGGAGATTTTTATGGATATTTCGAAATCGATCGGATATTTGCTAGACATTGGATATTACCCCTGTTTCGATATCGGTCCCTCCAAATGGATATATCGGTGGATATATCGATTTTAAATCCCTTGCTTAGAACCATAAGAGACTATTCGAAGGGTGTTCTAAAGGAAATGTTAGTGAACTATAAGTTACTATTTTAAGTTATATTCATATAGATTGATTTATGAAGTAATACAGCTTACATTTCATTATTATACTACAGAAAGAGTTTAGTGGATGCAATTTCTTCAAATGGTTGGGACCTGAAGTACCGATTACAATTATCACAGTTGATATGTCATTGAATGAAGAAATGCAGAGGTTACAGAGGGAATTCCATAGGTCGGAACGACTTTATCAATTCTACGAAAGAAAAAATATGAGCTTAAAAGATCATGTTCAGGTGTTGGAGTTTGATTTAGCTAGGAAGAGGGCAACCATTTAGAAAACTCGAGCTTTTATATTTCTGTCTTTGATAGCTTTTCTTCGGCTACTGTCTAAATTCCTAAAACAATGTGTACTGTGGTGTAATCAATTAATATCAAATGTGATATCCTACGTAACGTTACATTACTATGGTTCATGTAATTGCATTTTTTTTTTTTTGACGTGATCGCATTACATCTATTTTGTAACCACGTATTTCAAGTCTAAAATTTCTTCATATTAGGTTATCTATGTTGTACCTTAATAGTTGGCATCGGAGGTAAGATAAGTGCAGGTTTTGAATTAGAAGATAATTTTGGTTAAGTACGTATATGGCAACTTTCAATAAATAAAAACAAATTGGCTTTTATAATCAACACTGGCCCTTTTATAATCAATAAAATCTTTTGGGCTGTCTTTGAAGCATTTGCTGGGCTTATAGACATGTAATTAATTCTTTTATAATATAATCGGTTCATCTTTTATTTGATCGTTCTTATGTAAATGTAGTCTCAAACTTTTTCATTTATTAATACATCCTAAAACATATTGGTTCCCTGTGGCCCAGTACAAAACATACAAACAAAACTACTTAAATTTCAATGGAAGTCATCTTATAACATTTGAGCTTTTTAATCTATAGAAAATTATGTGTCCAGGTGGTCCAGTTCAAACTCCATAAATCAAACAAAGTACATGTCAATTGAAATCATATAACAAACAACCCTATGAGAATTATCAAAACAACAAACAATAATAAAAGTAACTAACATTCAGGATAATTAAAAAACAACCCATTGAAAACACAATGCATAACAAATAACCAATGACAAAATTCAAATGCATCATGAACCCAAACACTAATGAAAGTGACTAACTGTCTGATTCTTTGTTTGGACAATTATGCTAGTTGTGCCCAAAAATGTGGCAAATACGGCATTGATTTGGTCTTTCACGCTTCTGCGGCTTGGCTGCTGGTGTGGTAGGTGTAGTCAGACCGGTGGGTCTGCCTTTGGTTTTTACAACATTACAAAATTGCTGCCTGTGAATCACTTTAAAAAAAAAATTAATCGTCTCATCTTAGCAATCTTGTTATACAAGTTCTTCTGAGTGAATCTAATTTTCAAGTATCCCCATTTTTGGTCAATAATGTACTCAAATGTTTGACAACCTCTTATGAAGTTTTTGCCTATAGTGTCAATTTGGGCATAGTCTCCTTCATCTACATTTCTGTGAGATCGATGGGATGAAACCTCACGTAAAGTTGCTAGTTTGTGTGAATGATCATCGATGAATACCTTTACCATGTACTTTAACGTATGACTGTTTATGCCAATTGAGAAACAAGCTTTGCAATTCTGTCTTGTCTGCAGCCTCGAGAAGCTAATATTTGACAAATCTCCTGCCAGGGTAGACCGCATCCCTTCTTTTTGGTCTACATCAAGTGATTGAATGCCCTACAATCAGAATAAGGATGGGTCAAGGGAAGGTTCGGGACGAAACCTGAGTAGCTTGCGTTTCCTATTTTTATCGGTCAAATACTCCTCCCTTGATCCCTGCTTATCACAAACCCACTTTCTCCTTAATACTCTACATTCATAGTCATAGTCCAAGTTCGTCGCTATTATACCAAACCCATTACCCCTAGCATAACCAAGATAAAATGACCTTGCATCTTCCACATAATCAAATTTCATATTTTTGATATGATTCAAATCAACATCTTGATTGCCACTGCCTTCCTATGACGAAATTTGTACAGAATTAACCCCAGCAGAACACATATTATTTGGTGTTAAAAACAATCCATCCTTGTTATCAGGTTTACTTTGCGATCCACTCCCAGCCATTACTGTACAAAGTCTAAACAAGATGATAGAAGTATAAGTAAATTTTTGATCGCAATAATATGTGTTGATCGAATTATAATAAAAGTAATAGCAAACAGAAAAATAATATTGATGCGAGGAATCACCGAGATTTTGAATATGCATCATTCAGCATAGAATTTATACATAGATTATAGACAACATTATCGATGTAAGGAATCACCGAGATTTTGAACATGAATCATTCACCTTCAAAATTATAGAAAGATTATTATAGAGATAAGATAAAGAAACAATTACAAATAGGAAAACATTATTGATTCTATGAATTCGAACCCTAAGTAATTTCATATTGATTTCGAAACTAATCAAAACAATCATGGATGTATTTTAGAGATGAGATAAAAATAATGATTCAAACAATAAGTCATTTCATATTGAATTCGAAACTAATCAAAACAACCATGGATGCATTGTAAAGATGAGATAAAAAAAACGATTCAAACAATAAGTAATTTCATATTGAATTCAAAGCAAATAAAAAAAAGACACAAAAGAGCATACCTGTGAGATCAAACTTGATGAAGCAAAAAAGAATGGGTTGGAGGTGAGATTTCAATACGAACGCAAATAAACGAGTCAGAACACCAGACCAAAACACCAATGAGCAAGACAAATGGTCGATGTTGTTTACTTATGAGATCAAACTTGATGAAGCAAAAAGAATGGGTTGGCGGCGAGATTTCAATATGAACACAAATAGACAAGTCAGAACACCAAACCAAAACACCAATGAGCAAGACGAATGATCAATTGAAGTGGATGTTTACCTGTGAGATCAAACTTGATACAGCAAAAAAGAATGGGTTGGAGACGAGATTTAAATACGAATGCAAATAGACGAATCAGAACACCAAACCGAAACACCAATCAGCAAGACGAATAATCGATTGAAGCGAATGTTTGGAAAAAATTCGATTGAAGTGTTTGAGCTGGTAACAAAGAAAAGTTCACAAGAGTTTTTAAGCTGGTAAACTAGAAAACTTCAGAAGATAGCGTTGGGAAGGAGAAGAATTGGATTTGGAAAGGAGAAGAAGTGTTTCTGTACAATTAAATAAAAAAAGAGTTGGATTTGGAAAGGAGAATAAAATAGCGTTGGGAAGGAGGAAAATTAAAAACAGTAACTATTAGGCTTTGTGAAGAACAAACGGTCATTAGGTTTTGTGACCTGCTAAGAAGGTAATATTAGAATGCATAGGGAATCACAATAATATTAAAACATAACCATTATATGTGAAAGTTACACAAATCTAGGGTCAAGATTTGATGAGTTGGATTTTTTTTTAAAAGGTGTGTAGAAACACCGTTGTTCTATAGATTGTCCCTTACATATAATACATATAATACAAATAATATAATATATATATATATATATTTATATAATATATATATATATATATATTATATATAATATAATGGGTTGCCCTTAGGTGTAACTTTACATGATATAACATAGAAAATTTGACTGTGATCATGTCTTCTTTGATACAACCACATCAGCTAATATGTGATTGTATGTTCTAACATATGATCACAATAATTTAATTATCTGATCACGTGCAATTCATATGCGATAACATTATATATATTTGTTATCACATGCAATCATATGTGATCATATAGGGTTGCCCTTGGGTGTAGACCTGGCACGGTTCCATTTGGAACCGTCGGAACCATCGGAACCGGAACCGAAAAAATCGGAACCGGAACCTGAACCGGAGTGGACCGGTTCCGATTCCGGTTCCTAGTTTGGTCAAACCGCCGGTTCGAACAGGATTGGAACCGGCGGCTTTGGTTCCGGTTCCGGTTCGAACCGGCGGTTCCACGAATTAAAAAAAAAATATTTTTTTTTGTTGGGCTGCCGTTGGAGCCCAACGGTCGGCTGACGTCAGCCGACCGTTTGGCCCAACGGTCTGCTGACGTCAGCAGGTCGTTGGGGTCCAACGGCTACCCCTCTTTAAAATCCCCCCCTCATTTTTCCTCACACCAATTTCTTCTCAATTCTCTCTAATTTCTCTCCAACACTCTCAACTCTCAAGTGATAAGTCTCTCAATCTCCAAGTTTCCAAGGTTTTTTATATTTATTTCATTTTTTAATTATTTTATTTGAAATTAATTTTATTTCCAATTTGCAATTTATTTTATTCCCAATATATTTTATTTTCAATTAATTTTATATCCAATTTATTTTATTTGCAATTTATTTTATTTCCAAATTCCAATATATTTTATTTTCAATTAATTTTATATCCAATTTATTTTATTTTCAATTAATTTTATTTCCAATTTATTTTATTTGCAATTTATCTTATTTCCAATTTATTTAATTTCCAATTAGTCAATTATTCTTCTAAGTTCTAAGTTTCCAATTCTCTCCCAAATTTATTTTTAAATGGCAAGTGGAAGTGGAAATGGAAGTGGAAGGGGTTACGGCCGTGACGGTCCAGTCGATCCTAGGCGTTCGATTTCGATGAAAGGTAAGGGTACTATGATCAATAATCTCGATCATAACAACCCCACCTATCACGAATATCTGCAACGTCGAACCTATGTTGAAGACCTAGGCCTAAATATTCCTAATCCCCCTCTTCTAATTTCTGAACCCGATCCCAATGACACCACCCCCAATTTGACAAGCCAGTCAGAAAATATGCCTGATATTGATACACCTCCGGATTTTGGTTTTGATACACCGGAAGTGGATCTAGAAAGGGAGGAAGATCTGATACAGAAGCAGAGCAAATCTGATCTCTTCGTCAAACATATGAAGAAAATTAGGAATGAAGATGGAAACATTACAGTAGCTTGCAATTACTGCAACAAAGTATATAAATGGAGCAGATCCGGAGGATATGGCACTTATTGGAAGCATATTGAAGCCAAACATCCAGAAGCAGTGATCAGAATGAGGTCACAAACACAAATTCCCAGGTACGCTACTCCTAACCAACAATTATTTCGTTATAATGATGAACAAAATAGAGAAGAATTAGCTAGGATGGTAGCAGTAGAACATTTATCATTCAGTTTTGGTGAGAGGGTTGGCTTTATTAACTATTGTCGACGAGCATTAAACCCTGCTGCATGCCGTGTCCCTAGATCTACGCTCACACAAACACTTGAAAAGATTTATGTGAGAGACAAAAAAAAGTTAGAAAAATATTTTGAAAAATATAATGGTCGTGTTACCGTATGTGCCGACATATGGACTGACCATTGGCAAACTGGCAAACACATTCATACTTGGGTGTCACTTGCCATTTTATGGATAATGCATGGACAATCCAAAAAATAATTCTTGCTTTTAGAGTTTTTGATGATTTATACAATGCTCAAAATATTTTTAGACAGCTTAGAATTATTTTTTCAGAGTATAATATTGAAAACAAAATTTTTGCAATTGGTTTTGATAATGCTTCTGCCAATACCGCTGCTATTCCACTTTTAATTGATTTATGTAAACCCTTTCTTGGTGGTACATTTTTTCATCAAAGATGTGCATGCCATGTTTTAAATATATGTGTTCAAAAAGGATTAGAAACTCTTCAATGTTTTATTCAACCTATTAAAAAAGCCCTAATGTTTTTATGGAGAAATCCTTCTACAATGAAAGCATGGGCAAGATATTGTAAACAAAATGGTAGACGTGCCATTAAATTTGCTCGTGATGTTCCAACACGTTGGAATTCTACTTATAAATTGCTTGCTCAAAGTTATGAGTATAGGGATTTATTAGTTTCTTTTATTCAATTTCATGTTCCTAACATTCAACTTTTTGAAGCTCATTGGGATGCTTGTTACAATGTTTTCAATTTGTTAAAAGTTTTTCATAATGCTACACAAAATTTATCTAAAATTTATTTTCCTACAACACATTTATTTGTTATTGAGAGTATTAATATTGATGGTGCATTTTTTTTATTGTGAATCTGACCAAGCAATAAAGGAAGCCATTAGTGCTATGAAGCAAAAATGGTTAAATTATTATACGGATTTTCTAAATATTTATTTGATTGGTATGGTTTTTGATCCACGACACAAATTACAATCTTTGTCTTATTATCTAGACGGTTATTATGGCAAAGAAGGTTTAAATATTGAATATGATATTGAAGCATGTTGTGGTAGAGTTAAGAAATTATTGTATGATTTATATGATGAATATGTTACATTTTATGGATCCGGTACTCCGAACGTAGATGTTACACGAACAAAAACTGCATCTTAGCCTCCATCATCCTCCTCTGGATTTATGAATTTAGGGTATAGTATGTTCTAAAAAAAAAACAAAAAACCAAGATGTTCTTCATCAAGCTCCGATTTGCATGCCGAGCTTGAATCTTATCTAGCTTCTTCTTGTGACTTTCCTAAAGAATTTGACCTCTTAAAATATTGGAATGACGCTACAAAGTACTATCCAATTATGGCTATGATAGCCAAAAATATTTTTTCAACACCGGTTTCTACTGTGGCGATGGAACAAGAGTTCAGCGCCGGGGGGAATATCTTGGATGAAAAACGTTCGTGCTTGACTCCAAAAGCACTACAGATATAGGTTTGTGTTGACGACTGGACGAAAGCGGAATACAGACAACAAGAAATCCAACAAGAACCAACATACGATTTCTTTAAAGACGACGAACCCGAAGCGGGCGAAGGCTTTGGAGCAAGTTGAGCAGCGGAACCGTAAATCTGTAAATCTGTAATAAAAGGTATGAGAACTACGTGGCCTTTGATTCCTCTAAACCCCCCTAAGAGGATACGTAGGCAACTTAATTGTGGTAAAAATTAAGTGCAAGGCTAATAACTTTACATTTTTTTTTAGTTTTATTTTATTTTAATTTAATTTTGTAATTTGTCATTTATTTATTTTATGTTATTTTTGAAATTTGGGTGACTCAATTTCCAAATACCCAATGAAATGTAAATTGTAATTTTGTTTACTTTTATTTTAATTTAATTTTGTAATTTGTCATTTGTTTATTTTATTTTATTTTCGGTTGGATACTCAGATGACGATGATCTAACTTCCAACATCCAATGAACTTATGAACCCAATGAATTTTATTTTGTAATTTTTCATTTATATATTTTATTTTATTCAATTACAATCTACAACTTATAAGTTACAAGTTAGAACTTAGAAAGATTTTTTTTTGTTTGTTAAAAAAAATAAAAAATAAAAAATCCGGTTAAAAACCGCCGGTTCCTGTAGAACCGGAACCGGAACTGGCGGTTCTGGAACCGAAACCGGAACCGGAACTGGCGGTTCTGGAACCGAAACCGAAACCGGTTCAAACCGGTTCCGGCTCCCCGGTTCCACTAAACCTTGGAACCGGAACCGGACCCGGACCGGAACCGTGCCACGTCTACTTGGGTGCAACGTTACATGATGCAACGAAATTTTTTTGACTGTGATCATGTCTTTTTTGGTACAACCACATAAGCTAATATGTGATTGTATGTTCTAACATGCGATCATAATAATTTAATTGTGTGATCACGTGATATTCATATGCAATAACATTATATATATTTATGATCACATGTAATCATATGTGATCACATACTATTTTTTAAAATTGTATGGTGTCATGTTGCACTCAAGAATGAGCCTAATATATAATATATATAATAATATAATATATAAATATATTATATTATATATGTTTAATAATATATATAATAATATAATATATATTTATATATCATTAATATAATATATAATAATAATAATATATCATTGTTGGAAAGGAGAATATTTTTGGAATGGAGTTGGGGCATGTTGTGCTTAAATTTATACGTGATTATCATGCCATTCTTACTTAGTTTTATGCTTGTTTCTTGTATTTTTAGTGTCATTTACTTGCTTATTTGTGGTATAGGTTGAAGCAAGCAGTCATTGGAGATTTGTGGCAAAATGAGCTAAGAATTGTAGATTTTTACTTAAACCAGAAACAGAGGAAAAATACTGCTCAGAGCACTAAATTTGTTTTCAATGGAAGAACGACTTTTAGGAGGAGTTTTTAAGCAAGACCAATTGGATAATGGAGCTAAGTCCTTGAAGAGGCTTGTACTATTTTTCCATAATTTTTACAGCAGCCAATCAAACCAGTCTTGAAGATAAAGTTATCCAAGTTTGTCAAAATCGTCATTCTGCGCAGCTGAAGGAAAAAGGAAGTTTGAAGGCTTTCCCGATTTTTCCCTGCAGAGAATCTTGCATAAAGCTTCAATTTACATATTTTTCCAGATTTGTCTAGAGGTTGGATTGTAATCAAAAGAGGAAATCAAGTCTGATTCCTGTTTCCTTGTCAGAGAAGGATTGAGAGCCAAGACTTTCCTAATTTCTCTTCTTTCCATCGTGAAGAAGTTCAGACAAAATTGGAAGTTTTTCCTGCCTATTTTAGGCTTGCCTATGGACCTAAGGCAGAGTTATATAAGCATAAAACCCTAGAGAGCAAATCAGATTTTGACAGAACAGAACATGAGAGCTCTTGTGCAATTTTGGCGAGGAACTCAACTCTCTGTCATCACTTCAGGGTTGTGTTTATGAATATTGTTATGGATTCTTTTAGTATTGCTATGAACTAATTTTCTTTGCTAGGGCTACGATGTAGCCTAGCTATGAAGATAAAATTTCTTTGATTAATGTTATTTACGATTGTTATTCCATGTTGAGTGTTTATTACTATGCTTCATGCTTTTAAATGTATGGCCAATGTTTGATTGATTTGAAGATCATATTGAAACTGAGAGGTGATGTATGATGTTTGCTTCTTGTAATGGATGCCATGAATTACATGGGAGACAGAGATGTACTAACATGATTCATGTAGTTTTCTTACAGGTTACCAATGATCGTAATGGGTTCTTGTATTTTACAATTCACATAGAGATATAGTGGGTTGATATATGAGAATACTTTTGGTGTTTCTCGAGAGAGAATATCGAATGAATTTGGGTTTACCAACTGTCAACATGGGTGATTATTTTAGTAACATGTTAAAGGAATTGTTTGGGATTAGCTAAGGTGAAATCGAATGCTCTAGTGCTTAATCACTTGGATTTTCTCTTTGTTTATTTGAATTTGTTTTCTTTTACTTCTTAATCAAATCTCATTAATCGATTTCTCAAATAGAATTTAGGATTAATCAACTTCAGTACTTAATAGGTTAAATAGTCCTTGTAGGAACGATACTCTACTCATCACTTTATTACTTGTTCGATTCGTACGTTTGCGAAAAAGGCAACAGGGCATAGGAGGGTATTTATGGAATATAAATTTTAGTTTGGAATGGAATGGGCATTCCATTGGTTTTTGGATGGAATGCCCATTCCACCCAAAAAAGCCTATCAGTGATGAACTATTTCCGACGGCACTAATTGCCGTCGGAAAAGGCACCATTTTCGACGGCCATTTCAGTGCCGTCGGAAATGAGAAAAAATATGATACCACATTTCCGACGGCCTAAAAGCCGTCGGAAATAGTCATTTTTCTATCGGAAATAGTCTTTGTTCCATTGGAAATAGGAAAAAGTAATGCATTTTTTCCAACGGCCTAAATGCCGTCGGAAATAGTCTACATTTCCAACAGTAAATGTTCTTTTCCGACGGCATTTAGCCGTCGGAAAAGACCAATTTTTTATTTTAGTGTTAAAACCGTATTTTTTATATAAAGTTTCTTCAAATAATTTGTACAAATAAAAATTTCATGATTTATTTTTTCTTGAAAAATAAAAAGTTAGATAAAATAATTATATAAACTCTATTTCATAGTATGCATTTAATACACTTGATTTTCCCTAAATTGCTATCCGGACAATGACATATATGTGCACAAATCAAGAGTGAACACTTTGATACAATAGAAATACACAAAACATTTGTCAAGATTATGATAAAAGGATTTGTGAGATATTTACGTCATTCTTTAGGAACTCCCTCTTATTATAAGCAATTTTATCTTGAGAAATTGCCCGATGGTAAAATATCGCCATTCAACTGCCAGGAAAGTCACGTAGGGATGTCAAGAAACATTACAACGCCCTCATACATGACATCTGCAAGATTGATTCGGGTTGTGTCAAATTGTCGAGTTATGCCGATGACTTTTGGGACTTTTTGTGTCGTCGGAAAAAAAAATAAAAATACCGCTTTTCCGATGACCTTTGGGCCGACCGAAAATAGTCAAATAAGCTGTCAATATTACCCACTTTTCTAACAACATAAAAAGTGTCATCGGAAATTCTAAAATTTAATTCGAATTACTTTATGGACACATCTTACTAAATTAACTAAATATAAAATATAGCAAAATTATTAGTAATCACAAGAACATTTAGTTATTTTTAATTATATTTAGAGACACTACTATATCAGATTTTTTAAAACAAACTCTAATAATTTTAATAAAATATTATTTTAAAAAACAATATCCCAATAGTTATATTTAAATAGTATACAAAAAAATATATTTAATTAGATATTATACAAACATATCAATAGCTTATATATAAATAGTATGCAAAACATATCAGATATAAAATTATAGCAAAATGGTAAGGGTAACCCCTTACTGTCATCCAAGTCAAGGGTTCAAACAACATGAATTTCATGGAATTAAAGTTGCTGTGTGACGTGGCACATGTAGGGTGACGGATGACGTGGCGACTATCAAGTCAAGTCGTACCATTTTTTTAGAAAATTCGACTATTTCCGACTGCAATAAGCCATCGGAAATAGTGGTAAAGCCATCGGAAATACAAGTAATTTTGACCACCTTGAATTACTATTACCGACAGTATTTTCATCTTTTCTGACGGCCAAATACTACCATTTCCGACGGCCATGGCCGTCGGAAATGGTAGTATTTCTAACGGCTTGTCAGTAATTAGTTATTTCTGACAATTGTATTTGCAACGGCCTCCAACGGCTTTTTCCCGTCCGAAAAACGTATTTCCGATGGGAAATGGTCTTTTCCGACGGCATTTAGCCGTCGGAAAAGACCTTTTTTTTTTTTGTAGTGTATTCCAATGGAATCACTATTCCATTGCATTTTAACAAACCAAACAAATGGAATGGCTTTCTTTCCATTCCATTTCATCCAACCAAACATGCCATATAGGAGACTCGTGACATCAATTGTAAAAAGCATGATTTGGAATACAACTCTCACTACTCAACATGCATCTTGCAATTTAATGAACAAATGTAAGACTCAGATTACTAATTTATATGGATAATTGAATTATTAACGTGTCTCTTAGTATGAAATAAGAGGGTGCAAAATAAATAATTAAAATTATTTTTTTTTGAATTTTTTAAAAATAAATAATTTAAAAGTAAATTTATTAAATTTAAAATTTTACTTATCCAATATCGGTTTGTCCAAAAACCGATATCTTATTGTAAAATAAATTCATATCGAGATTTTGTTTGGTGTTGAAAATAGGAAGTAATAGTTAAAATTTTTTTTTTTAAAGATAAATAAAATTTTTGAAAATAGTTGACAATTTTTTAATGACAGTTTTACAAATCTGTCAACTATTATAAGTTTGTTGATAGTTTTGTAAAACTGTCATTAAAAAACTGTCAACTATGATGGTTTTTTTTGTAGTGATTCTAATTGATATTTTTATAGAAAAAGTTATCATCCATTTATCAATACAAATCTTCGTATATCAACACTCTTTAAAATATGATTATATGTCTTAAATTGTAATTCTAAAACAGACATTCGATCACGAAACATATATAATATGGATTGTTACTGTAATTGATACATTGATTAAAATCGTGACCACAAACCATAGTTAATATGGATTTTAACTGATGAATATAACCTATCCCACCAACGTGTTGGTCGTAACCCACCAACAGTGTGCTATGTAGCTCAATAGTGTGCGTAACATACTGTTGGTGGGATACCGCCCACACATTAACCGACGATTCTTGATACATTGAATAAAGTCGTGACCACAAACCATATTTAATATGGAATCTAACTGATGCATATAACCTATCCCATCAACGTATTGTTCGTAACCCACCAACAGTGTGCTATGCACCTGAATAATGTGCGTAACAGGCTGTTGGTGGGATACCACCAATACATTAACCGGTGAGTAAGACATACACACAAAATTTTTAAGTGCATATGAAATTATGTTTAATGCCTTATAAAGAACATATATTTACTGAAATGTCAACAATTAGTAACTGAATCACAATTCATGTACAATGTCGATATGTTTTTTTTTTTTTTTTTAATAAAACAATGTGGATATGTTATAATTAGAAAACAGTAAACAAGAATTCTAACCAAGACCAAACAACAATTATCATCATATAAGAATAAACGACAATAAAATATAAATCTGGGGAGCAAAAATTATCCATTGAAATATGTTCAAGCAAACATATTTTTACATTTCAAAACTTGCATCCAGAAGGTAATCATGTTCATAATGAACCGTTGCAATCAAATCTAACATTGACCATTCATCAAACACATTGCAGATCAAAGAATAAGCAACAGAAAAATTATCTTTGAAAAGCAAAAATTATCCATCGAAACATGTTCAAGTAAATCTGGTTTCATTTTCAAAACTTGCATGCCGAAAGTTATCATATTCGTATTGAACCATTGCAATTATATCAAACATTGGCCAATGCACAAACAGGTACTATTACTATAAATCATTCATCAAACACATAGTAGATCAAAGAAGAAGCAACACTAATAAATGCTTTTCGAATATGGATTCTATAAAGAATAAGACATACATATTTTTCATATTCAATGTGTGCAAAAACATTTTTCAAACACGAATTATCACATTAAACCCTTTAACATGCACTTATAGAGATTAAAAAATCAATCAAAACACCTTCAAACTTTTGAGTACAAAAGCTTACAAAAACCTAAAAAAATAAAAATATAAACATTTATAAAGATCAGATCGTGCGATTTTCACAAACCTCTTAGGTCTATCAATCTGATCACATAAGCCTCTCGTTAACAAAAGAATAGTTGCGTGATGGCTAATGTTTGGTGAAAGGAACAATAACGACGTGATGAAAAGAGTTGTATTTAGGGTTTCAAATTGTGAATCGAAGACAGAGAGATGCTAAATGTCTTTTGATATTAAAAAAAAGGGTAAAAAAATGAAATTATATTTCGGCTTTGCATTGGAAATTGTTTTAATAATAAATTTCAAGTTGTGCATGCATTACACATGGCTTTGTTTTAAATTCGGACCAACCCATGTCAACTAAAACAACCAATAGAAAGGAAATATTTTAAAAAGTTGAATATGAAGAGTTTGAAGTTAAGAGATCTCATCTAATCAATATCAATGATTACAATCTATCTTATTGAAAAATTAAATATCAACCAGCAAACAAATTTTTTATTAAAGAACGTAAAAGGTGTGGATAAGCCTGTATCCCAATTGGCCATTCTTTTTAAAATAAAAATAAAACAAAATTTAAATCAAATGCTACATCATTATATTTTTGGGAAGCCCTAAATTCCTCACATATTTTATGCCCTAAACTAATGTCTTGCATAGTTCGTATGTACACACCTAAATAAAAAATCATGTTATATTATTGGTTGGAAAGTGTTAACAACATTTCGTTTATGTAATATTCTTGTATTATAAGCTCATTTCAAATTGATCTCAACCGTTGGTTTGTTTAATATAATGATCATAGCTTCACACTAGTTGCAGTAAATGGTTACTGTCAATGTTATCAACCAGCCTACAAAATTAACATCTAAATATCAACTAGCCTACAAAATTAGCATGGAAAAACGTAAGATATATCAAATAGCTAGCCACCCTAAACATAATGATTAAAGATTGATGATTGCTGTATACTAATAACACCTTCCATGAATGCATAGGATCTCTCCATCCCAATTACTCCATTCTAAACCAGAAGCATAAAATCCTTCCGATTTTTAAAATCTCTAAATTCTTCATACTTTTGAAGCCCTTAAACAATGTCTTTAAGTGAAGAAATCCTAGGTTATTGGCAAACTTTGTGTAGCCCTGTAAAGTTCCACGAAGTAGTGGACAATTAGACCGAAGAACAAAGAGAATGTGTGGAGGATATGGGATTCAGGGTGTTAATGAACATGAGTTGTCTTCAGTTATTTGGTCCTCTATGCAATATGTTTCTTACAGTCATCCAACCTGCCACACAGTCTGTAGTCCTCCATGGTAAGTGTATCCCAATAAGGGAGTCAGATTTCTCTAAGGTGATAGGCTTGCCAGACGGCATCGATTAAGTCAACTGTGACTCTGAAGAGTTTGACAAAACTTGTATTCTAATGAAAGCACTTCTGCAGAGTAGTACTGTTAAGGACAAGATTACACTCTCTTCCTTGAAAAAAAAACTATAGAATATAAGGGCCGCAGATGATGATTTCAAGATTTCATTTGCTTTGTTTACTATTTCAATTCTTTTATGCCCACCTGCATCACCTAATGTTGACGAATCATTGCTAAGCCAACTAAAGAATCTAAAATTAATCAGACACAAGAAATGGGTAACATTTTCTTTTCAGTATCTAATGGATGGTGTGAGGAACTTCAAAAACCGAAGTACAACATTTTTTCAAGGGTGCCTTCCTTTTCTTCAGATCTTTTTTTGGAGATGTCTTTCGCAGAATAGAGTGTACGTGAACAGGCTTAATGTTCCCTTGGTTTCTTAGACCAAAAACAAGGTTGAAGCACTCAATAGGTTGATGGACAATGATGACGTTATAGGTGGTTACTATAGCAGCACCGTAGAGGTTGATGAGCCATACTGGTCTATCATGCACTAGGGTTTGGAACAAAGGGTAGAAACAATGACAGAAAATCTCTATTCCATCGGAGTTTCACTCGATTATTTAAAAAAAAAAAATCGAAGTACCTAACATGGTGAGAAGAATGGTCGAACCCTTACTGGAGAGTTTCAAGCTCGACATTTTGAAATTGCTTCCAAACAAAGAAATGAGAGCTGTGCATGTCCATTGCAATGATATGGTATGGTTACTTACTCACTTTTTTGAAGTTTCACTCTACATGTTTTAATTAACCCCCCATGTTTACTATTTTTTGATATTACTTGACAACATATATCACTTAGGGAGATTGCAAAAGCGTTGAAATAATCAGCTCAAGTACGGAGTCTTTCTCACAAAGCAAGATTTTAACTAAACTAAATAGTCGGCAGGCAAAATACACTGCGAAAGAAGAAGGTTCAACCTATAAAACTAAGGTTGACTCACTTTCGAGACCAAATACTAGATCTTCCAGGAGAACACTAGACTTTCCCTCAAATGACCATCTCGCGTCATTTTCAAAACAAGATTTCATTTATTGAACGTTTTGTTCAGCCACCCAACAACAAAAATTGAAGGTAAAACTGTTATTGCATTGTTGTTGATCACTTTCCTCCGTTATAATCTTTTGTACTTTGTGATGTATATGTGCGGTTTTACATGTAATTTAACATTCATAAAATCGTACAACGATCACACATTTTAGTATAGAAATCACAATATATGTTTCCCGTTTCAGTTAACCATTTTTCCTTTTAGTCTCTCCATTATTACTAATATGGCTAATCTTTTACCCTATGGCTGGTTGAATGATAGCGTGAGCATACATAAATTCCTTTCGCTTTTTTTTTTTTTTTTGTTTTTTTTTTGTTTTTTTTTTTTGTTTTTGTTTTTGTTTTTGCTTTTTTTTTTTGTTTACATCCAATGCACTCACTTCATTTACATAATTAATCATCAATTGTACAGCTCATTAACATGGCCATGTACAATCTATCTCGTGATTCTTCAAAACGGGTGTGGTATCTGTCGACATACTTTTTGGTTAGCTGCTTAAACCCAACATTATTATTTTAATTCTTCCTTTAACAAAACTTGTGGACAATATATATGCAAACGTTCATACCCTGCCCATTCATGATTGCAATTTTGTGCAATTAAGTCACCCAGAAGTCAGTTGGCAGAATTAAGGTTGGTTGGACGCCTGAGCTATCTCATATTTTACTATGGGTCCGAGCGTTAGTGTGACAAGGTTACGTTATTTAAATGCAAAAATATTATTAATTTCAAAACACAATGGAAAAAAAAAAAAAAAAAAAAAAAAAAAAAAAAAAAAAAAAAAAAAAAAAACAATATGAGTCTATCAGTAACTTGGTGAAATCACTGAACTTTATTAGTCCATGTGTAGATTTTTATTCCCATGAACAAGGGGAGTGTGCATTGGTTCTTGTTGGTGATAAATGTTTTGATGAAAAAAAAAAACGTCTAGGATAGCTTTCCAACGGATGAGCACAATGAACAAAGAATGCTATCGGTAAAAAAT
The DNA here is from genome assembly GCA_030490815.1 of Acer saccharum. Taxonomy (NCBI): domain Eukaryota; kingdom Viridiplantae; phylum Streptophyta; class Magnoliopsida; order Sapindales; family Sapindaceae; genus Acer; species Acer saccharum. The sequence goes on from CM059871.1 coordinate 5,451,417, forward strand.
GTTATGTGTATCCTGAAGTAAGTATTGAATTTACTCAAGAATGAGTTTGTTAATTTAATTTTTTTTATATGCAGCTTGCATTTCTAGACCGATACTTTTCTGAAATCCTCACCTTAAATTTGGAGTTCAAATCCTTTGCCATCAAAGCATATGTTGAATGTCCAAAACATCCTAATAGTTTTGATTGTGGTGTATTCTTGATCAACAATTGTGTGCATGGTTCCATTACATGGTTCAATGAGTAATGTATGTGGATTATGTCTTCCTTCCCTTTTAAAATACACTATATTATTATTTGTTTTTCCTGTGATAACTAATTTTTCTATTCTAACTCTTATGATATTTCCATCGATTGCAGTATAACTCTAAGTATCACAGGATGAAAATTGTTTTAGATCTGGCGAACCATCACAGAAACCAAATGCTCAAAGAACTTTTAGAAACACCAGTACGAGGAAAGCCAAGATTCATTGCAGTCTCTCCAAAAACCCCCAAACGGACAGGCAACACGGCTTGCTCAAAAGATATAACAAGGGAAAGGGGACAACACAGAGTGAGATTGCAAATTATTCAAAAGGTCTTCATAGTGGTAACATTTTTCGACCTTGCGACGAACCAGGGAAAGGGGACAACACAGATTGAGATTGCAAATTATTCAAATGGTCTTCATAGTGGTAACATTTCTCGACCTCGCGGTGGACCATGATTGTGCTCCGAAGTTTGCTTGATATCACAACTTTGTTTGGTTGATAGCACACATTTTGATTATTTATTTTTGAAAGTGTTTAAACGATTAAGGACCATGTTTTTTCCTTAAAATTGTTACGTGTCCAGTGACTTTTTGTGAATCTTTATAACTCCTACATAACTCGTCCATCAATATGGTCATGTTTATCCCTCGTCTTTCACAACTCTTTTTTAAACTACTTCATTGGATTTGATGTGTAATCAAAGTGGAAAAAAAAAAAAAAAAAAACCATATGTACATTACACAACAAATATAGACAAAAAAAACATAATAAATTAATAATTACTTAACATCAATCGCACCGAATGTTGCCGGAAATAAGTTGACTACGTCCTTAGGTAGATAGTTATTATTTTTTATACTAGATGAAACTAATTAATGCACGGTGTGTATGAAACTATCTAGAGGGGGGGGGGGGGGGGGGGAATAGATTTTACGCTTTTTACCCAATTTTTCGTGTTAGTCAAAATTACGAAATTACCCTCAAGATAAATAAACAAGCAAGTGTAATATGGTGCGGAAATTAAATTGACACTTGATTTTTACGTGGAAACCCTCACGGGAAAAACCACGGGCTATGTAAGTAAGCCACACTCGAACCTCGAATCCACTAAATGTGCAAACGATTACAACCTAATCCCGGTAGTAATCACACACCTACCTAATCCCGGTATGAGTGAACCTAGTCCGATTTTGCTTGCGATCTAAGCAACCTAATCCCGATTGCTACACACAAGACTTAGCTTCTCTTGAAGAGAATACAACCCTAAGTGAATATGTGAAAATATCCAAAATGCAACATAGAGCAAGGGAAACCCTATATGCTTATCTAAGATGATTAATATGCAATTAAGAACAATCCTAGATATCAAAACTAAATGACATGTCAATTAGTTTAGCTAATCAATATCAAGCACAAAAACCTAATATGCTAGCACAATACAACTTCTCAAACATACATCATACTAATCTCAATCTTGTATTCAACAAATATAAAATCACATACAAGTAATTAAATTGAGATTGCTAGATAAGAGAAACACAAAATATGTAAGATATTAGTGAAAAGCTTACCAAGCAAAGTATGATGAAGAATCCATGCAAGATGTCATCTAGATGATCTAAGATGATGCTAGATGATGATTGATGATCATGGAACAAGTGTTTGAGTGATTAAAAATGAGTTCTTTGGAATTTTTCTTCTCTTTGAAAAATCTCCTAAGTATGGAATCTGAATATGAACTCTTCTTATTGACCTAAAGTCAAAGTGGCATATATATAGGGGGCCAAAACAAAGTATGGTCGTTTTGATTAGTTTCCCCATATTTGCCTTGGGCGCTGTACGTAGGGCGCCATTGTACAGCGCCTGTACAGCGCCCTTGCTCTGTTTTCACGAGGAAACAGAGTGGCGCTGTACGTACAGCGCTCTGTACCGCGCCCCAACAGCGACCCAACAGCGACCGATTAAATCGATCAGGTCTGAACAGCGCTCAATGGGCGCTGTTCGTACAGCGCTTCTGTAGAGCGCTTTTGGGGGCGCCCAGTGCAAAAATGCAATCCTAAGTCTAAGCATGACAAGGCAATTGGATATGCAAGATGCAATCAAACTAACATGCAAGAAGAGATGTTCATGAGCATTAAGGCACACATAAAAGACACACAACATATAAGGATTAAACATATGCATGAGTTGTGAGTGTGTGCATCTATCTCTTCAAGACAAGTAAGCACTTAGAATATTACCTTTGGTGCTTGTCAATAGTGAGATCTTCAAAAGGGCCTAAGCAATAACAACAACATCTAAGCTACCCTTACAAAGCATCCCCACATGTGGTTTGATCACGAAATAAGCCAATTAAAAACAACGGGAATCCTAACAATCTCCCCCTTTGGCTATTTCGTGACAAAACCACCACTCACATTGATTCCTCACATAGAATTAGAAACTACGGGACTACAATGATTATCTACATTACAAAGAGATAAGAAAGTAAAAACTTCAAGTCTTCAATCTCTTGTAGAACAATCAAGCCCTGAAAATAAAGTTTCTAGCATTTCCAATACAAGTAAAGTGTGAGATTAATCATGTGAGAACAATACCAAGCATTTGCATTTTTAGAATTTAGGCACAACATTAGTAAATGTATGCAATGAATGATAAATGCAATGCTCCCCCTCAAAGGGTTACTCCCCCTCAATGTATGTTCTCCCCAAAATGCACAAAAGCTTCTATATTTTGCAACTCCCCTTACCATATCCTACTCCCCCTTTTTGTCATGATATAGGCAAAGGAGTAGTCCCCAACCGGGTCACTCAAAGCAACGAGAGATAGAAGCATGCAAGATATGCATATACATATAAGTCACTTTATGCACTTCAATTAATTTGAGAGAAACAAGGAGATTTATTTGAGAAAATGTGTGAATCCAACATGCTTTGCATACAAGACATATAGCATTCAAGTCCAAAATACAATGGTATTTGGCAAAGCAAATGACAAAGGTTTCTAATTTGAATTCAAACCAATTTCACCAATGTCATGGGAAAAGCAAGGATATAGAGATTATTGATTTCAATTTTAAGAGCAACTATATCCAACTTTATAAGCGAAACATGGCATGAGCGACTTTGCACCCTATTTGATTTTTCCGGATAAGAAATCCGTATGATAGTAACCATGTTCAACTAATAAAGAAAGAGAGACATATGGAATGTAAATTCCTTTGAACGGATACACGATCCTTTATTCATTTTGAGTCTCATTAGCTTTCACACAAGTTTTGCATTTTTAAGAATATGCAATCATCAATTCATGCTTTTCATGAGCATATTGTATGAATTTCATGCTTTTTCATTTAGCATTAGCATGTTATTAAAGAATCATCATGTCATGGAGATAACTATAGGTCATTCACATCATACTTCCTATGTAAATCTCCTAGTCCAAAAATGCATGTTTGAACATAAATATGACATGGATTGTAGATAAGCAAGGTTCACACTTATAGAATTGAAAACATATATATACATATGTACAACCAAGCTTACTCAAGCAATCAAAAGAAGAGGCATAAGTTATTTCAAATTTTTTGCAAGATACAAGAATGCAAAATAGCTCTCTTTGCTTGAGTTCCCCATATGGGGTCAATCATAGAACATCACTCCACAAGACATATCCCAATAGATCTACTAAGAGTTTTAAATCGAGTAGCATCTAAGGGTTTAGTAAATAAGTCCGCAAGTTGATCATTAGTACCTACATGTTCAAGTACTATGCATTTATTTTCAACAAGCTCTCTAATGAAGTGATGGCGGATGTCAATATGCTTAGTTCTAGAATGTTGAACCGGATTCTTGGAAATATTAATTGCACTCATATTATCACAAAAGAGAGTGAGAGTACCTTGGTTGAATCCGTAGTCTACTAGCATTTGCTTCATCCATAGGAGTTGTGTGCACCCACTCCCTGCGGCTATGTACTCGGCCTCGGCCGTGGACAAGGAAATCGAGTTTTGCTTCTTGCAAAACCAAGACACCAAGTTGTTGCCTAGAAAGAAGCAACCGCCCGATGTGCTCTTCCTATCATCACAATTTCCTGCCCAATCCGCATCACTAAAGCCTACAAGACTAGCATTAGTGTCAAAAGAGTACCAAATCCCATAGTTGGATGTCCCATTCACATAGCGAATGATCCTCTTCACGGAAGAGAGGTGGGACTCCTTAGGATCCGCTTGGTACCTAGCACACACACCCACACTAAAAGATATATCGGGCCTACTTGCGGTCAAATAAAGCAAGCTACCTATCATGCCACGATATAGAGTTTGTTCCACACTTTTACCACTAGCATCCTTGCTTAGCTTCAAAGTGGTACTCATGGGTGTATCACAACGTTTGGCATTCTCTAAACCAAACTTCTTCACTAGGTTCTTAGCATATTTGGCTTGGGTTATGAAAATCCCATCATTCATTTGCCTAATTTGCAAACCTAGGAAGTAACTAAGCTCACCAACAAGACTCATCTCAAATTCATGAGACATAACATCAACAAATTGTTGGACCTTGGTGTTGTTGGTGGAGCCAAACACTATGTCATCAACATATATTTGAGCTATGAAAAGCTCATCATTGTCTCTCTTGATGAATAGTGTCTTGTCAACACTACCTCTTGTGTAGTTATTGTCAACAAGAAATTGAGTGAGGCGCTCATACCAAGCCCTCGGTGCTTGTTTCAACCCATAAAGTGCCTTCTTGAGGCGATAGACATGATTGGGGTGGTGTGCATCCACAAACCCCTTGGGTTGTTCTACAAACACTTCCTCTTGCAAGAAGCCATTGAGGAAGGCACTCTTGACGTCCATTTGGTGCAATTTGAACTTGTGCACACAAGAGATGGACAAGAGAAGCCTAATTGACTCTAAGCGGGCAACGGGAGCAAAAGTCTCCTCAAAGTCGATACCCTCATTTAAGGCTTCTTCAACCTTTTTGGGTTCTATTTGAGAGGTGTAGCATGTAAAGCTAATTAGATTAGCTATTTGACGCCTAGTCCTAACACCCTCATTAACATCTCCAATAACATCTTCTTTGTTATGGAGTCTTCTAACCCATGGAGCGGGTTCATTAGAGTCCAAGTTAGGAACTCTAGTACTAGGTTGTGTGACTTCATTAGATGTCCCAACATTGGGAGTCACCACAACCCTCTCCAAAGGAGAGTCATCCTCTAAAACATCCTCCTCCTCATGATTATTAGTCTTGAGCCTTGTATCATCAATTACAACATTTGATGATTCCATGACGGTTCGAGTCTTCAAGTTGAAAACTCTATAGGCTCTACTATTCAAGGCATAGCCAATAAAGATACCCTCATCACTCTTAGCATCAAACTTGCCAAGTTGATCACGGTCATTTAAAATGTAGCATTTGCTCCCAAATGTGTGGAAGTAGCTAACATTTGGCCTCTTGCCTTTCCATAACTCATAGGAGGTGTTTCTAGTACCGGGCCTTAGGAACACTCTATTTCCTATATAGCAAGCCGTGTTGATGGCTTCGGCCCATAGGTTCCTAGGGACATTGTTGCTAAGCAACATCACACGGGCCATCTCTTGGAGGACCCTATTCTTCCTCTCAACAACTCCATTTTGTTGAGGTGTCCTAGGAGCCGAAAACTCATGGGAGATGCCTAAGCTATCACAATAGCTTTCAAAAGAGGCATTCTCAAACTCCCTCCCATGGTCACTTCTAATCCGTTTAATGCTTCTAATGTTAGAATTCATTTCATTTTGCAATCTAGTACAAAGCATTTTAAACTTATCAAAAGTTTCGGATTTTTCTCTAAGAAAATATGTCCATGTAAATCTAGAGAAATCATCAACACAAACAAAAATGTATCTCTTTCCACCTAAGCTCTCGGTTTGCATAGGACCAATGAGATCCATGTGGAGAAGCTCTAGGGGCTCCTTGGTGGAGAGATACTTGCCCTTTTTGTGCATGCTTTTGGTTTGTTTTCCTTGTTGGCAAGGTCCACAAATACCATTGGCTTTCTTCCCAAGCTTAGGGAGGCCACGCACACACTCGAACTTTCCAAGGGTTCTTAAATCCCTAAAGTTCATGTGGCCAAGTCTTTCATGCCACAACTCAACTTGCTCATCCATGGACACATTGTTTGAGACTATTCTAGCTTCAAGACAATAACAATTGTCGCTAGATCTCATACCTTTCAATAAGGTTTGTCCATCGGGCTTTAGGATTGAGCAATCATTTTTACTAAACAAGACGGAATATCCTTCATCACTTAGATGTGAAATGCTTATTAAATTGGCTTTCAAGCCATCAACAAATAAAGCATCGGATAAGGAGGGTAAACCGGGAACGGAAATGGATCCTTTCCCTACAACCTTCTTTTTGGATCCATCACCAAAAGTGACATATCCACCTTCCTCCATAACAAGAGTCTCGAAGAAACTCTTGTTTCCCGTCATGTGCCTAGAGCACCCACTATCCAAATACCAAAAATTAGAAGAATTTGCCTTCAAGGCTATTTGTGCAACATGGCAAACATTTTCATTCTTTCTAATCCACTTAGCAACAATTTTAGCTTTCTTAGTGGTCTTTGGAACATGTGCTCTATTATTCCTAGGATCATGCAAATCAATATTATTATTCCTAGGAACATGCATCATGGCTCTTTTCTTTTTCTTCTCTATCATGCTTCTAGTTTTGCACATTTTATATAGCAAAAGCATTGTGGTCTAATATGACCAACAAATCCACAAAAGTGACAAATAGGAGTAAAATAAGGAATCATACCTTGTCCTTGTCTTTGTGGATGAATGGGTTCAATGCATCTTCGTTGTTGAACCGGTCTAGGTTGCTTCCAAGCTTGAGGTTGCATGATAGGCCTCTTTCCTTTGTGAGCCAATTGAGGAGGAATGTTGGCTTGAGAAACTCTAGGGAGTTTAGCTTGAGGTTGCCTTCTTGGCCCCATCTTCACTTGAGCATTTGAGCTTTGTCCTATTTCTAACTTCTTTCTAGGAAGTTGCACAAGTGAAGTTTCTTCTTTCTTCAAGCTCTTGACAAATATGGTCTTGTTAGAGGTTGAGATCTTCTTGTCATCTTCATACCAAGACCCCTCTTGTCACATGGACTATTTCCAACACCAAGCATATGGTCAAGCTTCTTGGTGCTAGAATCCATCCTAGTCATAGATTCTCTAACTTCTTCAAGCTCCCTTTTTAGACTATCCTCATTCCTCCTAGATAAGACTAACTCCTCTTTTAGCTTATCTTCCATCTTCTTGAATTTCTCCACTTGTTCACTTAAGTGGTCATTTTGAGATGCAAGTTCAAGATTTTCTTCTCTCAACATCTTGATCTTTCTTGTACTCTTGATTGCTAAATCATTAAATTCGGCATGATATTTAGCAAACTCCTTTTTCTCCATAAATCCATTCATGGAGTTAGAGGAGGAATCACTTTCTACATCACTTGAGTCATTTTCCTCTTGACTCATTTCCTCTCTCTCACTAGCACTTTTGCTTTTATGGGAGGAGGCAAAAGCTAGGAGATTAGCCATGAGCTCTTCATCATCCGAAGACTCATCTCCCTCATAGGAGTCATCACTACTTCCACTCCAAGTGGCGGCCATCACTTTCCCCTTTTTCTTCTCAACATGATTTGCACAATCGGGGGCAAAATGACCTATGCCACCACACTCGAAACATCGGACCCCTTTCCTTTCGGTCCTCTCTTGCCTAGGTTCAAACTTCTTGAAAGAGCCCTTTTTCTTCAAATCTTGACCCTTTGACCCAAAGCTCTTCCTTCTAAACTTCATAACTTTGTTGAACCTTTTTACAAACAAGGCAAGGTCTTCATCCGAGTCAACCTTCTTTTCCTCCTTTTCATCCTTGGAGGTTTTTAAAGCAATTCCTTTTTGCTTTTTAGTGGGTGTAGAGATAGGCCCTTTCCTAGACTCATAAGCTAGAAGTCTCCCAATCACCTTACTCGGCTTCATATCCTTATAACCACTATTTTCTTCTAAAGCCGTCACCTTCGATTCAAACCTATCGGGTAGAGATCTCATAATCTTTTGCTTGATTCTCCTATCCGAATATGGATCACCAAGTTGATGGCTTTGGTTGACTATATCCATCAACTTGATCTCAAAGTCGTTGAAGCACTCATTCTCCTCCATCTTAAGCGTCTCGAATTGAGTTTGGAGGACTTGAAGCTTGGAGTCCTTCACCACTTCGGTTCCCTCATGTGCAATCTCTAGGATGTCCCAAGCTTCCTTAGCTATCCTAGTATTTTGAATCAACTTGTATTGATTTTCGTCCATGGCACACAAGATGGCATGCAACGCCTTCCTATTCCACTTTGAAGCATCAAACTCTTGCGCGTTCCATTACGCCTTAGGCTTCAAAACATCTTCTCCTCCACCCGCGGGAGTCATCATAGGGAGATCATATCCGTCTTCCACCGCCATCCATGCACGGTCATGAATTTGGCATATGTAGGATTCCATCTTCCCTTTCCATTGGGAATAGTTCAATCCGGTAAGAAGTGGAGGCCTTGTGCTAGAAGCTCCTTCGTGGCCACCACCATTTCCACCGTTTCCACTCATAGTGTTTATGAATGAATGAAATGAATGCAAATGTATGAATGATCAAAAATCACACAAAATGCAAAACACACCAAAATAAGCAAGGATCACCTATGTATGTCTAGGAACCCGCTCTGATACCAATTGAAACTAATTAATGCACGGTGTGTATGAAACTATCTAGAGGGGGGGGGGGGGGGGGGGGAATAGATTTTACGCTTTTTACCCAATTTTTCGTGTTAGTCAAAATTACGAAATTACCCTCAAGATAAAATAAACAAGCAAGTGTAATATGGTGCGGAAATTAAATTGACACTTGATTTTTACGTGGAAACCCTCACGGGAAAAACCACGGGCTATGTAAGTAAGCCACACTCGAACCTCGAATCCACTAAATGTGCAAACGATTACAACCTAATCCCGGTAGTAATCACACACCTACCTAATCCCGGTATGAGTGAACCTAGTCCGATTTTGCTTGCGATCTAAGCAACCTAATCCCGATTGCTACACACAAGACTTAGCTTCTCTTGAAGAGAATACAACCCTAAGTGAATATGTGAAATATCCAAAATGCAACATAGAGCAAGGGAAACCCTATATGCTTATCTAAGATGATTAATATGCAATTAAGAACAATCCTAGATATCAAAACTAAATGACATGTCAATTAGTTTAGCTAATCAATATCAAGCACAAAAACCTAATATGCTAGCACAATACAACTTCTCAAACATACATCATACTAATCTCAATCTTGTATTCAACAAATATAAAATCACATACAAGTAATTAAATTGAGATTGCTAGATAAGAGAAACACAAAATATGTAAGATATTAGTGAAAAGCTTACCAAGCAAAGTATGATGAAGAATCCATGCAAGATGTCATCTAGATGATCTAAGATGATGCTAGATGATGATTGATGATCATGGAACAAGTGTTTGAGTGATTAAAAATGAGTTCTTTGGAATTTTTCTTCTCTTTGAAAAATCTCCTAAGTATGGAATCTGAATATGAACTCTTCTTATTGACCTAAAGTCAAAGTGGCATATATATAGGGGGCCAAAACAAAGTGTGGTCGTTTTGATTAGTTTCCCCATATTTGCCTTGGGCGCTGTACGTAGGGCGCCATTGTACAGCGCCTGTACAGCGCCCTTGCTCTGTTTTCACGAGGAAACAGAGTGGCGCTGTACGTACAGCGCTCTGTACCGCGCTATGTACAGCGCCCCAACAGCGACCCAACAGCGACCGATTAAATCGATCAGGTCTGAACAGCGCTCAATGGGCGCTGTTCGTACAGCGCTTCTGTAGAGCGCTTTTGGGGGCGCCCAGTGCAAAAATGCAATCCTAAGTCTAAGCATGACAAGGCAATTGGATATGCAAGATGCAATCAAACTAACATGCAAGAAGAGATGTTCATGAGCATTAAGGCACACATAAAAGACACACAACATATAAGGATTAAACATATGCATGAGTTGTGAGTGTGTGCATCTATCTCTTCAAGACAAGTAAGCACTTAGAATATTACCTTTGGTGCTTGTCAATAGTGAGATCTTCAAAAGGGCCTAAGCAATAACAACAACATCTAAGCTACCCTTACAAAGCATCCCCACATGTGGTTTGATCACGAAATAAGCCAATTAAAAACAACGGGAATCCTAACACTAGAGTTTTTTTTTTTTTTTTTTTTTTTACCAATTAAAAATGGAGTACAGTTTCATACAATAATAAGTTTTAGTGAGCACAATCATAAGTTGTGATTACAAACAGTTCAGGATAAACAATGAAACCATCATTGGTAGGATTGCAAAAGTAAAAAAAAAAAAAAATGTGTGATTAAACACACAGTTCATGAACGAAAAAAAATAAAATAAAACAAGAAACAGATTAACAAAGACAAAACAGAAACATCATGGATTACAACAACGTTGTTCAATAAGGAGAATCAAACGATTGCATTCCTCCATCAAGTTATTAACTTCAGTAGTTTTTGCTTCGACCTCTTTCTCCAGTTTCATGATGCGGATATCAGCATATTCAACCTTGTTATTCTCCTCTCTCCAATCCTCTTCCAGGTTCCTACAACGTATGCACTCATTCTCCAATGCATGTTCAAGAATACTGTTTCTATCCTTCAATGAATCAATAATGGCATGATTGATGTAACCATTGGTGTTGGAAGCCATTTTTCATAAATAAAGAGAGAAACTCGAGTACAAGCTCTATCTGATTTTAACACCCTTTATATATTACTTGCAAGAGTTGAAATTAAATAGATAGGTTAATTAATTGGACTCCATATAATTGAAGTGAAGTAATGACAGTGGTTGCTTGAACTTATAATAAATGCTTTTCCCATTTTTTAATTAATCGTTTCAACTTACCACTTACATGCATGTACTTTAATTAATGCTAGACAACCTACCTACAATCCCACCAAGATTCAAATCACCTTTAAAAAAATGGTGTCTCAATTTATGTGTAACCAACCAAATTAGGTCATGTGTAGACGTTTTTTGTTAAAATAAATAAATAAATGTTTATGATTGAGTACACATGGCCCAATTTGGTTGGTTACACACAAATTGCAATTGAATAATAATAATAATAATAATAATAAAATTGTAACATCGTTTTAAATAAGAAAATTGAAATTGACAAGTTTTATAATTTTACGTTGTAATTATTCATTAAACTTTTTTTATAAATTGTTTTTTATAAAATTTTCATGTTATTACTAGAATTTGTTCACACACATGGGCTAGTCCAATCAAACATCATATTGAAACAAATTAATATATATTCCGTTCTTAAGGGAGTAAAAGAAATAGAAAGATAACACTACTACATTAAAAGTAAAGGAAACATATTTGCATAATATCAGATACAATTACAAAGCAAAGGCAGTACTGAAAATACCTACGAGGTTAATACTAAACAACCTAGAGGGGGGGGGGGGGGGGGGGGGGGGGGGGGGGGTGAATAGGTTGACACACTAGTTTTAAAAACTCTTTCGTGACTTATGTCAAAACCTTGGTGAGCATACAAATTAACCTTAAACATGATTGTTATAAGAAAACAATTATCACATATATGCTCAATTCACCACCCTTAGTTTACAAAACATATACCAACAAACAATATATCTCATATACAAGATATTCAATTAAGATCAAATTCCACAAGTTGTACTTTGAATATTACAATGTAAGTACACTAAGTAGAACTACTACAACTTGCTAATGAAGGAAATATATTAAAACCAAAACAAAGAAAACATGTATTAATATTAATGTTGAATGTATATACAAATATCAATCTAAAATCAACTATATAAAAGAATCAAAGAATAAGAGAATTATATTTACACAAATGAATTGTATATACAAATATGATCAAAATGAACATTGATTACAAATCACACTTTACACAATCTTGCTTCCAAATATATCACAAGTGAATATTGTACCACAAGATTAAAAGATACACATAAACATATATAAAAGAGAGATAGAAAGAATTAACACATGAGATTTTTTAACGTGGTAAAACCTCCAAGGAGGAAACATCCACGGGTTGAACTACAACCATTGGGTACTATATATATTGGATGGTAAATTAGAAATTCCACAAAGTGACCAATCTTTAGCTCACCTACCTAGTGGAGTCTACGTTTACCCAACCCTATTGGAAAGTACGAAATCCCTCAATGATATGCAGCCACCATATATTGGACAACATACAAAACCAACATCGATGGTAGATTAGAAATTCCTCTAGAGTGCATACACATCCCATGTACCCCGCTCTTTTGGAGTCTATATCTAACCATACGCCTAGGCCTACCAACATACAAGCCAACTCCTTATCCAAGGCACACATGCCTCTAGGGAGCCTCCCATGCATGACTATCTGAGTCCTTACGACTGTAGCCATGACTTCTTGCTCGGTTATCCGGACCTCACGTCATAACCAAGACTTTCTTGTTTGACTATCCAGACTCCTCGTCCTAGTCAAGACTTCATGCCTTTTACAAGGACTTCCTAGTGTGATCATGTGAATGCAAATGATGCAAACAATCAATTCAACATAGAACATGTGATCAATACATTCCATGGAACAACTAGACCTAAACATGTGAGAACACAAGTAATATAGATGCCAAAACATGAATTAAACCTAGAGCATGTGAAAATCATCTAACACAAAAGCTCATAGTTCTATTCATACAAATAACACTTGAATAAAAATATATACATGAAGTACATATTCAAGATGTCATAAGCATACACAAAAATTGCTAGAATCATAAAATTTATTCAATGAATATTCTAGCCAAAGATTTAGAGCATGGATATATTGATAAATCAATTGAATCCTAGATGTCTCTAAAAACACATACAAGAGCCTTAATCCTAGATTACATCAATCAAGGATCAAAACACATTTCAAGGATTATTAATCATAAAATAATTCAATCAAATCACAAATAATCCTAGATATCAATCTAATCACAATACAACTCTCAAACATGTGAAAAACCTAATCTAAGAAACTAGTTCACAAGTGTCTCTAATTAGACTTTTGATTAAGATTTATTATGAAGCTATCTTTCTCTATAGCATTCATAATACATACACATATATATAGAAGAAGAAACCCCAAGGTAATTGAAGGTTATAAAAGAAGAAATCCCAAAGATATGAACACTACCTTGGATTCTCGAGCTGGTACGGTTTTCTGTGTGCAACCACCAGAAAAGTCAATCAAACAGCTGCCAAATCACTTGGAAAAGGTAGATGACTCAATTACGAACAATCTCCAACTTGAATCACTCAATTTCAAGTTCGTATGAGAAAGTTATGATGATTTGAAGATGAGAAAAATTGGAGAGAAATTCTGACGGGATTTCAATTTTTTTTCTTCTTGACAATGAATGGGAGGGAATTTGGGAATTTAAAAGGAAGGAGAGAGGGAAGGGATTTGGACCAATCAAAAGAAGCCACAACATCCCTTGGCCATGTGGGGTGCGTGGACCACACGGGACTAGAGGGCTGGTCTGGCCTTGGGCCCCACACGTGGTGGCCAAGGCTTGGCCTTTGGCCATTCACGACCCTCTCGCACACCGCTCACGTTCTTCGACCGTACTCGAGCCTCCGAACTCCGATTTCAAATCTGTTTTTAGATTACAAACCGTGACTCCCTCACGCACAATGAAGACTAAAAAATTTGACAAATGATTCAGAAATCATCTCGGAAAACTAAGACGAAGTCAACTCAACGAATGAGAATGCAAAGTAGCATAGCTACATCGTTTGGACTCGAAACCTAATGAATGAGTAACCGAAATGACCGGGACTCAATAAGGAATCATAAAAGATCATGTTCAAGTCAAAAACAAAAAATATGGAAACATATACACACAAAATCACACATGTATGCCTTTCCTAGACATAGTCCTAGAACATGCAAATTCCAATGTTTGTCAATTTGAATCTAATGCATGAGCATACATTACTAAGTGTGTAAAAATGCTATATAAATGATGTTCAACCATGAAGGGACACATATGAATGCCATGTGTGTGTGTGCCTAGCCTTGTAAGAGAAATGATGCCTTATATACCTTTGTAGACCAATGAAGCACATTTCTCTTTGAAGCCGGCATCTTGCATGAGTTGTGGCCACATCTTTCTTTGATGACTTGAATCTTCAATTCTTAGACCACTAAACATTACAAGACAACATCGTTTTGATAGGAATACATGCCAAGACAAACCCAAAACCTAACAAGTACACTTCACCATGAAAAATAAAACAAAACAAACAAACATAACACTAATTTAGATGTTATCAAGGTCTGCCGGACGTGTCCTTAAATGGGTGGATTGGTCTATCAAAGAGTAAATTTGATCTGCAAGACCATCAACTTCCATTTCCAGTTGCATGACGTGCTTCTCTCGATCGTTGACTCTGGCATTCTCCACCATCCACACACAATACAGATTCCTGCAATGACGATGCTCGTGCTCAAGCACTTTCTCAACAATGGCTACCTTCTCTTTCAAAAATGCCAAAGTCTCTCTATCTCCGGAGTCCATCCTTCGCATTTGTTAGAATAGTTTACTTTAAATGAAGTGAAAACACATATTTTATATAACTTTGGTGTCTATCATTACAAAGGAGTAGAATAGTTGTAGGAATTTATGACTTCTGAATAGTTGTTTCACTTACATAGTGGTAACCAGTTGTAATTAAGGATAAGTATGCGAGCAAACACTAAAAAGACCATCAGAGTTTATAATTAAGGAGTAGTTAGAGTGAAATAAGTGTAAATAAATGTTTCTCAACCATATATGTTCATATATCACACCTCTTCAAAATTGGCAATGTTGAAGTTTCAATGCATGCACAAATTCAACATGATTAAACTCCAATCAAGAAAATGATACCCATTCATATATTTCCACATTCCTCTTTAAAAAAATCATCATATACTTTTAATTATAAAACTGTGCACCATATTCCTAAGTTTAATGTCTACTTTAAATTCTAAAATTGTTCACACTAAATTAGTAAACAAGAGTAAAGTTGCAAAATGAATATTTTGCGTACATGAGGCACTTTGACTATAACTCCTCCGATAACATTGGTAAGGTGAAAAATTGGCAAGGAATGACACATTAGGATAACGATGTTCATACTTCATAATAACTGAAACTAAATATACCACGGTGTGTATAAAGCTATCTAGAGGGGGGGTGAATAGATTTTACGCTTTTTACCCAATTTTTCGTGTTAGACAAAATTACGAAATTACCCTCAAGATAATATAAACAAGCAAGTGTAATATGGTGCGGAAATTAAATTGACACTTGAATTTTTACGTGGAAACCCTCACGGGAAAAACCACGGGCTATGTAAGTAAGTCACACTCGAACCTCGAATCCACTAAATGTGCAAACGATTACAACCTAATCCCGGAAGTAATCACACACCTACCTAATCCCGGTATGAGTGAACCTAGTCCAATTTGCTTGCGATCTAAGCAACCTAATCCCGATTGCTACACACAAGACTTAGCTTCTCTTAAAGAGAATACAACCCTAAGTGAATATATGAAAATATCCAAAATGCAACATAGAGCAAGGGAAACCCTATATGCTTATCTAAGATGATTAATATGCAATTAAGTGCAATCCTAGATATCAAAACTAAATGACATGTCAATTAGTTAAGCTAATCAATATCAAGCACAAAACCTAATATGCTAGCACAATACAACTTCTCAAACATACATCATACTAATCTCAATTTTGTATCTAAAGCATACAAAATAACAATCAAGTAATTAATTGAGATTTGCTAGATAAATTAAACACAAAATATGTAAGATATTAGTGAAAAGCTTACCAAGCAAAGTATGATGAAGATTCCATGCAAGATGACATCTAGATGATCTAAGATGATGCTAGATGATGATTGATGATCATGAAATTGTGTTTGAGTAATTAAAAATGAGTTCTTTGTGTATTTTTCTTCTCTTGAAAAATATCCTAAGTATGAAGCATGAATAAGAACTCTTGTAAATGACCTAAAATCAAGTTAGCATATATATAGAGGCCATAAGTGAAGTGAGGTCGTTTTGAAAACTCGCCAGAAAACTACTCTGTGCGCTGGTGGACCTGCGCTGGTGGACCAGCGCAGGACCAGCACATAAGCCAATTTTGGCTTGAGCGCTGGACGTCAGGCGCTGCCACCAGCGCCAGTCCAGCGGCGCCATATTGGGCGATCGGCGCTGGTGGCCGGTGCTGGTCCACACCAGCGCACGACCAGCGGCGCGCCACTGGGCGATTTGCGCCGGTGAGCGGCGCTGGTCGACCGGCGCTGGTGGACCAGCGCACAGCCCCAAAAATTGTATCCCTCAAGCAATTTTGCAAGGGGTAAAAAGTCAAACAAGATGCATCCTAAAAGCCTAAATGCTATGATGTTTTCAACATAAGATGCACTCATAAAATCAAGCAAGAAGAGATGTAAATAATCATTTATGCACAACACAAAGAAACACAACATACAAAGATTAAACATATGCATGAGTTGTGAGTGTGTGCAACTATCTCTTCAAGACAAGAAAGCACTTAGAATATTACCTTTGGTGCTTGTCAATAATGAGGTCTTCAAAGGGCCTAATGCACTAACAACAACATTTAAACTACCCTTACAAAGTATCCCCATTTATGGTTTGATCACGAAATAAGCCAATTAAAAACAACGGGAATCCTTACAATCTCCCCCTTTGGCTATTTCGTGACAAAACCATCACTCACATTAAATCCTCACAAAAGAAATAGAAACTACGGGATTACAATGATATTCTACATTACAAAGAGATAAGAGAATGCAACTTGAAGTCTTCAATCCTCTTGTAGAATAATCAATCCCTGAAAAGAGTTTCTAACAATCCAATTCAAGTAAAGTGTGAGATTAATCATGTGAGAATAATACCAAGCATTTGCATTTTTAGAATTTAGGAACAACATTAGCAAATGTATGCAATGTATGATAAATGCAATGCTCCCCCTTAAAGGGTTACTCCCCCTCAATGTTTATCCTACTCCCCCTTTTTGTCATGGTATAGGCAAAGGAGTAGTTCCCAACCGGGTCACTCATAGCAACGAGAGATAGAAGCATGCAAGATATGCATATACATATAAGTCACGTTATGCACTTCAATTAATTTGAGAGAAACAAGGAGATTTATTTGAGAAAATGTGTGAAACCAACATGCTTTGCATACAAGACATATAGCATTCAAGTCCAAAATACAATGGTATTTGGCAAAGCAAATGACAAAGGTTTCTAATTCGAATTCAAACCAATTTCACCAATGTCATGGAAAAAGCAAGGATATAGAGATTATTGATTTTAATTTAAGAGTAACTATATCCAACTTTATAAGCGAAACATGGCATGAGCGACTTTGCACCCTATTAGATTTTTCCGGATAAGATATCCGTATGATAGTAACCATGTTCAACTAATAAAGAAAGAGAGACATTTGGAATGTAATTCCTTTGAACGGATACAAGATCCTTTATTCATTTTGAGTCTCATTAGCTTTCACACAAGTTTTGCATTTTTAAGAATATGCAATCATCAATTCATGCTTTTCATGAGAGCATGTTGTATGAATTTCATGCTTTTTCATTTAGCATAAGCATGTTATTTAAGAAACATCATGTCATGGAGATAACTATAGGTCATTCACATCATACTTCCTATGTAAATCTCCTAGTCCAAAAATGCATGTTTGAACATAAATATGACATGGATTGTAGACAAGCAAGGTTCACACTTATAGAATTTGAAAGCATATATACATATGTACAACCAAGCTTACTCAAGCAATCAAAAGAAGAGGCATAAGTTATTTCAAATTTTTTGCAAGTTACATGAATGCAAAATAGCTCTCTTTGCTTGAGTTCCCCATATGGGGTCAATCATAGAACATCACTCCACAAGACATATCCCAATAGATCTACTAAGAGTTTTAAATCGAGTAGCATCTAAGGGTTTAGTAAATAAGTCCGCAAGTTGATCATTAGTACCTACATGTTCAAGTACTATGCATTTATTTTCAACAAGCTCTCTAATGAAGTGATGGCGGATGTCAATATGCTTAGTTCTAGAATGTTGAACCGGATTCTTGGAAATATTAATAGCACTCATGTTATCACAAAAGAGAGTGAGAGTACCTTGGTTGAATCCGTAGTCTACAAGCATTTGTTTCATCCATAGGAGTTGTGTGCATCCACTCCCCGCGGCTATGTACTCGGCCTCGGCCGTGGACAAGGAAATAGAGTTTTGCTTCTTGCAAAACCAAGACACCAAGTTGTTGCCTAGAAAGAAGCAACCGCCCGATGTGCTCTTCCTATCATCACAATTTCCTGCCCAATCCGCATCACTAAAGCCAACTAGACTAGCATTAGTGTCAAAAGAGTACCAAATCCCATAGTTGGATGTCCCATTCACATAGCGAATGATCCTCTTCACGGAAGAGAGGTGGGACTCCTTAGGATCCGCTTGGTACCTAGCACACACACCCACACTAAAAGATATATCGGGCCTACTTGCGGTCAAATAAAGCAAGCTACCTATCATGCCACGATATAGAGTTTGTTCCACACTTTTACCACTAGCATCCTTGCTTAGCTTCAAAGTGGTACTCATGGGTGTATCACAATGTTTGGCTTTCTCTAAACCAAACTTCTTCACTAGGTTCTTAGCATATTTGGCTTGGGTTATAAAAATCCCATCATGCATTTGCCTAATTTGCAAACCTAGGAAGTAACTAAGCTCACCAACAAGACTCATCTCAAATTCAAGAGACATGACATCAACAAATTGTTGGACTTTGGTGTTGTTGGTGGAGCCAAAAACTATATCATCAACATATATTTGAGCTATGAAAAGCTCATCATTGTCTCTCTTGATGAATAGTGTCTTGTCAACACTACCTCTTGTGTAGTTGTTGTCAACAAGAAATTGAGTGAGGCGCTCATACCAAGCCCTCGGTGCTTGTTTCAACCCATAAAGTGCCTTCTTGAGGCGATAGACATGATTGGGGTGGTGTGCATCCACAAACCCCTTAGGTTGTTCAACAAACACTTCCTCTTGCAAGAAGCCATTGAGGAAGGCACTCTTGACGTCCATTTGGTGCAATTTGAACTTGTGCACACAAGAGATGGACAAGAGAAGCCTAATGGACTCTAAGCGGGCAACGGGAGCAAAAGTCTCCTCAAAGTCGATACCCTCAATTTGAGAGTACCCTTGTGCTACAAGTCTAGCCTTGTTCCGCACTATGGATCACTTGATATATTCTACCGGACCAATTTATGGGTCCATCTAGAATTGTGTTTAATATATTAAGAATATAATTTGCACATTATTTATTTAATGGGCTGATCAATTATATTAATATATTAATGAAAGGCATGTGGGCTTGTTTCTTTTAGTAAGAATGGGTCTGGTTCACATGTGAGCCTTTTATTAAGGTCCAATGGATTTAATAAAATAGAAAAACAATATATAGATATATTAATATATATGGCACATGGCCGAGATATATATATGATATTATATTGTTTTATTTTTATTATTTGATTAAATGGAAATTAATTAATTGATTAATTAATTATTTAATTAAAACTCAAAATCTTTTTCTGACTAGGAAATATGTTTCTTAGTAGTATACTATTGTGGTAGTATAAATAAAATAAAAGACTTTATTTGGTAAGTAGATAAATAAGGGATTTATTTTTCTAGTCAAATAAGGAAGTCTTTTATATAGTCACAAATACACTAAAGAGTTGGATTAGGGTTTGGAATTCTAAGGAAATCTACCTAGGGTCAGGATTTAAGTCAAAAGACACAAATCCTATATGGTAAAGGATTTTGGCCACAATATATAGATATATATATTATATATATATATATATTTTTTATAAAGTATATATATTTCGGGTGCGCAATAAATATATATATATGATAAGGCATGCAGGATTAAATTTCGAAATATATATATATATATATTTATTAAGGCGTGCAAGTTTAAGTGCACTTTAATAGGTGTGCAGTTTTTATGAATACATATTTTTTTAAAGGTTGATTTCGGTTTTCATAAATAGTAATATATTATTATTTCGGTTTGCATATAAATATACATATATTATTTCAAGCAATATGAAATTGAGCGGCCACTAAACATATATATATATTCTTTGTATATTTTCATGAACCCTAGGTCTTTGGCTTGAAAGTTTTTTCTTTTGCTTGAGAAAAATAGAATCCAACTCTTAGACTAGTGTGAGAATTCGGCCAAGAGGAAAAGAGAGAAAAGTTTGTTCTTATTTCGATAGTGCACTAGTAACTTTTATATCAAAAGGTTTTGTGCACAATTTCGAATAAGGTTCACGCGAGTTTCGATCTAACGATTGTGAATTCAAAAGTGACCGGAACATTCTTTGTAGCCTCTTAGAATTTGTTGTGACTAACGAAAAAGAAAAAGTTTTGTTAATCCATCCTCAGGTACACAATTCAAAGAGAAGGGAGACCACGCTCCTAGGTGATTCACGTTCGTGATTGGATTGGAAGATCTTGCGGATTACCATCGACGCAATGTCAATCGGATCACGCGACAAAGGTATGATATCTTTAGTATTATATGTTAATTAATTAGAGGGTTAAGGTTCAAATTATGGAAAAATTTTAAACTATACTAAACCTCTTTTTAGTCTCGCTTCCGCTGCGTGTACTACGGTATTTTTCCCTACAATTGGTATCAGAGCCTTGGTTGAACCCTTTTAATTAATTAACGTATATATACGTGGATCTATTTCTTTTTATTGTGATTATGCATGTTTAGAAAGAGATGGCACTCTAGGTATTCGCATATATAATTACATGTGGATGTATGGATTTATATATGTTTATTATGTGGATTGTTGTTGCTCGATTTTGGTCCTAGATTTTCAATGTATTTTTTTTGTTTTGGAATTGTAACAAGAAGGGTGGTCTATCATCGCCATAATTCCTTCTTGGTAGTTGCTAGGTTTTATTTTTTATTTTAATTTTTTAGTGCAGTTTTTACTGCAGTTTTTTTTTATTTATTAAAGTGCAGTTTTTTTTTGTAATATATACTGCTGTGATCAAAAAAAAAAAAAAAAAAAAATACTGCAGTATTTTAATTTGTTTAAATACTGCTGGAATGTATTCGGGTATTGAAGATTCGAAGACACGAAGAAAAGGAAGCAACCGGAACTAAGAACGAGCACCGTGCGCACCCTAGGAGTGGATTGGACTGCGCATGGCAAGCCCAAATCTTGGTGGGCTGCGCACGGCAGCCTTGTGTGGCCTCATGGGCTGCGCATGGCAGCCCCTTTGTGGGGTTGTGGGCTGTGCACGCCCATGGGAGGAGGCCGGGGGATGAGCGATATGGTTGATGGCCACCTGAAGATCTTGTATTCCTGACAATTGTAATTTACTTGCTTTTCTAGGATGGACCAAAATTGTTGCTATTTATTTTTTGCATAAATATTACAATATTTGTTATTGTATGATAACATGACATGTAGAATAGGAGTGCCACTCATATATCTCTTTTGGTATGAACATGTATTGAATGATTTAGGTATCTAAATTGGCATCTAGATAACTTGGTAAATCATTCTATGGGATTTAATCACACGCCTTAAATAATTGAGTGGGAGAAGGTGTTTTTGTAACACCTATGGCCTCCAAGGTTAGTTGAGCTTTATTATTTATTTGTAATCCCCCCAAGGGGCGTCCATGAATGGAATTTAGCAATATACTTCCTTACAAGGATAGACTAGACAATGGACTCAAACGAGATCTACTCCCCAAGGAGGGATTTTCGTGAGAGGAAATTGAGGGTCGATATCTTGGTAACACACTCAATGTAATTTTATTGATATCCTCCCAAGAGTTCTTGTCAATAAAATTGCAAGGCTAAAATTGAAAACGCTGGTTGTTATGTTAACAATTAGGTGGGACCTAGTCTAACTAGTAAATGGTGCGAACTCCCAAAGGAGGCGTAACATTTATGGGTGTTGGATCACCGTTGAATTTTTATGATTGAGTTATTTATTTAAATCAAGATAAATATTCGAAAGTGCTTTATCATGATTATTTACTCATATAATTTTGTTATATTCAGAAATCATGACCCCATCCCTAATGAACATCTTAAAAGATAATAATTTAACCAGAGATAATTATGTCACATGGAAAAGGAAAATTGGGTTGTTGCTGCAAGCTGAAAAACATAAGTTTATTCTGTCTGCTCCTAAACCACCTGCTCCTACTTATGAATCTCAGATTCATATGGTTGGTAAAGTTGCTACTGTTAAGGCCCGTCAAAAGGTCAAGGAACAACAGAAGAAAAAGCAACTTGGGCCTACCAAGAAGGAGACTAAGAAAGTAACCAAGATCAAAGGGAAGTGCTCCTTTTGTGGTGAAAAGGGACATTGGAAAAGAAATTGCCCAAAGTCCCAGAACAAAGAAGGAACAAGGTAATATTAATTATCTTTGAAACATGTTTTCTGGCAGATTCTACAGATTCTTGGATCATAGACTCTGGAACCATAAATCATGTTTGCTATTCCTTACAGGGGTTCCAAGAAAGGAGAAAGTTGAATAAGAATGAAATCAATTTGCGCTTGGGCAACAGAACGTTAGTGTCTGCAAGTGCAGTGGGAGATATTAGAGTTTATTTGGATTCTAGAAGGCATTTAGATTTAATAGACGTTTATTATGTACCTCAATTCAAGAGGAATTTAATTTCAGTTTCTTGTTTGAATAAATTTGGATATTCGGTTACTTTTAATAAAGTTTTTATTATTAGTAAGAATGACAAAATTATTTGTCAAGGTACATTGGAAAACGGTCTATACTTTTTGCATAGAAATATCTCTCACTCGTTAGACACAGAATTAACGGAACCTAATCATAAAAGAGTAAAATTATCAATAGATGAAACCTACCTTTGGCATTTACGCCTAGGTCATATTAACCTTAATAGGATTAAAAGATTGGTAAGTGACGGACCTTTAAGTGACTTAAAGGTTGATGATCTACCAACTTGTGAATCTTGTTTGGAAGGTAAAATGACCAAAAGGTCATTCTCTGCCAAAGGTGCAAGAGCCACTGAATGTTTAGGATTGATACACACTGATGTATGTGGACCTATGAGCATTCAAGCTAGAGGTGGATATGAGTACTTCATCACCTTCACGGATGATTACTCGAGATTTGGTTATGTGTATCTCATGAGACATAAGTCGGATGCTTTTGACATGTTCAAAGCATTCAAAACTGAAGTGGAAAATCAGCTTGAGAAACACATAAAAATCTTGAGATCTGATCGTGGTGGAGAATATCTATCTGGTGAGTTTCAGCAATATCTTATTGATAATGGGATAGTTTCTCAGTTTTCTGCACCAGGTACACCTCAACAGAATGGGGTAGTAGAAAGGAGAAATAGAACTCTTTTGGATATGGTTAGGTCTATGTTGAGTTATTCAACACTTCCTATTTCTTTTTGGGGATATGCTTTACAAACTGCTATATACATTCTAAACGATGTACCATCTAAGTCTGTTCCTAAAACACCGCATGAGTTGTGGACTGGGCGCAAGCCTAGTTTACAACACTTAAGGATATTTGGTTGTCCTGCGCATGTGTTAAAAGGAAAGACAGAAAAGATGGAGTCCCGTTCGGAAACATGTATATTTGTAGGGTATCCAAAAGAAACTAAAGGATATTATTTCTATAGTCCTTTAGATCTTAAAGTATTTGTTTCGACAAATGCTAAATTTCTGGAAAAGGACTATATGAATGATTTTGTGCCTAGAAGTAGAATTGTCCTGAATGAGATGTCAGGAGATACAATTCCACGAGAGGTTACACAGCCTAACCCAATTGTAAGTTCCGATCCAACACAAGATCAGCAACCTACCATTCCTCATCGTAGTGGGAGGGTTAGAACACAACCCGAAAGATACATCGGTCTGGGAGAATCAGTGGAGAATCTCCAGGACGACGATGATCCCTACACGTACAAGGAAGCTATGGAGGATGTTGATAGTCGCCATTGGCAAAAGGCAATGCAATCTGAGATTGAATCTATGTTCAATAACAAAGTCTGGTCCCTTGTAGACTTGCCTAAAGGGATAAAACCCATTGGGTGTAAGTGGGTATACAAGAGGAAAAGAGGTATGGATGGAAAGGTGGAAACCTTTAAAGCTAGATTGGTAGCTAAAGGGTATACACAGAAAGAAGGTATCGATTACGAGGAAACCTTCTCTCCTGTGGCCATGCTTAAATCTATTAGGATACTCTTATCCATTGCAGCATCTTTAGATCTAGAGATTTGGCAAATGGACGTCAAGACAGCTTTCCTTAATGGAAGTCTTGATGAAAGTATCTACATGATGCAACCAGAGGGATTCATTGAAAAGGGCCAAATGGAAAAGGTATGCAAGTTGCAGAAATCCATATATGGATTAAAGCAAGCATCCAGATCCTGGAACATAAGGTTTGATCAAGCTGTCAAAGGTTTTGGATTTATTCAGAATCCTGACGAACCTTGTGTATACAAAAGGATTAAGGGCGACAAGTTGGTTTTCCTGATTCTTTATGTTGATGATATACTACTCATTGGAAACGATGTAGGTGTATTGACATCAGTAAAAGAATGGTTAGCAAAACAATTTGATATGAAGGACTTAGGAGAAGCAAGTTTTATTCTAGGTATCCAAGTAATAAGGGATAGAAAGAATAGAACGATTGCATTATCCCAAGCTTCATACATAGACAAGATCTTGTCTAGGTTTTCCATGCAGGATTCCAAGAAAGGTATGTTACCTTTCAGACATGGAATCAAGCTTTCTAAGGAACAAGTTCCTAAGAATGAGCATGAAGAGCAATTCATGAGTAGAGTTCCATATACCTCGGCAGTTGGAAGTCTCATGTATGCAATGCTCTGTACTAAACCAGATATTTGTTTTGCTGTTGGCATAGTTAGCAGGTTTCAATCGAAACCTAGTCCTGATCACTGGACGGCAGTCAAGCATATTTTTAAGTATCTCAAGAGAACGAGAGATAATATGCTTGTATACTCTGGAGGGGATTTGATTCCCGTTGGGTATACAGATTCTGATTTCCAATCAGATTCTGATTCCAGAAAATCCACATCAGGGGCTGTGTTTACTAATGGAGGAGGAGCAGTCATATGGAGGAGTATCAAGCAATCTTGTATTGCTGATTCCACCATGGAAGCTGAGTATGTTGCTGCATGCGAGGCTGCCAAAGAGGCTGTTTGGCTCCGCCAATTCTTGATTGACTTGGAAGTGGTTCCTAGTGCAAATAAGCAGATCACTATCTACTGTGACAACAGTGGAGCAGTGGCTAATTCGAAAGAACCAAGAAGTCACAAGAGAGGAAAACACATTGAAAGAAAGTATCATCTTTTAAGAGAGATTGTTCAAAGAGGTGACGTGACGATTACCAAAATCGCGTCAGCAGAAAATCTAGCGGATCCCTTCACAAAGGCTCTACCTCAGAAGAGTTTTGATGGGCATCTAGAGAACATGGGCATGAGAGATATGACACATTTGCTATAGCGCAAGTGGGAGATTGTTAGGATTATGCTCAATAGCAAGAGTGTAATAGTGTTTTTGACAATCTATTCATATTAATAATGTGATTTCTAGTTTAACAAATCTTATAGCATTTATAGTTTAATTATTATAATTGTCAAAAGTAAATAATCATAAGGTCAAAAGACTATGAGAAAAGAAGAATTGTTCATACATCTGGATATGTATGAGGTAGACACAATTCTTTAGTTAGTCTTGAATAATGTTCACAACTTAAGTTAAAGGTTGGGCACCTTTATCTTGTTAAAGTTGTAGAATTCTTTTACTAGCATTTGAGTGGGATCAAATGTGTTATGATGAGTCTAAAATCATTGGAGGGTCTTCGAGTAAAAGAATCTAGTGCACTAGGTGCATTGAACTGGATCACAATGAAATACTTTATCTAGAACCGTCAATAGATAATAGTCTTTTCATTATCAGGACAATCGGAGAGTCTATCTTAATCCTGAGATAAATGATGGACTTATGGTTGCAAGTGGTATCATTTGAGTTATCAATGAGTACGATTATATAACATAGTCTATCCTCGATAGTTTGGTGGTATTCATTTGTTAATCGATAGAGGACTTCATTTATAGATATGGACATCGTGGCTCCATTTATTAAATGAGAGTAGAATATCATCATATGGATGTTTTGAGGTATTGGATATTAAATCTTAACGTTAAGTTTTCAATAGTGTCTATTGAAACATGGCTTCTGGACAAGTCAAAATATCCAAGTTCAAAATGTGGTCATATGAGGAAATATGGTAACTTGAAGAGCTATAGGCGGTCTATGAGCTCTTGGCGATTACTGATATTCTTCACGAGGATACACCATCTCTTATAAGATTGTCTAGGGTATGAATGAGAATCATTTACTTATTCCATCTTTATTTAAGAGTGCAATTTTAGTTCTTTAGTGGAATGAACTAAAATTAATAGATTGAACCTAAGTGAATCATTTGTTGATTGTGATTGGGTTGTGTCTATTGGAGCTTAAATTTAGATAGGCCCACCAAGATCCCCAATCCACACGGACTTGCATGGATCACTTGATATATTCTACCGGACCAATTTATGGGTCCATCTAGAATTGTGTTTAATATATTAAGAATATAATTTGCACATTATTTATTTAATGGGCTGATCAATTATATTAATATATTAATGAAAGCCATGTGGGCTTGTTTCTTTTAGTAAGAATGGGTCTGGTTCACATGTGGGCCTTTTATTAAGGTCCAATGGATTTAATAAAATAGAAAAACAATATATAGATATATTAATATATATGGCACATGGCCGAGATATATATATGATATTATATTGTTTTATTTTTATTATTTGATTAAATGGAAATTAATTAATTGATTAATTAATTATTTAATTAAAACTCAAAATCTTTTCTGACTAGGAAATATGTTTCTTAGTAGTATACTATTGTGGTAGTATAAATAAAATAAAAGACTTTATTTGGTAAGTAGATAAATAAGGGATTTATTTATCTAGTCAAATAAGGAAGTCTTTTATATAGTCACAAATACACTAAAGAGTTGGATTAGGGTTTGGAATTCTAAGGAAATCTACCTAGGGTCAGGATTTAAGTCAAAAGACACAAATCCTATATGGTAAAGGATTTTGGCCACAATATATAGATATATATATTATATATATATATATATATTTTATAAAGTATATATATTTCGGGTGCGCAATAAATATATATATATGATAAGGCATGCAGGATTAAATTTCGAAATATATATATATATATTTATTAAGGCGTGCAAGTTTAAGTGCACTTTAATAGGTGTGCAGTTTTTATGAATACATATTTTTTTAAAGGTTGATTTCGGTTTTCATAAATAGTAATATATATTATTATTTCGGTTTGCATATAAATATACATATATTATTTCAAGCAATATGAAATTGAGCGGCCACTAAACATATATATATATTCTTTGTATATTTTCATGAACCCTAGGTCTTTGGCTTGAAAGTTTTTTCTTTTGCTTGAGAAAAATAGAATCCAACTCTTAGACTAGTGTGAGAATTCGGCCAAGAGGAAAAGAGAGAAAAGTTTGTTCTTATTTCGATAGTGCACTAGTAACTTTTATATCAAAAGGTTTTGTGCACAATTTCGAATAAGGTTCACGCGAGTTTCGATCTAACGATTGTGAATTCAAAAGTGACCGGAACATTCTTTGTAGCCTCTTAGAATTTGTTGTGACTAACGAAAAAGAAAAAGTTTTGTTAATCCATCCTCAGGTACACAATTCAAAGAGAAGGGAGACCACGCTCCTAGGTGATTCACGTTCGTGATTGGATTGGAAGATCTTGCGGATTACCATCGACGCAATGTCAATCGGATCACGCGACAAAGGTATGATATCTTTAGTATTATATGTTAATTAATTAGAGGGTTAAGGTTCAAATTATGGAAAAATTTTAAACTATACTAAACCTCTTTTTAGTCTCGCTTCCGCTGCGTGTACTACGGTATTTTTCCCTACAGCAACTTCCTATCTAAGGCTCTCAAGCCTTTAGGAAGATTTCCTTGCTTAGCTATCTAGATCCAAAGATCCTAGTCAAGCTTCCCTAGCTCAACCATCCGGAGTATCACACTCCTAGCTGAGACTTTTGCTTAGTTATCCGAATCCTCTTGATCCTAACTAAGACTCCTTGCTTGGCTATCCGGAATCCTATCCTAGCCAAGTCTTCTTGCTCAAGACAAAGTTTCACACACTTCAATCAAGAGACTTCCACCTTATGCAAGGCAATGATCTATGTGATGCAAATGATGCAAATCACAATCAAATAAAGCTAGATGATCAAACAAGCTTTATGAACATGCTTAGAGATATTCTAGGATATGCTATCAACAACCAATCACAAATGTACCTAGAAATCAATGCATGTATCAGTAAGAGCAAGTCAAGAATATTCAATATTTCACACAAAAAATCTTAGTTATTAGATAATGAAATTAAACCTAGAAAATATCATGAGGTACATCATATATAACATTTCTAGAATCAATTTCAAGATTAGTCAAGTTTAGCTAAATATGATCACAAGGCTAAAACTCAACAATCAATAGATCAAACACCCCTAGAATATGATCTAACAACATTCTAAACACATATCATCTATCAATTAGGAAAATTAAAAGAGATGATCAAAAGATAAAGTGAAAAGAATAAGTTTCACATACAACACTTGAGTCTCGGACTGAAATCTGCCAACTGCAAAATATCACGAACTCAAATGACTCTGAAAATACTTAAGGTTTGCAGCTTTCTTCAAGGCCAACATTTTTGGCTTTTGGATCACTCAATTTCGAGTTCGTATGAGAGATTTATGATCAAAATAAGAAACTCAAAATCATGAAGAATTATGCACGAATTTTCTTTTCAAATTTTCTTCAAGTTATGTTTGGAGGGAAGGAGGAATGTTTTTAAAAGAATCCAAGAGAGAGAAAAACAACAACCAATCACAGCCTGCCATGTCACCTCCATGTGTGGACCGTGTGTGGCACACATGGGCAGAGGGCTATGCTGGTCGTGTGTCACACGTGGCTCACACATGGACACCATTGCTTGGCCTTTGGCCGAGCAAACTCCTCTCGCGCTCCTCTCGAGTTCTTTTGCCGTATTCGGGCCTCTGAACTTTGATTTTGAATTTGTTTTTAGATTACGAATCGTGACTCCCTCACACACAATGAAAACTACAAAACTTTGACAAAAGGTTGAAAATTCATCTCAGAAAACGACGACGAAAACAACTCAACGAATGAGAATGCAAAGTAGCGTAGCTACATTGTTTGGACTCGAAACCTAATGAATGAGTAACCGAAATGACCAGGACTCAATAAGGAATCATAAGAGATTATGTTCAAGTCCAAAATACAAGAAACACAAAGAAATAAAAAAAAAATGTCACACAAGCATGCCATATCCAAGCGATAGTCATAAACCATGCAAATCTACAATGTTTATCAATATGAGAATAATGCATGTGCATACTTAAATGAGTGTGAATGTGTTATACCAAATGTTTGCACAAAGATGCAAAGACACACATGAATGAATTGCTTTAGGATGTGGAGGAGCTATTATCGCCCAGCCCCCTAACCTAATGCGGCACCGAGTTCCCTTGTATACCCACTTGCAAGAAATTGGCTTGACTCCAGTAGGCAATGGAACAAGGTCCCATGTATCATTCTTTTTTAGGGTAGAAATCCCCTCACACCTTAGCGCTGCCTTTGGTTTTTCATCTTGTGCAGCCTTTTCTCTGGAGTTGCTTCCACCGTTTTCTTTCAGCTATAGGTATGTGTGCTTACGCCTTGCAAAAGGAAGAAGGATCTTGATACCTTAACATCCAAGAACGAGCATTCCCTTTTAAAGACGACATTTGCATTAGATGTTGCTTTCCACCTTTGAAGCTTCTTTTCTTCAAGAATCACCTTAGCAACTAATCAATACAAATAAAGAGAGTTTTACAATGGAATCAAGCCAATAAAGATCTAGGATCTTACAATGATATCAACAAATTGTTGGACTTTGGTGTTGTTGGTAGAGTCAAACACTATATCATCAATATATATTTTAGCTATGAAAAGATCATCATTGTTTTTCTTGATGAATAGAGTCTTGTTAACACTACCTTTTGTGTAGTCATTGTCAACAAGAAATTGAGTAAAGCGCTCATACCAAGCCCTCAGTGCTTGTTTCAACCCATATAGAGTCTTCTTGAGGCGATAGACATGGTTGGGCTGGTGTGCATCCACAGACCCCTTGGGTTGCTCAACAATCACTTCCTCTTGCAAGAAGCCATTGAGGAAGTCACTTTTTACGTCCATTTGATGCAATTTAACTTGTGCACACAAGATATGGACAAGAGAAGCCTAATAGACTCTAAACGGGTAACAGGAGCAAAATTCTCCACAAAGTCAATACCCTCAATTTGAGAGTACCCTTGTGCGTCAAGTCTAGCCTTGTAATGCACTATGTTGCCATCCTCATCGGATTTGTTCCTATATATCCATTTGGTGCCTATGACATTAGTGGTCTTAGGCCTAGGAACTAGAGTCCAAACCTCATTCCTTTCGAATTGGTTTAGCTTTTCTTGCATGGCAAGAACCTGAAATTCATCATTTAAGTTTTCATTAACTTTTTTGGGTTCAATTTGAGAGGTGTAACATGTGTAGCTAATAAGATTAGCTATAAACGTCTAGTCCTAACACCCTTATTCACATCTCCAATAACATCATTTTTGTTATGAAGATATCTAATCCATGGAGCAGGTTCTTTAGAGTTCAAGAGAGGAACTCTATCAAGAGGTTGT
Organism: Acer saccharum; assembly: GCA_030490815.1. NCBI lineage: Eukaryota > Viridiplantae > Streptophyta > Magnoliopsida > Sapindales > Sapindaceae > Acer > Acer saccharum. Next base: position 5,482,835 of record CM059871.1, read on the forward strand.
GTGTCCTTTTCATCAAGGTTAGATGTCCCAATAATAGGAGTCTCCACAACTTTTTCCAAATGAGATTCATCTACTACAACAACCTCCTCTTCATGGTCACTAGAGTTGAGCCTATTATCATCAACATTCGATGATTCCATCCCGCTTCGAGTCTTCAAGTTGAAAACTCTATAGGCTCTACTATTCAAGGCATAGCCAATAAAGATAACCTCATCACTCTTAGCATCAAACTTGCCAAGTTGATCACGGTCATTTAAAATGTAGCACTTGCTTCTAAGAGTGTAAAAGTAGCTAACATTTGGCTTTCTACCTCTCCATAACTCATAGGAGGTTTGCCTAGTACTGGGCCTTAGGAAAACTCTATTTCCTATATAGCAAGCCATATTGATGACTTCGGCCCAAAAGTTCCTAGGGATATTGTTGCTAAGCAACATCACATAGGTCATCTCTTGAAGGACCCTATTCTTTCTCTCAACAACTCCATTTTGTTGAGGTGTCCTAGGAGCCGAAAACTCATGGGAGATGCCTAAGCTATTACAATAGCTTTCAAAGTAGGCATTCTCAAACTCTCTCCCATAGTCACTTATAATCCGTTTAATGCTTTTAATGTTAGAGTCTTTTTCATTTTCAAGTTTATTACAAAGAATTTTAAACTTATCAAAAGTTTCGGATTTTTCTCTAAGAAAATATATCCACGTGAACCTAGAGAAATCATCTACACAAACAAAAATGTATCTATTTCCACCTAAACTCTCGGTTTGCATGGGACCCATAAGATCCATATGGAGAAGCTTCATGGGCTCCTTGGTGGAGAGATACTTGCCCTTTTTGTGCGTGCTTTCGGTTTGTTTTTCTTGTTGGCAAGGTCCACAAACACCATTGACTTTCTTCCCAAGCTTGGGAAGGCCACGCACAACATTGAACTTATCTAGGATTTGTAAATCCTGATAGTTCATGTGGCCAAGTCTGTCATGCCATTACTCTATTTGGTCATCCTTGGACATATTACAAGAGACAACTCTAGCCTCAAGACAATAGCAATTGTCGCTAGATCTCATACCTTCCAATAAGGTTTGTCCATCGGGCTTTAGGATTAAGCAATCATCTTTGCTAAATAAGACGGAAAATCCTTCATCACTAAGATGAGAAATGCTTATTAAATTGGCTTTCAAGCCATCAACAAATAAAGCATTGGACAAGGAGGGTAATCCGGGAATGGAAATGGTTCCTTTCCCTACAACTCTCTTTTTGGATCCATCACCAAAGGTGACACATCCTTCTTCCTCCGTGATAGGAGTCTTGAAGAAACTCTTGTTTCCCGTCATATGCCTAGAGCATACAAAAAATTAGAAGAATTTGCCTTCAAGGCAATTTGAGCAACATGGCAAAAATAAGCATCTCTTCTAATCCACCTAGGTGAAACACTTTCTTTCCTAGTGGTCAATGGTACATGGGCTTTAGATGTCCTAGGATCATGCAAATTAGTTATATCATTCCTAGGAATATGCATCTTGGCTCTACTCATTTTCTTTTCAATCATGTTTTTAACTCTACACATTTTAATATAGCGAAAGCAATTTGGTCTAATATGACCATCAATACCACAATAATGACATGTAGGGATAAAGTTAGGAATCATACCATGTTCTTATGCATACATAGGAGACTTCCCATGTCGTTGTGGTTGAATCGGTTCATTTCTTCTTTGTTGTTGAACCGGTCTAGCTTGATTCCTTGTTTAAGCTTGCATGAGGAAAGTTGGCTTGGGGAACTCTTGTAGGATGAGCTTGAGGTTGCCTTCTTGACTCCACCTTCACTTGTGCACTATTTGAGCATTGTCCTAGATTAATCTTCTTCCTAGGAGTTTGCACCGGTGAAGCTTCTTTGTTGCTCAAGCTCTTAACAAACACGGTCTTGTTGGGAGTGGAGGTCTCCTTGCCATCTTCAAACCCAAGACCTCTCTTGTCACAAGGACTTTTTCCAACACCTAGAATATGGTCAAGCTTCTTGGTGCTAGAAGCCATCCTAGTCAATAACCCTTTAGATTCTTCAAGCTCCCTCTTCAAACCTTCTTCATTCCTCTTAGATAAGGCTAATTCCTCTATTAGCTTATCTTCATTCTTCATGGATCTCACAACTTCTTCACTTAATTGGTCAACTTGGGTTGATAGCTCAAGATTTTCTTCTTTCAACCTTCGAATCTCTCTCTTGTTCTTCATCCTTGAGCTTTCAAACTTAGTGATGTAGTCATGAAGATCCATTTTCTCCACATTTCCATTTGTGGAGTTAGACAAGGAGTCATCTTCACTAGAGTCATTTTCTCCTTGACTCTTCCTCTTCTTCACTAGTACCTTTGCTCTTGTGGGAGAAGGCAAATGCAATGAAGTTAGCCACGGATTCTTCATCATCTAAAGAGTCATCTCTCTCATCGGAGTCATCACTTCCACTCCAAGTGGTGGCCATCACTCTTCCTTTCTTATTTTTCAAATTTCCACAATTGAAAGTGATGTGTCATATGCCACAACACTCAAAACATTAGATCCCTTTCCTTTCACTCCTCTCTTGCCTAGGCTCAAACCTCTTGAAATGAGTCTTTTTCTTCAAGTCTTGGCCCTTGGATCTAAAACCCTTCTTCTTGGACTTGTAGAATTTCTTGAACCTTCTCATCAACAAGGCCATATCTTCGTTCGAGTCATCATTCTCCTCCTTCTCAACTTTGGAGGCTTTCAAAGCAATTCCCTTTTGCTTTTTAGGAGGTGTGGAGGTAGGACTCTTCCTAGACTCATATGCTAGAAGCCTCCCAATCACCTCACTCGGCTTCATATCCTTGTACCCACTATTTTCTTCTAAAGCCGTAACCTTGGACTCAAATCTTTCAGGGAGAGATCTCATAATCTTTTGCTTGATTCTCCTATCCGAATAAGGGTCACCAAGTTGATGACTTTGGTTGACTGTGTCCATCAACTTGATCTCAAAATCGTTCAAGCACTCATTCTCTTCCATCATAAGCATCTCAAATTGAGTTTGGAGGACTTGAAGCTTAGAGTCCTTAACCACTTTGGTTCCCTCATATGCAACCTTTAGGATGTCCCATACCTCTTTAGCTATCCTAATGTTTTGAATCAATATATATTGATTCTCATCCATTGCACATAGGATGGCATGCATTACCTTCCTATTCCACTTAGATGCTTCAAACTCTTACGTATTCCATTGCGCCTTAGGTTTGAGAACATCCTCTCCTCCACCCGTAAGAGTCATCATAGGTGATGTCTAGCTGTCTTCAACCGCCATCCATGCCCTATCATGGATTTGGCAAATATACGACTCCATCCAGCCTTTCCAAGAGGCATAATTCAACCCGGTGAGTAATGAAGGTCTCGTGCTAGAAGCACCCTCGTTGCTACCACCATTTCCACTGTTTCCACTCATAGTGTATATGAATGAATGAAATGAATGCAAATGTATGAATGATCAAAATCATACAAAATGCAAAACACACCAAAATGAGCAAAGGATCACTTAAGTATATCTAGGAACCCGCTCTGATACCAATTGAAACTAATAATGCACGGTGTGTATAAAACTATCTAGAGGAGGGGTGAATAGATTTTAAAACGATTATTTCTAATTTTCGCGATTAGTCAATATTACGAAAATACCCCAATCTAGTCAAAGGAATAAATCAAGTGTAAAGTGCGGAATTTAAATAACACTTGATTTTTATATGGAAACCTTCAACAAGGAAAAACCACGGGCTGTTATGTGCGCCATACACGAACCTCGAATCCACTAATTGTAATGGTGTTTACAACATAGGTTGACCTCAACCTCTCACGGCCTAAAACCCACCACTACTACCCGCAGGCCTATAAAAGTGGACATAGTCCAATTTGCTTGCGGCCTAAGCAACCTTAGCCACAAAACTTAGTTCTCACTAAAGAGATTAAACAACCTAAGTGAATATGCAAAGATATCCAAATATACAAGTAATGCTAGGTTACACTAAATGCTTATCTAGGATTTAAAAGATGTCAATAAAATCAATCATAGATATCAAGTGCTATATGGCATGGCATAAAGCATAGCTAACATAGATTAAGCAATCCTAAGTTTAGCTATCAAAAAGCAACACTCAATCAAAACAACACAACCATCTCTATCTTGTATATAAGAATATCATCTAAGAACATACAAGTAATTAAAGAGATGTCTTGCTAAATAAAGCACTAAGATTAGATGAAATTAGTGAAAAACTTACCAAAGCATGTGTGTTGAGTAAGACCCATGCAAGCAAGCATCCTAGATATGCTAGAAGATGCTAGATGAATTTTGATGCATATGAAAATAGCTTTAAGTGTTTAAAGGTGAGTTCTTGATTGATTTTCTCTCAAGTATCTCTCTTTTTCTCTTTAGGGTTCTTGGAGTCAAGGAACTAGGTTCAGAGAATGAGATAATGATGTATTTATAGACATCAAGAACAGGGCATGTGAAAAGAAAAGTTTGTCCCTGATACGCGCGATCAATGGTTTCATTCGGCATTTCGAAACCGTCGATCCAACTACTGAATTGAATCTCGAGAGAACAAGGGATCATTGGCGGTTTCATAACCGCCAATCACAGCCGCAGAAATAGACCCGAGAGATTAAATCGATCAGGTCTAACCGATGGTTTCGAACAGCGGTTTCAGCTCCAAAACCTTCTGGACTTAAACGGTAGTTTCATTTAGTGGCCATGACCGCCGATCAAAATGTCGTTTCACCAATTTTGGTAAAACCAAAGGAGAAGCTAAGAGCATCTTCTAAGGCAATCCTCACTTTAAACCAAGCACATCATCATGCATGTGCAGACGTTTCCAAGCAATGTTCGGGAAACGAATTACTAGACACACTAACACACAACAAAATACAACAACAAAGTGCAAGTGTGAAAGGTGACATGTGAAGAGAATGCACACAAAAGTAAAGCATAAATATGCAAACATTACAAGTGTGTGTGTGCAACTAAATCTCTTCAATGAAAACTAAGCACTAGAGATATACCTTTGGAGTGTTTATGATCTTGACGTCTTGATAGGGCCTTTAAGCTTGATCATCATTCACCTAAGCTACCCTTACAATTTAAACCCCAATTATGTACTGTCACCGAAATAAGTCAATCAAACATTGTGGAACTTGCAGATAGCTTGGAGAGTGTGTCATGGGATTGGTCATGTCATTGAGTGTGTATCTCCTTTTCATCATAGTGGATTACGGTTTGCCGGTGGTTGTGGATTCAACCAGTGGATGTTTCATCTTCGGAGGTTTTACCACATAAAAATCAATGTGTCAAATGTCTTTAACTCTATCTCTCTATATTTGTATGTATGATCAATATGTCTTGTTTAAGATCTTCATTTCCTCACATCCTATTAAACAAGATTTTGTAGAGAAATAGATGCATAGATTATTTGTTGAATCAACATTTGTTAATTTATTGTATCTTGTAAATGTTTGAATATTGTATCTTGTGATATTCTATATCAAGTTGTAAAGTTCTACTTAGTAAACTTGCATTGTAATATTCAAAGTACAACTTGTGGAATTTGCTCTTTATTTAATATACTTGTATATGAGATACATTGTTTATTGGTATATGTTTTGTTGACTAAGGGTGGTGAATTGAGCATACATGTGCTAACTGTTTTCTCATAGCAAACATGTTAAAGTTTTAAAATTAGAGTGTCAACCTATTCAACCCCCCCCCCCCCCCCCCCCCCCCCCCTCTCTAGGCTGTTTAGTATAACCTTATAGGTATTTTCAACAGTAATCATACCGCAGCATTAGTGGTATGGAGCTTATTAACCTAGCCCTCCATGACAAGTTGTGTCAATCTAGAAATCATAGTTAGCAGCTTTTTCACTTGGGCAATGGGCACCTATCTCACCAATAATTATGCTATAGGCTCACTTATGTTAACTAAAAAACACAATTCATTACACATACATGAACTAAACAACTCACATATTTTATTCGATCAGGCATCGATAAGTGGCGATTGTTCCTAGGAATTTGTAGATATTGGCAAGTGAATATGGAATTCGTGCGCCCCATTAGGGATAGTTGCCAAGGTGGCAAATCCACTTGTTCGATAGAATCATGGTCCAGTATATCCTACCCATATATAAATGCAACAAATTAAGAACAGTAACAGCATGCTAGTGGTATTTGAGGTATACTATTGGTTATTGAATTTTTTTGGATAAACTCACTGCATCATCAAGGTAAATTTTAAACCTTATGTGTCGCTTTATGAACTCTCTGTACCTTTCTGGACCACCATCACGCTCAAGGTACTCAAGTGCAACCATGCCCACAAAACCTGAACTAGCCATTTCTTTTGTAATTGGGTAATCCCCAAGCATGGATGGTGGTGGCACCTTCGGAACACGTGGTGTTATGAATCCCAAGCTCTAAATACTGACACGCTTTCCTAGGTACCATGTGGGGCTGCATGGCCCAACCAAAAGAACCCTACTCTTGGTGGACTGTGAAGATTACCGTACATAGGTCGGCAATCTGTCTTGGTCCTTTCCCCACAGATGCATGTTTACCTGAATGGAAACATTATTGTAGACATTTTAACAGAAGAACAATAGCTAAAATTGATTAGACGAAAAAAAAATGTAGATAGATTTCCAAATCTTTAAAATAATCTGCTTTCATCCTTCCATCTAAGTTTCCTCAACGTATCCTTTAAATCGCTGTAACTGGCTTGGCAAGTAAGGAGACACTAACTAATATTGATACAAATATTGATCCTTTCGTCTTTCTGTTTAATACAAATATTGATCCACTACAAGAAAATATTACATTTATTGACAGTTAAAAATTGTCAAGAGGCATTGTGGTTGACAGTTTTCTGACTGTCAAGAATGCTCATGTCAAGAAAGATCTTAACAGTTTTTACAGTTTTCTGACTGTCAAGAATGCTCATGTCAAGAAAGATCTTAACAGTTTTTCAGTTTTAACTGTCAAAAGTCTTGACAGTTACTAATTGTTAAGGATTTATGACAATTTTTAACTGTCAAATATTTTTATAAGATTTAATTAAAAAATTATGAATATATCATTAACATTTTTATATTTATACACCACCGGCCAGCCACAACCCTGCCACCGCCGCCTCTGCCTCCTCCGTCCGGTCGCCGTCGCAATCGCCGCCGGCCGGCATCTACCTCTCATCTGGCCGCCGCCGCCACCGCCCCCATCCAGCCACCACCCTGTCACCGTCGGCTCGGCCCACTTCTAATAATAATGACAATTAAATTGTCATTATTATGAATTGAACTTGAAAGTTCAAGTCAAAAGTTGTAAGCCTTTACCACTTGACTACAAAATTTGATTTGTTAACAATTGAACAATATTTATATATAATCTATATGAGTTGTTAGATATATATATATATATATATATAAATTAAAAAAAAATAACTTGTTAGATAAAGTTAAATTTATTCAACTAATTAAAATTCTAATTTTTACGACAGACATATATTAAAAAATATTTATTAAAACTTTTAATAAAATTATATTTTTTAAACATATATAGTTGAGCTATGGGTCTATACTCTAGAGGAGACTAGTGACAGCAATTGTAATAAGCATGATTTGGAATACAATTATCACTACAGACGAGATATTTCTCTACATGCATCTTGCAATTTAATGACAAATGTAAGACTGGGATTACTAATTTATGTGGATAACTGAATTATTAACGTGTCTATACTCTATAGGAGACTATTACTAAAAATAAAAAAAGGGGTTATTGGGACGATTTTTTTTTCGTCCCAATAGGTCTATAAGGACAAATAAAATTCGTCCCAAAATACGTCGCCTCAAGTGGGTCACAATAGGTTCTTTGGGACGAAAATTGAAATTTGTCCCTTAAAACTACATAAAGGGACGATCTTTGTTCGTCCCAATTGATAATGTATAGGGACGAAATTATTCGTCCCAATAGACTACTTGTAGGGACGATTTTTGTTCGTCTCCTTTGACAACCTGTAGAGACGGAATATTTCGTCCCATTAGATACATTTTCATCCCTTTAGATATCCAACAGGGACGAATTTTTTTAAAAAAAAAAAAAAATTGGTTTTTTGCCTTCAAATGACACCCCACCAACGACCCATGCCCACGACCCACCCACCCACCACGAACAACACCCACGCCCACCCACCAGCTCGCCCACACAAATCACAAATAATTTGTGTTATCACGGGGTGTTGAACCCAGCTCACCCACGCCACCCACCAGCCTTATCCACCTTGCTGCTGCTTTGAATGTGCTAATAAGTGCATAATAAGTGCTAATAAGAACTTAATAGGAAGAAACAAAATTCATCTTGATAGAGAACCACTTTGGACGAACAAAATGATCCATATTGCATCATTTTCTAATTTATATGGTAATTTAATTATTAATCTATCTTTAAGGAAAAAACTTTTAAAAAAAATCAAGAATTTTCAACAAAATTAATTAATTATTACAATTTTAAATAAAAAGAAAACCTAATGGGATGAAATAAATTTCGTCCTAATAGGCAGTCTATTGGGACGAATTATGTATTTCATCCCAATAGACATCCTATTGGGACGAAAAAATTTCGTTCCTAAAGGTCAACAAAATTAATTAATTATTATAATTTTAAATAAAAAGAAAACCTGTTGGAACGAAATACATTCGTCCCAATAGGCTGTCTATTGGGACGATTTTTGCGTTTCGTCCCAATAGACGTCTTATTAGGACCAAAAAAATTCGTCCCTAAAGGTCTTACCATTTTGGACAAAATTTATCCTAATAGACATGTAAGTGCCTCACTTTTGATTGACGTATTTCGTTGACAAAATCACAATGGGGTTCAATTTGTAAGGGTAGCTTAGGATTCAAGAAATCCTCATCAAATGTCAAAGGACCTCATTGTGGACTTCAAGTGCTTCAAGAAAGGTAGATTACTTGACTTAACTCTCAATTGAAGAGATTTAGAGTACACACACACACAACCCATGCATTTTAGTATTTGCATTTGTTTTGGTATGGTTGGTAAAATCTCATTGTATTTTATAGAAATATATTTTTTAGATTTTTCGTATTTTTACGAGTCCAACTATGTGTGGATTTGTCCCTAGATTAGTTCCGAGTGATTTGCAGACTTATCTATGTGTTTCGGATGATTTCCGAGACATTTGGGACATTTCGAGTTTTTATCGGCAACTGAAATTCAATTCCGAGCTTAAATTGGAAAGTTATGTAATTTTTCATATTTGTGATTGAGTCCGGGTCTATATTCCGAAGACAGAATTGAATTCTGAATTCTGAGATCAACTGGACTGAAAATCGCTCGGAACAGAAGTCGGCTTGTTGTGGCATGAAAGCCACACCAAGAGGGGTTGGCGTGTGAACCCCCGTGCAGCCCACGCCAAAGCTTGCTCTCTGTCCGCGTTGCACCAACGGCACACACACGGCATTCCCTGATTCATTTTGTTTTTTATTTTTCAAGGTTATATTATTGAGTGCTTTTTGTTGCATGTGAGCTTGTTTGTGTTGTGTGTGCATGATGCATGAGTGATGTTGACTTGTCAATTCATTGGACACCTTGACTTTCTCTCACGTGAGCTCACCTCATTGGATTATTCATCATTGGATTGTTTTCTCTTTTATGATCCAAATGTTGTGCGTTTTGGTGTGTTAACTCAAATATTATATATATATATATATATATATATATAAACGTGCTCCTCATTTTTTCTTTGCAAAACCTGATACATATATATATATATATATTCTTCTTTACTTTCACACACACTTTGATTGAGAAAAAGAAAAATATATTTTTGAGCAAGTGAGAGACTCCCAAGATTCCACCTTTACTCATCCAAATCCAAAACCCATCATCTTCACACATCATCTAGCATATTCTAGGTATGATTTCTCATGGGTTTTCTCATTTACTCACATGACTTGTAGTTAGAACATGTTTGCATCTCTTCACATGTTCTTGCTTTACAAGATTACATCTTTTTACTTGACTAGTCTCAAGATTGCTTCTTTATGACTTGAATAGTTTCAAGATAGTTTCTTTATTGTGTTTTGTGAGTTGGTTGTGGTAGATATTGCATATAGGACTTTGTTTGTTTATTTAGCTTTGTTATATGCATGTCATTTAGCAAAATAATATCTAGGAATGTCTAACATGTTCATCCATGCCTAGATAAGCTTAAATGTCTAACCTTGTATTTTAGCATCTTGAATATTGCATATATTCTCTTAGGTTGTTTTATCTCTTCTCTTAAAGAATTAAGACTTGTATTTACCAAGTGGTAGTTTGCAAGCAGTGGACTAGATTCACTCTTGAAGGCCTGTGGGTAGTAGTGGTAGATTAGTAACTGTGTGAGGTTTGATGTGGTCAACCTAGGTTGTAATTGCCATTACAATTAGTGGATTGAGGTTCGTGTCTGGCGCACATAACAGACCGTGGTTTTTCCCGTGAGGGTTTCCGCGTAAAAACCGAGTGTCGTTTATTTTTCGCTTTATTACACTTGATTTTATTTTATAACTAGTTAGGGGTTTTTCTTTACATTGATTAATCACGAAAAGTTGGTAATAGTCCGATTAAAATTTATTCACCCCCCCTCCCTCCTAGATTATTTTAGACACGTTATATATATTTTCAATTGGTATCAGAGCGGGTTCCATAACATAATTAGGAGATCCATTGCTCTTGATAGTGTCTCTTGCATTTGTTTGATTTCTATTGTGTCTTGTGTGTTTAGCTTGTTTGTGTGCATTCATATCATTTTCACCCAAACACAATGAGTGGAAATGGAATTGGAGGCGAGGTTGCCTCTAGCACAAGACCTCCCTTGTTCATCGGGGTCAATTATGCATCATGGAAGGGCAAAATGGAAGCATATGTGTGCCAAATTCATGACCGGGCATGGATGGCGATTGAAGATGGGTATTCGCCACCTATAATGACTCCTATGGGAGGTGGATAGGATGTTCCCAAGCCAAAGACACAATGGACCCCCTAAGAGTTTGAGGCTTCAAAATGGAACAACAAAACCATGCACGCAATCCTATGTGCCATGGATGACAACTAATACAAACTCATTCAAACTACAAGGATAGCAAAGGAAGCTTGGGACATATTGGAGACGGCTCATGAAGGAACCGAGGTGATTAAGGACTCCAAACTCCAAGTCCTCCAAACACAATTTGAGACCATAAGGATGAAGGAGGATGAGTGCTTCAATGACTTCCAAGTGAAGCTTATGGATATTGTGAATCAAAGTCACCAACTTGGTGACCCTTACTCGGATAGAAGGATCAAGCAAAAGATCATGAGATCGCTTCCCGAGAGGTTTGAATCCAAAGTGACCGCCTTGGAAGAAAAAAGTGACTACTCAAGGATGAAGCCAAGTGAAGTAATTGGAAGGCTCTTGGCCTATGAATCTAGGAAGGGTCCTACATCTACACCTCCAAATAAGCAAAAGAGTCTTGCCTTGAAGAGCATCAAAGTAGAGAAGGATGAAGAAGACTCGTATGAAGAAATTGCTTTGATGGCAAAGAAGTTCAAGCAATTTATGAGATTTGAGAAGAAAGGTTTTGGCTCCAAGGGAAAGTTTATGAAGAAGAAGGCTCCTTTCAAGAAAGTAGAGCAATCTCAAGAGAAAGACCACAAGAAAGGTGTCCAATGCTATGAATGTAGTGGCTTTGGATATATTGCTCCGGAATCTGCAAATTTGAAGAATAATAAAGGAAAGGCCATGGCGATTACTTGGAGTGATAGTGATGACCTAGAAGATGAAGACAAGTCTTCAAATGATGATGAAAACCAAGTTGCCAACTTCATTTTCTTATCCTCTCATAATAGCAATGAAGTTATGAGTGATAAAGAAGAGGAAGAGGACAAGCAAGAAGAAGTAGATGAAAATGACTCAAATGGTGGAAGCAACTCCTCAATGTCTAATTTTGAGTTTGATGAAGAGATGGACTATGATGACTTCATGAGATTTTTTGAGAACTCAAGATTGAAGAAGAAAAAGGAGATATAAAAGTTGAAAGGGGAGAAGCTTGAATAAACTTCCAAAGTAACTCATTTGAGCAAGGATATGAATAAAGCAAAAGAGATGGAAAAAGGGTTGAAGATGGAGTTAGTCTTGGACAAGAAGAATGAAGAAAGCTTGAGGAAAGAGCTCATGGAAGCAAAAGGGTTGATTGCTAAAATGACTTCCAGAACCGAGAAGTTTGACAAGATGCTATCTTGTGGGAAGAGTCCTAGTGACAAGAAGGGGTTAGGATATGTGGAAGAAATGGAAGCCACATCCTTGAAGAAGACAACATTTGTCAAGAGCAAAGATGTTGAAAATGCTCAAACCCCTCAACAATCAACCAAGTGGGTTGAAGTTGGTGAATCCTCCAAGTAAGCGCAAGCAAGTATTCCAATAAGAGCTCCACCACCACATACTCATCATTTCTATTTATCATAGAAGCAACATGGTCCTTCCTAGGAGCCATTGGTCCATTAGCTCTAAGTTTCTTAGGTGCATGCATTGTGGCTCTTCTAAGCATATTTTTCTCAATCATGCTTTCTCTTCTACACAATTTAATATACTTAAAGCAATTAAGCCTAATGTGGCCTTTAATTCCATAAAAATGGCAAGTAAGAGTAAAATAGGAGTTCATACCATAGCCTTGTGCAAGCATTTGTGGCCTTCTTCTATTTTAAGTTGTTGTTGGATGTTGAGGCAACTCTCTCCTTTGTGGTTGAGCCAAGTTGGCATGTCTTCTAGGTTGAGCATAAAAGACCCAATGTTGAGCTTGTGGGATCCTTTGTTGTGGAGGTCTTGGTTGTGGGGGTCTTGGTTATGGAGCTCTTGCTATATGGCCCAAGTTGCCTTGAAAGCAAATGCCTCTAACACTTGGTACCTTGATAGTGGGTGTTCTAGGCACATGACCGGAAATAAGAGTTTCTTTAAAACTCTTGTAATAGAGGATGGTGGATTTGTCACCTTTGGTGATGGATCTAAGAAAAAGGTCATAGGGAAAGGTAATATATCCATTCCCAGTTTACCCTTCTTGCCTAATGCACTTTATGTAGATGGCTTACAAGCCAATCTCATTAATATATCACATTTGAGTGATAAAGGGCTTTCGGTTATGTTTGGCAAAATTGATTGCTCTATTCTTAAGGAAAATGGGCAAGTTTTGTTGAAAGGCAAGAGATCACGTGACAATTGCTATTGTCTTGAGTCCAATCTCATCTCTTGTAACTTGTCTACTAGTGAGCAAGTTGAAGTGTGGCACCAAAGATTTGACCACATGAACTATAGGGACTTGAAAGTCCTTGATAGGTTGAATGTTGTGAGAGGCTTTCCCAAGCTTGGGAAAAAGGTTGAGGGAGTTTGTGGACCTTGCCAACAAGAAAAGCAAACAAAGAGTGTGCATAAGAAAGGTAAATACCTTTTCACCTAAGAGCCTTTGGAACTTCTACATATGGACGTCATGGGTCCCTTCCAAACCAAAAGCTTAGGTGGTAGAATATACATTCTTGTGGTTGTTGATGATTTCTCTAGGTTCACATAGACTTACTTCCTTAGAGAAAAGTCCGAAGCCTTTGAGAAATTTAAAATGCTTTGTGTCAAAATTCAAAATGAGAAAACTTCTCACATTAAAAGCATTAAGAAAATTAGGAGTGATCATGGGAATGAATTTGAAAATGCTAGCTTTGAAAACTTTTACAATAGCTTAGGCATTTCCCATGAATTTTCGGCCCCTGGGACTCCTCAACAAAATGGTGTTGTTGAGAGGAAGAATAGAGTTCTCTAAGAGATGGCCCGAGTGATGTTGCTTAACAACAAAGTCTTTAGAAATCTTTGGGCCGAATCCATCAATACGGCTTGTTACATAGGAAATAGAGTATTCCTTAGGCTCGGGACTAAACAAACATCCTATGAGTTATGGAAGGGTAGGAAACCCAATGTTAGCTACTTCCACATCTTTGGAAGCAAGTGCTATATAGTTAATGACCGTGATCAACTTGGCAAGTTTGATGCAAAGAGTAATGAGGGTATTTTTATTGGATATGCACTTAATAGCAAGGCCTATAGAGTTTTTAATCTTAAGACTCGAAGTGTTATGGAATCATCAAAAGTGGTATTTGATGATTGTAGGCCAAACCATGATGATCATGAGGAGGATGTTTGTGAGATGGATGACCTTCCTTTGAAGGAAAGTGGTGATGTAAGGATTCCCATTAATTGATTGGCTTATTTCATGGACAAACCACATGTTGGGGTTTGGTTGTAAGGGTAGTCTAGGTGATTAAGGTTGAAGATCAAAGATCCTTTCCAAGACCTCAAGAGGACAAGCACCAAAGGTATATATCTAGTGCTTACTTTGCCTTGAAGAGATATAGTTGCATACACACACAACATGCATAACTCTTATTCTTGAATGTTGTGTTTATATTTTGTGTGCATTGTGCTTTATTGATTATTCAATATCTCTTCTTGCATTAAATTGATTGCATCCTGTTCTATGAAATGCCATGGCATTATAGGCATTAGGATGCATTCAATACCCACACTTGCACTTCACGTATGTTAGCTTTTAGTGTGGAGTAATTCGTTTCCCGAAGGATGTTCGGAAACGTCCGCGCGTGCATGTTGGTGTGCTTTGTTTTGCGCGATGATCGCCGGTGGAGATGCCTTTGGCTTCTCCTTTGGTTTCACCATTTTTGGTGAAACGGCGGTTTCGTTCGGCGGCCTGGCCGCCGTTCGAAACCGTCGATCGAGACCTGATTGAAAATATCTTCTCGGGTCCAAACGGCGGTTCTGATCGGCGGTTACGAAACCGTCAAACGAAGTCACCGATGTTTCCTGATCCTCTCGGGAGCCATTCGACGGTCCCGACCGCCGATTGAAACCGTCGATCGTGCGATTTCAGGGGCAATTTTGTCTTTTCACTTGCCCTATTCTTGATGTCTATAAATATCACACTTTCTCATTCTCTTCTGAAGTTCTTTGACTCCTTAAAAACCTAAACTTAAAAGAGAGATATTTGAGAGAAAATCAAATCAAGAACTCACCTTTAACCACTCAAATCAAATCCTTTTTGCATCAAATTCTATATTGCATCTTCTATGTCTATATAGAGTGCATCCATGTATGGGTTTGCATCATCACAACTTGCTTGGTAAGATTTTGATTAACTTCATCTTATTTTAGTATTTTTACTACCAAGCCATCTCTCTTAAATTACTTGTACGTTTTAGATCATATGCTAAATACAAGAAAAGAGAATTAATTGTGATGAATTGATTGAGTGTTGTTTTGTGATAGCTTTGTATCTAGGATTGGTTATCCTTTACTTAGCTAAAGTTGTATGCCATGACATATAGCTTGAAAATACCTACAAGGTTATACTAAACAACCTAGAGGGGGGGTGAATAGGTTGACGCACTAGTTTTAAAAACTCTTTCGTGACTTATGTCAAAACCTTGGTGAGCAAACAAATTAACCTTAAACATGATTGTTATGAGAAAAACAATTAACACATGTATGCTCAATTCACCACCCTTAGCCTACAAAACATATACCAACAAACAATGTATCTCATATACAAGATATTCAATTAAGATCAAATTCCACAAGTTGTATTTTGAATATTACAATGTAAGTACACTAAGTAAAACTACTACAACTTGTTAATGAAGGAAATATATTAAAACCAAAACAAAGGATACATGTATTAATATTAATGTTCAATGTATATACAAATATCAATCTAGATATAGCTATACAAAAGAATCAAAGAATAAGAGAATAATATTTACACAAATGAATAGTATATACAAAAATGATCAAAATGAATATTGATTACAAATCACACTTTACACAATCTTGCTTCCAAATATATCATAAGTGAATATTGTACCACAAGATTAAAATATACACATAAACATATATAAAAGAGAGATAGAAAGAACTGACACATGAGATTTTTTAACGTGGTAAAACCTCCAAGGAGGAAACATCCACGGGTTGAAATACAACCATTAGGGTACTATATGTATTGGAAAGTAAACATAGAACATTCACAAAGTGACCAATCTTTAACTCACCCAACCTAGTGAAGTCTAAGCCTACCCAACCCTATTGGAAAGTGTGAAATCCCTCAATGATGCAAAACCACCATATATTGGACACCACACACAACCAACATCGATGGTAGATTAGAAATTCCTCAAGAGTGCATACACCTCCCGTGTACCCCGCTCTATCGGAGTCTATGTCTAACCATACGCCTAGGCCTGCCAATACAATAGCCAACTCCCTATCCAAGGCACTCTTGCCTCTAGGGAGCCTCCCATGCATGACTATCCGAGTCCTCCCGACTCTAGCCATGACTCCTTGCTTACCTATCCGAGTCATCCCGACTCTAGGCAAGACTTCTTGCTTGGCTATCCGAGTCACCCCGACTCTAACCAAGACTTCATGCCTTTTACAAGGACTTCCTAGTGTGATCATGTGAATGCAAATGATGCAAACAATCAATACAACATAGAACATGTGATCAATACATTCTATGGCACAACTAGACCTAAACATGTGATATCACAAGTAATCAAGTCTAGATGCAAAATACATGAATAGAAACCTAAGCATGTGAAACACCTAACACATACACTCAAAGTCTCATTCACACACACAACACTTGAATCACAATATGTTCATGAAGTACAAATTCAAGATGCTATCAATATACAATTAAATGCTAGATATATGAGATTAAAATCAATCAATATACTAGTCAAAAATATAGAGCAAGGTTTTGAGATTTACATCAATCAAAACCTATATTCTCTAAATCACAAACAAATACACAAATCCTAGATTTTATCAATCAAAGGATCAAATCAAATCTCAAGGTCATTTTAACACAAAATTAATTCAATTAAGTTCCAAACAACCTAAGATGCCATTCTAATCACAATACAACTCACAAACATATGTAAAACCTAGAATCATAGAATCTAGTCAACATTAGTCCACAATTGACTTTCAGTTAGAATGATAATCAAGCTATCTTTCTCAATAGCTTTTACCAAACATAAACATAGATATAGAAGAAGAAACCCCAAGCAAATGGAAGGTCAAAAAGCAAGAAATCCCAAAGTTGAGACCATTACCTCGGATTCTGCAGCTGGTTCGGAAATCAGTGTTCAACCACTTGAAATCACGATCAAACAGCCACCAAACCACTTGGAGATGTTAGAGGACTCAAATACGAACACTCTCCAACTTGAATCACTCAAATCCGACTCCAGATGAGGAAGATATGGTGTTTTGAAAATCTAAAAATTGGAGAGAACTCTATTGCGGGAAAACTGAAACTTTTCTTCTTAGATTTCAAAATGGAGAGAGAGAGGGAAGAAATAGGAGGAGAGAGAAGGGCCAAGGGAGCCAATCACGTGGTGCCACATCACCCCCTAGCCATGGGGGACGCGTGGCCCACACGGGAGCAGAGAGTGCTCCAGGCTGTGGGGCCCACGGCCTCACCAACGGCCAGCCCAAGTGGCCCACGGCCTGGGCTGTCCTCTCGCGCGCTCCCTTGGTTCTTCAGCCCGTATCTTAGGCGTCCGAACTCCGATTTCGAATCCGTTTCTAGATTACAAACCATGACTCTCTCATGCACGACGATGACTACACAACTTTGAAAAACGGTTGAGAAATCATCTCGGAAATCATCGATAAAGTCAACTCAACGAATGAGAACGAAAAGTAGCATAGTCAACTTGTTTGGACTCGAAACCTTATGAATGAGTAACCGAAACTACCGGAACTCAATAAGGCATTAAATAAGAACATGTTCAAGTCCTAAACACAAAATACGGAAACATACAAACACAAAGACACACACATATGCTAGTTTCCGAACATAGTCCTAGAAAATGCAAAACACAAAGTTTATTAACTTAATATGAATGCATGAGCATATTTTGCCAAGTGTGTGAAAGTGATATGTAAATGAAATTAAATCATGAAGGAACACACAAGTATGATATGTGTGAGTGTGTGCCTAGCCTTGTAAGAGATAAGAGGTCCTTGAATACCTTTGTCGACCAATAATGCCCGAATCTCTTAAAAGCCGGCTTCTTGAATGAGTTGTGGTTAAGACGTCCTTCGTCTTCAAAATTCTTCAATTACTAACCACTAAATATTACAAGATAAACACGTTTTGATATGGAATTAATGCCAACACTAATTATCAACCTTACATAGCTATTTTCATATCTAGGATTGATTTTATTGTCATCATATAATCCTAGGTAAGCATCTAGAGTACCCTAGCTCTATATTGCATATTTGGATATCATTGCATATTCACTTAGGGTGCATCTCTTTTGAGAGATTTAAGTCTTGTGTGATTGACCGGGATTAGGTCGGACACCGGGAATAGGTGGTCACATAAGCAATTGGACTAGAGCCACTTTTAAAGGCCCGAGTGGTAGAAGTGGGGGGTTATTGATCGGAATGTTAGACGAGGTCTACATAGGTTGTAAACTCCATTTCAATTAGTGGATTTCGAGGTTCGAGTGTGGCTCACTAAACAGCCCGTGATTTTTCCCAGTGGTTGGGTTTCCACGTAAACATCAAGTGTTATTTAATTTCCGCATCTTATTACACTTGTATGTATTTTTGACTTGCTAGGGTTATTTTCGTAAAACTGACATGCACGCGAAAATTGGGTAATAATTAGATAAAATCTATTCCCCCCCCCCCCCCCCCCCCCCCCTTTCCCCTTTAGTTTTATAAAGAAAACACACCGTATTCTTTTCAGGTGAGACTTCAAGTGATGTAAAGTAAAACCAAGATGAAGAGGATGATTTGCCTCTTAATAGAGTTCCTCCCTTGGACTCTAATGAACCCGCTCCTTGAGTTAGAAAACTCCATGATAAAGATGATATCATTGGAGATGTTAGAGAGGGTGTTAGGACTAGGCGTCAAATAGCTAATCAAATTAGCTATACTTGTTACACCTCTCAAATAGAACCCAAAAAGGTTGATGAAGCCTTGGAAGATGAGTTTTGGGTTCTTGCCATGCAAGAAGAGCTAAACCAATTTGAGAGAAATGATGTTTGGACTCTTGTTCCTAGACCTAGAAACACCAATGTCATAGGCACTAAATGGGTGTTTAGGAACAAATCCGATGAGGATGGAAACATTGTACGAAACAAGGCAAGGCTTGTTGCACAAGGATACTCTCAAATTAAGGGTATTGACTTTGAGGAGACTTTTGCTCCTGTTGCCCGTCTTGAGTCCATAAGGCTTCTCTTATCCATTTCTTGTGTGTACTGTGTACAAGTTCAAATTACACCAAATGGATGTCAAGAGTGCCTTCCTCAATGGCTTATTGCATGAGGAAGTGTTTGTTGAGCAACCCAAGGGGTTCGTGGATCCACACCACCCCTCTCATGTCTATCGCCTTAAGAAGGCTCTATATGGGTTGAAACAAGCACCGAGGGCTTGGTATGAGCGCCTCACTCTTTATCTTGTTGACAATGGCTACTCTAGAGGTAGTGTTGACAATACATTGTTCATCAAATGCACTAAAGATAAGCTATTCATAGCTCAAATTTATGTTGATGACATTGTTTTTTGTTCCACCAACAACTTGAAAGTTCAACAATTTGTTGATGTCATGTCTCATAAGTTTGAGATGAGCATGGTTGGTGAACTAAATTACTTCCTAGGCTTGCAAATCAAACAAATGCATGATGGGATCTTCATATCCCAAAGTATGCTAAGAGCCTAGTGAAGAAGTTTGGCCTTGAAAATGCCAAATATTGTGACACACTCATGAGCACAACCTTGAAACTTAGCAAAGATGCTAGTGGAAAGGATGTTGAGCAAAGTCTATATCGTGGCATGATAAGTAGCTTACTTTACTTGACCGCAAGTAGGCCCGATATTTGTTTTAGTGTGGGTGTTTGTGTTAGGTACCAAGCAAATCCCAAAGAGTCTCACCTTGTTGTGATGAAGAGGATCATTCGGTTTGTGAATGGTACCTCAAATCATGGGATTTGTTTTATTGCTTTATTTTGGAAATTGCAATTACTCTAGTTATAAGCACCTCTCAGACACTTGGTCTTGGAAGGTATATTTCTTGTTGATTGTGTGTAGGTTGGATTTTTCTACAAGCTTTGGATTGACTTGAAGATGTTCAAGACTTAGACTATGAGCTTTATTGTGACGTAGAAAACTCTTTTTGACCAACCAATTTTTTGTTTTTGTGAGGATGATATGTGAGTATTGATTTTGTCACGAAATAGCCAAAGGGGGAGATTGTAAGTGCCTCACTTTTGATTGGCGTATTTTGTTGACAAAATCACAATGGGGTTCAATTTGTAATGGTAGCTTAGGATTGAAGAAATCCTCATCAAATGTCAAAGGACCTCATTGTGGACTTCAAGTGCTTCAAGGAAGGTAGATTACTTGACTTAACTCTCAATTGAAGAGATTTAGAGTGCACACACACACAACCCATGCATTTTAGTATTTGCATTTGTTTTGGTATGGTTGGTAAAATCTCATTGTATTTTATAGAAATATATTTTTTAGATTTTTCGTATTTTTACGAGTTCAACTATGTGTGGATTTGTCCCTAGATTAGTTCCGAGTGATTCGGAGACTTATCAATGTGTTTCAGATGATTTCCGAGACATTTGGGACATTCCAAGTTTTTTATCAAAAATCGAAATTCAATTCCGAGCTTAAATTGGAAAGTTATGTAATTTTCCATATTTGTGATTGAGTTCGGGTCTATATTCCGAAGACGGAATTGAATTCCAAATTCTGAGGTCAACTGGACTGAAAATCGCTCAGAACGAAAGTCAGCTTGGTGTGGCATGAAAGCCACACCAAGAGGGGTTGGCGTGTGAACCCCCGTGCAGCCCACACCAAAGCTTGCTCTCTGTCCACATTGCACCAACGGCACACACACGGCACTCCCTGATTCATTTTGTTTATGATTTTTCAAGGTTATATTATTGAGTGCTTTTTGTTGCATGTGAGCTTGTTTGTGTTGTGTGTGCATGATGCATGAGTGATGTTGACTTGTTAATTCATTGGACTTCTTGACTTTCTCTCACGTGAGCTCACCTCACTGGATTATTTATCATTAGATTGTTTTCTCTTTTAAGATCCAAATGCTGTGCGTTTTGGTGTGTTAACTCAAATATTATATATATATATATATATAAATGTGCTCCTCCTTTTTTTCTTTGCAAAACCTAATACATATATATATATATATATATTTTCTTCTTTACTTTCACACACACTTTGATTGAGAGCAAGAAAAATATATTTTTGAGAGAAAATATCATTCAAGTGAGAGACTCCCAAGATTCCACCTTTACTCATCCAAATCCAAAACCCATCATCTTCACACATCATCTAGCATATTATGGGTATGATTTCTCATGGGTTTTCTCATTTACTCACATGACTTGTAGTTAGAACATTTTTGCATCTCTTCACATGTTCTTGCTTTACAAGATTACATCTTTATTACTTGACTAGTCTCAAGATTGCTTCTTTATGACTTGAATAGTTTCAAGATAGTTTCAAGATAGTTTCTTTATTGTGTTTTGTGAGTTGGTTGTGGTAGATATTGCATATAGGACTTTGTTTGTTTATTTAGCTTTGTTATATGCATGTCATTTAGCAAAATAGTATCTAGGAATGTCTAACATGTTCATCCTTGCCTAGATAAGCTTAAATGTCTAACCTTGCATTTTAACATCTTGAATATTCCATATATTCACTTAGGTTGTTTTATCTCTTCTCTTAGAGAATTAAGATTTGTATTCACCAAGTGGTAGTTTGCAAGTAATGGACTAGATTCACTCTTGAAGGCCTGTGGGTAGTAGTGGTAGATTAGTAACCGTGTGAGGTTTGACATGGTCAACCTAGGTTGTAATTACCATTACAATTAGTGGATTGAGGTTTGTGTGTGGTGTACATAACAGCCCGTTGTAAGGTTTATGATTTGTATTGGCTTAATTCCATTGCAAAACACTCTATGATTGTATTAGTTGTTGCTTAGGACATTATTTGAAGAAAGGAAGCTTAAAGAGTAAAGAGCAACGTCTAGTGCAAAAGTCGTCTTCAAGAGATGAAAATCGTCAAAGGTAAATCTTGACTTCCATCCTCTTGCAAGGCGTTAGCGCACACACACACAATTCATACATGTATGTCCCTGCATCGTGGTTCAAACATTTGGTATAACACATTCACACACTTCATAGCATGCTCATGCATTGATCTTGTATTGACAAACAGTGTGAAATTGCATGCTTTGTGACTATCTCTTTGATATGGCATGTTTGTGTGAATATGTGTTTATTTGTTTTCATATTTTGTGTTTAGGACTTGAACATTTTCTTATTTATTGCCTTATTGAGTTCCGGTCGTTTCGGTTACTCATACATAAGGTTTCGAGTCCAAACAAGTTGACTATGCTACTTTTCGTTCTCATTTGTTGTGTTGTCTTCATCGTCGGATTCCGAGATGATTTCTCAACAATTTTTCAAAGTTGAGTAGTCATAGTCGTGCGTGAGGGAGTCATGGTTCGTAATCCAAAAACGGATTCGAAATCGGAGGTCGGATGCTCAAGATATGGGGCAACGAACCGAGGGAGCGCGCGAGAGATGTGCAAATCACGTGTGGCCACTTGGCCAGCCCGTGTGGGAGGCCGTGGGCCCCACGGGCAAGGGACTCCTCTGCTCCCGTGGGCCCCACGCGCCGCCCACGGGGTGCTGATGTGGCACCACGTGATTCGCTCGGAAATTCTTTCCTTTTCCCTCCTTGTAAGCAAACCTCCTTCCCTCCACACTTAAGCAATTTTTTGAAGAACACTTGAAATTCTCGCATCAGTTTTTCTACAATTTTTGTTTACTTGTTTTGATCATATCTCTCTCATACGAACTCGAAATCATTCGATTCAAAAACCAAAATTGTTGGTCTCGAAGAGAGCTACAAACCCCAAGCATTTCCAAAGGCAGTTGACTTCGGCATTTTTCTCAGCTGGTCCATTTCCAGTCCGTGGTCAGTGTTTGATTTTCAACTTCTTTTTTTTTCAATTTCATCTTTGATCATCTATTGATTCTTTCCATTTGATTGATGAAATTTGTTGAGAAGTATGTTAGATCACATGCTAGGGTTATTTGATCATTTTTTAATTGAGATTTAGCTTTGTGATTAGTCTTGAACATTTATGTGCTAAACTTGATTTATCATGAAATTGATTCTAGAAAATATATGTGTGATGTGCTTCATGTTATTTTCTATGTTTTATTTCATGATCTAAGAACTAGGTTTTTAGTGTGATAAATTGAATATTCATACCTTTGTTCTTATTGATTTGCATGTCTTGATTTCTAGATAATTTTGTGATTGTGTGTTGAAAGCAAATTCTAGACTATCATTGAACATGTACATTTTGCTTGATTGATCATCTAGCTTAATTTGATTGTGCTTGCATCATTTGCATCACTTTAGATCATAGCCTTGCATAAGGTTGAAGTCTCTTGCAAAGTGAGTGAAGCTTTGTGTAGAGCAAGGGAGTCTTGACTAGGACATGTGGTCCGGATAGTCAAGCAAAAGTCTTAGCTAGGAGTGTGGTACTCCGGATGGTTGAGCTAGGACAGCTTAACTAGGATCTTTGTGATCCGGATAGCTAAGCACGAAATCTTCCTAGAGACGTGAGCGTCTTGGATAGGAAGTTGCTTTCTAGAGGTGTAGGACACATCTCGGATAGGAAGTAGGCTTGGTGATTCACTAGCCCGAGGGTAGATTAGGAGTTGATAGCTTGAGCGGATATCATGAGTGATAGCTTGAGTGTGTAAGTCCTTTTTTCACATAGTGGATTGCTTCGCCGGTGGTTGTGGTATCAACTCGTGGATGTTTCCTCATTGAGGTTTTACCACGTTAAAATCATTGTGTTCAATTTTTGCTTTACTTTCTTTTATCTTCCATATATTACATTGTTTGCACATCTTGTAAATTGATTAACTCTTGTCTTAGTGAAATCAATTCATTTGCTAAATCTTATCAAGTGTGCATTTGCCTTGTAATTTTCCGTATTATTTTTAATTGGAAGAAATTGGAGCCTATACCTATTCACCCCCCCCCCCCCCCCCCCCCCCCCCCTCTCTAGGTATATTTCACTACTACATTGAGGGAAATTTCACCCGTGGTTTTTCTCGTGAGGGTTTCCACGTAAAAATCGAGTGTCGTTTATTTTCCGCTTTATTACACTTGATTTTATTTTATAACTAGTTAGGGGTTTTTCTTTACATTGATTAATCGCAAAAAGTTGGTAATAGTCCGATTAAAATCTATTCACCACGCCACCCCCCAATAGATTATTTTAGACACATAATATATATTTTCAAGACATTCTATTGGGACAAATTTTGTCCAATGTGGTAAGACCTTTATGGACGAACTCTTTTTCGTTCTAATAGGATGTTTATTGGGATGAAATACAAAATTCGTCCCAATAGAGTTTCGTCCCAATAGGTCTTTTTTCTAATAGTGTATGACATCAATTGTAATTGAAAAGAGATATAGCGTGCGCGTCTAATACAACCTAGTAGGGGGGGGGGGGGGGGTGTGAATGGGTTGGTAAGCCGATTATTACCAATTTTTCGAATGAGTCAATATTACAAAATTAACCCAATTCAACAATCGATAAAATCAATTATAAAATGCAGAAATTAAAGAATACTTGATTTTTACATGGAAACCTTCAACAAGGAAAAACCATGAGCTATTATGCTAGCCACACACGGTCACTGAAATCCACTATATGAATAAAAGGTTACACCCTCAAGCGATACATAGACTCTCACCCTAGACAACCTCATGCTATGAACACTGCCACTTACCACTCTTGGTTCAATCCCTAGTGATTTCCCCCGACCACTACTCTTGGCGTGAGCACCTCCTACTCTACCTGCATGCCTTTTACAATGGCACTTGACCAATTGCTTGTGCACTAAGCAACCTAGGCACAAGACTTAATTCTCAAGAAGAGATCAGAAAACCTATGTGAATATGCAATGATATTCAAAATGTAATTAATGCAAGGTAACACTAAATGCTTATCTAGGATTAAATGATGTCTATAAAATCAATCCTATATATCATATTGCTATATGTCATGGCATACAACTTTGCTATATACGATAAAACAATCCTAGGCAATAGCTATCAAAATACAACTCACAATCAATCAACACAATAATCTCAATATTGTAGTTAGAATATAATCTAAATGAATACAAGTTAAAAATGAGATTTCTTGCTAAGTAAGAACACAAAAATGAATATATGATGTTCAACTTACCAAGTCATATGTGTTGAAGAAGACCCATGCATAGATACATCCTAAATGATCCTAGATGATGTTTAGATGATGTTTGATGCACATGGAAGTGAGTTTGGAGAATTAAAGAAGCAATCTTTATGCTTTTTCTCTCAAGTCTCTCTCAATATCTCTTTAGAGTTCTTAATGTCAAAGACCTTAATTTCAGAATAAGAGATAAAGGTATATTTATAGAGATCAAAAATGAGTTGGGTGAAAAGACAATTTTACCCCAATTACGCGCCAAATCAGCGGTTTCAATCGGTGGTCGGGGCCGTCGATTTTAACCGTCGAATTTAAACCAAGAGCACTGGTTTCAAATGGCGACTTCATTCGGTGGTTTCATAACTACCGATCACAACTGCCGATTTGGACCCGAGACATAAAATCAATAAGGTCTCAAAAGGCAGTTTCAATCGATGGCCGCTGATCACAAACCGCCATTCCACCAAAAATAGTGAAACCAAAGGAGAAGTCAAGAGCTTCTCCAAGGACGATCATCGCGCTAAACTAGACACACCAACGTGCACACGCAGACGTTTCCAAACATACTTCGGGAAATGAATTACAACACACTTAAGACTAACATACATGAAGTGCAAGTGTGGGATGGGAAGAATGCACACATAGAATTTGAAGCATAAATGCAAGATGAATAAAACATACATGAAGATGTGTTTGTGTGCAACTAATCTCTTCAAGAGGCAAGTAAAGTGATTTACCTTTCGCTCTTGCTCTTGAAGTCACCGGGATGCTTCGAAGCTTGCCTTGATAGTCATCAAGAAGACCTACGGTACCCATTACACAATCATCCCCAAATGTGGTTTGTTAACGAAATAAGCCAATCAAAATATGAGGACCTTACAATCTCCCCCTTTGGCTATTTTGTGACAAAACCACCACTCACATTTGATTCTCACAAAAATTAAAAGCTAAGGGTCAACAATAGTTAATTCTACATTACAAAGAGAAGCCTAATCAAACTAAATCTTCAAGCATTCCATCTATAGTAGAATAAACATCCTTGCAAAATAACAACTACACTTTCCAAGACAAGTGTGTGTGAGGTAATCAAGTGAGATAAAAGCAAGCATTTGCATTAAAGAAAATACACAACATCATGCAATGAATGTGTAATGCAATGCTCCCCTTCAGCGGGTTACTCCCCCTCAATAAGCATCCTCCCCAATATGCTAATTAGTTACTCTCAACTAGTAATCTCCCTTACCACATACTACTCCCTCTTTTTGTCATGAGAAAGGCAAAGGAGTATTCCCCAACGGGTTACTTGTAGCAAAGAGAGATAGTAGCATACAAGACATTTGCATAATCATATAAGCCAATTTATGCAATGCAATTAATTGGAAGCGAAGCAAGGAGATTTATTTTTAAGAAAATGTGTGATAAAGATGCTTTGCATGCAAGACATGTTGCATTCAAGTCCAAAAATCAATGGTATTTAGCAAAGCAAATGTCAAAGGTTTCAAATAGAATTCAAACTAATTTTACCATTTGTCATTAATCAAAGCAAGGATATAGGATAGTCATTCATTCATATTTAAAGAGCAACTATATCCAAATTTATAAGCAAAACAAGGCATGAGCGACTTTTGCACCCTATTCGATTTTTCCAGGTAAGATACCCGTATGATAGTAGTCATGTTTAGCTAATAAAGAAAGAGAGACTTTGGATTTTAAAATCCTTAGAACGGATACATGATCCTTTATTCATTTGAGTCTCATTAGCTTTTCACACATAATTTTGCATTTTGAAATTTGCAATCAACAATCATGCTATTCATTTTGTTAACAGAAAATTGTCACTGGGGTGAATTTCCAATTAACAATTCTTATGATTGAAATTGGGGTAGATCACAGTCGGAGAGATATCAAGTAGTTCGATACCTATGGGTTCTCAGTAAAGCAAATTAAATACAATGATGATGGTGAATCAAAAACAATATAGCGATAAGATCACATATAACACGTTTTTATTGACAATAAACACATAATGAGAACACAATGGAGATTTTTTGTGGCTATGGTAAAGGGTTAAAACTCAGTTAGCGATGGAGCTCTCGTGCATGTCGAAAAGTGGAAAAGAATACTCTAGAGTTTTGGACTTAAGTTGCGGTCCTTTTTCTGTCGAATATCATGTTGTATATATACATCCCATTGCTTGCTGAATACTCCCCAAAATTCAGTCCAATGACCTAGTGATTTTCGAGACGTTCCCTGGTGATTGGCGAGAAGATCATAGGATTGATTCAAGGAATCAAGCGATCCCTTTTTTGGCGGAATTTGATAGAGTTGACTTTACTTTCAAATAGAACTCTTGAGTGACGGGAATGAGTCAATCTCCTTATTATTAAAACATCGTCGTCTCATTGTCCTTCTATGTAGTTTGATCTTGGCGTACCTGATCTTACCTTGATACTAGGTAGTCTGCTAATCTAACACTTACTGCTTGGTTGGCTGGCTCTAGGAGGATCGAGGTACATAGGCATTCCACCTCCTACTGGTTCATAGTATCAGTGTATCGAGGTATCAGGATACCGGGTCGGTGTGGTAGCGGGGTACTAGGATTCTATAGTAGTGGTGTCCTTGGTAACTTGACTTCTGTGTTTCCTGGTACCTTAGAGTTTATGAGCTCTTGATTTTGATTTGGATTGGTAGAAGGCCTACTCGGTCACTTTATTGGCGGGGTACCGGGATGCTCTTCTATGATGCCTTTCTCTCTCAATTATTCTCCAATATTGATGGAAAATTCTTCTTTCAACCCCTGCCATTTTTGGTGATTAACACATTTTTAAGCATGTCATTATAAATCATGTTTTTCATTTTAAGCATGTCATTTGAAAGAATCATCATGTCATGGAGATTAATTATAAGTCATTCAAAGAGTACTTCCTAAGTAAACCTCCTAGTCCAAAAATGCATGTTTGAACATAAATATGACATGGATTGCAATCAAAGCAATTGGCTCACACTTATTGAATAGAAAAACATATAAGTGTATGTGCAACCAAGATACTCAAGCAATTAATAAAGTAGCATAAGATTTGAAACAAATTATAGCACGGTGTGTATAAAACTATCTAGAGGGGGGGGGGGGGGGGGGGGGGGGGGGGGGGGTGAATAGATTTTAAGCTTATTACCCAATTTTTCGTATTAAGTCAAAATTATGAATTTACCCCTAACTAGATAAAGCAACAAATCAAGTATAAAATGCAGAAATTAAATAAGACTTGATTTTTACGTGGAAACCCTCACGGGAAAAACCACGGTCTAGTAAGTAAGCCACACTCGAACCTTGAATCCACTAAATGTGTAAAACGATTACAACCTAATCCCGGAAGTAATCACACACCTACCTAATCCTGGTATGAGTGAACCTAGTCTAATTTGCTTGCGATCTAAGCAATCTAATCCCGGATGCTACACACAAGACTTACTTTCTCTATGAAGAGAATAACACCCTAAGTGAATATATGAATATCCAAATGCAACATAGAGCAAGGGAAACCCTATATGCTTATCTAAGATGATTAATATGCAATTAGAACAATCCTAGATATCACAAACTAAATGACATGTCAAATAGTTTAGCTAATCAAGATTAAGCACAAAACCTAATTAGCTATCACAATACAACTTCTCAAACATACATCATACTAATCTCAAACTTGTATTCAAAGTATATAAAATAACATACAAGTAATTAATTGAGATTGCTTGTTAAGAGAAACACAAAATATGTAAGATATTAGTGAAAAGCTTACCAAGCAAAGTATGATGAAGAATCCATGCAAGATGACATCTAGAAGATCAAAGATGATGCTAGATGATGATTGATGATCATGAAAAAGTGTTTGAGTAATTAAAAATGAGTTCTTGGAATTTTTCTTGTCTTTGAAAAATATCCTAAGTATGAAATCTGAATATGAACTCTTGTAATTGACCTAAGGTCAAAGTGGCATATATATAAGGTGTCAAGATGAAGTGTGGTCGTTTTGATAAGTGACACCACAATTTTGCCTTGGGATCTATACGTAGGGTGCTTCTGTACAGCGCCTGTACAGCGCCCGTACAGCGCCCTGCTCTGTTCTCACGGAAAAACAGAGGGGCGCTCTACGTAGAGCGCCCTGTACAGCGCTTTGTACAGCGCCTGTACAACACTCGTACAGTAACCGAATTAAATCGATCAGGTCTGTACGGCGCTCAAAGGGGGCTGTTCGTACAGCGTTTTTGGGAGCGCCCAATGCAAAAATGCAATCCTAAGTCTAAGCATGACAAGGCAATTGGATATGCAAGATGCAATCAAACTAACATGCAAGAAGAGATGTTAATGAACATTAAAGCACACAAAAAAGACACAACATACAAGGATTAAACATATGCATGAGTTGTGAGTGTGTGCAACTATCTCTTCAAGACAAGTAAGCACATAGAGATTTACCTTCGGTGCTTATCAAGAATGAGGTCTTCAAAGGGCCTTAGCAATAACACCTACACTTAAGCTACCCTTACAAGAATCCCCAACATATGGTTTGTCCACGAAATGAGCCGATCAACAAATGGGAACCTTACAATCTCCCCCTTTGGCTATTTTGTGACAAAACCACCACTCACATTGATTCCTCACATAAAATAGAAACTACGGGACTACAATGATTATCTACATTACAAAGAGATAAGAAAATAAAACTTCAAGTCTTCAATCTCTTGTAGAACAATCAACCCTTGAAAATAAGATTTCTATATTTTCCAATTCAAGTAAAGTGTGAGATTAATCAAGTGAGAACAATAACAAGCATTTGCATTTAAAAAAAAAGGGCACAACATTATGCAATGTATGTGTATGCAATGCTTCCCCTCAACGGGTTACTCCCCCTTACCATATCCTACTCCCCCTTTTTGTCATGATATAGGCAAAGGAGTAGTCCCCAACCGAGTCACTCATAGCAATGAGAGATAGTAGCATGCGAGATATTTGCATAATCAATATAAGTCACTTTATGCATCTCAATTAATTGGAGAGAAACAAGGAGATTTATTTGAAAAAAAAAATGTGTGAATCAAACATGCTTTGCATACAAGACATGTAGCATTCAAGTCCAAAGAACAATGGTATTTGGCAAAGCAAATGACAAAGGTTTCTAATAAGAATTCAAACCAATTTCACCAATGTCATGAGAAAAGCAAGGATATAGAGATTATTGATTTTAATTTAAGAGTAACTATATCCAACTTTATAAGCGAAACATGGCATGAGCGACTTTGCACCCTATTTGATTTTTCCAGATAGGATATCTGTATGATAGTAGCCATGTTCAACCAATAAAGAAAGAGAGACATTTGGAATATAAATTCCTTTGAACGGATACAAGATCCTTTATTCATTTTGAGTCTCATAAGCTTTCACACTAGTTTTGCATTTTAAGAATATGCAATCATCAATTCATGCTTTTCATGAGAGCATGTTATATGAATTTCATGCTTTTTCATTTGACATTAGCATGTTATGAAAGAATCATCATGTCATGGAGATAACTATAGGTCATTCACATCATACTTCCTATGTACATCTCCTAGTCCAAAAATGCATGTTTGAACATAAATATGACATGGATTGTAAACAAGCAAGGTTCACACTTATTGAATTGAAAGCATATATACATATGTACAACCAAGCTTACTCAAGCAATTAAAAGAAGAGGCATAAGATATTTCAAATTTTTTGCAAGTGACAAGAATGCAAAATAGCTCTCTTTGCTTGAGTTCCCCATATGGGGTCAATCATAGATCACATCACTCCACAAGACATATCCCAATAGATCTACTAAGAGTTTTAAATCAAGTAGCATCTAAGGGTTTAGTAAATAGGTCCGCAAGTTGATCATTAGTACCTACATGTTCAAGTACTATGCATTTATTTTCAACAAGCTCTCTAATGAAGTGATGGCAGATGTCAATATGCTTAGTTCTAGAATGTTGAACCGGATTGTAAGGTTGATAATTAGTGTTGGCATCAATTCCATATCAAAACGTGTTTATCTTGTAATGTTTAGTGGTTAGTATATTGAAGAATTTTGAAGAAGAAGGACGTCTTAACCACAATTCATTCAAGAAGCCGGCTTCTAAGAGATTCGTGCATTATGGGTCGACAAAGGTATTAAAGGACCTCTTATCTCTTACAAGGCTAGGCGCACACACACACATATCATTCTTGTGTGTTCCTTCATGATTTAATTTCATTTACATATCACTTTCACACACTTGGCAAAATATGCTCATGCATTCATATTATGTTGATAAACATTGTGTTTTGCATTTTCTAGGACTATGTCCGGAAACTAGCATATGTGTGTGTCTTTGTGTTTGTATGTTTCCGTATTTTTGTATTTGGACTTGAACATGCTCTATTATGATTCCTTATTGAGTTCCGGTCATTTCGGTTACTCATTCATGTAGTTTCGAGTCCAAACGATGTAGCTACGCTACTTTTCGTTCTCATTCGTTGAGTTGACTTCATCGATGATTTCTGAGATGATTTCTCAACCGTTTTTCAAAGTTGTGTAGTCATTGTTGTGCGTGAGAGAGTCACGGTTCATAATCTAGAAATGGATTTGAAATCAGAGTTCGGATGCCCAAGATACGGGCTGAAGAACTGAGGGAGCGCGCGAGAGGACAGCCCAGGCCGTGAGGCCACTTGGGCTGGCCGTTGGTGTGGCCGTGGGCCCCACGGCCTGGAGGAGCCTCTGCTCCCGTGTGGGCCACGCGCCCCCCACGGCCAGGGGGTGATGTGGCCTCACGTGATTGGTTGGATTGGTCTTCTCTCTCCTCCTATTTCTTCCCTCTCTCTCTCCATTTGAAATTTAAAGAAGAAAATTTCAGCTTTTCCCGTTAGAATTCTCTCTCAATTTTTCCCAACTTCCAAACACCATATCTTCCTCATCCGGAGTTGGATTTGAGTGATTCAAGTTGGAGAGTGTTCGTATTTGAGTCCTCTATCATCTCCAAGTGGTTTGGTGGCTGTTTGATCATGATTTCTGGTGGTTCAACACAGATTTCCGAACCAGCTGCAGAATCCGAGGTAATGGACTCAACTTTGGGATTTCTTTCTTTTGACCTTCCATTTGCTTGGGGCTTCTTCTTCTATATCTATGTTTATGTTTGGTAAAAGCTATTGAGAAAGATAGCTTGATTATCATTCTAATTGAAAGTCAATTTGTGGACTAATGTTGACTAGATTCTATGATTCTAGGTTTTACATATGTTTGTGAGTTGTATTGTGATTAGAATGGCATCTTAGGTTGTTTGGAACTTAATTGAATTAATTTTGTGATAAATGACCTTGAGATTTGATTTGATCCTTTGATTGATAAAATCTAGGATTTGTGTATTTGTTTGTGATTTAGAGAATATAGGTTTTGATTGATGTAAATCTCAAATCCTTGCTCTATATTTTTGACTAGTATATTGATTGATTTTAATCTCATATATCTAGCATTTAATTGTATATTGATAGCATCTTGAATTTGTACTTCATGAACATATTGTGATTCAAGTGTTGTATATGTGAATGAGGCTTTGAGCTTATGTGTTTGGTGTTTTACATGATTAGGTTTTATTCGTGTATTTTGCATCTAGACTTGATTGCTTGTGATATCACATGCTTAGGTCTATTTGTGCCATAGAATGTATTGATCACATGTTCTATGTTGTATTGATTGTTTGCATCATTTGCATTCACATGATCACACTAGGAAGTCCTTGTAAAAGGCATAAAGTCTTGGTTAGAGTCGGGGTGACTCGGATAGCCAAGCAAGAAGTCTTGCCTAGAGTCGGGATGACTCGGATAGGTAAGCAAGGAGTCATGGCTAGAGTCGGGAGGACTCGGATAGTCATGCATGGGAGGCTCCCTAAAGGCAAGAGTGCCTTGGATAGGGAGTTGGCTATTGTATTGGTAGGCCTAGGCGTATGGTTAGACATAGACTCCGATAGAGCGGGGTACACGGGAGGTGTATGCCCTCTTGAGGAATTTCTAATCTACCATCGGATGTTGGTTATGTGTGGTGTCCAATATATGGTGGTTTCACATCATTGAGGGATTTCACACTTTCCAATAGGGTTGGGTAGGCTTAGACTTCACTAGGTTGGGTGAGCTAAAGATTGGTCACTTTGTGAATGTTCTATGTTTACTTTCCAATAATATAGTACCCAATGGTTGTAGTTCAACCCGTGGATGTTTCCTCCTTGGAGGTTTTACCACGTTAAAAAAATCTCTTATGTTAATTCTTCCTATCTCTTTCTCTTATATTTTAATTGTATATTTTATTATCTTGATTTATAATATTCACATGTGGTGTATTGTGAAACAAGACTTTGTATAGTGTGATTAGTGAATTCTTTCTATTGATCAAATTTTGTATCTATGATTCTTTTGTATATTGTAATTTTTGTTTAGTGACATTTTGTTCACTCTTGTACACATTGAACATCTTATGAAATACAAGCTTACTTTGTTGTTATGTCTAAATGTTCTTATACCTCACATAACTTGTTGATATACGTAGACTTTGCTCTTATGATTGTATTATCGTATTGTCTACGTATGTCTTCCTTGACTTATTTTGTTGTGTGTAAGGCTACCTTGAGAGACAAACGAAAGTTTGTTCAAGGGTTTGAAAAAGGTGTAAAAACCTATTCACCCCCCCCCCCCCCCCCCCCTCCCTCTAGGTATGCTTTAAGCAATTTAACTTCGTTTGTATACTTTCATGGATTCTTGGAAATATTAATAGCACTCATGTTGTCACATAAGAGAGTGAGAGTACCTTGGTTGAATCCATAGTCTACTAGCATTTGCTTCATCCATAGGAGTTGTGTGCATCCACTTCCTGCGGCTATGTATTCGGCCTCGGCCGTGGACAAGGAAATCGAGTTTTGCTTCTTGTAAAACCAAGACGCCAAGTTGTTGCCTAGAAAGAAGCAATCGCCCGATGTGCTCTTCCTATCATCACAATTTCCTGCCCAATCCGTATCACTAAAGCCTACAAGACTAGCATTAGTGTCAAAAGAGTACCAAATCCCATAGTTGGATGTCCCATTCACATAGCGAATGATCCTCTTTACAGAAGAGAGATGGGACTCCTTAGGATCCGCTTGGTACCTAGCACACACACCCACACTAAAGGAGATATCGGGCCTACTTGCGGTCAAATAAAGCAAGCTTCCTATCATTCCACGATATAACGTTTGTTCCACACTTTTACCACTAGCATCCTTGCTTAGCTTCAAAGTGGTACTCATGGGTGTATCACAATGTTTGGCATTTTCTAAACCAAACTTCTTCACTTGGTTTTTGGCATATTTGGCTTGGGTTATGAAAATCCCATCATCTAATTGCCTAATTTGCAAACCTAGGAAGTAACTAAGCTCACCAACAAGACTCATCTCAAATTCATGAGACATAACATCAACAAATTGTTGGACTTTGGTGTTGCTGGTGGAGCCAAACACTATGTCATCAACATATATTTGAGCTATGAAAAGCTTATCATTGTCTCTCTTGATGAATAGTGTCTTGTCAACACTACCCCTTGTGTAGTTATTGTCAACAAGAAATTGAGTGAGGCGCTCATACCAAGCCCTCGGTGCTTGTTTCAACCCATATAGTGCCTTCTTGAGGCGATAGACATGGTTGGGGTGGTGTGCATCCA
Organism: Acer saccharum; assembly: GCA_030490815.1. Classification (NCBI taxonomy): domain Eukaryota; kingdom Viridiplantae; phylum Streptophyta; class Magnoliopsida; order Sapindales; family Sapindaceae; genus Acer; species Acer saccharum. The sequence continues at coordinate 5,518,040 of CM059871.1, forward strand.
CAAACCCCTTGGGTTGTTCAACAAACACTTCCTCTTGCAAGAAGCCATTGAGGAAGGCACTCTTGACGTCCATTTGGTGCAATTTAAACTTGTGCACACAAGAAATGGACAAGAGAAGCCTAATGGACTCTAAACGGGCAACGGGAGCAAAAGTCTCCTCAAAGTCGATACCCTCAATTTGAGAGTACCCTTGTGCTACAAGTCTAGCCTTGTTCCGCACTATATTGTCATTCTCATCGGATTTATTCCTATAAATCCACTTAGTTCCTATCACATGTGAGCTTTTAGGCCTAGGAACTAGAGTCCAAACCTCATTCCTTTCGAATTGGTTTAGCTCTTCTTGCATGGCAAGAACCCAAAATTCATCATTCAAGGCTTCATCAACCTTTTTGGGTTCTATTTGAGAGGTGTAGCAAGTAAAGCTAATGAGATTAGCTATTTGACACCTAGTCCTAACACCCTCATTAACATCTCCAATAACATCCTCTTTGTTATGGAGTCTTCTAACCCATGGAGCGGGTTCATTAGAGTCCAAGAGAGGGACTCTAGTACTAGGTTGTGTGACTTCATCATTGTCATTAGATGTCCCAACATTGGGAGTCACCACAACCCTCTCCAAAGGAGAGTCATCCTCTAAAACTTCCTCCTCCTCATGGTCATTAGACTTGAGCCTAGTATCATCAATGACAACATTGGATGATTCCATGACGGTTCAAGTCTTCAAGTTGAAAACTCTATAGGCTCTACTATTCAAGGCATAGCCAATAAAGATACCCTCATCACTCTTAGCATCAAACTTGCCAAGTTGATCACGGTCATTTAAAATGTAGCATTTGCTTCCAAATGTGTGGAAGTAGCTAACATTTGGCTTCCTACCCTTCCATAACTCATAGGAGGTGTTTCTAGATCCGGGCCTCAGGAACACACGATTCCCTATATAGCAAGCCGTATTGACGGCTTCGGCCCATAGGTTCCTAGGGACATTGTTGCTAAGCAACATCACTTGGGCCATCTCTTGGAGGACCCTATTCTTCCTCTCAACAACTCCATTTTGTTGAGGTGTCCTAGGAGCCGAAAACTTATGGGAGATGCCTAAGCTATCACAATAGCTTTCAAAAGAGGCATTCTCAAATTCCCTCCCTTGTCACTTCTAATCCGTTTAATGCTTCTAATGTTAGAATTCATTTCATTTTGTAGTTTAGTACAAAGCATTTTAAACTTATCAAAAGTTTCGGATTTTTCTCTAAGAAAATATGTCCATGTAAATCTAGAGAAATCATCAACACAAACAAAAATGTATCTCTTTCCACCTAAACTCTTGGTTTGCATAGGCCCCATGAGATCCATGTGGAGAAGCACTAGGGGCTCCTTGGTGGAGATATACTTGCCCTTTTTATGCATGCTTTTGGTTTGTTTTCCTTGTTGGCAAGGTCCACAAATTCCATTGGCTTTCTTCCCAAGCTTAGGGAGGCTACGCACACAATTGAACTTTCCAAGGGTTCTTAAATCCCTAAAGTTCATGTGGCCAAGTCTTTCATGCCACAACTCTATTTGCTCATCCATGGACACATTGTTTGAGACTATTCTAGCTTCAAGACAATAACAATTGTCACTAGATCTCATACCTTTCAACAAGGTTTGTCCATCGGGCTTTAGGATTGAGCAATCATCTTTACTAAACAAGACGGAATATCCTTCATCACTTAGATGTGAAATGCTTATTAAATTGGCTTTCAAGCCATCAACAAATAAAGCATCGGATAAGGAGGGTAATCCGGGAACGGAAATGGTTCCTTTCCCTACAACTTTCTTTTTGGATCCATCACCAAAAGTGACATATCCTCCTTCCTCCATAACAAGAGTCTCGAAGAAACTCTTGCTTCCCGTCATGTGCCTAGAGCACCCACTATCTAGATACCAAAAATTAGAAGAATTTGCCTTCAAGGCTATTTGAGCAACATGGCAAACATTTTCATTCTTTCTAATCCATTTAGAAACAATCTTAGCTTTCTTAGTGGTCTTTGGTACATGGGTTCTAGATGTTCTAGGATCATGCATAGTAATATTATCATTCCTAGGAACATGCATCATGGCTCTTTTCTTTTTCTTCTCTATCATGCTTCTAGTTTTGCACATTTTAATATATCGAAAGCAATGTGGTCTAATATGACCATCAAATCCACAAAAGTGACATATAGGAGTAAAATAAGGAATCATACCTTGTCCTTGTCTTTGTGGATGAATGGGTTCAATCCGTCTTCGTTGTTGAACCGGTCTAGATTGCTTTCTAGCTTGAGGTTGCATGATAGGTCGCTTTCCTTTGTGAGCCAATTGTGGAGGAATGTTGGCTTGAGGGACCCTAGGGGGTTGAGCTTGAGGTTGCCTTCTTGGCCCCATCTTCACTTGTGCATTTGAGCATTGTCCTACTTCTAACTTCTTCCTAGGAATTTGCACATATGAAGTTTCTTCGTTCCTCAAACTCTTGACAAATATGGTCTTGTTAGAGGTAGAGATCTTCTTGCCATCTTCATACCCAAGACCCCTCTTGTCACATGGACTCTTTCCAACACCAAGCATATGGTCAAGCTACTTGGTGCTAGAATCCATCCTAGTCATAGATTCTCTAACTTCTTCAAGCTCCCTCTTTAGACTATCTTCATTCCTCCTAGATAAGACTAACTCCTCTTTTAGCTTATCTTCCATCTTCTTGAATTTTTCCACTTGTTCACTTAAGTGGTCATTTTGAGATAAGAGATCAAGATTTTCTTCTCTCAACATCTTGATCTTTCTTGTGCTCTTGATTGCTAAATCATTAAACTCGGCATGGTATTTAGCAAGCACCTTTTTCTCCATAAAACCATTTATGGAGTTAGAAGAGGAATCACTTTCTTCTCCACTTGAGTCATTTTCCTCTTGACTCATTTCCTCTCTTTCACTAGCACTTTTGCTTTTATGGGAGGAGGCAAAAGCTAGGAGATTAGCCATGAGCTCTTCATCATCCGAAGACTCATCTCCCTCATAGGAGTCATCACTACTTCCACTCCAAGTGGCGGCCATCACTTTTCTCTTTTTCCTCTCATTGTGATTTGCACATTCGGGGGCAAAGTGACCCATCCCACCACACTCGAAGCATCGGACCCCTTTCCTTTCGGTCTTCTCTTTCCTAGGCTCAACCTTGTTGTAGGAACCCTTTTTCTTGAAGTTTTGACCTTTGGAACCAAAGTCCTTTTTCCCGAACTTCATGAACCTTTTGAATCTCTTCACAAATAGTGCAAGGTCTTTGTCCAAGTCATTCTTCTTCGCCTCCTTTTCATCCTTGGAGGTTTTCAAAGCAATTCCTTTTTGCTTTTTAGGAGGTGTGGAGATAGGACCCTTTCTAGACTCATAAGCTAGAAGTCTCCCAATCACCTCACTCGGCTTCATATCCTTATAACCACTATTTTCTTCTAAAGCCGTCACCTTCGATTCAAACTTATCGGGTAGAGATCTCATAATTTTTTGCTTGATTCTCCTATCCGAATATGGATCACCAAGTTGATGACTTTGGTTGACTATGTCCATCAACTTAATCTCGAAGTCGTTGAAGCACTCATTCTCCTTCATCTTAAGCATCTCGAATTGAGTTTGGAGGACTTGAAGCTTAGAGTCCTTCACCACTTCGGTTCCCTCATGTGCAATCTCTAGGATGTCCCATGCCTCCTTAGCTATCCTAGTATTTTGAATCAATTTGTATTGATTTTCGTCCATAGCACACAAGATGGCATGCATCGCCTTCCTATTCCACTTTGAATCCTCAAACTCTTGCGCGTTCCATTGCGCCTTAGGCTTCAAAACTTCTTCTCCTCCACCACCGGGAGTCATCATGGGTAGATCATATCCGTCTTCCACCGCCATCCATGCACGGTCATGAATTTGGCATATGTAGGATTCCATCTTCCCTTTCCATTGGGAATAGTTCAATCCGGTAAGAAGTGGAGGCCTTGTGCTAGAAGCACCTTCGTTGCCACCACCATTTCCACCGTTTCCACTCATAGTGTTTATGAATGAATGAAATGAATGCAAATGTATGAATGATCAAAAATCACACAAAATGCAAGACACATCAAAATAAGCAAGGATCACCTATGTATGTCTAGGAACCCGCTCTGATACCAATTGAAACAAATTATAGCACGGTGTGTATAAAACTATCTAGAGGAGGGGTGAATAGATTTTAAGCTTATTACCCAATTTTTCGTATTAAGTCAAAATTACGAATTTACCCCTAACTAGATAAAGCAACAAATCAAGTATAAAATGCGGAAATTAAATAAGACTTGATTTTTATGTGGAAACCCTCACGGGAAAAACCACGGGCTATTAAGTAAGCCACACTCGAACCTCGAATTCACTAAATGTGTAAAACGATTACAACCTAATCCCGGAAGTAATCACACACCTACCTAATCCCGGTATGAGTGAACCTAGTCCAATTTGCTTGCGATCTAAGCAACCTAATCCCGGATGCTACACACAAGACTTACTTTCTCTATGAAGAGAATAACACCCTAAGTGAATATATGAATATCCAAATGCAACATAGAGCAAGGGAAACCCTATATGCTTATCTAAAATGATTAATATGCAATTAGAACAATCCTAGATATCACAAACTAAATGACATGTCAAATAGTTTAGCTAATCAAGATTAATCACAAAACCTAATTAGCTATCACAATACAACTTCTCAAACATACATCATACTAATCTCAAACTTGTATTCAAAGTATATAAAATAACATACAAGTAATTAATTGAGATTGCTTGTTAAGAGAAACACAAAATATATAAGATATTAGTGAAAAGCTTACCAAGCAAAGTATGATGAAGAATCCATGGAAGATGACATCTAGAAGATCAAAGATGATGCTAGATGATGATTGATGATCATGAAAAAGTGTTTGAGTAATTAAAAATGAGTTCTTGGAATTTTTCTTGTCTTTGAAAAATATCCTAAGTATGAAATCTGAATATGAACTCTTGTAATTGACCTAAGGACAAAGTGGCATATATATAGGGTGTCAAGATGAAGTGTGGTCGTTTTGATAAGTGACACCACAATTTTGCTTTGGGCGCTGTACGTAGGGCGCTTCTGTACAGCGCCCCTGCTCTGTTCTCACGGAAAAACAGAGGGGCGCTCTACGTAGAGCGCCCTGTACAGCGCCTGTACAGCGCTCGTACAGTGACCGAATTAAATCGATCAGGTCTGTACAGCGCTCAAAGGGGGCTGTTCGTACAGCGCTTCTGTAGAGCGCTTTTGGGAGCGCCCAATGCAAAAATGCAATCCTAAGTCTAAGCATGACAAGGCAATTGGATATGCAAGATGCAATCAAACTAACATGCAAGAAGAGATGTTAATGAACATTAAAGCACACAAATAAGACACAACATACAAGGATTAAACATATGCATGAGTTGTGAGTGTGTGCAACTATCTCTTCAAGACAAGTAAGCACATAGAGATTTACCTTCGCTGCTTATCAAGAATGAGGTCTTCAAAGGGCCTTAGCAATAACACCTACACTTAAGCTACCCTTTACAAGAATCCCCAACATGTGGTTTGTCCACGAAATGAGCCAATCAACAAATGGGAACCTTACAAGATTTTCAAATTTTTGCATATGACAAGTATGCAAAATTGCTTTATTTGCTTGAACTCCCCTTATGGGGTCAATTACCATACCGTATCAGGGCATGGGACAAGTCCCACTAGACATACCAAGTCCATTGGACTAAATAGTACCCACGGAGAGAGAGAGAGAGAGAGAGAGAGAGAGAGAGAGAGATAAATATGGAGACAAAACATTAATTGGTGTATATATAAATATAAAAGAAAAGTCATAACTGTTGGCATTTGGTGCCAATTAGGCCCTTTGGAATCCAAAGCGGTGTGACAAAGATTAATAAGGAGGGAAAAATGAAGTGGTGTATATAAAGATAAGAAAAATCATATATATATATATATATACATATAAGAAAAGTCATAATTGTTGGCATTTGGTGCCAATAAGGCCCTTTGGATTCCAAACCGATGTGACAAAGATTAATAAGGAGGGAAAAATGAAGTGGTGTATATAAATATAAGAAAAATCATATATATATATATATATATATATAAGAAAAGTCATAATTGTTAGCATTTGGTGCCAATAAGGCCCTTTGGATTCCAAACCGATGTGACATAATTTCATATAACTTAGTGTATAGTTTAATGATGTGTTACCATATACAATCTTATTAAACTTTGATTACTTTGCAAATATAAAATATTATACTATTATACTGTTATAACTCATACTTTAAAAAATTAATATGCATATGGGGACATGGATTTTATCTTTATACAACAATTTGTAACACCGTTATAACTAATAAATTTCAATTATTATAAATGATTGTAGGAAAATGAGTTGACCTATTGTACACATTTATTAGACATAATTCGGTAACTACTATATGTTAACTAGTCAAGTGTAGTATTGTGTGCATGTGGGAACATTATGAATTGGGGCAATCTTATGATATAAGTATAATATTGATATCCTTTAATATAAACATTACACTATGAATGCTTTAAACACTTTATATGCATATGGGGACATAGATTTTATCTTTATACAACAATTTGTAATACCGTTATAACTAATAAATTTCAATTATTATAAATGACTATGGAAAAATGAATTGACCTATTGTACACAGTTATTAGGCATAATTCGGTAACTACTATATGTTAACTAGTCAAGTGTAGTATTGTGTGCATGTGGGAACATTATAAATTGGGCGATCTTATGATATATGTATAACATGGATATCATTTTATATAAACATTACACTATGAATGCTTAAAACACTTTATATACATACGGGGACATGGATTTTATCTTTATACAACAATTTGTAATACCGTTATAACTAATAGATTTCAATTATTATAAATGACTATGGGAAAATGAATTGACCTATTATACACATTTATTAGGCATAATTCGGTAACTACTATATGTAATTTCATATTGATTTCAAAACTAATCAAAACAACCATAGATGTATTGTAGAGATGAGATAAAAATAACGATTCAAATAATAAGTAATTTCATATTGAATTCGAAACTAATCAAAACAACCATGGATGTATTGTAGAGATGAGATAAAAATAATGATTCAAACAATAAGTAATTTCATATTGAATTCGAAACTAATCAAAGCAACCATAGATGTAATTTCCTTTGATATACACATTACACTGTGAATGCTTAAAACACTTTATGTGCATATGGGGACAATAATTGAATAGTCATATGATAGAGAAGATGAAATATTAATTTCTTTTTATGGATTCGAGATATTAAAAGAAATGAAAGATGAATAAACAAATATGAAAAACATGTGCAATAAATGCATCGTTTGAGATAATGTTTTATGGTGTGTAAAGGTTATTTGAGTAATTTTATAGATATGATGTATAAATGAAAAAAAAAACCTGAAAACTCTAAACACCATACATAACATTCAAAAACCCAAAAACTCTCTCTCTCTCTCTCTCTCTCTCTCTCTCTCTCTCTCTCTCTCTCTCTCTCTCTCTCTCTCTTGGTCTACTGTGTACATCCATCAATTTTAAAACAATCTACACCACGCCAAGTTGGTTACATTTTTTTTTTTTTGTTATTTCATAACTTCGAAATACTGATTTTGTAATTTAATAATTTTGATTTAATATATTTCAATTTTTTTGTGATGATTATTGGTTTTCATATATAGTTAAAAGAAGCAAAGATGAAAATTTATACTCGACTAGGTCTGATAATGGTGTGATGGTTTATAGCATTCATACCCAGATGGTGTAGCCACGTTTTCATGATTTTTAGTTTGTTTAAAGTTAATCCTGACTGTTGTATTTAAAAAATTAAAAAAAAAAAATCTGTCTTAAGTTTATAGCTGTAGCTAAGTTTGAACTTGTTTAAATTTTATATATAATATTATTCCGCAATATTATACTTGCGTAATTGTTTGCATGTACTTAATCTGACTTTTAGATTGTTATTTTTGAAAATTTGATAAATCTGGATATTTAGATAGCTTTTTTTTTTTTGTTACTGAAAAATAGTAGTAGTTGCAAATTGTTTGTTTTTTTGGGGAAGATTTTATTCATATTCTCTCACTTGCACAATAAAAGGTTTTTTTAATGTCATCTTCCTCTTCTTCAAACGTACGTGAGTATGAGGAGGGAAAATGCAAATGTGGGCTACTATTGAGAGCATATCTTGCCATAACACCTTGGAACTAAAAGAGACTATTTGAAGGGTGTTCCAAAGGAAAGGTTAGTGAACTATAAGTAAATATTTTAATTTATACTTATATAGATTGATTTATGAATTAATACAGCTTACATTTCGGGTGTTAAACTACAGAAAGAATTTGGTGGATGCAATTACTTCAAATGGTTGGGTGCTGAAGTACCGGTTACAATTATCCCACCTGATATCTCATTGAATGAAGAATTGCAGAGATTACAAAGGGAATTTCATAGGTCGGAACGACTTCATCGGTTCTACGAAAGCGAAAATATAGGTTTAACATATCGTGTTCAGGTGTTAGAGTTTGATTTGGCTAAGAAGAGGGCAACCATTCAGAAAAATAGGGCTTTTATATTTCTGTCTTTGATTGCCATTCTTTGGCTACTGTGTAAATTCCTATAACAATGTGTAATGTGGGGTAATTGAATAATATCAAATGTGATATCCTACATAACATAAAATTACTATGGTTTTATGATTGCATTTTGTTTGACATGATCGCATTATTTCTGTAGATTTATAGTAGTGTGTGTTTTTCACATTAGGTTATTTATGTTGTACCTTATAATTGGCATCAGAGGTAAGGTAAGTCCAGGTTTGAGTTGGAGAATAATTTTGGTTAACTACATATATGGCAATTGTCAACAAATAAAAACATATTGGCTTTTATAATCAAAACTGGGCCTTTTATAATCATTAAAAACTTCTAGGCTGTATTTGAAGCATTTGTTGGGCTTATAGACACGTAATTATTTCTTTTATAATGTAATCGGTTTATATTTTATTCGATCGTCATTCTCTAAACGTAATCTAAAACTTTTGCATTTAGTAACCTCTTTAAACATATTGGCTTGCTATGGCCCAGTACAAAATATACAAACAAAACTAGTTAAATTTCAATGGAAGTCATCTGGATCACATAGACATATAATTAGTATATAGAAAATTATGTGTCCATGTGGTCCAGTTCAAACTCCACAAATCAAACAAAGTACATGTCAATTGAAATCATATAACAAATAACCCAAAGAGAATTATCAATACAACAAACAATAACGAAAGTAACTAACATTCATGAGAATTAAATAACAACCAAGTGACAACCCAATGCATATAACAAACAAGACAAATGACAAAATCAAAATGCATCATGAACTGAAAACACTAATGAAAGTGACTAACTGTCTGATTCTTTTTTTGAACAATTACGCCAGTCGTGCCTAGAAATGTGGCAGATACGACATTGATTTGGTCTTTTACGCTTCTACGGCTTGGCTGCTGGTGTGGTAGGTGCAGTCGGACTAGTGGGTCTGCCTTTGGTCTTCATAACATTGGGATCTTTTAAAATTTGGCTCTTTGGACCAGAATCATCACCATTTTTGTTGCAATTATTTTGGAACTCATCATCCAACCCTTGCATAGTATTTCTCAGAATATTGAGTTCCCTTTTAATCAAATTGAAACCTTCTTCGGTTTGGCTCCCATGGTGATAGAGATAGTTGCACTCTGCACTCAATGAAGCGAACCATGCAATATCAACACTCTTTGAACAGTCATTGTCAGGCTGGAGCTGGATACAAACGTCATCTGCAGGGACTTCGTCCACCATTTAAATATCAAGGACTCTGGAATCTTTGTAATGTTCTCCACTTTCATAACATAAAACATATGACATCAGGGAATTCCTTTATTTTGTAACAACTTGCATTCACATGAAAGTACTGGCAGAGTGTGCTTTGATGAATCCCAATCACCATCCTCAACGACTTGTTGAAAATTAATTCTGTCCCTATGGTAAACAACACTCACAATCTTTTTATATGGAGAATTATATTTGGTGAGAACGTATTGGACTTCATTCTCCTCATTCCATGGTGCAACGTGTGAATACTTTATTAAATCGTTGTTCTCTTTAGTGATGTCACAATAGATACGATAAGTGTAGATGGAAGATGCAAGCTTCTCCAACGACTTCAGGTGGCTTAAGATCACTGGACTCTTAGTGTTTGAAGCATATTCGTCGGTAAATAAATTGTTTCTTAACCTCATGAGTGCCTTATCAATTTGAGGGAATAAGTCAAAAAAATTGTCACGGCTGCAAACATTTTCATTCATGTAATTATTCATTGACTCTGATCTTTGAGTGCTATGCATTCTGGCAAAAAAATGGCCCTTGGAATATGTTTTTGCCCATCTATGCCTCTTTTCGTACATCATATTAACCCAAACATTGTCTTCAAGACTGTGTTGTTTTATTGTTTCTTTCCAACATTCATCGAATTTGTCCTCGCCTATGTGGTCAAAGATGAAGGATCTAAATGCCGAAGACTTCTTAGGGCGGTTAATGTGAGCACATGCGTTTCTTGCTATGTGCCATCTGCATACCCTATGCTGACAGTTTGGAAATACCTCATTGATTGCCTGTCGCATTGCTTCATCTCTATCCGCCATTATAAAAAGGGGATGCTTGCTGCCCATTAAATCCATGAGTTTAGTAAGGGCCAATTTGTATGAAGTAAATGTCTCGTCTAACAAAAGTGCAGCACCAAATACACAAGTAGCACTATGGTTGTTTGCACCGACAAATAAAACCAAAGGCTTGCCATAGGTATTTGTCTTGTAAGTAGTGTCAAAAACAAGAACATCTCTGAAGCACTTGTACTCGAATAGAGAATAGGAGTCCCTTCAAAATATATTAGCAAGCATATCATCATCATCTATGTTGAACCATGCAATAAAAGTTTTGTTCAGTAAATGCCTTTGATTCGAGATACAAAATTGCTGCTTTTGAATCGCTTTCAAAAACTTTTGATCGTCTTATCTTAGCAATCTTGTTATATGTGTCCTTCTGAGTGAATCCAATTTTGGAGTATCCTTCTTTCTGGTCAACCATGTACTCAAATGTTTGACAACCTCTTATGAAGTTTTTGCCTATGGCATCAATTTGGGCATAGTTACCTTTGTCTACGTATCCATGAGATCGATGGGATGAAACCTCATGAAAATTTGCTAGTTTGTGTGAATGATCATCGATGAATACCCTTATGCTGTACATTAACGTATGACTGTCTAGGCCAATTGAGAAACAAGCTTTGTCCTCAAAGTTTGATTGGCTTATTTCGGTGACAAACCACAATTGGGGTTTGAAATGTAAGAGTAGCTTAGGTGATTGGTGATCAAGCTCAAATGCCTTTTTCAAGACCTCAAGTTGATAAGCACTCCCAATGTATATCTCTTGTGCTTAGTTTTCTTTGAAGAGATTTAGTTGCACACACACCCTTGTCATGATTGCATATATGTTCTTTGCTATTGTGTGCATTATCTTCACCTTCCACACTTGCACTTCTTTGTTATATTATTTGTGTGTGGTTGTTTATTTTATCCTCCATGCCTTGTCCTCATTAAGCTTGTATTGGAAGTTGTCTTCCAGGAGGATTCAGTGCCATGGTTATACGGCCAAGGACTTCCAAATAGGGCCGCCGAATTGGGACCAAATACTTGGTCGTTTCGGCTCCCTTGATTCGATGGCCATGGACCATCGAATAGGGTCGTATAATTGGGACCAAAATATCTGGTCAATTATACGCCATTGGCTTCGGCGATTAGGGGTCGCAAAATAAGGCCATTGAATTGAGTCCAAAATTTCGGCTTCAATTCGGCGCCCTCACTTCTACTGCCACTGGTCACCGAATTGGCCCGATAAGTTGGGGTAAAATTGTTTTTTTCGCACCAACCTATTTCACTCTCTATAAATATACCATTATCTCTTGTTCTTTATTTGAGCTATTCAACATCAAGAACCCTAAAGAGATATCGAGAGAGACTTGAGAGAAAAATCATAAAGATTGCATCTTTAATTCTCTAAACACATTTCCACATGCATAAATCATCATCTAAGCATCATTTAGGATCATCTAGTATGTGCTAGTGCATGGGTTTTCTTCAACACATATGTTATGGTAAGTTGAACACTAATTTCATCTAATCTTAGTGTTTTTACTTAGCAATCTATCTCATTTATTACTTGTATGTTCTTAGATTAATTTCTACTTACAAGATTAAGATTATGTGTTGAATGTTTAAGTGTTGTATTTTGATAACTATACCTATGATTGATTTATCTCATATAGCTATGTTTTATGCCATGTCATATAGCAATTAATATCTAGGATTGATTTAATTGACATCTTATAATCCTAGATAAGCATTTAGTATAACCTAGCATTAATTGCACATTTGGATATCTTTGTATATTCACTTAGGTTGTTTAATCTCTTCATTGAGAAATAAGTCTTGTGGCTAAGGTTGGTTAGGCCGCAAGCAAATTGGACTAGGTCCACTTTTAAAGGCCTACGGGTAGTAGTGGTGGGTTAGTGATCGTAGTGTTTGACGAGGTCAACATAGGTTGTGGACACCATTACAATTAGTGGATTCGAGGTTCGTGTGTAGTGCCCATAACAGCCCGTGGTTTTTTTCTTATTGAAGATTTCCATGTAAAAATTAAGTGTCTTTTTAATTCCGCATTATTACACTTGATTTCATTTTGTGACTAGTTTGGGGTTTAATTTTTGAATATTGACTAATCAAGAATTTGGTAATATAACTTGATTAAAATCTATTCACACCCCTCTAGATAGTTTTATACACACCGTGTAATATTAGTTTCTGTAAGGATTCCCGTTGTTTTTAATTGGCTTATTTCATGATCAAACCATAAATGGGGATTCTTTGTAAGGGTAGTTTAGATGTTGTTATTAGTGCATTAGGCCCTTTGAAGACCTCATTATTGACAAGCACCAAAGGTAATATTCTAAGTGCTTTCTTGTCTTGAAGAGATAGTTGCACACACTCACAACTCATGCATATGTTTAATCTTTGTATGTTGTGTTTCTTTTTGTTGTGCATCAATGCTTATTTTCATCTCTTCTTGCTTATATATATGATTGCATCTTGTGTTGAAAACATCATAGCATTTAGGCTTTTAGGATGCATCTTGTTTGACTTTGTACCCCTTGCATGATTGCTTGTGGGGTGCAAATTTGGGCTGTGCGCTGGTCCACCAGCGCCGGTCACCAGCGCCGCTCACCGGCGCAAATCGCCCAGTGGCGCGCCGCTGGTCGTGGGCTGGTGTGGACCAGCGCCGGCCACCAGCGCCGATCGCCCAGTTTGGCGCCGCTGGACTGGCGCTGGTGGCAGCGCCTGACGTCCAGCGCTCAAGCCAAAATTGGCTTGTGCGCTGGTCCTGCGCTGGTCCACCAGTGCAGGTCCACCAGCGCACAGAGTGTTTTTCTGGCGAAATTTCAAAACGACCTCACTTCACTTATGGCCTCTATATATATGCTAACTTGATTTTAGGTCACTTACAAGAGTTCTTATTCATGCTTCATACTTAGGATATTTTTCAAGAGAAGAAAAATACACAAAGAACTCATTTTTAATTACTCAAACACAATTTCATGATCATCAATCATCATCTAGCATCATCATAGATCATCTAGATGTCATCTTGCATGGAATCTTCATCATACTTTGCTTGGTAAGCTTTTCACTAATATCTTACATATTTTGTGTTTAATTTATCTAGCAATCTCAATTAATTACTTGATTGTTATTTTGTATGCTTTAGATACAAAATTGAGATTAGTATGATGTATGTTTGAGAAGTTGTATTGTGCTAGCATATTAGGTTTTGTACTTGATATTGATTAGCTTAACTATTTGACATGTCATTTAGTTTTGATATCTAGGATTGCTCTTAATTGCATATTAATCATCTTAGATAAGCATATAGGGTTTCCCTTGCTCTATGTTGCATTTTGGATATTTTCATATATTCACTTAGGGTTGTATTCTCTTCAAGAGAAGCTAAGTCTTGTGTGTAGCAATCGGGATTAGGTTGCTTAGATCACAAGCAAATTGGACTAGGTTCACTCATACCGGGATTAGGTAGGTGTGTGATTACTTCCGGGATTAGGTTGTAATCATTTGCACATTTAGTGGATTCGAGGTTCGAGTGTGGCTTACTTACATAGCCCGTGGTTTTTCCCGTGAGGGTTTCCACGTAAAAATCAAGTGTTGATTTATATTTCCACACCATATTACACTTGCTTGTTTATATTATCTTGAGGGTAAATTCGTAATTTTGACTAACACGAAAAATTGGGTAAAAAGCATAAAATCTATTCACCCCCCCTCTAGATAGCTTTATACACACCGTGCTATAATTAGTTTCAATTGGTATCAGAGCGGGTTCCTAGACATACATAGGTGATCCTTGCTTATTTTGGTGTGTTTTGCATTTTGTGTGATTTTTGGTCATTCATACATTTGCATTCATTTCATTCATTCATATACACTATGAGTGGAAACGGTGGAAATGGTGGTGGCCACGAAGGAGCTTCTAGCACAAGGCCTCCACTTCTTACCGGTTTGAACTATTCCCAATGGAAAGGGAAGATGGAATCCTACATATGCCAAATTCATGACCGTGCATGGATGGCGGTGGAAGACGGATATGATCTCCCTATGATGACTCCCGCGGGTGGAGGACAAGATGTTTTGAAGCCTAAGGCGCAATGGAACGCGCAAGAGTTTGAGGCTTCAAAGTGGAATAGGAAGGCGATGCATGCCATTATGTGTGCCATGGATGAGAATCAGTACAAGCTTATTCAGAATACTCAAATTGCCAAAGTGGCATGGGACATCCTTCAAGTTGCACATGAGGGAACCGAGGTGGTGAAGGAGTCCAAGCTTCAAGTCCTCCAAACTCAATTTGAGTTACTTAGGATGGGAGAGGATGAATGCTTCAACGACTTCGAAATCAAATTGATGGACATAGTAAATCAAAGCCATCAACTCGGAGACCCGTATTTGGATAGGAGAGTCAAGCAAAAAATTATGAGATCTCTCCCCGATAGGTTTGAATCAAAGGTGACGGCCATAGAAGAAAATAGTGGCTACATGGATATGAAGCCAAGTGAGGTAATTGGGCGTCTCCTTGCATATGAGTCTAGGAAGGCTCCTAGCAACACTACTCCTCCTAAGAAGTCTAAAGGAATAGCTTTGAAAGCATCTAAGGATGCAAAGGAGGCAAAGCATGAATCAGATGAAGACCTTGCCTTATTTGTGAAAAGGTTCAACAAGGTTATGGGGTTCAAGAAGAAGAAGGGATTTGGGTCAAGAGGACAAGATTTGAAGAAAAAGAATTCCTTCAAGAAGTTTGAGCCTAGACAAGAGAGGACCGAAAGGAAAGGGGTCCGATGCTTTGAGTGTGGTGGGATTGGTCACTTTGCCCCCGAATGTGCGAATCACAATGAGAGGAAGAAGGGTAAAGTGATGGCCGCCACATGGAGTGGGAGTAGTGATGACTCAAATGAGGAAGATGAGTCTTCAAGTGAAGAAGAGCTCATGGCTAACTTCCTAGCTTTTGCCTCTTCTCACAAGAGCAAAAGTGCTAGTGAAAAGGAAGATTTGAGTCAAGAGGAAATTGACTCTAGTGAAGAAGAAAGTGACTCCTCTTCTAGTTCCAAGAAGAAGTTTGTGGAGCAAAAGGTGCTTGCTAAATACCATGCCGAGTTCAATGATTTAGCGCTTAAAAGCACAAGAAAGATTGAGAGGTTGAGAGAAGAAAACCTTGAACTTTCGGCTCACAATGACCACTTAAGTGAACAAGTGGAAAGATTGAAGAGGAGAGAGGATAAGTTAATTGAGGAGTTAGACTTGTCCAAGAGAAGTGAAGAAGGCTTGAAGAGGGAACTTGTAGAAGCTAAAGGGTCATTGGCTAGGATAGATTCTAGCACCAAGAAGCTTGATCATTTACTTGGTGTTGGAAAGAGTCCAAGTGACAAGAGAGGTCTTGGGTATGAAGATGGCAAGAAAATCTCAACCTCTAACAAGACCGTGTTTGTCAAGAGCTTGAAGAATGAAGAAACTTCATTTGTGCAACCTCCTAAGAAAAAGTTAGAAATAGGACAAAGTTCTAATGCACAAGTGAAAATGGGGCCAAGAAGGAAATCTCAAGCTCAACCTCCTAAGGTTCCTCAAGCCAACACTCCTCCCAAATTGGCTCACAAAGGAAAGAGACCAATCATGCAACCTCAAGCTTGGAAGCAACCAAGACCGGTTCAACAACGAAGATGGATTGAACCCATTTATCCACAAAGACATGGACGTGCTCAAAGGCGAGGTATGATTCCTTTTTTCATTCCTATTTGTCACTTTTGTGGTTGTGATGGTCATATTAGACCAAATTGCTTTCAATATATTAAAATGTGTAGAAAACAAAGCATGATTGTAAAGAGAAAGAATAAAGCCAAGATGCATGTTTCTAGGAAAGAAAATATTGATTTGCATGATCCTAGAAATAGTAGAGCACATGTACCAAAGACCACTAAGAAAGCTAAAATTGTTGCTAAGTGGATTAGAAAGAATGAAAATGTTTGCCATGTTGCACAAATAGCCTTGAAGGCAAATTCTTCTAATTTTTGGTATTTGGATAGTGGGTGCTCTAGGCACATGACGGGAAATAAGAGTTTCTTCGAGACTCTTGTTATGGAGGAAGGTGGAAATGTCACTTTTGGTGATGGATCCAAAAGAAATGTTGTAGGGAAAGGAACCATTTCCGTTCCCGGATTACCCTCCTTATCCAATGCTTTATTTGTTGATGGCTTGAAAGCCAATTTAATAAGCATTTCACATCTTAGTGATGAAGGATACTCCGTCTTGTTCTCTAAAGATTATTGCTCTATCCTTAAACCCGATGGACAAACCTTGTTGAAGGCATGAGATCTAGCGACAATTGTTATTGTCTTGAAGCTAGAATTGTATCTAATCATGTGTCCATGGATGAGCAAATTGAGTTGTGGCATGAAAGACTTGGCCACATGAACTTTAGGGATCTACGGACCCTTGGAAAGTTCAATTGTGTGCGTGGCCTCCCTAAGCTTGGGAAGAAAGCCAATGGTATTTGTGGACCTTGCCAACAAGGAAAGCAAACTAAAAGCATGCACAAAAAGGGTAAGTATCTCACCACCAAGGAGCCACTTGAGCTTCTCCACATGGACCTCATGGGTCCCATGCAAACCGAAAGTTTGGGTGGAAAGAGATACATTTTTGTTTAGTGTTGATGATTTCTCTAGGTTCACATGGACATATTTTCTTAGAGAAAAATCCGAAACGTTTGATAAGTTTAAAATGCTTTGTAATAAAATTCAAAATGAAATGAACTCTAATATTAAAAGCATTAAACGGATTAGAAGTGACCATGGGAGAGAATTTGAGAATGCCACCTTTGAAACCTTTTGTAATGGTTTAGGTATCTCCCATGAATTTTCTGCTCCTAGGACACCTCAACAAAATGGAGTTGTTGAGAGGAAGAATAGGGTCCTTCAAGAGATGGCCCGTGTGATGTTGCTTAGCAACAATGTCCCTAGGAATCTATGGGCCGAAGCCATCAACACGGCTTGCTATATAGGAAATAGAGTGTTCCTAAGGCCCGGTACTAGAAACACCTCCTATGAGTTATGGAAAGGCAAGAGGCCAAATGTTAGCTACTTCCATCACTTTTGGAAGCAAATGCTACATTTTGAATGACCGTGATCAACTTGGCAAATTCGATGCTAAGAGTGATGAGGGTATTTTTATTGGCTATGCCTTAAATAGTAGAGCCTATAGAGTTTTCAATTTAAAGACTCTAAGTGTTATGGAATCATCCAATGTCGTATTTGATGATACTAGGCTCAAGTCTAATGATCATGAGGAGGAGGTTATTTTTAAGTGATGATTCTCCTTTGGAGGAGGTTGTGGTGTCACCTAATGTTGGGACATCTAATGTCAACAATAATGACACACAACCTATTGATAGAGTTCCTCTCTTGGACTCTAAAGAACCCGCTCCATGGGTTAGGAAAACTCCATGATAAAGAAGATATCATTGGAGAGGTTAATGAGGGTGTTAGGACTAGACGTCAACTTGCTAATCTTATTAGCTATACATGCTACACCTCTCAAATTGAACCCAAAAAGGTTGAAGAAGCCTTAAATGATGAATTTTGGGTTCTTGCCATGCAAGAAGAGCTAAACCAATTCGAAAGGAATGAGGTTTGGACTCTAGTTCCTAGGCCTAAGACCACTAATGTCATAGGCACAAAATGGATATTTAGGAACAAATCCGATGAGGATGGCAACATAGTGCGGAACAAGGCTAGACTTGTAGCACAAGGGTACTCTCAAATTGAGGGTATCGACTTTGAGGAGACTTTTGCTCCCGTTGCCCGCTTAGAGTCCATTAGGCTTCTCTTGTCCATCTCTTGTGTGCACAAGTTCAAATTGCACCAAATGGACGTCAAGAGTGCCTTCCTCAATGGCTTCTTGCAAGAGGAAGTGTTTGTTGAACAACCTAAGGGGTTTGTGGATGCACACCACCCCAATCATGTTTATCGCCTCAAGAAGGCACTTTATGGGTTGAAACAAGCACCGAGGGCTTGGTATGAGCGCCTCACTCAATTTCTTGTTGACAATAACTACACAAGAGGTAGTGTTGACAAGACACTATTCATCAAGAGAGAAAATGATGAGCTTTTCATAGCTCAAATATATGTTGATGACATAGTGTTTGGCTCCACCAACAACACCAAAGTCCAACAATTTGTTGATGTCATGTCTCTTGAATTTGAGATGAGTCTTGTTGGTGAGCTTAGTTACTTCCTAGGTTTGCAAATTAGGCAAATGCATGATGGGATTTTCATAACCCAAGCCAAATATGCTAAGAACCTAGTGAAGAAGTTTGGTTTAGAGAAAGCCAAACATTGTGATACACCCATGAGTACCACTTTGAAGCTAAGCAAGGATGCTAGTGGTAAAAGTGTGGAACAAACTCTATATCGTGGCATGATAGGTAGCTTACTTTATTTGACCGCAAGTAGGCCCGATATATCTTTTAGTGTGGGTGTGTGTGCTAGGTACCAAGCGGATCCTAAGGAGTCCCACCTCTCTTCAGTGAAGAGGATCATTCGCTATGTGAATGGGACATCCAACTATGGGATTTGGTACTCTTTTGACACTAATGCTAGTCTTGTAGGCTTTAGTGATGCGGATTGGGCAGGAAATTGTGATGATAGGAAGAGCACATCGGGCGGTTGCTTCTTTCTAGGCAACAACTTGGTGTCTTGGTTTTGCAAGAAGCAAAACTCGATTTCCTTGTCCACGGCCGAGGCCGAGTACATAGCCGCAGGGAGTGGATGCACACAACTCCTATGGATGAAGCAAATGCTAGTAGACTACGGATTCAATCAAGGTACTCTCACTCTCTTTTGTGATAACATGAGTGCTATTAATATTTCCAAGAATCCGGTTCAACATTCTAGAACTAAGCATATTGACATCCGCCATCACTTCATTAGAGAGCTTGTTGAAAATAAATGCATAGTACTTGAACATGTAGGTACTAATGATCAACTTGCGGACTTATTTACTAAACCCTTAGATGCTACTCGATTTAAAACTCTTAGTAGATCTATTGGGATATGTCTTGTGGAGTGATGTTCTATGATTGACCCCATATGGGGAACTCAAGCAAAGAGAGCTATTTTGCATTCTTGTAACTTGCAAAAAATTTGAAATAACTTATGCCTCTTCTATTGATTGCTTGAGTAAGCTTGGTTGTACATATGTATATATGTTTTCTATTCTATAAGTGTGAACCTTGCTTGTTTACAATCCATGTCATATTTATGTTCAAACATGCATTTTTGGACTAGGAGATTTACATAGGAAGTATGATGTGAATGACCTATAGTTATCTCCATGACATGATGTTTCTTAAATAACATGCTAATGCTTAATTGAAAGAGCATGAAATTCATACAACATGCTCACATGAAAAGCATGAATTGATGATTGCATATTCTTAAAAATGCAAAACTTGTGTGAAAGCTTATGAGACTCAAAATGAATAAAGGATCTTGTATCCGTTCAAAGGAATTTACATTCCAAATGTCTCTCTTTCTTTATTAGTTGAACATGGTTACTATCATACGGATATCTTATCCGAAAAAATCTAATAGGGTGCAAAGTCGCTCATGCCATGTTTCGCTTATAAAGTTGGATATAGTTACTCTTAAATTAAATCAATAATCTCTATATCCTTGCTTTTCCCATGACATTGGTGAAATTGGTTTGAATTCGAATTAGAAACCTTTGTCATTTGCTTTGCCAAATACCATTGTATTTTGGACTTGAATGCTATATGTCTTGTATGCAAAGCATGTTGGATTCACACATTTTCTCAAATAAATCTCCTTGTTTCTCTCAAATTAATTGAAAGTGCATAAAGTGACTTATATGTATATGCATATCTTGCATGCTTCTATCTCTCGTTGCTTTGAGTGACCCGGTTGGGGACTACTCCTTTGCCTATATCATGACAAAAAGGGGGAGTAGGATATGGTAAGGGGAGTTGCAAAATATAGAAGCTAATTGTGCATTTTGGGGAGAACATACATTGAGGGGGAGTAACCCTTTGAGGGGGAGCATTGCATTTATCATACATTGCATACATTTGCTAATGTTGTGCCTAAATTCTAAAAATGCAAATGCTTGGTATTATTCTCACATGATTAATCTCACACTTTACTTGAATTGGAATGTTAGAAACTCTTTTCAGGGATTGATTATTCTACAAGAGGATTGAAGACTTCAAGTTGCATTCTCTTATCTCTTTGTAATGTAGAATATCATTGTAATCCCGTAGTTTCTATTTCTTTTGTGAGGATTTATTGTGAGTGATGGTTTTGTCACGAAATAGCCAAAGGGGGAGATTGTAAGGATTCCCGTTGTTTTTAATTGGCTTATTTCGTGATCAAACCATAAATGGGGATTCTTTGTAAGGGTAGTTTAGATGTTGTTATTAGTGCATTAGGCCCTTTGAAGACCTCAGTTATTGACAAGCACCAAAGGTAATATTCTAAGTGCTTTCTTGTCTTGAAGAGATAGTTGCACACACTCACAACTCATGCATATGTTTAATCTTTGTATGTTGTGTTTCTTTTTGTTGTGCATCAATGCTTATTTCATCTCTTCTTGCTTATTATATGATTGCATCTTGTGTTGAAAACATCATAGCATTTAGGCTTTTAGGATGCATCTTGTTTGACTTTGTACCCCTTGCATGATTGCTTGTGGGGTGCAAATTTGGGCTGTGCGCTGGTCCACCAGCGCCGCTCACACGGCGTAAATGGCCCAGTGGCGCGCCGCTGGTCGTGCGCTGGTGTGGACCAGCGCCGGCCACCAGCGCCGATCGCCAAGTTTGGCGCCGCTGGACTGGCGCTGGTGGCAGCGCCTGACGTCCAGCGCTCAAGCCAAAATTGGCTTGTGCGCTGGTCCTGCGCTGGTCCACCAGCGCAGGTCCACCAGCGCACAGAGTGTTTTTCTGGCGAAATTTCAAAACGACCTCACTTCACTTATGGCCTCTATATATATGCTAACTTGATTTTAGGTCACTTACAAGAGTTCTTATTCATGCTTCATACTTAGGATATTTTTCAAGAGAAGAAAAATACACAAAGAACTCATTTTTAATTACTCAAACACAATTTCATGATCATCAATCATCATCTAGCATCATCATAGATCATCTAGATGTCATCTTGCATGGAATCTTCATCATACTTTGCTTGGTAAGCTTTTCACTAATATCTTACATATTTTGTGTTTAATTTATCTAGCAATCTCAATTAATTACTTGATTGTTATTTTGTATGCTTTAGATACAAAATTGAGATTAGTATGATGTATGTTTTAGAAGTTGTATTGTGCTAGCATATTAGGTTTTGTACTTGATATTGATTAGCTTAACTATTTGACATGTCATTTAGTTTTGATATCTAGAATTGCTCTTAATTGCATATTAATCATCTTAGATAAGCATATAGGGTTTCCCTTGCTCTATGTTGCATTTTGGATATTTTCATATATTCACTTAGGGTTGTATTCTCTTCAAGAGAAGCTAAGTCTTGTGTGTAGCAATCGGGATTAGGTTGCTTAGATCACAAGCAAATTGGACTAGGTTCACTCATACCGGGATTAGGTAGGTGTGTGATTACTTCCGGGATTAGGTTGTAATCATTTGCACATTTAGTGGATTCGAGGTTCGAGTGTGGCTTACTTACATAGCCCGTGGTTTTTTCCCGTGAGGGTTTCCACGTAAAAATCAAGTGTTGATTTATATTTCCGCACCATATTACACTTGCTTGTTTATATTATCTTGAGGGTAAATTCGTAATTTTGACTAACACGAAAAATTGGGTAAAAAGCGTAAAATCTATTCACCCCCCCCCCCCCCCCCCCCCCCCCCCCCCCCCCTCTCTAGATAGCTTTATACACACCGTGCTATAATTAGTTTCAGTTTCACTTTGCAATTCTGTCTTGTCTGCAGCCTTGGCTAGCGTTTCCTATTTTTATTGATCAAATACTCCTCCCTTCTTGATCCATGCTTATCACAAACCCACTTTCTCCTTAATACTCTACCTTTACGGTCATAGTCCAAGTTCATTGTTCTTATACCAAACCCATTACCCCTAGCATAACCAATATAAAATGACCTTTCATCATCCACAGAATCAAATTTCATATTCTTGATATGATTGAAATCAACATCTTGATTGCCACTGCCTTCCCATGACGAAAATTGCACAGAATTAACCCTAGTAGAACACATATTATTTGGTGTCAAAAACAATCCATCCTTGTTGTCAGGCTTACTTTGCAATCCAATCTCATCCCTTACTATACAAAGTCAAAACATGATGATCGAAGTATAAGTAAAATTTTAATTGCAATAATATGTGTTGATCGAATTATAATAAAAGTAATAGCAAACAGAAAAAGAATATTGATGCGAGGAAACACCGACATTTTGAACATGCATCATTCAGTATAGAAATTATACATAGAATATAGACAACATTATTGATGTAAGGAATCACTGAGATTTTGAAAATGAATCATTCAGATTACAAATTATAGAAATATTACTATCAAGATAAGATAAAGAAAAAATTACAAACAGGAAAACATTATTGATTGTTTGAATTTGAAGCCTAATTAAATTCATATTGATTTCAAAACTAATTAAAACAACCATGGATGTATAACAATTCAAACAATAAGTAATTTCATACTAAATTCGACGCTAACCAAAAAATGCCATGCATAAGACATACCTGTGAGATAAAACTTGAAGAAAAAAAGAATGGGTTGGAGACGTGATTTCAATACGAACGCAAATAGACGAGTCAGAACACCATACCGAAACACCAATGAGCAAGACGAATGATCGATTGAAGTGGATGTTTGGAAAAAAATTCGATTGAAGTGTTTTAGCTGGTAACAAAGAAAAGTTTACAACAGGTTTTGAGCAGGTAAAAAAGAAAAGTTCAAAAGATAGCGTTGGGAAGGAGAAGAGTTGGATTTGGAAAGGTGAAGAAGTGTTTCAGTAAATTTACGTTTAAATAAAAAAAAGTGTTGGATTTGAAAAGCAGAAAAAAATAGCGTTGGGAAGGAGGAAAATTAAAAACGGTAACTATTGGGCTTTGTGATGAACAAACGGTCATTAGGTTTTGTGACCTACTAAGAAGGTAATATTAGGATGTATAGGGAATCACAACAACTTTAAAACATAACCATTAGATGTGAAAGTTGGACAAATCAAAGGTCAAGATTTGATGAGCCGGATTTTTTTTAAAAGGTGTATAGAAACACCATTGTTCTACAGATTGTCCATATATATGTATATATATATATATATATATATATTTGCAAACACTATGCATTGTTTAATTTTTTTTTATAAAAAAAATCACTAATAAAGTATTTCAATATATTGAGATCTACTTTAATTTCAACATATTGTTCATATTTATTTACTTATCCCTTCTTTTACATTCAATTTTAGTCATTGCATGTATTAAAACAACTGAATTTTGACGTTCAGTTGAATATTAAAATCCGAATATTTGCAAGTAGAGAATATATACTGTGTCTAGACCTGGCAATGGGTCGTGTTATTGCGAATTCGTGTCGTTTCGTGTTTGGGTCGTGTTAAAATTGCTCTACCCGAACCCGACCCGTTAGCTTAATGGGTTGAAATATACTAACCCAAAGCCGTTTGTTAAATTAATGGGTAACCCGACCCGACCCGTTATAAAATATTATAATTGAGATTTATTAAAAAGTTGAAAATAAATAGTACTGAAGCATGATCAAACTTATGCAATCAAGTTCACCATAGGCACCTAAAACTTCAAAAAATAAAAAAAATAAAAAAAATCCACCACAGGCACCAACAATCAATCGAAAACATCTAATTTAAAAAATAAACAAGGCCAAAATAAAATAAAATAAAATTGAAAATGAAATCTTCCATTAGTCTTCCTCTTGAATCTTTAATATGTTGCGATTGGGAATCTCAATCCTCATTTAGACCTAAAAGGTTAAATTACTTGTGTTAGATGTTAAGAAAAGAAAAATTAACATACATTAATAAATCCAATACCTTTGTAAATAAAATCATACCTTTCAATTTTCAATTAAGCATAATAGACTTAGTCCCTTGAGTTGAATTAATAGCAGTCTCGATGTTCAAATTGAAGACATCTTCAATGAGTTCATCCATGTTAATATGATCTTCCTCTGCAGAAGAATTATATATATCAACAATTTATTTTACAATGAATAAAATATTAATCAGTATATTAAGAGTTGTAAGAGATTTACCTGTTTTCTTATCAAATAACCAATCTCGAGTACATACCAAAGCTTGAACAGTGTCAGGTGACAATGAACTACGATATTGATCTAGTACTCTACCCCCAATACTAAATGCAAATTCAGATGCAACTGTAGAAATAGGAATTGTTAACACATCACGAGCCAAATGAGAAAGTATAGGATAACACGTTTGTTGTCCTTTCCACCAAGTTAGAACATCTAACTCTTTCTTTCTGTCCAGTCTTTCATCATCAAAATATTTGTGTATCTCAGTTTTCATACTAACAGAACCTTTTTTATAGCAAATATCAAAGTCCTACATAATGCAATAAAAACAAATAAATTTTATTAAATTTATACACAATTAAATTCATTCATAAAGTATTAATTTTTATATGCAATAAATAAGACAAATGAAATTAAGAGTTACCTCAAAAATGGCATCTTCACTGCTAGTAGGACCAAAAGTCTCTTGCTTTGATTGACTCAAGTTCAAAATAGGAGACAAAGCTTCCATGTATACATTAAAGAGAGAGAACAATGTTTCATGAACACCATGTAACTCAAGAAATAAGTTGGTTTTAGTCTTTTAGAATATCAAATATCAATTGTAAAACAAATTAAAGTCCTGAAATTACATTGCATGAAATGGTAGCACCATAGACAATAGTAATACAAAAATCAAAATGCAAGAAAGAAAACATACCCGATTGAATTTATTAGGATCGAATTGACGGTAATTGATTTCAAGAAAGTTGAAGACCACTAGCTACTTTTAGAGTTTTAGGGTTAGGGTTAGGGTTATAATATTGTGAAATAATTGATTTAGAGTTTTAGAGTTTTTAATTTATAAATTTTTCCTCTTTCAAAAATAGAAAAAAATTAGAAATTTTAAGAAAATTAATTAGTACAATATATTCTAAATTTCTAACCATAATTAAAGATTTTTTTTAATAACTTTCATAAACACATTAAAAAAAAAAAAAAAAAATATTTATGTTAATGGGTCGTGTTAATGGTTTTTTAAAGGGTGAACCCAAAATCGACCCATTATATTTCGTGTCTTAATGGGTTGACCCATTAACAACCCGATCCGATAAACTTGACCCACCAACCGCTATTTTCGAATGGGTTTGGGTCGTGTTAATGGGTCGTGTAAAATTTGCCAGGTCTAACTGTGTCTGTAAATGTTTTGAATTAGTCCAAATTGTCATGCCACGTTGACGCTTATGTTTTCACCTAATCCTTCAAAAAGGCAACATGACATGTTGTAATATTCATATTTAACTTCCAGTTACTACAAAGAGAAGGAGACAAAGACAAAGCAACTAAAAGAAAGAATTATATTAAGGGTTAATTGCACAAACATACCCTATATTTATCTAATAAAGCAAATTTTCAAATAAATGCCCTATTCAAACACAAACATCCCAATTGGAATGTGCTTGGGGTGTGGAAAGTCAATAGTGCCCTTAAGTAAAAGCAGGGCCGGTCCTGAGTTTTTGGAGGTCCAGGGCGAAAATTTAAAATGGACCCCTTTGTTCAATTCCGCACGAATATACATAATATGTTTTTTCGTAGTATATAGTTTATATAGTTCCAATATCAAAAATTGTTTTATGTTTTGTTACTTTGATAACATACTTAAACCGTTTTAAATCGAGTTTTATACCATCAAGATACAAAATTTACAACGAGATGAGATTGGTCTGGTGGCAGAATCCCTCACACATGCACCACAAGGTTGCGGATTCGAGTCTTCTCCCTCCCTAAAAAACACCCAATATATGTGATAGTGAAAACTTCAAAAAATACAAAATTCATGTAAGGTCTCAGTTTATTGATTGGTTTATTTTGTAGACAAACCACATTTAGGGTTTTTGTAAGGGTAGATTAGGCTCTCAAGACCTTAAGAGAAGAAGCACCAAAGGTAAATTTCTAGTGCTTACTTTGCTTTGAAAACATGTAGTTGCACACACACACAACACTTGCATAATTCTTATTATTGAATGTTGTGTTTGTATTATGTGTGCATTATTGATTATTTAATCTCTCTTCTTGCATGTTTACATGATTGCTTTTTGTGTGTCCAATGCCTTGTCATGTTTAGGCTTTGGATTACATTTCTTGCAAAGGGTGCTATTCAAAGCGCTCTACAGAAGCAATGTACGAACATCGCCCATTCCAGACCTGATGGAAAACGGTCTTTTAATTGATTAGACCTGATGCATTTAATTGAAGGCGATGTACGGTCACTGTTCAATAGTGCTCTATGTATAGCACATATCTCAGACCCGAGAGGATCAAAGTTGTGGCGCTGTTCAGACGCTGTACAAAAACGCTCTACAAACAACGCCTATGAAGAATGTTCTTCATTTTTCCCAGGTAGGCGCTGTACAAGTCGCTCTACGTACAGCGACCTGTACAGCGCCCAAGGTAAAAATAGGGCAACTTATCAAAACGATGTCACTTCATTTTGACACCCTATATATATGCCTCTTTCATCTTAGGTCATTTTCAGAGAGTTCAAAAACATATTTTTACTTAGCATATTTTTCCAAGAGAAAATTTTCACCAAAGAACTCACCTTTCTTTACTCAAACACTATTCCATGATCATCAAACATCATCTAGCATCATCCTTGATCATCTAGATATCATTTTGTATGGATTTTTCAACACACTTTGCTTGGTAAGTTTTTCACTTATATCTTATATATTTTGTGTCTTTCTTCCCAAGCAATCTCATTTATCACTTGTATGTCATTGATATATATCTTAGATACAAGTTTGAGATTAGTGTTTTGAATGTTTGAGAGTTGTATTATGATAGCTTTCTAGGTTTTCATAATCTATGTTTAGCTAAGCTTTTTGACATGTCACTTAGCTCTTGATATCTAGGATTGTGTTTCTTGATATATCATCATCCTAGATAAGCATATAAGGTTACCTAGCTCTTGTTGGATATTTGAGTATTTCATATATTCACTTAGGTTATATCATCTCTTCATTGAGAAGTAAGACTTGTGTAGCTTCCGGGATTAGGTTGCATAAATCACAAGCAATTGGACTAGGTTCACTTATACCGGGATTATGTAGGTATGTGATTATATACCGGGATTAGGTTGTAATCTTTAACACATTTAATGGATTCGTGGTTCTAGTGTGGCTTACTTACTAGCCCGTGGTTTTTCCCGTGAGAGTTTCCACGTAAATATCAAGTGTTATTTAAATTCCGCACATATTACACTTGTTATATTAGTGTGACTAGTTAGGGGCATTTTTGTAATCTTGACCATACACGAAAATTGGGTAAAAATTATTAAAATCTATTCACACCCCCCCCCCCCCCCCTCCCCTCCCCTCTAGATAATATATTACACACCGTTAATTTGTTTCACTTGGTATCAGAGCGGGTTTCTAGATATACTTAGGTGATCCTTTGCTGATTTTAGTGTGTTTTGCATTTTATGTGATTTTTGATCATTCATACATTTGCATTCATTTCATTCATTCATAAACACTATGAGTGGAAACAATGGAAATGGTGGTGGCAACGAGGGTGCTTCTAGTGCAAGGCCTCCGCTTCTTACCGGGTTGAATTATGCCTCTTGGAAAGGCAAGATGGAGTCGTACATATGTCAAATCCATGACCGGGCTTGGATGGCGATTGAAGACGGCTACACATCACCCATCATGACTCCTACAAGTGGAGGAGAGGATGTGCTCAAGTCTAAGGCACAATGGAGCACGCAAGAGTTTGAGTCATCAAAATTGAATAGGAAGGCAATGCATGCCATCCTATGTGCAATGGGCAAAAATCAATATAAATTGATTCAAAATACTAAGATAGCTAAGGAGGCATGGGACATCCTAGAGATTGCACATGAGGGAACCGAAGTTGTGAAGGACTCCAAGCTTCAAGTCCTCCAAACTCAATTCGAGATGCTTAAGATGGAGGAGAATGAGTGCTTCAACGATTTCGAGATCAAGTTGATGGACATAGTCAACCAAAGTCATCAACTTGGTGACCCTTACTCGAATAGGAGGATTAAGAAAAAGATTATGAGATCGCTTCCCGAGAGATTTGAATCAAAGGTGACGGCTTTAGAGGAGAATAACACATACAAGGATATGAAGCCGAGTGAGGTGATTGGAAGGCTTCTTACTTATGATTCTATGAAGGGTCCTACCTCTACACCTCCTAAAAAGCAAAAGGGAATTGCTTTGAAAACCTCCAAAGTAGAGAAGGAGGAGAATGATGACTCGGACGAAGAAATAGCTCTATTGATGAGAAGGTTCAAGAAATTCTACAAGTCCGAGAAGAAAAGTTTTGAATCCAAAGGTCAAGACTTGAAGAAAAATGCTCCCTTCAAGAAGTTTGAGCCTAGGCAAGAGAAGACCGAAAGGAAAGGGGTCTAATGCTTTAAGTGTGGTGGCATAGGACACTTTGCCCCCGATTGTGCTAATCATGTTAATAAGAAGAAAGGGAAAGTGATGGCTACCACATGGAGTGGGAGTGATAACTCCAATGAAGGAGATGAGTCTTCGGATGATGAAGAAATCATGGCTAACTTCATAGCCTTTACCTCTTCTCACAAAAGCAAAAGTGCTAGTGAATAAGAGAATGAGAGTCTAGTGGAAATTGACTCAAGTGATGATTTCTCTTCATCACAATCCACAAATGGAAATGTGGATCGGATGGATCTCAAAGACTACATGGACAAATTTGAGAGTTCAAGGTTAAAGAACAAGAAGGAAATTAGGAGATTAAAAGAAGAAAACCTAGAGCTCTCAACTCAAGTAGACCAATTAAGTGAAGAAGTAGTGAGATCCACAAAGAATGAAGATAAGCTAAGAAAGGAGTTAGACTTATCTAAGAGGAGTGAAGAAGGAACTTGAAGTTGCTAGAGAATTGATGGCCAAAATGGACTCTAGCACTAAAAAACTTGATCACATGTTAGATGTTAGAAAGAGGCCAAATGACAAGAGGGGTCTTGGGTATGAAGATGGCAAAGAGATCTCAATCTCTAACAAGACCGTGTTTGTCAAGAGCTTGGGCAAACAAGTAGCTTCACTGGTGCAAACTCCTAGGAAGAAAATTGATCTAGGACAATGTTCACATAGTGCACAAGCGAAGGTGGCTCCAAGAAGACAACCCCAAGCCAACATTCCTCAACATTTGGCTCATCAAGGAAAGAGACCAATCATGCAAACTCATCCAAGGAAGCAAGCTAGACCGATTCAACAACGAAGATGGATTGAACCCACTCAACCACAAAGACATGGGAAAGCTCCTATGTATGCACAAGGACATGGTATGATTCCTTATTTTATTCCTACATGTCATTTTTGTGGTTTTGATGGTCATATTAGACCAAGATGCTTTCGTTATATTAAAATATGCAAAACTAGAAGCACGATTGAAAAGAAAAAGAAAAGAGCGATGATGCATGTTCCTAGGAATGAGAAAATTGATTTGCATGATCTTAGGACATCTAGAGCCCATGTACCAAAGACCACTAGGAAGGAAAATGTTTTACCTAAGTGGATTAGAAAGAATGAAAATGTTTGCCATGTTGCACAAATTGCCTTGAAGGCAAATTCTTCTAATTTTTGGTATTTAGATAATGGGTGCTCTAGGCACATGACGGGAAACAAGAGTTTCTTTAAGACTCTTGTCATGGAGGAATGTGGAAGTGTCACCTTTGGTGATGGATCTAAGAAAAAAGTAAGAGAGAAAAGAATAATTTCCATTCCCGGACTACCTTCCTTGTCCAATGCTTTATTTGTTGATGGTCTAAAAGCCAATTTGATAAGCATTTCTCATATAAGTGATGAAGGACTTTCCGTCTTATTTTGTAAAAATGATTGCTCTATCCTATTGCCCAATGGACAAACCTTGTTGAAAGGTATGAGATCTAGTGATAATTGCTATTGTCTTGAAGCTAGAATAGTCTCAAACAATGTGTCCTTGGATGAGTAAATTGAGTTGTGGCATGAAAGACTTGGCCACATGAATTTTTAGGATTTACGAATCCTAGGCAAGTTCGATTGTGTAAGGATTCCCGTTTTGTTGATTGGCTTATTTCGTGGACAAATCACGTGTTGGGGATTGTATGTAAGGGTAGCTTAAGTGATAGACATTCAAGCTCAAGACCCTCTCAAGGTTGATAAGCACTAAAGGTAAATCTCTATGTGCTTACTTGTCTTGAAGAGATAGTTGCACACACTCACAACTCATGCATATGTTTAATCCTTGTATGTTGTGTGTCTTATTTGTGTGCCTTAATGCTCATTAACATCTCTTCTTGCATGTTAGTTTGATTGCATCTTGCATATCCAATTGCCTTGTCATGCTTAGACTTAGGATTGCATTTTTGCACTGGGCGCTCCCAAAAGCGCTCTACAAAAGCGCTCTACGAACAGCCCCCGTTGGGCGCTGTACAGACCTGATCGATTTAATTCGGTCGCTGTACGAGCGCTGTAGAGGCGCTCTACAAAGCGCTCTACGTAGAGCGACCCCTCTGGAGGCGCTCTACAAAGCGCTCTACGTAGAGCGCCCCTCTGTTTTCTCGCGAGAACAGAGCAGGGGGGCTCTACAAAGCGCTCTACGTAGAGCGCCCATGGCAAAATTGTGATATCACTTATCAAAACGACCACACTTCATCTTGACACCCTATATATATGCCACTTTGACTTTAGGTCAATCAAGTGAGTTGATTTTCTGATTTCATACTTAGAACATTTTTCAAGAGAAGAAAATTACAAAGAACTCACCTTTAACCACTCAAATCTAACCACTCAAATCAAACCCCTTTTGCATCAAATTTCATATTGCATCTTCTATGTCTATATAGAGTGCATCCATGTATGGGTTTGCATCATCACAACTTGCTTGGTAAGATTTTGATTAATTTCATCTTATTTTAGTATTTTAAATACCAAGCCATCTCTTTTAAATTACTTGTATGTTTTAGATCATATACTAAATACAAGTTAGAGATTATTTGTGATGAAAATGATTGAGTGTTGTTTTTGATAGATATCTAGGTTTTTATAATCTATGATTATCTATGCTATTTGACATGTCATTTAGCCATTAATATCTAGGATTGCTTTAATTGCAAATTCATCATCCTAGGTAAGCATCTAGAGTACCCTAGCTCTATATTGCATATTTGGATATCATTGCATATTCACATAGGGTTGTGCATCTCTTTTAAGAGATTTAAGTCTTGCGTGATTGACCGGGATTAGGTCGGACACCAGGAATAGGTGGTCATATAAGCAATTGGAATAGAGCCACTTTTAAAAGCCCGCGTGGTAGAAGTGGGGGGTTATTGACCGGAGTGTTAGACGTGGTCTACATAGGTTGTAAACTCCATTTCAATTAGTGGATTTCGAGGTCCGAGTGTGGCGCACTAAACAGCCCGTGGTTTTTCCCAGTGGTTGGGTTTCCACGTAAACATCAAGTGTCATTTATTATTTCCGCATCTTATTACACTTGTATGTATATTTGACTTGCTAGGGGTATTTTCGTAAAATTGACATGCATGCGAAAATTGGGTAATAATTAGATAAAATATATTCACCCCCCCTCTAGCTTTATATATTAAACACGCCTCCAGGACTTTCAATTGGTATCAGAGCGGGTTCCTAGATATACTTAGGTAATCCTTTGCTCATTGTTGGTGTGTTTTGCATTTTGTATGTTTGTTTGATTTCTTCATACATTTTGAATTCTTCTCATTTGCATTCATTCAACGCAAACACTATGAGTGATTTCGTGAGAGAAGATATTGACTCCGTTGAGGAGATGCCTCTCTTACTAGAGAGATTTAGGAGATTTGTGAAATTAACCACCTCACCTCCTAAGAAGAAGAAGACAATCTCTTTGGAGACTTCGAAGCATGACAAGAAGAAGGTTATCTCAATTGAAGACATGGGACTCAATGACAAGTCAAACCAAGGAGTGTTTTCAAGAGAGGGGACTTATTGCTACGAATGTGGAGGATTCGGGTATATCTCCCCGGAGTGTGGAAACTTGAAGGATAGAAGAAAAGGTAAGGCGTTGGCCACCTTATGGGATAAATATGAAGATGACGAAAATCCTTCAAGTGATGAAGAACTTGCCATCATCTACACGGAATTTGGAGCCAAGAGTGTAGAAGTTGAAGAAGATGGCAAAGTTGCTTTTCCTTGTGATCCCCAAGAAGAACTAGGTATAGAAGTAGTTGGTGTAGCTACTCATCGGGATTTGGCTCATTCCTCATCAAGAGACAAATTTGATGATCTTGATGAAGGAGATGACTCCATTGGTGAAATGGAGATTATAGGAGATGACACAAGTATTGAATATTTGTCATCTAACTCTCTAAATGGATATGTGGAGAGTATGGATCCTAATGACTACAAAGTCAAAGTTGAGAGCTCGATGATGAGGAACAAGGAAGAAATTAGAAGATTAAAAGAAGAGAATCTAGAGCTTTCAACACTTGTAGACCACTTGTGTGAAGAAGTGGTGAGATCCATGGCGGATGAAGATAAGCTAAAAGATGACTTAGCCTTATCTAAGAGGAGAGAAGAAGAGCTGAAAAGAAAGCTTGAAGAAGTTAAGGTCTTAATGGCTAAGATGACTTCAAGCACCAAGATGCTTGACCACATGTTGGGAGTTGGAAGAAAGCCAAGTGACAAGAGAGGTCTTGGCTACATTAATGACAAGGATGAAAGTCCTAGAGGTGTGTTATCAATATATTATATTTAGAGGGGGGGTGAATAGATTTTAACAAATATTGCTCAATTTTCGCATGCAAGTCAATTTTACGAAAATGCCCCTAACTAGTCAAAATAATATATCAAGTGTAATATGTGCGGAATTTAAATAACACAAGATATATACGTGGAAACCCAACCACTGGGAAAAAACCACGGGCTGTATAGTGCGCCACACTCGGAACTCGAAATCACTAATTGAAATGAAGTTTACAACCTATGTAGACCTCGTCTAACACTCCGGTCTGTAACCCCTCACTTCTACCCTGCGGGCCTTTATTAGCAACCCTATTCCAATTTGCTTGAAGCCTAAGCACTCTTAGCCCCAAGACTTACTTCTCAATGAAGAGAAACAACCTAAGTGAATATGTATGAATATTCAAAATGCAAATTAGAGCTAGGTTACTCTATATGCTTATCTAGGATAATGATTTTGCAATTAAAACAATCCTAGATATAAATGGCTAGATGACATGTCAAATAACTTAGCTAATCAAGATTAATCAAAAACCTAATTAGCTATCACAATACAACACCCAATCATTTTCATCACAAATAATTCTCTTTTCTTGTATTTAGCATATGATCTAAAACATACAAGTAATTTAAAAGAGATGGCTTGATAGTAAAAATACTAAAATAAGATGAAGTTAATCAAAATCTTACCAAGCAACTTGTGATGATGCAAACCCATGCATGGATGCATTCTATATAGACATAGAAGATGCAATATGAAATTTGATGCAAAAAGGATTTGATTTGAGTGGTTAAAGGTGAGTTCTTGATTTGATTTTCTCTCAAATCTCTCTTTCTCTCTCAAGAATATGGAGCCTCTCTCTCTAGAGTTTGATTTTGTGGCACAGCCCTCAAAATGATGAGAAAGATATGTATTTATAATGCCCAAGTGAAACTATGTCGTTTTGGAAGAAATGGAAAAATGATGGGCATTTTCGCGGTACTCGCGTCAGTGCAGCGACTCAAGATTCGAGAGCTTCGAAACATGACCAAACGACATCTAAACCTTTCATATAATATATCTTTGGAAAGGTATGGATGTCTAATCTGTACTTGTTTTTATAGAATGACATTTCGATGTCTATAGAAAAAGTTATGGTCAATTGAGTGACCAAAGGTCAGAAACGGACAACAACAGAGTTGCCCTGTTTTGGTTGTAACTTTGGAGATTTTAAAACCAATCCAAACGGTCATGAAATATTACGAATAATATACCGTTGGAAAGGTATGGGTGTCTAGTTTGTATAGAAATTTTCAAAACTCATTTTGAAGCTTTGTATAAAAAGTTATGGTCACAAGACCATGTAAAGGTCAGTTTTGAAAAACATTTAAAACATTGAAATCTAATCTTTTGAAACTAGACACTTTACTCCAAACAATCAAATCAAAACTACCACTTATCCAAGAGAAAAATGAAACCTTCTCAAGTGGTCAACCATCGCGCTAAGACATGCACACCATCGTGCAAGCGCGGATGTTTCCGATCACACAAACGGAAACGAATTACACCACACTTAAGACTAATAATGAAGTGCAAGTGTGGGAAGTGAATGCATCCTAATGCCTAAACATGTCATGGCATTTCAATGAACAAGATGCAATCAAAATAAAACATGCAAGAAGAGATGTTCAAGAACATGCATGCACATATATAAAACACACAACATACAAGAATAAGATTTATGCATGAGTTGTGTGTGTGTGCAACTAGATCTCTTCAAAGCAAGTAAGCACTAGAATTTACCTTTGGTGCTTATCAACCTTGAGGACATGAGAGGGTCTTGAGCTTGAATATCAATCACTTAAGCTACCCTTACATACAATCTCCAACACGTGGTTTGTCCACGAAATAAGCCAATCAAGATATGGGAATCCTTACAAAGGATGCCTCTCCACAAGCAAGACATCCTTTGTCATGGACATGAACTTCAATATGTCCCCTCCTCCTCAACACCCTAGGAAGAAGATGGACCTATGAGAGTGTTCAAGAAGTGCCCAAGTGTTTGAGGTACGAAAATGTCAAGCTCAAGCTCACACCCAAAGGGCTCCTCACACTATCTTCCCTCAAACTCAAAAACAGAATGGGAAGAGTTCAATCATGCAAGCTCAGACAAGCAAGCAACCTCGTCTTGGTTATCAACAAAGGAGGAGAGATCCTATCCAACAACCAAGACAACCACAACGTCAAGGGAAAGCACCTATCCATGCTAAAGGGAATGGTATGATTCCTAACTTTATCCCTACTTGTCATTTTTGTGGTATTGTTGGTCATATTAGACCAAGTTGCTTGCATTACATTGAAATGTGTAGAGCTAAAAGCATGATTAACAAGAAAAAGGCTAGAGCTAAGATGCATCTTCACGAAAAGGAAGAAAATCATTTGCATGATCCTTTTTCATCTTATACTCTAGAACCTTTGTCCACTAGGAATGACTCTGCGTCACCTAAGTGGATTAAAAATGATGAACCCGCTTGCTACGAGACTAACAAGTCTCAAATAGGTTCAACTAAGTCCAAAGGACTTGGTAGGTCCATAGGACCTCATACCCTTCTTTGAAGAGGTATGGAAAATTGACCCCATATGGGGAACTTAAGCAAAGAGAGCTATTTTGCATTCTTGTCACTTGCAAAAAATTTAAAATATCTTATGCTTCTCTTTTTGTTGCTTGAGTAAGCTTGGTTACACTATGTATATATATTTTCTATTCAATAAGTGTGATCAATGCTTGTATTGCAATCCATGTCATATTTATGTTCAAACATGCATTTTTGGACTAGGAGATATATACATAGGATAAAATTTGAATGACCTATAATGATCTCCATGACATGATGATTGTTAAATGACATGCTAAATGCTAATCTTAAAAAACATGTTTTGATGATTGCATTTCTTAACTGCAAAAAATGTGTGAAAAAGCTTATGAGACTCAAATGAAAAAGGATCTTGTATCCATTCAAGGATTTTACAATCCAAATGTCTCTCTTTCTTTATTGGTTGAACATGTCTACTATCATACGGATATCTTATCCGGAAAAATCAAGTAGGGTGCAAAGTCGCTCATGACATGTTTGGCTTATAAAGTTGGATATAGTTGTTCTTATATTGAAATCAATGAAAACCTATATCCTTGCCTCTCTCATGACATTGGTGAAATTGGTTTGAATTCATATTAAAAACCTTTGTCATTTGCTTTGCCAAATACCATGGTATTTTGGACTTAAATGCTACATGTCTTGTATGCAAAGCAATTATTTGATTCACACATTTTCTTTAAATAAATCTCCTTGTTTCTCTCCAATTAATTGAGATTGCATAAAGTGACTTATATTGATTATGCAAATATCTAGAATGCTACTATCTCTCTTTGCCTTGAGTGACCCGGTTGGGGACTACTCCTTTGTCTATATCATGACAAAAATGGGGAGTAGGTTGTGGTAAGGGGAGTTGCAAATTGTAGTAGCAATTGTGCAGGTTGGGGAGAATACTAATTGAGGGGGAGTAACCCTTTGAGGGGGAGCATTTGCACATTACATACATTGCATGATGTTGTGCTTAAATTCTTAAATGCAAATGCTTGTTTTATCTCACTTGATTCATCTCACCTTGTCTTGTGTTGGATAGTATAGAAACTTTGTTTTTCAGGGATTGATTGTTCTACTTGAGATTGAAGACTTCAAGATTATTTATCTTATCTCTTTGTAATGTAGAAAATCATAGTAGACCCGCAGTTTCTATTATGTTGTGAGGAATCATTGTGAGTGGTGGTTTTGTCACGAAATAGCCAAAGGGGGAGATTGTAAGGATTCCCATTTTGTTGATTGGCTTATTTCGTGGACAAACCACGTGTTGGGGATTGTATGTAAGGGTAGCTTAAGTGATAGACATTCAAGCTCAAGACCCTCTCATGTCCTCAAGGTTGATAAGCACCAAAGGTAAATCTCTATGTGCTTACTTGTCTTGAAGAGATAGTTGCACACACTCACAACTCATGCATATGTTTAATCCTTGTATGTTGTGTGTCTTATTTGTGTGCCTTAATGCTCATTAACATCTCTTCTTGCATGTTAGTTTGATTGCATCTTGCATATCCAATTGCCTTGTCATGCTTAGACTTAGGATTGCATTTTTGCACTGGGCGCTCCCAAAAGCGCTCTACAAAAGCGCTCTACAAAAGCGCTCTACGAACAGCCCCCGTTGGGCGCTGTACAGACCTGATCGATTTAATTTGGTCGCTGTACGAGCGCTGTAGAGGCGCTCTACAAAGCGCTCTACAAAGCACTCTACGTAGAGCGACCCCTCTGGAGGCGCTCTACAAAGCGCTCTACGTAGAGCGCCCCTTTGTTTTCTCGCGAGAACAGAGCAGGGGGGCTCTACAAAGCGCTCTACGTAGAGCGCCCATGGCAAAATTGTGGTGTCACTTATCAAAACGACCACACTTCATCTTGACACCCTATATATATGCCACTTTGACTTTAGGTCAATCAAGTGAGTTGATTTTCTGATTTCATACTTAGAACATTTTTCAAGAGAAGAAAATTACAAAGAACTCACCTTTAACCACTCAAATCAAACCCCTTTTGCATCAAATTTCATATTGCATCTTCTATGTCTATATAGAGTGCATCCATGTATGGGTTTGCATCATCACAACTTGCTTGGTAAGATTTTGATTAATTTCATCTTATTTTAGTATTTTAAATACCAAGCCATCTCTTTTAAATTACTTGTATGTTTTAGATCATATACTAAATACAAGTTAGAGATTATTTGTGATGAAAATGATTGAGTGTTGTTTTTGATAGATATCTAGGTTTTATAATCTATGATTATCTATGCTATTTGACATGTCATTTAGCCATTAATATCTAGGATTGCTTTAATTGCAAATTCATCATCCTAGGTAAGCATCTAGAGTACCCTAGCTCTATATTGCATATTTGGATATCATTGCATATTCACATAGGGTTGTGCATCTCTTTTGAGAGATTTAAGTCTTGTGTGATTGACCGGGATTAGGTCGGACACCAGGAATAGGTGGTCACATAAGCAATTGGAATAGAGCCACTTTTAAAGGCCCGCGTGGTAGAAGTGGGGGGTTATTGACCGGAGTGTTAGACGTGGTCTACATAGGTTGTAAACTCCATTTCAATTAGTGGATTTCGAGGTCCGAGTGTGGCGCACTAAACAGCCCGTGGTTTTTCCCAGTGGTTGGGTTTCCACGTAAACATCAAGTGTCATTTATTATTTCCGCATCTTATTACACTTGTATGTATATTTGACTTGCTAGGGGTATTTTCGTAAAATTGACATGCAGGCGAAAATTGGGTAATAATTAGATAAAATCTATTCACCCCCCCCCCCCCCCCCCCCCCCCCCTCTAGCTTTATATATTAAACACGCCTCCAAGACTTTCAGATTGTGTGCGTGACATTCCCAAGCTTGGGAAGAAAGCCAATGGTGTTTGTGGACCTTGCCAACAAGGAAAGCAAACCAAAGCCATGCACAAAAAGGGCAAGTATCTCTCCACCAAGGAGCCCCTAGAGCTTCTCCACATGGATCTTATGGGTCCTATGCAAACCGAGAGTTTAGGTGGAAAGAGATACATTTTTGTTTGTGCAGATGATTTCTCTAGGTTCACATGGACATATTTTCTTAAAGAAAAATCCGAAACTTTTGACAAGTTTAAAATGCTTTGTAATAAAATTCAAAATGAAATGAGCTCAAACATTAAAAGCATAAAACGGATTAGAAGTGACCATGGGAGGGAATTTGGGAATGCTTCTTTTGAAACCTATTGTGATAGTATAGGTATCTCCCATGAGTTTTCGGCTCCTAGGACACCTCAACAAAATGGAGTTGTTGAGAGGAAGAATAGGGTCTTACAAGAGATGGCCTGTGTGATGTTGCTTAGCAACAATATCCCTAGGAACCTATGTGCTGAAGCCGTCAATACGGCTTGCTATATAGGAAATAGAGTGTTCTTTAGGCCCAGTACTAGGCAAACCTCCTATGAGTTATGGAGAGGGAGAAAGCCAAATGTTAGCTACTTCCACACTCTTGGAAGCAAATGCTACATTTTAAATGACCGTGATCAACTTGGCAAATTTGATACTAAGAGTGATAAGGGTATCTTTATTGGTTATGCCTTGAATAGTAGAGCCTATAGAGTTTTCAACTTGAAGACTCGAACCGTTATGGAATCATCCAATG
This sequence comes from Acer saccharum, assembly GCA_030490815.1. NCBI lineage: Eukaryota > Viridiplantae > Streptophyta > Magnoliopsida > Sapindales > Sapindaceae > Acer > Acer saccharum. The sequence goes on from CM059871.1 coordinate 5,558,143, forward strand.
TTGTCATTAATGATACAAGGCTCAAATCTAATGACCATGAGGAGGAGGTTGCTTTAGATGATGACTCTCCCTTGGAGAAGGTTGTGGAGACTCTTAATGTTGGGACGTTTAACCTTGATAAAAAGGCCACTCAACCTCTTGATAGAGTTCCTCTCATGGACTCTAATTAGTGGTAGCCACGGTTCCGGTTAACCGTCGGTTTTGTCCGCGGTTTAACTGAAACCGTACGGACCAAACCGGACTGCAAATCGTAAACCGAAACCGATGGTTTGAAAACTGGTCCGTACGGTTTCGGTTTAGGGAGTGTGAAAACCGGCCAAAACCGACGGTTTTGTCCGCAGTTTAAACCACCGGTTTGGCATTAAAAAAAAATTAAAATTTCAACCAATCAGACGCTGCCACGTGGCAGCATCTTTAAAACAAATCAGACAGTGATGCGACATGTGCAGAAATAATAAATAATTAAAATAATTAAACCAATCAGACGCTGCCACGTGGCAGCATATTTTTTTAAAAAAAGACAGTGATGTGATATGTGCAGAAATAATAAATAATTAAAATAATTAAACTAATCAGAAGCTGCCACGTGGCAGCATCTTTTAAAAAAACAGACAGTGATAGTGACATGTGCAGAAATAATAAATAATTTAAATAATCCAACCAATCAGACGATGCCACGTGGCAGCGTTTGAAAAAAAAAATCAAAACTGAAACCGGACCAAACCGGACCAAACCCAAACCCAAACCAAAACCCAAACCGAAACCAAAAAACCGACGGTTATAAACCGCCCACCAAACCGAATTTTCAGTTTCGGTTTTGGTTTAGTGTTTACAAAAATCGAAACCGATTGTTTCGGTCTGAAACCGAACCGAAATCGAACCGTGGCCACCACTAACTCTAATGAACCCGCTCCATGGGTTAGAAGACTCCATAACAAAGATGATATTATTGGAGATGTGAATGAGGGTGTAAGGACCAGGTGTCAAATTGCTAATCTCATTAGCTTTACATGCTACACCTCTCAAATTGAACCCAAAAAGGTTGATGAAGCCTTCAATAATGAATTTTGGGTTCTTCCTTTCGAATTGGTTTAGCTCTTCTTGCCATGCAAGAAGAGCTAAACCAATTCGAAAGGAATGAGGTTTGGACTATAGTTCCTAGGCCTAAAAGCACACATGTTATAGGCACTAAGTGGATTTATAGGAACAAATTTGATGAGGATGGCAACATAGTGCGGAACAAGGCTAGACTTGTAGCACAAGGGTACTCTCAAATTGAAGGTATCAACTTTGAGGAGACATTTGCTCTCGTTGCCCGTTTAGAGTCCATTAGGCTTCTCTTGTCCATTTCTTGTGTGCACAAGTTCAAATTGCACCAAATGGACGTCAAGAGTGTCTTCCTCAATGGCTTATTGCAAGAGGAAGTGTTTGTTGAACTACCCAAGGGGTTTGTGGATGCTCACCACCCCAACCATGTCTATCGCCTCAAGAAGGCTATATATGGGTTGAAACAAGCACCGAGGGCTTGGTATGAGCACCTCACTCAATTTCTTGTTGACAACAACTACACAAGGGGTAGTGTTGATAAGACTCTATTCATCAAGAAAGACAATGATGAGCTCTTTATAGCTCAAATCTATGTTGATGATATAGTGTTTGGATCCACCAACAATATCAAGGTCCAACAATTTGTTGATGCTATGTCTCATGAATTTGAGATGAGTCTTGTTGGTGAGCTTAGTTACTTCCTAGGTTTGCAAATTAGGCAAATAAATGATGTGATTTTTATAACCCAAGCCAAATATGCTAAGAACCTAGTGAAGAAGTTTGGTCTAGAAAATACCAAACATTGTGATACACCCACAAGTACCATTTTGAAGCTAAGCAAGGATGCTAGTGGTAAAAGTGTGGAACAAACGTTATATCGGGGCATGATTGGTAGCTTGCTTTATTTGACCGCAAGTAGGCCCGATATCTTTTTTAGTGTGTGTGCTAGGTACCAAGCGGATCCTAAGGAGTCCCATCTCTCTTCCATTAAGAGAATCATTCGCTATGTGAATGGGACATCCAACTATGGGATTTGGTACTCTTTTGACACTAATGCTAGTCTTGTAGGCTTTAGTGATACAGATTGGGTAGGAAACTGTGATGATAGGAAAAGCACATCGGGCAGTTGCTTCTTCCTAGGCAACAACTTGGTGTCTTGGTTTTGTAAGAAGCAAAACTCGATTTCCTTGTCCACAGCCGAGGCCGAGTACATAGCTGCGGGGAGTGGATGCACACAACTCCTATGGATGAAGCAAATGCTAGTCGACTACGGATTCAACCAAGGTACTCTAACCCTCTTTTGTGATAATATGAGTGCTATTAATATTTCCAAGAATCTGGTACAACACTCTAGGACTAAACATATTGACATCCGCCATCATTTCATTAGAGAGCTTGTTGAAAATAAATGCATAGTACTTGAACATGTAGGTACTAATGATCAACTTGCGGACTTATTTACTAAACCCTTAGATGCTACTCGATTTAAAACACTTAGTAGATCTATTGGGATATGTCTTGTGGAGTGATGTGTTTTGTGATTGACCCCATAAGGGGAACTCAAGCAAAGAGAGCTATTTTGCATTCTTGTCACTTGCAAAAATTTGATATATCTTATACCTCTTCTTTTAATTGCTTGAGTAAGCTTGGTTGCACATATGTATATATGTTTTCAATTCAATAAGTGTGAACCTTGCTTGTTTATAATCCATGTCATATTTATATTCAAACATGCATTTTTGGACTAGGAGATCCACTTAGGAAGTATGATTTGAATGACCTATAGTTATCTCCATGACATGATGATTCTTTTATAACATGCTAATGTCAAATGAAAAAGCATGAAATTCATATAACATGCTCAAATGAAAAAGCATGAATTAATGATTGCATATTCTTAAAATGCAAAACTTGATGAATAAAGGATCTTGTATCCGTTCAAAGGATTTTAAAATCCAAATGTCTCTCTTTCTTTATTGGTTGAACATGGCTACTATCATACGGATATCTTATACGGAAAAATCAAATAGGGTGCAAAGTCGCTCATGTCATGTTTCGCTTATAAAGTTGGATATAGTTGCTTTTAATTTAAAATCAATGGAATCTCTATATCCTTGCTTTTCTCAGGACAATGGTGAAATTGGTTTGAATTCTTATTTAAAACCTTTGTCATTTGCTTTGCCAAATACCATTGTATTTTGGACTTGAATGCTACATGTCTTGTATGCAAAGCATGTTTGATTCACACATTTTCTGCAAAATAAATCTCCTTGTTTCTCTCCAATTAATTGAGATGCATAAAGTGACTTATATGATTATGCAAATATCTTGTATGCTACTATCTCTCTTTGCTAGAAGTGACCCGGTTGGGGACTATTCCTTTGCCTATATCATGACAAAAAGGGGGAGTATAAGTGGTAAGGGGAGTTGCTTATTGTAAATAGCGTACATGTTGGGGAGATTACATATTGAGGGGGAGTAACCAAATGAGGGGGAGCATTGCATTGTACATTCATTTCATAATGTTGCATGTTTTCTAAATTAAAAAATTCTATAATGCAAATGCTTGTTTTATCTTCACATGATCACCTCACATACACTTGCTTTGGAAGTGTAATCTTTTTGTTTTGAAGGTTTGATAATTCTACAAGAGATTGAAGACTTGAAGTTTTATTTTCTTATCTTTTTGTAATGTAGAATTTCATTGCTTACCCATAGCTTCAATTATGTTGTGAGGATCTATGTGAGTGGTGGTTTTTTCACGAAATAGCCAAAAGGGGAGATTGTAAGGTCTCAGTTTCTTGATTGGCTTATTTCGTAGACAAACTACATTTGGGGTTTTTGTAAGCGTAGATTAGGCTCTCAAGACCTCAAGAGAAGAAGCACCAAAGGTAAATTTCTAGTGCTTACTTTGCTTTGAAAAGATGTAGTTGCACACACACACAACACTTGCATAATTCTTATTCTTGAATGTTGTGTTTGTATTATGTGTGCATTATTGATTATTTAATCTCTCTTCTTGCAAGTTTACATGATTGCTTTTTGAGTGTCCAATGCCTTGTCATGTTTAGGCTTTGGATTACATTTCTTGCAAAGGGCGCTGTTCAAAGCGCTCTACAGAAGCGCTGTATGAATAGCGCCCATTCTAGACCTGATGGAAAATGGTCTTTTAATTGATCAGACCTGATGCATTTAATTGAAAACGATGTACGGTCGCTGTTCAATAGCGCTCTACGTACAGCGCCTATCTCAGACCCGAGAGGAACAGAGTTGTGGCGCTGTACAAAAGCGCTCTAGGAACAGCGTGATCGTGCTCTAAATATTTATATTTAGTGCCCCTTTTACCTTGTTTTTGCTATCATTTTCTAAGCATTCCATATGTTTAATTGTGTAAATAAGTAATTTCGGGTAAAACAGGTGTTTTAAGGGTATTTTTGTCTAAAGTGAAGAAATGGGGGCAATTTGGGAAGAAAAGCAGAAAAAGAGTAAGTAGGCGGGTTCAAGCAGCCAGGTCGGCGGGAATAAAGCCGCCGGAGGAAGTATCTCTTCAAATTGGCGAGCTCAAGCATTCTGGAAGGAGGGCACTTAGCCGCCTCACAAGGCCGCCGTCATGACCGGCGGGTTCCTGGGCAGGCCACGGCGAGACAAGTCCAGCCGAAGGAGTCCGCGGTGAAGGCAAATCGTGCCCGGCGGGTTCATGCGGCGGGCAACTAGCCGTCGTGCATGCCCGCCGTCGATTCTGAGAGGCTGCAAGTAGACTGAAGCCAGCCCCAATAGTCAAAGAAGGCTGCCCCTTTTCTCCACCTATTGTCGTTGGAAGACCTCCTCTCTCTCATGCATATACGAATGTGTCAAGATGGAGTAGAGTTAGTTAGTTTTAGTTAGTGAGAAGATAGAGTGAGTTAGAGAGAGAAGTAGAAAGGAGATATTAGTTAAAGATATTTTGTTCTTAGGAATCAAGAAAGATAGTATTTTCTTGGCCAATTTCTAGGTAGCCAAACACCCCATTTTGGTTACTTAGAGTGATTATCTCAAGTTGCCATAGAAGAGTGAGTTGCTTGGATTACAAGGAAGAGCATTTCCACTTCACAAGTTGTCCATTGGTGATGTTTTCCTTACTTGTAATCCCTTGTAATTTTGATACTATGTGTAGCTAATCCCTTTTGCTAAGGAATTAGATGTAATTCTTGTACTTTCTTGTTATCTAATCAATCATATTTGTATAATCCTCTTAAGTCTTGTTTTGTGCATTCATAATTGCATGTGTGGTGGTTGCAACCACCTATCTCTTTATAGTGCAAAACTTGATGTAGTTGTATGCATGGACCATTTATTGCATATTAAATAGAGAAGCACCTATGAGTAGAGATTACTAACTTGTAATTCTCTACCATTCAATCATTGATTTCCCCTTGATCACTCTCTAATCTTAGAATTAATGGTGATTAAGTTGAGATTTAGGTGCTTAGAACATTCATATGAATATATGCATGTGGTAATTGGAGGATAGGCTTAATGATTGATTGATTAGTAGCTAGGATGTTACTTGAATGAATCTAATTCCTTAACAATTTTCACTTTAGAATTTAATTCAAGTAGTTGTAATTGCTAATTCGACATCTTCAACTTAGACCTATTCATTTGTAATCACTAGTTAATTTAGGTAAACTTGTTAAAAGCATTAGGAAATTGTAGAGTGATCTAAGGATAGAAAGCTTGTAGTGCTTACCTCGTGGGAACGATACCCTTATTTGCTCACTACACTAGTTTGACGACTTGTGCACTTGTAATAGGGTCACCAGACTCGCACACCCCTTTAATACAACCGAGGTAGAATAGGTTATATACCAGTGACATTTGTAGAACCGGTTTGGGCGTGTCAAAACTTATGGCGCCGCTGCCGGGGAGCACGGCTTGTTACTTTATGCTTTATTCTTTTTAGAACATTAGTCAATCTAATTGTTGCATAATCGTAGTGATTTTCTGTTTGAGCACTTAACCTTTGGTAGTTAGTGTAGTGTACTTTCAGGTTTCTTGTTACGAATAGATGCACGGAAGATGATCATTGGGAAGCCCACTAACCTTTTGTTGAAAATATTGATCGTATAGCAAGGCTACCAACAATGACGGACAACCCTAGAGGACTATCCGACCTTGAGGAAGGGTCAACCTCTTCTAGCAGCACCCCCACTGGTTCAGAACACGGACAGGATCAACGAATGATGAAGGAATTCTCATTGCCTACCGTTGGATCACACCCTTCAGCCATATCGTTAGATGATGCCCAGAGAAACTACGAGCTGAAAAACTTGCACTACAACACACTTCCGCACTTTGGTGGTAATTTGAGTGAAGACTGCCTTCAATTCATGAAGGAATATTATAATGTGGTGACCACTTTTCCACTCAGGAACTTGACGGAGGATCACTTACACATGCGATGTTTTTCGTATTGCATGAGGGACGACGCCAAGAAATGGCTCATGGCATTACCAGCAGGATCACTTACCACATGGAGTGGTGTTGAGCAGAAGTTTTTTGCTAAGTACTTTCCCTCATGGAAGACGAAAGAAATACGAAGCATGATAGCTGATTTCCAGGAAAGGGAAGGGGATGCATTTCATGAATCATGGGGTAGATTCAAGCTACTTTTAGCACAGTGCCCTCACCATGAGTATACTTTAGTATCACAAGTTCAATCTTTCTATGATGGATTGATGGGACTTTCACAAGCAATTGTTGACAATGCATGCGGAGGAGCTATGCGAGAGAGAACGGCACAGTATGTGTTTGATAAGTATGAGATGCTTGAACAGAATTCCCAGCAGAGGAACACTCGAGGTAGTCGAGGAGGAGTGAGCAGTGAGATGGCGAGTCAAATTAGTGATATGAGTAAGAACATTGAGACGCTCATGAGTAGGTTCGGTAACCAACCTTCAGCCCCAGATCAGAAGTATATTAGGGAAAACCGTGGAATGGACATGAATTCCATAGTTGAGCCAGTGCTACCGAGAAAGGAAGAATTGCAAGTGGTGTATCCGCCACGTCAGTCAAGAGAGTTGGATGATCCCTTCTCCAACACGTACAATCGAGGATGGGCAAGGCATCCTAATCTGAACTACGGGAACAACCACTGTTTGAATCCCCAGTTACCTCCACAAAACAACAACAACAACAACAACTGGTATCCACCTCAGGGAAACCAATCAAGACCTCAGCAAAGTACACAACCATGGAAGGTGAAGGAAAACTTACCTTGGCGCCAGCAAGGCCAGAGAGACAATGAGTACAGGGCCACTAATCAGTATTACCCCTAACGATCCTAATCATATCAGGATTACTTCTATGGAAGGAGTAGTCAAGACATTGGAAAGACAAATAGGGGAGTATGCTGAAGTTAGTCAAAAGAAGGAGCCAGGGAAGCTTCCAAGTCAGTCAGAACAAGCCAAGGCAACCACAGGTCTTAGGAGTGGTAAGGTACTTTCTAATCCATATCCACCTGAAATTTCTGATATTCCTGATAATGTTTCAGTGGACAAGGAAGTGCCTAGTAAGAATGATCTTGACACGCAAGTAGGGATAGGAACGAGCAGGGGACCGGAGAAGGGTCACAAGGACACTTCAAGGATACACAAGTCTCCTAATCCGTATGTTCCTCCTATTCCATTCCCAGGAAGGCTGCAGAAATCGAAACTGGACCAAGCTTTCAGGGAGATCTATGACATCCTATCGAAGGTGAACGTGAGCCTTCCCCTACTTGAGGTGATTGAGAAAATGCCTGCATACGCCAAGTTCTTCAAGGAACTCAACTCAAAGGCGCGAAAGAAGGAATTTCTGGAGAAAATAGTGATTTCCAAAGAAGCGAGTGCAGCCATGGAAACAGCATTGCCACCTAAGATGAAGGATCCGGGAAGTTTCATCATTACCATATCAGTTGGTGAAACTCGGAGGGAGAAGGCGATGTTAGACCTAGGAGCTTCGATCAATTTAATGCCTTATGCATTGTTTAAGGATTTAGGATTAGAGGGATTGAAGCCGACTACCATGGAATTGATACTAGCCGACCGCTCAGTACGACATCCAACATGAGTGGTTGAAGATGTGTTAGTCAGGGTGGGTGAATTGATCATCCCAGCTGACTTTGTTATTCTAGAGATGGAGACCGATTCCACCAAGGCAAGGGAGATGCCTATATTGCTAGGGCGACCTTTTATGTCAACTGCCAAGGCAATTATCGATGTCCATAAGGGACGGCTCTCCATGACGGTTTTAGGTCAGACAGCAGAGTTTGAAGTGTTTGAAAGCATGAAGAACCCGTTGAAGGGTAGTGTTTGTTTTAATATTGCAAGTGCCGAACAAGATGATGAATCTCATTCTACTTTCGGGGAATATATAGCACTCGCTCACAGCGAGGTGACTAACAAGACCCCGCTTTTGCAGCATGATCCATCGAGTTACGATGACACCATCGCACAGCTCAAGGAAGAAAACCGGGAGTTGGTGGTGAAGAACTTTGAGCTTACCACGAAGCTTGATGAAGCTTTAGAGGAGAACTATGCCCTCCAAGACAAAATTGAGGATGATTTCTCCCTAGTGAAAGATGAATTCGGAGAAAGGAACGAGTCTTTGAGTAAGGAATTCGAAGGCAAGATGAAAATCATGGAAGAGGAGCTTCATTCTAGGGACAGGGCCCTGGAAATTTTGAGAGTAAAAAATGAGGAGATTCTAGTTGAGATTGCTATGCCAAAGATAGGCACTTCGGTCAAGTCCGAAGGGATGGATCAGCCACCTTCAAGGAAGACAATGCAAGTATCACACGAGGAGTCCACCATTTTTGCCCCAAAACAAAAACCAAGGCGAAAGCCTAGGAGAAAGAATTCGCATTCCACCTCCACAATCCACATCGGGAGGTACATTTTCTGTTTTCACTCCTATATGTCACTATTGCCATCGAATAAGCCACATTAGGCCTAATTGTCCAAACAGAAGATGGAAAGGTTAGAAAGTATGCAACCCCAATTCCCAAGGTCAATGTCAAACCTATTTGGATCGCAAATCCAAGTTAGAAGGACTTAGTGGGAAGGGACCCTTGTGGGTCAAAAAGGAAAGAAACGGGGTATGTGGTGATTGAACCACCCATTCTAAATGGGGCATGGAGGAGGTGATTGAGTTAATGATTGTCTAAGTGTGCAACTATCGAATATCAAAGACACACTTGCTACATAGATGATCTTGCTTTGTAAATATTTGAGTCTTTGAATAAGGTGAATTGTGTTTAGGTGTGATCGGGAAATTGACAACCCCACTCAATCTTTTGCACTCAGTCGAGCTTAAATATAAATCATTAAGAGTATGAGTGCACAAAAGAAAGGTTTGGGGGTTTTGAAATCCTTGTTATAATCAAGCACGTTCTTTTAGCTTAATTAATGTAGAGAAAATATGTTGCATTTGGTGTGTTTGTTGTGCCATTGTGTGTAGGTAACAGGAAAACAAGAGAAGAATTTGAATGAAGAGGAAAGGAGGCAAAAAAAAAAACTCACTAGGCGGTTTCTGGAAGGCGGGATATTGCCAGCCCTTCCAGAATGTTCAAGCCCGCGGAAGTTGTTGAGAAGAACAAGCAAGTTGGCGAGTTCATTTAGGCGGGCAAGTGGCCGCCTTACAGAACATACAAGCTCGCCACAATTGAAGTCAGAATGCATGGGCGGGCTCCATCACGGCGAGTAAAGTGGCCGCCTTCCAGAACGAATGAGCCCGCCATTCTTGAAGGAAAGGAGATGCAGCGAGCTCATGGGCGGGTAATTTCCCGCCGTCCAGAGGGTATAAGCCCGCCAGCATCAGGAAGACACGGCGGATTGTTAGGCTGGCAAAAAGCCGCCGTAACAAGATCGCCATACCCCCTAATGACCTAAAACGCTGCCGTTTTGAGGGATTTTAGGCGGTTGGCGAGCTTAATGGGCGGGTAAGAAGCCGCCCAACCCCAGGTCCTATAAATAGGACCTGTCGTTGTCACGACAACCTTTACCCTTTTCAAATCTTTTCAACTTCGCCCGCGTGAATCTACAAAACTTCTTCTCCAATCCTTCATAAATCTTGTTCGAATTCATCAAGAACTTTAAGACAAAGGTAAGTAACCTAATTCTAAGCTTGTTTGAATACAATTTCATGAAAAAATTCGATCTTCAAATGCCCTAGGTTGCGAAATTAGGGTTCTTACATGGTTCTTGGGTTTGAATGGATTATTTGACATTTATGGATTCAATTGATGTTAGTTATGCATGCTAGAACAAGTTTTGAACCATATTTCCCTAGTTTGATTCGATTTTGCAACTTGTGAATGTTAGGGTTTATACTTGGTCGAAATTAGGTGGTGAAATGTCTATGTTGATGCCTTTTTGTCTATTGTGATTTTGTTACTACAAGGAAATTGCTTCATAACATGCATGATTAATGAAATTATATATTGAAAGCATGCTTTGCACTTGATTGTGAGTTATTGATAAAGAGTTAGGATGAATTGGTTTGATTGATTGATTGAAATGTGCTAAGGGATTGGGAAAATGGAAATGTTGAATATGTACAATGAGCATCTCTTTTGTGTAAATTGTGATCAAAGACTTGATTTTAATACTAATGTGATTATTCATATTGAGCCAAGTTATTTGTGTGTCAATTCTAGACCAATGAGGTGTGCGATTGTGTGTGGGTGAACATGTTTAAAAACCATTTGATTGTGATTGTCAATGAGCTCTAACTTGTGTTATACAACTTGTGTACAATGTGGCACCTTTATTGAATGTGACTCTATTGATTTTCCTAGCTTAGTGGTAGGGTACATACACACACACACACACATGCACATACTTATTAGTAATACTTATAATTGTAATGTTTTAGCTAAGTTTAGTTAGAGATTATTGTCGCTAACCCGAAGTCTAATCCACTTGGAGTGTTTGTTGTTTTTCTTTTTCTTTGCTCTAACCACAGATGGGACCAAAATGGAAAGCTTCCACAATCGAGCAGGGAAGTGGATCCCGAAAAGGAAAGGAGAAGCAAAGCTCCTCACAACCAGAGAGGACATCAGAGGAGATCTATGGGAACGACTCCAGAGCATCACTAAGAGACCCATCCTCATCGAGAAAGACGTTAGCTTTGAGGAATTGGGGGAGACGGCGATCTTTGATGAGATTCGTCGAAGAAGGTGGGAGGCGTATGTGTCCTTTCCGAAGAGAGCCAATCGAAGGATCGTCCAGGAGTTCTATGCTGCTATAGACCTTGATGAATTTGAGAGAGGAGCCCCTGTCATGATCCGAGGAAGGGCCATCTCCATGACTGCCTGAGCAAATCAACACTTTCCTCGACACATAGAGTTATCCTCAGTGGGAGGAGGGATACGAGCCAAATGCCCTGTTCAATCAGTATGACAAGCAATTCGGAATCGCCATCACAGGGGACGAGGACATGGATTGGGATGGCAGCGTTTATCAGAGGCAGCTGGGTTTTGAGGAGCACTTTTGGAGTATTTATTTCAGCTACTCACTCGTGCCTAGCTCACACAGGATGGATTTGAAGAAGCACATTGCCATCATGATCTATCAAATGAAGAATCACTTGGAGTTCGATGTCGGGCGCACAATAGTGAAGAGGATAGCAAGTCAGGGAGGAGAAGCAATATGAGCCTCGTCTTTCCATGTTTGATCACTCACTTTGCTCGGAAGGCAGGACTTCGAGTAGATTTGCCAGGAGATGGGGTTTTGACACCTAGAGGTGATGTAGGCCGAAGGGCCTACAATGAGGCAGCTGAGGGAAAGCCGGGAATAGAAAAGCTTCTCAGTTTGCGCGAGCAGAGAGATCAGAGATTGGCTCAGCGGAGGTCTATCAAGAGGAGAGAGTTAGATAGATTAGAAGCTCAGGAACGTGAGGAGTCGGTGAGGAATCTGAGGAGACTGAGTCAGAGAGAGAGGTGGAGGCACCAGCTTGGGCGAGGGACATGATGGAGTCCCACAAGAAATTGACAGAGTCCAATGACATTTTATCACGGACTGTTCGCCGCCTAGCTAGGCAGGTGAGAGCATTGACGAGAGCAGTGGCAAAGTGTGTGGGATATCAGGTGAGTGAGCCCAGTGATCACTCGAGTGATCGAGATGGAGAGCGCCGTCAGAAGCGCAGACACGACGAGGCATCCACAGCACCAGAGACATCAGCTATTCCACCCTTACCCGAGACAGGTATACCTAACCCCTTTGCTTTTGTTGATATTGATGATCTATTTTTCAGTTCTATGGCTCAGCCAGACCTAGGTCAGCAGAATTACAACTTCATGGACTTACTTTGTGAGCAACAACAGATTTTAGAACAGGTCATAGGGAGACCGGAGGTGGAGAGGGGTCTACCGGACCAATTGAGAGGGAGTTACTCGGAGGGGATGCAAGAACTATTTCCGGAGAAGATGGAGGACCGGAAACCATTCCAGGAGCAGGTACCTGAGCAGGTGGAGCATGTGGCGTACGTGGAGTCGTACGTGGTGGGCATTGAGCTTCTTCCGGATGGATATGACGAGACCACTACTGATCCGGTGGCATACATTGTGGAGGAGCCCGAGTCCCCGACGCACATCATCCCTTACGTTGAACCACCCCATCCTGAGCCCATTTTTCTCGACTCCGTCGGAGGAGTTCAGTTTACACCCCTAGACTTCAGTGACGATGACTTTTTCATGTAGGCGGATTGGTACGCCGCATGAAATTTTTGTGGGCGAAGCATTATTCCGCATTTTTGTATACCCGTTACTTTACTTTTGGGTTTATAGTTTTGCCTTTTTATATTATATATCTATATTGCCTACTTGCATATAGTTTCTTAGTTAGTAACATGTTTAGATCTAAGTGTGGGCACTTGTATGATTGATTAGTGCTTAGGATTTTTGAAAATGGTATGCATGACAAATCAAATATCATGTGTGTACATATGGTTCCCTTTTTGGCATGGATTGATAAGTTGTTTGTTGGCCAAGCAACCAAACCAAGGAACTTTTTATTGTCCTCTGTGTGCGAACATTGGGGACAATGTCCAGTTTAGGTTTGGGGGTGTGGGCACAGTAACACTTTGTCAATCCTTCACATGATAGTAAATATGTATATATTGTTGCCTTAGTTTAAATTGTGTAAAACATTTATTTTATTTTATTTATTTATCTTTTGGATCCGATTGAGCCAAGGGAACATGTGTTTAAATAAAGATGCTAAAAGGTATGTGATGATTAAGGAAATGTGCATGTTTTGATCGCTAATTGAAACTATCACCATGTCATTTCAAAATGACATTGCATACGGTGCAATAGTCCCTTTCTCTTGTGCATAGTGAATAGAATTAAGCGCAAAATTGCATGAACCAATAGTGGAGACTACCTGTAAGGAACAGAGCCTAAAAATTTCACCTTATGAGAGTAAATACCTTCCAAATCATACATGATCTCATATTGCATAATTGGATGCCATGAACTTAAATTGTGGACTGCTTGTTAGAATTGTATTCCCTAGTCAGACGGACTCCTGGAAATGACGCTAGGCATGTGTGCTTAAGCTATTAAATGCCCAAACACTGTCCATATTATGATGTGTGCTCCAACTACCACTTTGAGGCCAAACACAAACCTTTCCTTCCATCACACACCAAAAGATTATTTTATATCACTTGGAATGATGTTGTATTTTGATCAGAGTTATGAAGGTTGTAGATATTGTTAGGTTGATAATTAGTGTTGGCATTAATTCCATATCAAAACGTGTTTTACTTGTAATGTTTAGTGGTTAGAAAATGAAGGATTTCAAAGACGAAGGACGTCTCAACCATTATTCGTTCAAGTTGCCGGCTTTTAAGAGTTTCGGACATTATCGGTCTACAAAGGTATACATGACCTCTTATCTCTTACAAGGCTAGGCACACACCCACACATATCATTTTTGTGTGTCTCTTCATGATTTTATTTCATTTACATTTCACTTTCACACACTTGGCAAAATATGCTCATGCATTCACTTTTAGTTAATAAACTTTGTGTTTTGCATTTTCTAGGACTATGTCCGGAAACTAGCATATGTGTGTGTATTTGTGTTTATATGTTTCCGTATTTTGTGTTTAGGACTTGAACATGTTCTTATTCAATGCCTTATTGAGTTCCGGTCGTTTCGGTTACTCATTCATAAGGTTTCGAGTCCAAACGTGTTGACTATGCCACTTTACGTTCTCTTACGTTGTGTTGACTTCATCGATGATTTCCGAGATGATTTCTCAACCGTTTTTCAAAGTTGTATAGTCGTTTTTGTGTGTGAGAGAGTCACGGTTCGTAATCCGAAAACGGATTCGAATTCGGAGTTCGGACGCTCGAGATACGGGCCGACGAACCGAGAGTGCGCGGGAGAGGACAGCCCAGGCCGTGGGCCACATGGGCTGGCCGTGGTTGAGGCCGTGGGCCCCACGGCCTGGAGCCCCTTCTGCTCCCGTGTGGGCCACGCGCCCCCCACGGCCTGGGGGTGACGTGGCACCACATGATTGGTCAATAAGACCTCTCTCTCTCCTCCTATTTCTTCCCTCTCTCTCTCATTTTGAATTTCCAAGCAAAAAATTTCAGAATTCCCGTATACACTTCTCTCCAATTTTTCCAAACTTCAAAACACCATATCTTCCTCATCCGGAGTCGGATTTGAGTGATTCAAGTTGGAGAGTGTTCGTATTTGAGTCCTCTAACATCTCCAAGTGATTTGGTGGCTGATTGATCGTGATTTCAAGTGGTTGGACACTGAAATTCGTACCAGCTGCAGAACTTGAGGTTTGAGTCTCAACTTTGGGATTTCTTGTTATTTCACCTTCCATTTGCTTGGGGTTTCTTCTTCTATATATATGTTATTGTTTTATGAAAGCTATTTGAAAAGGTAGCTTGATTATCATTCCAATTGAAACTCAATTTGTGGACTTATGTTGACTAGATTTTATGATTCTAGGTTTTACATTTGTTTGTGAGTTGTATTGTGATTAGAATGGCATCTTAGGTTGTTTGATACTTAATTGAATTAATTTTGTGTTAAAATGACTTTGAGATTTGATTTGGTCCTTTGATTGGAGAAATCAAGGATTTGTGTATTTGTTTGTGATTTAGAGAATATAGGTTTTGATTGATGTAAATCTCAAAACCTTGCTCTATATTTTTTGTCTAGTATATTGATTGATTTTAATCTCATATATCTAGACTTTGATTGTATATTGATAGCATCTTGAATTAGGACTTAATGAACATTTTGTGATTCAAGTGTTATATGTGTGAATGAGACTTTGAGTATATGTGTTAGGTGTTTCACATGCTTAGGTTTCTATTCATGGATTTTTGCATCTAGACTTGATTAATTGTGTTTTCACATGTTTAGGTCTATTTGTGCCATAGAATGTATTGATCACATGTTCTATGTTGAAATGAATGTTTGCATCATTTGCATTCACATGATCACACTAGGAAGTCCTTGTAAAAGGCATGAAGTCTTGGTTAGAGTCGGGATGACTCGGATAGCCAAGCAAGAAGTCTTGCCTAGAGTCGGGATGACTTGGATAGGTAAGCAAGAAGTCATGGCTAGAGTCGGGAGGACTCGGATAGTCATGCATGGGAGGCTCCCTAGAGGCAAGAGTGCCTTGGATAAGGAGTTGGCTAACATATTGGTAGGCCTAGGCGTATGGTTGGACATAGACTCCGATAGAGCGGGGTACACGGGATGTGTATGCACTCTTGAGGAATTTCTAATCTACCATCGATGTTGGTTGAGTGTGTTGTCCAATATATGGTGGTTCCGCATCATTGAGGGATTTCATACTTTCCAATAGGGTTGGGTAGGCTTAGACTTCACTAGGTTGGGTGAGCTAAAGATTGGTCACTTTGTGAATGTTCTATGTTTACTTTCCAATAATATAGTACCCAATGGTTGTAATTCAACCCGTGGATGTTTCCTCCTTGGAGGTTTTACCACGTTAAAAATCCCTTGTGTTAATTCTTTCTATCTCTTCTCTTATATTTTAATTGTATATTTTATTGTCTTGATTCATAATATTCACTTGTGATGTATTGTGAACCAAGTCTTTGTATAGTGTGATTAGAGTATTCATTCTATAGATCAATTTGTATCTTTGATTCTTTTGTATATTGTAATATTTGTTTAGTGACATTTTGCTCACTCTTGTAACACATTGAACATCTTATGAAATACAAGCTTATTTTGTTGTTATGTTTATTTGATGTTTTTACCTCACATGACTTGTTGATATACTTAGACATTTCTCTTATGATTGTATCATTGTATTGTCTATGTATGTCTACCTTGGCTTATTGTGTTGTGTGTAAGGCTACCTTGAGGGACAAACGGATGTTTGTTCAAGGGTTTGAAAAAAGGTGTAAAAACCTATTCACCCCCCCTCTAGGTATGCTTTAAGCAATTTAACTTCGTTTGTGTACATTCAATTGGTATCAGAGCGGGTCGTCGGACGGCACTCGGCGAGATCCGGTTTACACTTACGAGTGGATTGCTTAGGTATTTGCTAGAATGGTTTTCCAAGATGATGTGATGACCGAAGGGGCTTCGAATTCTAGGCCTCCTCTTCTCAAGGGTCACAACTACGGGTTTTGGAAATTGAGGATGAAGGCTTACATCCGATCTATTGATGAGAGAGCTTGGATGACCGTTGAAGAAGGTTACCTTGCTCCTAACAAGATTGTGGATGGAGAGACCGTTTCCAAGCCTAGGAGTGAGTGGTCTACTAATGAGTTTGAGTTAGCAAAATGGCATCATCGAGCGGTGAATGCTATTTTTGGAGGTGTTGATAGTAGGCAATTCTCCTACATTCAAAACCTAGAAACCGCTAAGGAGGCATGGGAGGCTCTCCAAGTCACCAATGAGGGGACTAAAGCGGTGAAGAAGTCTCGTCTTCAATTGCTCACTTCCCAATTTGAGGTTTTGCAAATGGGTGAGGAAGACAAGTTTATTGACTTCCAAGATAAGCTTCTAGACATCGCCAACCAATGCCAAGCTCTTGGTACTCCTATCTCCGGTGAGAGGCTAAATTGGAAGATTCTTAGATCTCTTCCAAAGAGGTTCAAAGCCAAGGTTACCGCCATTGAAGAGAGCAAGGACGTTGACGTCATGAGCTTAGATGAGTTGCTAGGATCTCTTCAAACTTTTGAGGCGTGCATGAAACCAAAGGCTAAGAACAAGGGTTTAGCTCTCAAGGTTGTCAAGGAAGCTAGTAGTAGCGATGATGATGAGGAGATGGCGTTATTGGTTAGGAAGTTTAGGAAGTTCATGAGGAAAGGTGCCAAGTCAAGTGGCAAGTACTCAAGGGACAAGGAAGTCAAGAAATCCTTTACTCCACCTCATGAGAGGAGTGGCCATGCTAAGAGCAATAGGAAGGTTCAATGCTTCAAATGCAAGAAGCTTGGACATTATGCTTCGGATTGTCCTAGTGGTGATTCTAAGAGGGACAAGAAGGGAAAGGCTATGGCGGCTACATGGAGTGAAGATGATGCCTCTAGTGATGAGGAGAGCTCAAGTGATGAGTCTTCTAGTGAAGAAGAGCTAGTGAGCAACTTTGTTGCATTCATGGCTTCTCACTCTACTCTAGAGGATGTTAATCAAGATTCATTGGATAAGGAGATTGATCAAAGTCATCAAGAGTGTTCAAATGATAATCCATCCTACATTGATCTTTTGGCTAAGGTGAAGTTTCTTGAGGAGAAGTTGAAATTAGCCTTGAGTGAGATTGATGAGAAGGAAGACCTGATCAAGATTCAAGTGGATGAGTTTGTTGCTACAACTCGTAGGCTTTTGCGTGAAAAGAATGCTATTGAAAAGAAGCTTTGCGAAGTTGAGGGTATTTTGCTTGAAAAGGATAGGATCATCTCTAATATGAACTTAGAGAGCTCAAGTGTAGCGGTGGTTGAAGAGAAGCTCATAGAAGCATCTCTTCCTACTAGTGAAGCTATCATTGAAGAGAAAGCTCCTAAGAAGAGACGTTCCAAGAAAAAGAACGAATTGAAGAATAAGGTACCCCTTGAAACTCCCATTTGTCCTCCACCACCACCGGAAGGTAAAATCTCTCCTTTTGTTCCCATATGTCATTTTTGCAATACCTTAGGCCATATCAAGCCCAAGTGCTATAAATTCATTGAATATTGCAACTTAGAAAATGCATCTAGGAATAGAGCGATTGGACCTAATTCTATGCATGCTAAAGCTTTTGAATATGGAAAGCATGATAATTTGTCAAAGCATGCTAAGAATATCCGGAAGGTGAAGAATGCATATCCTACAAAGTTTGACCATGCATGTGTTGCTAACAATGTTGAGAAGAAGAGTATTAATGATATTATTGTGAATCAAGTTGTGGAAGAACTTTACTCTAGGTTCAACATTGTGGTCAAAGAGAATCTTGATGATGTTTATGTTTGTCCACCCAAGACAAAATTTGTCAAGGGTGAGTGCTCTTACCATTAGTGTAAGTTGCACATGTGAGTTAGCTTTAAGATTAGTGTCGTTGATAAGAGGCTTAGCTTTTTGCTTTGTATCTTTACAACTAGACATGAACTTAGCTATCTCACTTTGTTTGTTTTGATAGTCAAAATTTGTTGGTTAACTTTTGAGAAGTTTTTTTTTTGGAATCTATATGATAACATTATTGTTATGGCTTTTAGAGAAAGTCATTTTTTTTGTTTGTTTGAGTTGTATTATATTGCCTTTAGTCTCTTGGATCGACACACCTATAACTTGTAGTCATGAGGACTCACAAGCCAAGAGGACTCATAAAAAGGGTGAAGGCTTTGTATTTGGTGAAAATAGCTTGCGAAGGTATCTTTATATCATATTGCTTGCTTACTTGATTTTTCATCTATCAACTCATTGTTTGTTATCACTTTCATGAAGCATGTCATAATTGAGAACTAATATAGTGTTTATATGGTACTCTTTGACATTTGCTAGTTTAAGATCTTTTGGTGATAAGTGTTCACATTGATCTTATTTCATGAAGCGTGTTGTTATTTGTATGATTGTTGAGTGGCTAATATTTGAATAATGTGAGCTTCATATTCTTTGATAGCTACTCTCTTGAGAAGTAGAGATCTTAAGTAAGTCTCTTTACTTGCTTTTAGATCATGTGCTTTTAAGCCTTGAAATTGGTTTCAAAAATGCACTTTGCTTCTCTTGTATGTTTTGTTAAGTATGTTGAGCTTGATTGATGTTCGCTTTGGATACACCTTGAAGTCCTAAGGACTAGTACATTTAAAAATGACCAATGGTTGGTATCCATTTGCTTCGGCAACATAGAACTCAACGAGCACCCTCATGGAAAGGGCTACACACCTTGGTTGTGAAGCCACCCAATGTTGGAAAGGGCTACGTCATTGTGATGAGTGAAAGCCGCCATGAGGTGTATATGTTTATGTTAGAAAAATCAAAGAAGTGTTGAATTGAATCATAAAAAAAAAATTCTTTGATTCAAGCCTTAATAAAAAAAAAAATAAAAAAAATAAAAAAAAATATAAAAGGCTTTTGGAGTATAGTTGAATAATCAAAAGAGCTCGGGTTGACAAATAGAAATGGGTTGACGAGCCACATGCACACACACGCTCACATGTTGAAATCTATTCTCTTTATAAGCAAAATTTCGGATGATAACCGGTTTGACCTTTTTATGGAAAGGCCTAAGATGAATAGATGTTGAAATTGTGTGCATGCTTGATTATCAAACTACTTCTTTTCATATACTTGAAGCAAATCTTCACACACTCACTTTTGCTTAATTAGTATTTGTGATACTTTAGCAATTTTTGATGACATATGAGAGTGATTGAAAATCTTGATGTAACTCTCTTAGATATGTGAAGCTTATTTGCAAATCTAATAAAGATTGCTTGTGATGTGATTGTGTGGTGATTTTTGTGAACATTTGTCTATCTTGATTTTAGATGAGGCACTTGTCAAGGGGGAGCATAATATGCTAAATTCTTGTTCTCTTTTATGACATGTTCACATGTTCTTCAAGGTTGTTAATTGTTGGCATTATTCTTATTTTTGATAAATCATGAAGATGCTATGATAAATTCTTACTTGCATGGTGATTTATTAAATATAGTGTTTTGCCTTTGTATATGTTTATTGGTTTCTTATTTGTTTCTTTGTTTCCTCTCACTTTGTTTTTAGTTTGTTTTGTGTTGCAAGATAATGGGTAAAGCAAAGAAGGTTGGTGGAAATACTTCTTCATCTCCCATTGCCAAGTCGAAACCTACAATTTCGTCCAAAATTTCCAAAGGTAACAAAGTTGATGAATTGGGAATTTTTGGGTGCAAAAAGATAATTCAAGAAAGAGGTATTGACTTGGACTCTTGTATTGGATCATATGTTTATGATGTGCTTAAGAGTAGGAATTGGATTTCATGGGTCAACATGTTAGGAGTATCTAATGAGACCATTGTTAGAAAATTTTATAATGCTTACAAATCCGGTTCTACTGTGACTAGTGCTACTCTTAGCATAAGGAAAGTTGTCTTTAGAGTTTGCCCTAGGAAGGTTAATGAATTTCTTAACTTGTCCGATGACATTGAATCGGATTTCCTTGATATTGATGTCTTGGAAAACCTTGATTTAATGGGTAAGACTCTTTGTGATGATGATGATTTTGTGTGGGGGAAACGTGCTTTTATTAGGCAAGGTGAGCTAACAAAAATTAGTGCATTTTGGCATTTATTTGTATGCTCCAATCTTATTGTTTCTACTAATGCTTCGGAGCTCAATAGAGACAAGATTAAGATTGTGTATGCCTTGGTTACTAACCAACCTATAAACCTTGGTGAATTGCTTGTGGAGCAAATTCAAAGTGCGGCTTGTACTAGTCGTTTGGACAAGAAATTGGCTTTTCCGGGGTTTATAACTCAATTGTGCTTAGCTAAAGGTGTGAGGAATCTTGATGGTGATGTTATGCTTCCTCCCTTAGAAGAGTTGTGTGAGAAACGTTTGGCAACCATGTCATACAAGGACAAGGGAAAGTCTAATGATGTACTTAGGTTTTTTGGTGATTCTCTTGATTCTAACCATGTCCCTTACTCACCCGCTCTTCCTAGTTGGGCCTTAAAATTGAGGAAAGAGGTTGAAGAATCTCATAGGTTGATTGAGGCGTCACAAAGGAAGATTGAAGACCTTAGTGCAAAGCTTGTTGCTCAAGATGAGAGGATCAAAGAGTTGGAAGGAAAATCAACTCCAACAAGGCAATATGTGAGATCCGCACACCGTTCTTCTTTCCTTGGTGGCACAAGTGGCTAGAAAGCTTCATGAGGTATAATTTCTTACTCTTTCCCTTTGGCTTCATATCATGTCAAAAAGGGGGAGAAATATGAGAAACACATGGGAGATATCTAGCTTACTTAGCCTTATGTTAGTTGTTTTTGTATATTTGGTATCTAGCTTGAACTATATGGCATGTAATATTTTTTGTTGAATCTTGGCTTAGAATATATTGATGGATAGTATGTATTAAGGGGGAGCATACTTGATCCATTTGAACTTATATGCTATTATTTTCTTGCCTATGATTGGATACTTGGATATTGCCATACTTGGTGTCTCTTGGATATTCTTGTGCTTTCAAGTTTTTTTTTAGGTGATATCAAGAGAAGACCAAGATGAAGTTCAAGACTTGATTTATAATTTGTGTCTATATGTGTAACTCATTGTACTCATTGTGACCAAATTTTCTTTGTAATTGTTTTAGTGTTTGTTTAGGGGTTTTGACATGGAATTTGCCAAAGGGGGAGATTGTTAGGTTGATAATTAGTGTTGGCATTAATTCCATATCAAAACGTGTTTTACTTGTAATGTTTAGTGGTTAGAAAATGAAGGATTTCAAAGACGAAGGACGTCTCAACCATTATTCGTTCAAGTTGCCGGCTTTTAAGAGTTTCGGACATTATCGGTCTACAAAGGTATACATGACCTCTTATCTCTTACAAGGCTAGGCACACACCCACACATATCATTTTTGTGTGTCTCTTCATGATTTTATTTCATTTACATTTCACTTTCACACACTTGGCAAAATATGCTCATGCATTCACTTTTAGTTAATAAACTTTGTGTTTTGCATTTTCTAGGACTATGTCCGGAAACTAGCATATGTGTGTGTATTTGTGTTTATATGTTTCCGTATTTTGTGTTTAGGACTTGAACATGTTCTTATTCAATGCCTTATTGAGTTCCGGTCGTTTCGGTTACTCATTCATAAGGTTTCGAGTCCAAACGTGTTGACTATGCCACTTTACGTTCTCTTACGTTGTGTTGACTTCATCGATGATTTCCGAGATGATTTCTCAACCGTTTTTCAAAGTTGTATAGTCGTTTTTGTGTGTGAGAGAGTCACGGTTCGTAATCCAAAAACGGATTCGAATTCGGAGTTCGGACGCTCGAGATACGGGCCGACGAACCGAGAGTGCGCGGGAGAGGACAGCCCAGGCCGTGGGCCACATGGGCTGGCCGTGGTTGAGGCCGTGGGCCCCACGGCCTGGAGCCCCTTCTGCTCCCGTGTGGGCCACGCGCCCCCCACGGCCTGGGGGTGACGTGGCACCACATGATTGGTCAATAAGACCTCTCTCTCTCCTCCTATTTCTTCCCTCTCTCTCTCATTTTGAATTTCCAAGCAAAAAATTTCAGAATTCCCGTATACACTTCTCTCCAATTTTTCCAAACTTCAAAACACCATATCTTCCTCATCCGGAGTCGGATTTGAGTGATTCAAGTTGGAGAGTGTTCGTATTTGAGTCCTCTAACATCTCCAAGTGATTTGGTGGCTGATTGATCGTGATTTCAAGTGGTTGGACACTGAAATTCGTACCAGCTGCAGAACTTGAGGTTTGAGTCTCAACTTTGGGATTTCTTGTTATTTCACCTTCCATTTGCTTGGGGTTTCTTCTTCTATATATATGTTATTGTTTTATGAAAGCTATTTGAAAAGGTAGCTTGATTATCATTCCAATTGAAACTCAATTTGTGGACTTATGTTGACTAGATTTTATGATTCTAGGTTTTACATTTGTTTGTGAGTTGTATTGTGATTAGAATGGCATCTTAGGTTGTTTGATACTTAATTGAATTAATTTTGTGTTAAAATGACTTTGAGATTTGATTTGGTCCTTTGATTGGAGAAATCAAGGATTTGTGTATTTGTTTGTGATTTAGAGAATATAGGTTTTGATTGATGTAAATCTCAAAACCTTGCTCTATATTTTTGTCTAGTATATTGATTGATTTTAATCTCATATATCTAGACTTTGATTGTATATTGATAGCATCTTGAATTAGGACTTAATGAACATTTTGTGATTCAAGTGTTATATGTGTGAATGAGACTTTGAGTATATGTGTTAGGTGTTTCACATGCTTAGGTTTCTATTCATGGATTTTTGCATCTAGACTTGATTAATTGTGTTTTCACATGTTTAGGTCTATTTGTGCCATAGAATGTATTGATCACATGTTCTATGTTGAAATGAATGTTTGCATCATTTGCATTCACATGATCACACTAGGAAGTCCTTGTAAAAGGCATGAAGTCTTGGTTAGAGTCGGGATGACTCGGATAGCCAAGCAAGAAGTCTTGCCTAGAGTCGGGATGACTTGGATAGGTAAGCAAGAAGTCATGGCTAGAGTCGGGAGGACTCGGATAGTCATGCATGGGAGGCTCCCTAGAGGCAAGAGTGCCTTGGATAGGGAGTTGGCTAACATATTGGTAGGCCTAGGCGTATGGTTGGACATAGACTCCGATAGAGCGGGGTACACGGGATGTGTATGCACTCTTGAGGAATTTCTAATCTACCATCGATGTTGGTTGAGTGTGTTGTCCAATATATGGTGGTTCCGCATCATTGAGGGATTTCATACTTTCCAATAGGGTTGGGTAGGCTTAGACTTCACTAGGTTGGGTGAGCTAAAGATTGGTCACTTTGTGAATGTTCTATGTTTACTTTCCAATAATATAGTACCCAATGGTTGTAATTCAACCCGTGGATGTTTCCTCCTTGGAGGTTTTACCACGTTAAAAAATCCCTTGTGTTAATTCTTTCTATCTCTTCTCTTATATTTTAATTGTATATTTTATTGTCTTGATTCATAATATTCACTTGTGATGTATTGTGAACCAAGTCTTTGTATAGTGTGATTAGAGTATTCATTCTATAGATCAATTTGTATCTTTGATTCTTTTGTATATTGTAATATTTGTTTAGTGACATTTTGCTCACTCTTGTAACACATTGAACATCTTATGAAATACAAGCTTATTTTGTTGTTATGTTTATTTGATGTTTTTACCTCACATGACTTGTTGATATACTTAGACATTTCTCTTATGATTGTATCATTGTATTGTCTATGTATGTCTACCTTGGCTTATTGTGTTGTGTGTAAGGCTACCTTGAGGGACAAACGGATGTTTGTTCAAGGGTTTGAAAAAAGGTGTAAAAACCTATTCACCCCCCCTCTAGGTATGCTTTAAGCAATTTAACTTCGTTTGTGTACATTCAGATATATTAGTAAAGCTCGAAGTTCAATAGATTTGCGTGTACTCAGGCGATTAATAAATCATGTGTAAAAAAAAAATAAAATAAAATAAAATAAAATAAAACTATTAGAACACAAATCAGTTATAAGTGTTCAAACCTATTTGTAAATTAGAACACAAGGAAATAAATAGTAGCCTAGATGCAAGTGACCACCTTTTGAGCTAAGAAGTTAAACTTGAGGTTGTTGATCAAATACTTCAGAATTCCAGTGATTCTTCATATCACCCTTGGCCCCGTTACAACCATGGAAAGACCTAGTTGATCTTTGATGAAGTCTAGCTGGGGAATGCAAGTTAAGCATGTTCTTTCCACGTTTTTGGCATTTCAATGCATTCATGAAATAGTTTCCACAAGTTGTGCATTAATTTAATTACATATGCGTTACATTTGATTCTTATGAAAATTCTTACTCGCATATGTTATTTGAGAGCAACTTAGGGTCTGAGAGAAAATCAGAATGAATTCCGGTAAGGATAAAGTCAAGGCGAATTGAGTTCTTGCTTTTGAGCGCTTAGTTTTTGAAACTGAACATTTAGAGTGTGGGATGCACCGTGTAGCGTGTTTTTGAGGAATGTAATTGTGCTAGCACCTATCTAGAGGTTTCCGCATGTTATTTCCTATTTCATCACATCTATTTGGTATATTTGTAACTTGGCTCTTGGAAATGTTTTAGTGTGCGTTGTTTATATTGTGTACATAGGAAAAATTACTGTTAGTTAACATATATGGTTTGCTCGAGGACGAGCAAAAGTCAGGTTTGTGGGTCTGATCGTGCTCTAAATATTTATATTTAGTGCCCCTTTTACCTTGTTTTTGCTATCATTTTCTAAGCATTCCATATGTTTAATTGTGTAAACGAGTAATTTCAGGTAAAACAGGTGTTTCAAGGGCATTTTTGTCTAAAGTGAAGAAATAGGGGCAATTTGGGAAGAAAAGCAGAAAAAGAGTAAGTAGGCGGGTTCGTGCAGTCAGGCCGGCGGGAACAAAGCCGCTGCTCAAAGCCGCCGAAGGAGTATCTCTTGAAATTGGCGAGCTCAAGCATTCTGGAAGGCTGGCACTAAGCCGCCTCACAAGGCCGCCATCATGACCGGCGGGTTCCCGGGCAGGCCACGGCGAGACAAATCCAGTAGAAGGAGTCCGCGGTGAAGGCAAATCGTGCCCGGCGGGTTCATGCGGCGGGCAACTAGCCGCCGTGCATGCCCGCCGCCGATTCTGAGAGGCTGCAAGTAGATTGAAGCCAACCCCAATAGTAAAAAAAGTCTGCCCCTTTTCTCCACCTATTGTCCTTGGAAGACCTCCCCTCTCTCATGCATATACGAATGTGTCAAGATGGAGTGGAGTAGTTAGTATTAGTAAGAGAAAAGTTAGAGAGAGAAGTAAAAAGGAGATATTAGTTAAAGATATTTTGTTCTTAGGAATCAAGAAAGATAGTATTTTCTTGGCCAATTTCTAGGTAGCCAAACACCCCATTTTGGTTACTTAGAGTGATTATCTCAAGTTGCCATAGAAGAGTGAGTTGCTTGGATTGCAAGGAAGAGCATTTCCACTTTACAAGTTTTCCATTGGTGATGTTTTCCTTACTTGTAATCCCTTGTAATTTTGATACTATGTGTAGCTAATCCCTTTTGCTAAGGAATTAGATGTAATTCTTGTACTTTCTTGTTATCTAATCAATCATATTTATATAATCGTCTTAAGTCTTGTTTTGTGCATTCATAATTGCATGTGTGGTGGTTGCAACGACCTATCTCTTTATAGTGCAAAACTTGATGTAGTTGTATGCATGGACCATTTATTGCATATTAAATAGAGAAGCACCTATGAGTAGAGATTACTAACTTGTAATTCTCTACCATTCAATCATTGATTTCCCCTTGATCACTCTCTAATCTTAGAATTAATGGTGATTAAGCTGAGAATTAGGTGCTTATAACATTCATATGAATATATGCATGCGGTAATTGGAGGATAGGCTTAACGATTGATTGATGAGTAGCTAGGATGTTACTTGAATGAATCTAATTCCTTAACAATCTTCATTTTA
The DNA here is from genome assembly GCA_030490815.1 of Acer saccharum. Taxonomy (NCBI): domain Eukaryota; kingdom Viridiplantae; phylum Streptophyta; class Magnoliopsida; order Sapindales; family Sapindaceae; genus Acer; species Acer saccharum. Next base: position 5,584,869 of record CM059871.1, read on the forward strand.
GAATTTAATTCAAGTAGTTTTAATTGCTAATTCAACATCTTCAACTTAGACCTATTTAGTTGTAATCACTAGTTAACTTAGGTAAACTTGTTAGAAGCATTAGGAAATTGTAGAGTAATCTAAGGATAGAAAGCTTGTAGTGCTTACCTCGTGGGAACGATACCCTTATTTGCTCACTACACTAGTTTGACGACTTGTGCACTTGCAATAGGGTCACCAGACTCGCACGCCCCTTTAATACAACCGAGGTAGAATAGGTGATATACCAGTGACATTTGTAGAACCGGTTTGGGCGTGTCAGGTCCCTAGAGGCACGTGCCGTTGGTGAAGCCCGTGCAGCGGAAGAGCCGCACGGGCCGCCTTGAAACGTAATTCGCACTGAGCGGTGGGTAGAATCCTTTGCAGACGACTTAAATACGCGACGGGGTATTGTAAGTGGCAGAGTGGCCTTGCTGCCACGATCCACTGAGATTTAGCCCTATGTCGCTCAGATTCGTCCCTCCCCTTCTACACAGCACCCATCGAAACTACCCCCTTTTCGAATACGAGGCTACCACTAGTCTAGCGTTGTGCCGAGACACCAAGTCCTCGTCAAAAGGTAGCTATGGATCTGCCCCTCCCCACCACCACACTTAGAGAGAGCCAGCCAAGCGAGATACCGCCCCTCCCCACAACGACACCGCACTTAGGCACTCACTATCACTGTGTGCACATTTTGGCCTTGGCTTGGGCAAGCCGTGTCGCCAAGTGAGATTTTGAATGGTATATTCCCCACCACAAACAACACAACACTTAACACTTAACAGTTAACACTTAGGCACTCTCGCGTTCCGCCAAGCTAGTGTGCTTCGAATTTTTCCAACTGTACAAGTTCGTGTGCAAATAAGCCAAGCACGGTGCAATTTATTACTTACTAGTCCGTGAGTGAGAACGAAGGCACTTCAGTCTCAAAATGTACAAGTTGAAGTTATTAAATCCCAATTGATCAAGCTTAAGCTCAAGAGTATACCATCATAACCACTTCAAATGCACATTTTGCCCTTGGCATGGGCTGATTTTGCCCTTGGCTTGGGCTGATTTTTGCCTTGGCGTGCACATTTTGGCCTTGGCCATACAAAGTTGGCCTCGGAAAAAAAAAAAAAAAAGTTGCTCGGAATTTGCTTAAATTTTTCATGGAAGCTTACAACCTTATTCTAAGTACTTCTACAAAAAACCATCTGAAAATTCGCAAGAACGAAGTTTTTATACTTGTTCTAAGATTTGGCCTTGGCCGTGCACATTTCGCCCTTGGAGTGGGCTGATTTTGCCCTTGGCATGTACATTTTGGCCTTGGCATGGGGAAGCCGTGTGCACATTTTGGCCTTGGCATGGGCAAGCCGTGTGCACACATTGGCCTTGGCATGGGCAAGCCGTGTGCAATCTTTGGCCTTGGTGTGGGCTGATTTTGGCCTTGGCCGTGCACATTTTGGCCTTGGCGTGGGCGGATTTTTGCCTTAACCGTGCAACGTTGTCTTCGGAAAAAAAAAAAAAAAAAAAAAAAGCTGCTCGGAAAATCTTTGGCCTTTGTGTGGGCCGATTTTGGCCTTGGCCGTGCACATTTTGGCCTTGGCGTGGGCTGATTTTTGCCTTAACCGTGCAACGTTGGCTTCGGAAAAAAAAAAAAAAAAAAAAAAAAAAAAAAGCTGCTCGGAATTTGCTCAAATTTTGTATGGAATCTTATAACCTTATTCTAAGCACTTCTGCACAACATGGCTGGAAAATTCGCAAGAATGAAGTTTTGAGCCTTGTTCTAAGATTTCGGCCTTGGCCGTGCACACTTTGGACTTGGCTTGGTCAGCTGTGTGCACACTTTGGCCTTGGCGTGGGAAGCCGTGTGCACACTTTGGCATTAGGATGGGCAAGCCGTGTGCACATTTTGGCTTTGGTGTGGGCTGATTTTGGCCTTGGCGAGGGCTGATTTTGGCCTTGAACGTGCAACATTGGCTTCGAAAAAAAAAAAAAAAAAAGTTGCTCGGAATTTACTGAAATTTTGCATGGAAGCTTATAACCTTATTGTAAGCACTTCTGCACAAAATGGCCGGAAAATTCGCAAGAATGAAGTTTTTAGACTTGTTCTAAGATTTCGGCCTTGGCCGTGCACACTTTGCCCTTGGCATGGGCAGCCGTGTGCACACTTTGGCCTTCGCATAGGTAAGCCATGTGCACACTTTGGCCTTGGCATAGGCAAGCCATGTGCACACTTTGGCCTTGGCATGGGCAAGCCGTGTGCACATTTTGGCCTTGGTGTGGGCTGATTTTGGCCTTGGCTGTGCAACGTTGGCTTCGGAAAAAAAAAAAAAGTTTCTCGGAATTTGCTCAAATTATGCATGGAATCTTATAACCTTATTCTAAGCACTTCGGCACAAAATGGCCAGAAAATTCACAAGAATGAAATTTTTTAGCCTTGTTCTAAGATTCGGCCTTGGCATGGGCAGCCGTGTGCACACTTTGGCCTTGGCATAGGCAAGCCATGTGCACACTTTGGCCTTGGCATGGGCAAGCCGTGTGCACATTTCGGCCTTGGTGTGGGCTGATTTTGGCCTTGGCCGTGCAACGTTGGCTTCGAAGAAAAAAAAAAAAAGTTTCTCGTAATTGGCTCAAATTATGCATGGAAGCTTATAACCTTATTGTAAGCACTCCTACACAAAATGGTTGGAAAATTCGCAAGAATGAAGCTTTTAGGCTTGTTCTAAGATTTCGGCCTTGGCCGTGCACACTTTGGCCTTGGCATGGGCAAGCTGTGTGCACACTTTGGCCTTGGCATAGGCAAGCCGTGTGCACATTTTGGCCTTGGTGTGGGCTGATTTTTGCCTTGGCGAGGGCTGATTCTGGCCTCGGCCGTGCAACGTTGGCTTCGGAAAAAAAAAAAAAGTTGCTCCGAGTTTGCTGAAATTTTGCATGGAAGCTTATAACCTTATTATAAGCACTTCTGCACAAAATGGCCAGAAAAGTCGTAAGAGTGAAGTTTTTAGACTTGTTCCAAGATTTCGGCCTTGGCCGTGCACATTTTGGCCTTGGCATGGGCAGCTGTGTGCACACTTTGGCCTTGGCATGGGCAAGCCGTGTGCACACTTTGGCCTTGGCATGGGCAAGCCGTGTGCACATTTTGGCCTTGGTGTGGGCTGATTTTGGCCTAGGCCGTGCAACGTTGACTTCGGAAAAAAAATAAAAAAAGTTTCTCAGAATTTGCTCAAATTTTGCATGGAAGATTATAACCTTATTCTAAGCACTTCTGCGCCAAATGGCCGAAAATTCGAAAGAATGAAGTTTTTAGCCTTGGTCTAAGATTTCGGCCTTGGCCGTGCACACTTTGGCCTTGGCATGGCCAGCCGTGTGCACACTTTGGCCTTTGCGTAGGCAAGCCATGTGCACACTTTGGCCTTTGCATAGGCAAGCCATGTGCACACTTTGACCTTGGCATGGGAAACCGTGTGCACATTTTGGCCTCGGTGTGGGCTGATTTTGGCCTTGGCCGTGAAAAGTTAGCTTCGGAAAAAAAAAAAAAAAGTTTCTCGGAATTTGCTCAAATTTTGCATGGTAACTTATAACCTTATTCTAAGCACTTCTGCACAAAATGGCTGGAAAATTCGCAAGAATGAAGTTTTTAACCTTGTTCTAAGATTTCGGCCTTGGCCGTGCACACTTTGGACTTGGCATGGGCAGCCGTGTGCACACTTTAGCCTTGGCGTGGGAAGCCGTGTGCACACTTTGGCCTTGGGATTGGCAAGCCGTGTGCACATTTTGGCCTTGGTGTGGGCTGATTTTGGCCTTGGCGAGGGCTAATTTTGGCCTTGGAGGTGCAACGTTGGCTTCGAAAAAAAAAAAAAAAAATGTTGCTCGGAATTTGCTGAAATTTTGCATGGAAGCTTATAACCTTATTGTAAGCACTTCTGCCCAAAATGGCCGGAAAATTCGCAAGAATGAAGTTTTTAGACTTGTTCTAAGATTTCGGCCTTGGCCATGCACACTTTGCCCTTGGCATGGGCAGCCGTGTGCACACTTTGGCCTTCGCATAGGCAAGCCATGAGCACACTTTGTCCTTGGCATAGGCAAGCCATGTGCATACTTTGGCCTTGGCATGGGCAAGCCATGTGCACATTTTGGCCTTGGTGTGGGCTGATTTTGGCCTTGGTGTGGGCTGATTTTGGCCTTGGAGGTGCAACGTTGGCTTCGAAAAAAAAAAAAAAATGTTGCTCGGAATTTGCTGAAATTTTGCATGGAAGCTTATAACCTTATTGTAAGCACTTCTGCCCAAAATGGCCGGAAAATTCGCAAGAATGAAGTTTTTAGACTTGTTCTAAGATTTCGGCCTTGGCCGTGCACACTTTGCCTTTGGCATGGGCAGCCGTGTGCACACTTTAGCCTTGGCATAGGCAAGCCATGTGCACACTTTGGCCTTGGCATAGGCAAGCCATGTGCATACTTTGGCCTTGGCATGGGCAAGCCGTGTGCACATTTTGCCCTTGGTATGGGCTGATTTTGGCCTTGGCCGTGCAACGTTGGCTTCGAAAAAAAAAAAATGTTTCTTGGAATTTGCTCAAATTATGCATGGAATCTTATAACCTTATTCTAAGCACTTCGGCACAAAATGGCCAGAAAATTCGCAAGAATGAAGTTTTTAGCCTTGTTCTAAGATTTCGGCCTTGGCATGGGCAGCCGTGTGCACACTTTCGCCTTGGCATAGGCAAGCCATGTGCACACTTTGGCCTTGGCATGGCCAAGCCGTATGCACATTTCGGCCTTGGTGTGGGCTGATTTTGGCCTTGGCTGTGCAACGTTGGCTTTGAAAAAAAAAAAGTTTCTCGGAATTGGCTCAAATTTTGCACGGAAGGTTATAACCTTATTCTAAGCACTCCTGCACAAAATGGTTGGAAAATTCGCAAGAATGAAGCTTTTAGCCTTGTTGTAAGATTTTGGCCTTGGCCGAGCACACTTTGGCCTTGGCATGGGCAAGCTGTGTGCACACTTTGGCCTTCGCATAGGCAAGCCATGTGCACATTTTGTCCTTGGTGTGGGCTGATTTTTGCCTTGGCGAGGGCTGATTCTGGCCTTGGCGAGGGCTGATTCTGGCCTCGGCCGTGCAACGTTGGCTTCGGAAAAAAAAAAAAAAAAGTTGCTCCGAATTTGCTGAACTTTTGCATGGAAGCTTATAACCTTATTGTAAGCACTTCTGCACAAAATGGCTGGAAAATTCGTAAATATGAAGTTTTTAGCCTTGTTCTAGGATTTCGGCCTTGGCCGTGCACACTTTGGCCTTGGCATGGGCAGCCGTGTGCACACTTTGGCCTTGGCATGGGCAGCCGTGTGCACACATTGGCCTTGGCATGGGCAAGCCATGTGCACACTTTGGCCTTGGCATGGGCAAGCCGTGTGCACATTTTGGCCTCGGTGTGGGCTGATTTTGGCCTAGGCCGTGCAACGTTGGCTTCGGAAAAAAAAAAAAAAAAGTTTCTCGGAATTTGCTAGAATTTTGCATGGAAGATTATAACCTTATTCTAAGTACTTCTGCGCAAAATGGCCGAAAATTCGCAAGAAAGATGTTTTTACCCTTGGTCTAAGATTTCGGCCTTGGCCGTGCACACTTTGGCCTTGGCATGGGAAGCTGTTTGCACACATTGGCCTTGGCATGGGCAAGCCGTGTGCACATTTTGGCCTTGGTGTGGGCTGATTTTGGCCTTGGCGTGGGCAGATATTGGCCTTGGCTGTGCAACGTTGTTTTCGGAAAAAAAAAAAAAAATGTGACTCGGAATTTGCTCAAATTTTGCATGGAAGCTTATAACCTTATTATAAGCCCTTCTGCACAAAATGGCCGGAAAATACGCAAGAATGAAGTTTTTAGCCTGGTTATAAGATTTCGGCCTTGACCGTGCACACTTTGGCCTTGGCATGGGCAGTCGTGTGCACACTTTGGCCTTGGCATGGGCAGCCGTGTGCACACATTGGCCTTGGCATGGGCAGCCATGTGCACACTTTGGCCTTGGCATGGGCAAGCCGTGTACACCTTTTGGCCTTGGTGTGGGCTGATTTTGGCCTAAGCCGTGCAACGTTGGCTTCGGAAAAAAAAAAAAAAGTTTCTCAGAATTTGCTCAAATTTTGCATGGAAGATTATAGCCTTATTCTAAGCACTTCTGCGCAAAATGGCCGAAAATTCGAAAGAATGAAGTTTTTAGCTTTGGTCTAAGATTTCGGCCTTGGCCGTGCACACTTTGCACACTTTGGCCTTTGCGTAGGCAAGCTATGTGCACACTTTGTCCTTCGCATAGGCAAGCCATGTGCACACTTTGGCCTTGGCATGGGAAGCCGTGTGCACATTTTTGCCTTGGTGTGGGCTGATTTTGGCCTTGGCCGTGCAACATTAGCTTCGGAAAAAAAAAAAAAAACAAAAGTTTCTCAGAATTTGCTCAAATTATGCATGGTAACTTATAACTTTATTCTAAGCACTTCTGCACAAAATGGCCAGAAAATTCGCAAGAATGAAGTTTTTAGCCTTGTTCTAAGATTTCGGCCTTGGCCGTGCACACTTTGGACATGGCTTGGGCAGCTGTGTGCACACTTTGGCCTTGGCGTGGGAAGCCGTGTGTACACTTTCGCCTTGGGATGGGCAAGCTGTGTGCACATTTTGGCCTTGGTGTGGGCTGATTTTGGCCTAGGACGTGCAACGTTGGCTTCGGAAAAAAAATAAAAAGTTTCTAGGAATTTGCTCAAATTTTGCATGGAAGATTATAACCTTATTCTAAGCACTTCTGCGCAAAATGGCTGAAAATTCGCAAGAATGAAGTTTTTAGCCTTGGTCTAAGATTTCGGCCTTGGCCGTGCACACTTTGGCCTTGGCATGGGCAGCCGTGTGCACACTTTGGCCTTTGCGTAGGCAAGCTATGTGCACACCTTGGCCTTGGCATAGGCAAGCCATGTGCACACTTTGGCCTTGGCATGGGAAGCCGTGTGCACATATTGGCCTTGGTGTGGGCTGATTTTTGCCTTGGCGAGGGCTGATTCTGGCCTCGGCCGTGCAACGTTTGCTTCGGAAAAAAAAAAAAAAAAAGTTGCTCCGAATTTGCTGAAATTTTGCATGGAAGCTTATAACCTAATTGTAAGCACTTCTGCACAAAATGGCCAGAAAATTCGCAAGAATGAAGTTTTTATCCTTGTTCTAAGATTTCGGCCTTGGCCGTGCACACTTTGGCCTTGGCATGGGCAGCCGTGAGCACAATTTGGCCTTGGCATAGGCAAGCCATGTGCACACTTTGGCCTTGGCATGGGCAAGCCGTGTGCACATTTTGGCCTTGGTGTGCGCTGATTTTGGCCTAGGACGTGCAACGTTGGCTTCGGAAAAAAAAAAAAAGTTTATAGGAATTTGCTCAAATTTTGCATGGAAGATTATAACCTTATTCTAAGCACTTCTGCGCAAAATGGCCGAAAATTCGCCAGAATGAAGTTTTTAGCCTTGGTCTAAGATTTCGGCCTTGGCCGTGCACACTTTGGCCTTGGCATGGGCAGCCGTTTGCACACTTTGGCCTTTGCGTAGGCAAGCCATGTGCACACCTTGGCCTTGGCGTAAGCAAGCCATGTGTACACTTTGGCCTTGGCATGGGAAGCCGTTTGTACATTTTGGCCTTGGTGTGGGCTGATTTTGGCCTTGGCTGTGCAATGTTAGCTTCGAAAAAAAAAAAAAAAAAAAAAACCTTTCTCGGAATTTGCTCAAATTTTGCATGGTAACTTATAACCTTATTCTAAGCACTTCTGTACAAAATGGCTGGAAAATTCGCAAGAATGAAGTTTTTAGCCTTGTTCTAAGATTTCGGCCTTGGCCGTGCACAGTTTGGACTTGGCATGGGCAGCCTTGTGCACACTTTGGCCTTGGCATGGGAAGCCGTGTGCACACTTTGGCCTTGGAATAGGCAAGTCGTGTGCACATTTTGGCCTTGGTGTGGGCTGATTTTGGCCTTGGCGAGGGCTGATTTTGGCCTTGAACGTGCAACGTTGGCTTCGAAAAAAAAAAAAAAAGTTGCTCGGAATTTGCTGAAATTTTGCATGGAAGCTTATAAGCTTATTGTAAGCACTTCTGCACAAAATGGCCAGAAGATTCGCAAGAATGAAAATTTTAGACTTGTTATAAGATTTCGGCCTTGGCCGTGCACACTTTGCCCTTGGCATGGGCAGTCGTGTGCACACTTTGGCCTTCGCATAGGTAAGCCATGTGCACACTTTGGCCTTGGCATAGGCAAGCCATGTGCACACTTTGGCCTTGGCATGGGCAAGCCGTGAGCACATTTTGGCCTTGGTGTGGGCTGATTTTGGCATTGGCCGTGCAATGTTGGCTTCGGAAAAAAAAAAAAGTTTCTCGGAATTTGCTAAAATTATGCATGGAATCTTATAACCTTATTCTAAGCACTTCGGCACAAAATGGCCAGAAAATTCGCAAGAATGAAGTTTTTAGCCTTGTTCTAAGACTTCGGCCTTGGCATGGGCAGCCGTGTGTACACTTTGGCCTTGGCATAGGCAAGCCATGTGCACACTTTGGCCTTGGCATGGGCAAGCCGTGTGCACATTTCGGCCTTGTTGTGGGCTGATTTTGGCATTGGTCATGCAACGTTGGCTTCGAAAAAAAAAAAAGTTTCTCGTAATTTGCTCAAATTATGCATGGAAGCTTATAACCTTATTCTAAGCACTCCTACACAAAATGGCTGGAAAATTCGCAAGAATGAAGCCTTTAGCCTTGTTCTAAGATTTCGGCCTTGCCGTGCACACTTTGGCCTTGGCATGGGCAGCCGTGTGCACACTTTGGCCTTGGCATAGGCAAGCCGTGTGCACATTTTAGCCTTGGTGTGGGTTGATTTTTGCCTTGGCGAGGGCTGATGTTGGCCTCGGCCATGCAACGTTGGCTTCGGAAAAAAAAAAAAAAGTTGCTCCGAATTTGCTGAAATTTTGCATGGAAGCTTATAACCTTATTGTAAGCACTTCTGCACAAAATGGCCGGAAAATTCGCAAGAATGAAGTTTTTAGCCTTGTTCTAAGATTTCGGCCTTGCCGTGCACACTTTGGCCTTGGCATGGGCAGCCGTGTGCACACTTTGGCCTTGGCATAGGCAAGCCATGTGCACACTTTGGCCTTGGCATGGGCAAGCCGTGTGCACATTTTGGCCTTGTTGTGGGCTGATATTGGCCTAGGCCGTGCAACGTTGGCTTCGGAAAAAACAAAAAAAGTTTCTAGGAATTTGCTCAAATTTTGCATGGAAGATTATAACCTTATTCTAAGCACTTCTGCGCAAAATGGCCGAAAATTCGCAAGAATGAAGTTTTTAGACTTGGTCTAAGATTTCGGCCTTGGCCGTGCACACTTTATCCTTGGCATGGGCAGCCGTGTGCACAATTTGGCCTTGGCATAGGCAAGCCATGTGCACACTTTGGCCTTGGCATGGGCAAGCCGTGTGCACATTTTGGCCTTGGTGTGCGCTGATTTTGGCCTAGGCCGTGCAACGTTGGCTTCGGAAAAAAAAAAAAAAAAAGTTTATAGGAATTTGCTCAAATTTTGCATGGAAGATTATAACCTTATTCTAAGCACTTCTGCGCAAAATGGCCGAAAATTCGCAAGAATGAAGTTTTTAGCCTTGGTCTAAGATTTCGGCCTTGGCCGTGCACACTTTGGCCTTGGCATGGGCAGCCGTGTGCACACTTCGGCCTTTGCGTAGGCAAGCCATGTGCAAACCTTGCCCTTGGCATAGGCAAGCCATGTGCACACTTTGGCCTTGGCATGGGAAGCCGTTTGCACATTTTGGCCTTGGTGTAGGTTGATTTTGGCCTAGGATGTGCAACGTTGTCTTCGGAAAAAAAAAAAAGTTTCTAGGAATTTGCTCAAATTTTGCATGGAAGATTATAACCTTATTCCAAGCACTTCTACGCAAAATGGCTGAAAATTCGCAAGAATGAAGTTTTTAGCCTTGGCCTAAGATTTCGGCCTTGGCCGTGCACACTTTGGCCTTGGCATGGGCAGCCGTGTGCACACTTTGGCCTTTGCGTAGGCAAGCCATGTGCACACCTTGGCCTTGGCATAGGCAAGCCATGTGCACACTTTGGCCTTGGCATAGGCAAGCCATGTGCACACTTTGGCCTTAGCATGGGAAGCCGTGTGCACATTTTGGCCTTGGTGTGGGCTGATTTTTGCCTTGGCGAGGGCTGATTCTGGCCTCGGCCGTGGAACGTTGGCTTCGGAAAAAAAAAAAAAAGTTGCTCCGAATTTGCTGAAATTTTGCATGGAATCTTATAACCTTATTGTAAGCACTTCTGCACAAAATGGCCGGAAAATTCGCAAGAATGAAGTTTTTAGCCTTGTTCTATGATTTCGGCCTTGGCCGTGCACACTTTGGCCTTGGCATGGGCAGCTGTGTGCACAATTTGGCCTTGGCATAGGCAAGCCATGTGCACACTTTGGCCTTGGCATGGGCAAGCCGTGTGCACATTTTGGCCTTGGTGTGCGCTGATTTTGGCCTAGTACGTGTAACGTTGGCTTCAGAAAAAAAAAAAAAAGTTTATAGGAATTTGCTCAAATTTTGCATGGAAGATTATAACCTTATTATAAGCACTTCCGCTCAAAATGGCCGAAAATTCGCAAGAATGAAGTTTTTAGCCTTGGTCTAAGATTTCGGCCTTGGCCGTGCACACTTTGGCCTTGGCATGGGCAGCCGTGTGCACACTTTGGCCTTTGCGTAGGCAAGCCATGTGCACACCTTGGCCTTGGCATAGGCAAGCCTTGTGCACACTTTGGCCATGGCATGGGAAGCCGTTTGCACATTTTGGCCTTGGTGTGGGCTGATTTTGGCCTTGGCCATGCAATGTTACCTTCGGAAAAAAAAAAAAATGTTTCTCGGAATTTGCTCAAATTTTGAATGGTAACTTATAACCTTATTCTAAGCTCTTCTGTACAAAATGGCTGGAAAATTCGCAAGAATAAAGTTTTTAGCCTTGTTCTAAGATTTCGGCCTTGGCCGTGCACACTTTGGACTTGGCATGGGCTGTCGTGTGCACACTTTGGCCTTGGCATGGGAAGCCGTGTGCACACTTTGGCCTTGGGATAGGCAAGTCGTGTGCACATTTTGGCCTTGGTGTGGGCTGATTTTGGCCTTGGCGAGGGCTGATTTTGGCCTTGAACGTGCAACGTTGGCTTCGAAAAAAAAAAAAAAAAAGTTGCTCGGAATTTGCTGAAATTTTGCATGGAAACTTATAACCTTATTGTAAGAACTTCTGCACAAAATGGCCAGAAAACTCGCAAGAATGAAGTTTTTAGCCTTGTTCTAAGATTTCGGCATTGGCCGTGCACACTTTGGCCTTGGCATGGGCAGCTGTGTGCACACTTTGGCCTTGGCATAGGCAAGCCATGTGCACACTTTGGCCTTGGCATGGGCAAGCCGTGTGCACATTTCGGCCTTGGTGTGCGCTGATTTTGGCATTGGCCGTGCAACGTTGGCTTCGAAAAAAAAAAAAGTTTTCGTAATTGGCTCAAATTATGCATGGAAGCTTAAAACCTTATTCTAAGCACTCCTACACAAAATGGCTGGAAAATTCGCAAGAATGAAGCTTTTAGCCTTGTTCTAAAATTTCGGCCTTGGCCGTGCACACTTTGGCCTTGGCATGGGCAAGCCGTGTGCACACTTTGGCCTTGGCATAGGCAAGCCGTGTGCACATTTTTGCCTTGGTGTGGGCTGATTTTTGCCTTGGCGAGGGCTGATTCTGTCCTCATCCGTGCAACGTTGGCTTCGGAAAAAAAAAAAAAAAAAAAGTTGCTCCGAATTTACTGAAATTTTGCATGGAAGCTTATAACCTTATTATAAGCACTTCTGCACAAAATGGCCGGAAAAGTCGCCAGAATGAAGTTTTTAGACTTGTTCTAAGATTTCGGCCTTGGCCGTGCACACTTTTGCCTTGGCATGGGCAGCCGTGTGCACACTTTTGCCTTGGCATAGGCAAGCCATGTGCACACTTTGGCCTGGGCATGCGCAAGCCGTGTGCACATTTTGGCCTTGGTGTGGGCTGATTTTGCCCTAGGCCGTGCAACGTTGGCTTCCGAAAAGAAAAAAAATGTTTCTCGGAATTTGCTCAAATTTTGCGTGGAGGCTTATAACCTTATTCTAAGCACTTCTGCGCAAAATGGCTGAAAATTCGCAAGAATGAAGTTTTTGCCTTGGTCTAACATTTCGGCCTTGGCCGTGCACACTTTGGCCTTGGCATGGGCAGCCGTGTGCACACTTTGGCCTTGGCATGGGCAAGCCGTGTGCAGGTTTTGGCCTTGGCGTGGGCTGATATTGGCCTTGGCCGTGCAACGTTGGCTTCGGAAAAAAAAAAAGTTGCTCGGAATTTGTTCAAATTTTGCATGGAATATTATAATCTTATTCTAAGCACTTCTGCACAAAATGGCCGGAAAATTCGCAAGAATGAATGAAGTTTTTAGACTTGTTCTAAGATTTCGGCGTTGGCCTTGCACACTTTGCCCTTGGCATGGGAAGCCATGTGCACACTTTGGCCTTCGCATAGGCAAGCCATGTGCACACTTTGGCCTTGGCATTGGGAAGCCATGTGCATACTTTGGCCTTGGCATAGGAAAGCCGTGTGCACATTTTGGCCATGGTGTGGGCTGATTTTGGCCTTGGCCGTGCAACGTTGGCTTCGGAAAAAAAAAAAAAAAAAGTTTCTCGGAATGATCACAAATTATGTATGGAAGCTTATAACCTTATTCTAAGTACTTCTGCACAAAACGGTTAGAAAATTCGCAAGAATGAAGTTTTTAGCCTTGTTCTAAGATTTCGGCCTTGGCATGGGCAACCGTGTGCACACTTTGGCCTTGGCATAGGGAAGCCATGTGCACACTTTGGCCTTGGCATGGGCAAGCCGTGTGCACATTTTGGCCTTGGCATAGGCTGATTTTGGCCTTGGCCGTGCAACGTTGGCTTCCGAAAAAAAAAAAAAAAAGTTTCTCGGAATTTGCTCAAATTTTGTATGGATGCTTATAACCTTATTCTAAGCAATTTTGCACAAAATGGTAGGAAAATTTGCCAGAATGAAGTTTTTTGCCTTGTTCTAAGATTTCGGCCTTGGCCGTGCACACTTTGACCTTGGTATGGGCAGCCGTGTGCACACTTTGGCCTTGACATAGGCAAGCCATGTGCACACTTTGACCTTGGCATAGGCAAGCCATGTGCACACTTTGGCCTTGGCATGGGCAAGCCGTGTGCACATTTTGGCCTTGGCGTGGGCTGATTTTGGCCTTGGCCGTGCAATGTTGGCTTCGAAAAAAAAAAATAAAAGTTTATCGGAATTTGCTCAAATTTTGCATGGAAGCCGTGTGCACACTTTGACCTTGGCATGGGCAGCCGTGTGCAAACTTTGACCTAGCACAAAATGGCAGGAAAATTTGCAAGAATGAAGTTTTTAGCCTTGTTCTAAGATTTCAGCCTTGGCCGTGCACATTTTGACCTTGGCATGGGCAGCCGTGTGCACACTTTGGCCTTGGCATAGGCAAGCCATGTGCACACTTTGACCTTGGCATAGGCAAGCCATGTGCACACTTTGGCCTTGGCATGGGCACGCCGTGTGCACATTTTGGCCTTGGCGTGGGCTAATTTTGGCCTTGGCCGTGCAATGTTGGCTTCAGAAAAAAAAAAAAAGTTTATCGGAATTTGCTCAAATTTTGCATGGAAGCTTATAACCTTATTCTAAGCACTTCTGCATGCCCAGAAAATTCGCAAGAATGAAGTTTTTAGCCTTGTTCTAATATTCCGGCCTTGGCCATGCACACTTTGACCTTGGCATGGGCTGCTGTGTGCACACTTTGGCCTTAGCATAGGCAAGCCATGTGCACACTTTGGCCTTGGCATAGGCAAGCCATGTTCACACTTTGGCCTTGACATGGGCAAGCTGTGTGCACATTTTTGCCTTGGTGTGGGCTGATTTTGGCCAAAGTGTGCAACGTTTGCTTCGAAAAAAAAAAAAAAAATTACTCGAAATTGTCTCAAATTTTGCATGGCCGTGCACACTTTGACCTTGGCATGGGCAGCTGTGTGCACACTTTGGCCTTGGCATAGGCAAGCCATGTGCACACTTTGGCCTTGGCATGGGCAGCTGTGTGCACAGTTTGGCCTTGGCATAGGCAAGCCGTGGGCAGATTTTGGCTTTGGCCGTGCAACGTTGGCATCGGAAAAAAAAAAAAATATATTTCTCGGAATTGTCTCAAATTTTGCATGGAAGCTTATAACCTTATTTTAAGCACTTCTGCACTAAATGACAGGAAAATTCGCAAGAATGAAGTTTTTGGCCTTGTTCTAAGATTTCGGCGTTGGCCGTGCTCTCTTTGGACTTGGCATGGGCAGCCGTGTGCACACTTTGGCCTTGGCATGGGAAGCCATGTGCACACTTTCGCCTTGGGATGGGCAAGCCGTGTGCACATTTTGCCCTTGGTGTGGGCTGATTTTGGCCTTCGCGAGGGCTGATTTTGGCCTTGGACGTGCAACGTTGGCTTCGGAAAAAAAAAAAAAAAGTTTCTCGGAATTTCCTGAAATTTTGCATGGAAGCTTATAACCTTATTCTAAGCACTTCTGCATGGCCAGAAAATTCGCAAGAATGAAGTTTTTAGCCTTGTTCTAATATTCCGGCCTTGGCCATGCACACTTTGACCTTGGCATAGGCAGCTGTGTGCACACTTTGGCCTTAGCATAGGCAAGCCGTGTGCAAACTTTGGCCTTGGCATAGGCAAGCCATGTTCACACTTTGGCCTTGGCATGGGCAAGCCGTGTGCACATTTTGGCCTTGGTGTGGGCTGATTTTGGCCTTGGCCGTGCAACATTGGCTTCGAAAAAAAAAAAAAAAAAATTTCTCGGAATTGTCTCAAATTTTGCATGGCCGTGCACACTTTGACCTGGGCATGGGCAGCTGTGTGCACACTTTGGCCTTGGCATAGGCAAGCCATGTGCACACTTTGGCCTTGGCATAGGCAAGCAATGTGCACACTTTGGCCTTGGCATGGGCAGCTGTGTGCACACTTTGGCCTTGGCATAGGCAAGCCATGGGCAGATTTTGGCCTTGGCCGTGCAACGTTGGCATCGGAAAAAAAAAAAAAAAATTCTCGGAATTGTCTCAAATTTTGCATGGAAGCTTATAACCTTATTTTAAGCACTTCTGCACAAAATGATTGGAAAATTCGCAAGAATGAAGTTTTTGGCCTTGTTCTAAGATTTCGGCCTTGGCCGTGCTTTCTTTGGACTTGGCATGGGCAGCCGTGTGCACACTTTGGCCTTGGCATGGGAAGCTGTGTGCACACTTTCGCCTTGGGATGGGCAAGCCGTGTGCACATTTTGGCCTTGGTGTGGGCTGATTTTGGCCTTGGCGAGGGCTGATTTTGGCCTTGGACGTGCAACGTTGGCTTCGGAAAAAAAAAAAAAAAAGTTTCTCGGAATTTACTGAAATTTTGCATGGAAGCTTATAACCTTATTGTAAGCACTTCTGCACAAAATGGCCAGAAAATTCGTAAGAATAAAGTTTTTAGACTTGTTCTAAGATTTCGGCCTTGGCCGTGCACCCTTTGGCCTTGGCATGGGCAGCCGTGTGCACACTTTGGCCTTGGCATAGGCAAGCCTTGTGCACACTTTGGCCTTCGCATAGGGAAGCCATGTGCACACTTTGGCCTTGGCATGGGCAAGCCATGTGCACATTTTTGCCTTGGTGTTGGCTGATTTTGGCCTTGGCCGTGAAACGTTGGCTTCGGAAAAAAAAAAAAAAAAAACAATTCTCGGAATTTGCACAAATTTTGGATGGAAGCTTATAACCTTATTCTAAGCACTTCTGCACAAAATGGCTGGAAAATTCGCAAGATTGAAGTTTTTAGCCTTGCTCTAAGATTTCAGCCTTGGCATGGACAACCGTGTGCACACTTTGGCCTTGGCATAGGCAAGCCATGTGCACACTTTGGCCTTGGCATGGGCAAGCCGTGTGCACATTTTGGCCTTGGTGTGGGCTGATTTTGGCCTTGGCCGTGCAACGTTGGCTTCAAAAAAAAAAAAAAAGTTTCTTGGAATTCGCTCAAATTATGCATGGAAGCTTATAACCTTATTCTAAGCACTCCTTCACAAAATGGCTGGAAAATTTACAAGAATGAAGTTTTTAGCCTTGTTCTAAGATTTCGGCCTTGGCCGTGCACACTTTGGCCTTGGCATGGGCAGCAGTGCGCACACTTTGGCCTTGGTATGGGTAGCCGGGTGCACACTTTGGCCTTGGGATGGGCAAGCCGTGTGCACATTTTGGCTTTGGTGTGGGCTGATTTTGGCCCTGGCGAGGGCAGATTTTAGCCTCGGCCGTGCAACGTTGGCTTTTGAAAAAAAAAAAAAAAGTTGCTCGGAATTTGCTGAAATTTTGCATGGAAGTTTATAACCTTATTGTAAGCACTACTGCACAAAATGGCCAGAAAATTCGCAAGAACGCAGTTTTTAGACTTGTTCTAAGATTTCAGCCTTGGCCGTGCACACGTTGGCCTTGGCATGGGCAGCCTTGTGCACACTTTGGCCTTGGCATAGGCAAGCCATGTGCACACTTTGGCCTTGGCATAGGCAAGCCATGTGCACACTTTTGCCTTGGCATGGGCAAGCCGTGTGCACATTTTGGCCTCGGTGTGGGCTGATTTTGGCCTTGGTCGTGCAACGTTAGCTTATCGGAATTTGCTCAAATTTTGCATGGAAGCTTATAACCTTATTCTAAGCACTTCTGCGCAAAATGGCCGGAAAATTCACAAGAATGAAGGTTTTAGCCTTGTTCTAATATTTCGGCCTGGGTCGTGCACACTTTGACCTTGGCATGGGCAGCCGTGTACACACTTTGGCCTTGGCATGTTCAAGCCGTGTGCACATTTCGGCCTTGGTGTGGGCTGATATTGGCCTTGGCTGTGCAACGTTGACTTCGGAAAAAAAAAAAAAAGTTTATCGGAATTTGCTCAAATTTTGTATGGAAGCTTATAACCTTATTCTAAGCACTTCTGCACAAAATGGCCGGAAAATTCGCAAGAATGGAGTTTTTAGCCTTGTTCTATTATTTCGGCCTTGGCCGTGCACACTTTGACCTTGGCATGGGCAGCCGTGCGCACACTTTGGCCTTGGCATAGGCAAGCCATGTGGACACTTTTGCCTTGGCATAGGCAAGCCATGTGCACACTTTGGCCTTTGGCATGGACAAGCCGTGTGCACATTTTGGCCTTGGTCTCAGCTGATATTGGCCTTGGCCGTGCAACGTTGGCTTCGGAAAAAAAAAAAAAAACGTTTCTCGGAATTTTCTTAAATTTTGCATGGAAGCTTATAACTTTATTCTAAGCACTTCTGCACAAAATGGTCTGAAAATTAGCAAGAATGAAGTTTTTAGTCTTGTTCTAATATTTCGGCCTTGGCCGTGCACACTTTTGCGTTGGCATGGGCAGCCTTGTGCACACTTTGGCCTCGGCATTTGCAAGTCGTGTGCACACTTTGGCCTTGGTTGGGGCTGACATTGGCCTTGGCCGTGCAACGTTGGCTTCGGAAAAAAAAAAAAAAAATGTTGCTCGAAATTTGCTCGAATTTTGCATGGAATCTTATAACCTTATTCTAAGCACTTCTACAAAAAATGGCCAGAAAATTCACAAGAATGATGTTTTTAGCCTTTTTCTAAGATTCTGGCCTTGGCCGTGCACATTTTGGCCTTGGCACGGGCAGCCGTGTGCACACTTTGGCCTTGGCATGGGCAAGTCGTGTGCGCAGTTTGGCCTTGGCAAGGGCAAGCCATGTGCACACTTTGGCCTTGGCATGGGCAGCCGTGTGCACACTTTGGCCATGGCATGGGCAAGCCGTGTGCACATTTTGGCCTTGGTGTGGGCTGATTTTTGCCTTGGCGTGGGCAGATTTTTGCCTTGGCCGTGCAATGTTGGCTTTGGATTAAAAAAAAAAAACTTGCTCTGAATTTTCTCAAATTTTGCATGGAAGCTTATAACCTTATTCTAAGCACTTCTGCAAAAACTGGCTGGAAAATTCGCTAGAATGAAGTTTTTAGCCTTTTTATAATATTTCGGCCTTGGCCGTGCATATTTTGTCCTTGGCATGGGCAGCCGTGTGCACACTTTGGCCTTGGCATGGGCAAGTCATGTGCACACTTTGGCCTTGGCATGGGCAAGCCGTGTGCAAATTTTGGCCTTGGTGTGGGCAGATTTTGGTCTTGGCGTGGGCAGATTTTGGCCTTGGCCGTGTAACGTTGGCTTCGGAAAGAAAAAAAAAATTGCTCGGAATTTTCTCAAATTTTGCATGGAAGCTTATAACCTAATTCTAAGCACTTCTCCAAAAAATGGCCAGAATATTCGCAAGAATAAAATTTTTAACCTTGTTCTAAGATTTCGGCCTTAGACGTGCACACTTTGGCCTTGGCATGGGCAGCAGTGTGCACACTTTGGCCTTGGCATAGGCATGCTGCGTGCACAGTTTGGCCTTGGCATAGGCAAGCTGTGTGCACATTTTGGCCTTGGCGTGGGCTGATATTGGCCTTGGCGTGGGCTGATTTTAGCCTTGGCCGTGCAACGTTGGCATCGGAAAAAAAAAAAAAAAAAAAGTTTCTCGGAATTTGCTCAAATTTTGCATGGATGCTTATAACCTTATTCTAAGCCCTTCTGCAAACAATGGCCGGAAAATTCACAACAATGAAGTTTTTAGCTTTGTTCTAAGATTTTGGCCTTGGCTGTGCACAGTTTGGCCTTGGCATGGACAGACTTGTGCACACTTTGGTCTTGGTATGGGCAGCTGTGTGCACACTTTGGCCATGGCATGGGCAAGCCCTGTGCACACTTTGGCCTTGGCATGGGCAAGCCGTGTGCACATTTTCTCCTTGGTGTGGGCTGATTTTGGCCTTGGCGTGGGCAGATTTTGGCCTTGGCCGTGCAACGGTGGCTTCGGATAAAAAAAAATAAAATTGCTCGGAATTTGCTCAAATTTTGCGTGGAAGCTTGTAACCTTATTTTAAGCACTTCTGCAAAAAATGACCCGAAAATTCGCAAGAATGATGTTTTTAGCCTTGTTATAAGATTTCGGCTTTGGCCGTGCACACTTTGGCCTTGGCATGGGCAGCCGTGTGCACAATTTGGCCTTGGCATAGGCAAGCCGTGTGCACACTTTGGCCTTGGCATGGGCAAACCGTGTACACATTTTGGCCTTGGCGTGGGTAGGTTTTGGCCTTGGCCGTGCGACGTTGGCTTCGGAAAAAAAAAAAAAAAGTTTCTCGGAATTTGCTTAAATATTGCATGGATGCTTATAACCTTATTCTAAGCACTTCTAAAAACAATCATCTGAAAATTCACAAGAATGAAGTTTTTAGCCTTGTTCTAAGATTTTGGCATTGGCCGTGCACACTTTGGCCTTGGCATGGGCAGCCATGTCCACACTTTGGCCTTGGCATGGGCAAGCTGTGTGCACATTTTGGCCTTGGTTTGGGCTAATTTTGGCCTTGGCGTCCTGATTTTGGCCTTGGCCGTGCGACGTTGGCCTCCGAAAAAAAAAAAATTTCCTCAGAATTTGCTCAAATTTTGTACAGATGTTTGTTACCTCATTCTAAGCACTTCTGGAAAATATCATTTGAAAATTCTTAAAAATGAAGTTTTTATAGGGGGGAGGTGGGGTGACTGCTCAAGCCTAAGGTGTGTTCCATCCTGGCACACCTGCAAGTGCTTTAAAACCTCTTTAGGTGGGGGAGGGTATGTCAGCTAGGTCGGTCAGGTGGGTCCGACAATCAAGTGATGCCATGGGTGCCCCCTTCACCCTAGCCACACCATGGCACACATTGGCCTTGGCATGGGCAAGCCGTGTGCACACTTTGGCCTTGGCTTGGGCAACCGTGTGCACACTTTGGCCTTGGCATGGGCAAGCCGTGTGCACACTTTGGCCTTGGCATGGGCAGCCGTGTGCACACTTTGGCCTTGGCATGGGCAAGCCGTGTGCACACTTTGTCCTTGGCATGGGCAAGCCGTGTGCACATTTTGGCCTTGGTGTGGGCAGCCATGTGCACACTTTGTCCTTGGCATGGGCAAGCCGTGTGCACACTTTGGCCTCGGCATGGGCAGCCGTGTGCACACTTTGGCCTCGGCATGGGCAGCCGTGTGCACACTTTGGCCTCTGCATGGGCAAGCCGTGTGCGCACTTTGGCCTTGGCATGGGCAGCCGTGTACACACTTTGGCCTTGGGCAAGGCAGCCGTGTGCACACTTTGGCCTTGGCATGGGCAAGCCGTGTGCACACTTTGGCCTTGGCATGGGCAGCCGTGTGCACACTTTGGCCTTGGCATGGGCAAATCATGTGCACACTTTGGCCTTGGCATGGGCAAGCCGTGTGCACATTTTGGCCTTGGTGTGGGCTGATTTTGGCCTTGGCGTGCTGATTTTGGCCTTGGCCGTGCGACGTTGACCTCCGAAAAAAAAAAATTTTGCTCAGAATTTGCTAAAATTTTGCATGGATGTTTGTTACCTCATTCTAAGCAATTCTGGAAAATATCATTTGAAAATTCAAAAAATAAAGTGTTTAGAGGGGGGGGGGGGGGGGGGGGGGGGGGTGGCCGCTCAAGCATAAGGTGTGTTCCCTCCTAGCATACCTGTAAGTGATTTAAAACCTCTTTAGGGGGGAGGTGTCTGCTGCGAAATGGGATGCCCAGTGCCTATGCCATGCACTGCTCCCCACCCATCATGGAGGATGGGTGAATGGCATAGGCACTCCCCCCCGTCGTCGGGGGCGATGTCGGTCCGGTGGTCTCCGATCGCCGTTCCGATCGTCAGTCTGGTGAAAACAGTCAGGTGGGCTAGTAGGGCTACGATGCTATTTTTTAAGAGGAGAGGGACGGCACTCCTAAGATTTCGATCTTTCCAACATATTCGGAGGGCATTCGTGACCATGGCTTTGGCTTTGGGACGAGCGAGCGAACGGAGAGTACTGCGGTCGGGTCAAGATTTGAGTTTTAATCTCTCGTGGGGGCACAGAACTATCTCTAGTTTCTCGTCTTGCCGTTGATGGAGATAATTCGTTATTCTCAATCCTGTCCCGTCGAAAATTTTTAAAACTTGGTCTGGTGGGCTAGTGGTGCTGTGTTGATCTTTCTCGGGGGGAGAGGGACGGTTCATCTTGGATCTCGATCTTTCCAACTTGTTCGAAGGGCATTCGTGACCATGGGTTCGGCTTTGGGATGAGCGAGCGAACGGAGAGTACCACGGTTGGGTCAAGATTTGAGTTTTAACCTCTCGGGGGAGCGCAACACTGTATCTACTTTCTCGTTAGGCCGTTGATGGAGATATTTCACTCTTCTCCATCCTGTCCCGTCTAAAATTTTAAAAACTTGGTCTGGTGGGCTAGTGGTACTGTGTTGATCTTTCTCGAGGGGAGAGGGACGGTTCATCTCAGATCTCAATCTTTCCAACATGTTCGAAGGGCATTCGTGACCATGGCTTCGGCTTTGGGACGAGCGAGTGAACGGAGAATACCGCAGTCGGGTCAAGATTTGAGTTTTAACCTCTCGGGGGAGCACAACACTCTCTCTACTTTCTTGTTTAGGCGACAAAGAGATGATTCATTATGCTCCATATCAAAACATTCCGAAAAAATACGGCAGACCTAGCATGCTTCGGCTTGTGCTAACTTGATGCATCATAAGGTTTGTTGCGGTGGGTTGGGCGTAATGGAGAGTTGTTGGTTTTTTAAAATGCTTTCCAAATGTCCCTTTAAGGTTTTCGTCCCTCGGATTGTGCTGGTGTTGTCTTGCTTGATGGAGATAATTTTCGTTATTCTCCGTCCTGTCTCGTCAGAATTTTATAAAACTTGGTCTGGGGGGCTAGTAGTGCTGTGTTGATCTTTCTCGAGGGGAGAGGGACGGTTCATCTCGGATCTTGATCTTTCCAACGTATTCAAAAGGCATTCGTGACCATGGCTTCGGCTTTGGGACGAGCGAGCGAACGGAGAGTACCACGGTTGGGTCAAGGTTTGAGTTTTAACCTCTCGGGAGAGCGCAACACTGTCTCTACTTTCTCGTTTGGCCGTTGATGGAGATATTTCACTCTTTTCCATCCTGTCCCGTCGGAAATTTTTAAAACTTGGTCTGGTGGGCTAGTGGTGCTGTGTTGATCTTTCTCGAGGGGAGAGGGACGATTCATCTAGGATCTCGATCTTTCCAATGTGTTCGAAGGGCATTCGTGACCATGGCTTCGGCTTTGGGACGAGCGAGTGAAGGGAGAATACCGCGGTCGGGTCAAGGTTTGAGTTTTAACCTCTCGGGGGAGCGCAACACTGTCTTTACTTTCTCATTTGGCCGATAAAGAGATGATTCATTATGCCCCATATAAAAACATTCCAAAAAAATGCGGAAGAACTAGCATGCTTCGGCTTGTGATAACTTGATGCATCATAAGGTTTGTTGCGGTGGGTTGGGCGTAATGCAGAATCGTTGGTTTTTCTTTCCAAATGTCCCTTAAAGGTTTTCATCCCTCAGATTGTGTGTTTCTTCACGTGAAGCGGTGCTGGTGTGGTCTTGCTTGATGTTTCCGCATGCTCAGCGGTTCTAGCAACCGTTGGGTTGTGGTTCGTTTGGTTGGGTCATCATCGGACGTATGCAACTCATGTGTGAGTGGTGGTCGGATGGCATGGGTCTGCAAGCTCCTTGCTCAGCGCAACGAATTGTAAGCCCTCCATCCTTTTCACAGTCTTCCCACAAGCATGGTCATTTGTCTTGTGGGTAAGATCGGTATCCTGTGTTTTTTACCAATTGAACGGAATTCGATTGTTTTCGTTTCCTTATTCGCCCGGTTCCCTTAGGGGTGTAGGGTGGACGTTAGGCTGACCTCATGTTCCAGGTACATGATGGTAGGATAGAGGCCTACCATGATGGTGACGGGTGACGGGTGACGGAGAATTAGGGTTCGATTCCGGAGAGGGAGCCTAAGAAACGGCTACCACATCGAAGGAAGGTAGCAGGTGCGCAAATTACCCAATCCTGACACGGGGAGGTAGTGACAATAAATAACAATACCGGGCTCTTCAAGTCTAGTAATTGGAATGAGTACAATCTAAATCCCTTAACGAGGATATATTGGAGGGCAAGTCTGGTGCCAGCAGCCGCGGTAATTCCAGCTCCAATAGAGTATATTTAAGTTGTTGCTGTTAAAAAGCTCGTAGTTGGACCTTGGGTTAGGTCGAACGGTCCGCCTCGCGGTGTGCACCGGTCGGCTCGTCCCTTCTGCCGACGATGCGCTCCTGGCCTTAATTGGCCGGGTCGTGCCTTGGCATGGGCAGCCGTGTGCACACTTTGGCCTTGGCATGGGGAAGCCATGTGCAGACTTTGGCCTTGGCATAGGTAAGCCATGTGGACACTTTGGCCTTGGCATCGCAGCCCTACTAGCCCACCCGACTGTTTTCACCGGACCGACGGTCAGAACGGCGGTCGGAAACCACCGGACCGACATCCCCCCCGACAACGTGGGGGAGTGCTTATGCCATTCACCCATCCTCCTTGATGGGTGGGGGGCAGTGCATGGCATAGGCACTGGGCATCCCATTTCGCAGCAGACACCTCCCCCCTAAAGAGGTTTTAAAGAACTTGCAGGTGTGCTAGGAGGGAACACACCTTATGCTTGAGCGGTCAGCCCCCCCTCCCTCTAAACACTTTATTTTTGCGAATTTTCAAATGATATTTTCCAGAAGTTCTTAGAATGAGGTAACAAACATCCAAACAAAATTTGAGAAAATTCTGAGAATTTTTTTTTTTTTTGGAGGCCAACGTCGCACAGCCAACGCCAAAATCAGCACGCCAAGGCCAAACTCAGCCCACACCAAGGCCAAAATGTGCACACGGCTTGCCCATGCCAAGGACAAAGTGTGCACATGGCTTGCCCATGCTAAGGCCAAAGTGTGCACACCAAGGCCAAAATGTGCACACGGCTTGCCCATGCCAAGGACAAAGTGTGCACATGGCTTGCCCATGCTAAGGCCAAAGTGTGCACACGGCTGCCCATGCCAAGGCCAAAGTGTTCACACGTCTACCCAAGCCGAGGCCAAAGTGTGCACACGGCTGCCCATGCCAAGGACAAAGTGTGTACACGGCTGCCCATGCCAAGAACAAAGTGCGCACACGGCTTGCCCATGCCGAGGCCAAAGTGTGCACACGGCTGCCCATGCCGAGGCCAAAGTGTGCATACGGCTGCCCATGCCGAGGCCAAAGTGTGCACACGGCTTGCCCATGCCAAGGACAAAGTGTGCACACGGCTGCCCATACCAAGGCCAAAATTTGCACACGCCTTGCCCATGCCAAGGCCAAAATGTGCACACGGCTTGCCCATGCCAAGGCCAAAGTGTGCACACGGCTTTCCCATGCCAAAGCCAAAGTCTGCACACGGCTGCCCATGCCAAGGCCAAAGTGTGCACGGCCAAGGCCGAAATCTTGAAACAAGGCTAAAAACTTCATTCTTGCCAAAATTTCCGGCCAGTTTTTACAGAAGTGCTTTGAATAAGGTTATAAACTTCCATACAAAATCTGCCCAACGCCAAGGCCAAAATCTGCACAAATTACGAGCAACTTTTTTTTTTTTTTTTTTCCGAGGCCAACGTTGCACTGCCAAGGCCAAAATCTACCCACGCCAAGGCAAAAATGTGCACGCCAAGGCCAAAATCAGCCCACACTAAGGCCAAAATGTGCACACGGCTTGCCCATGCGAAGGCCAAAGTGTGCACACGACTTGCCCATGCCAATGCCAAAGTGTGCACACGGCTGCCCATGCCAAGGCTAAAGTGTGGACACGGCTACCAATGCCAAGGCCAAAGTGTGCACGGCTAAGGCCGAAATCTTAGAATAAAGCTAAAAACTTCATTCTTGCGAATTTTCTGGCTATTTTTAGCCGAAGTGCTTAGAATAAGGTTATAAGCTTCCATACAAAATTTGAGCAAATTCCGAACAACTTTTTTTTTTTTTTTTTTCCGAGGCCAACGTTGCACGGTCAAGGCCAAAATCTGCCCATGCCAAGGCAAAAATCAGCCCACACCAAGGCCAAAATGTGCACATGGCTTGCCCACGCCAAGGCCAAAGTGTGCACATGGCTTGCCCATGCCAAGGCCAAAGTGTGCACACGGCTGCCCATGCCAAGGCCAAAGTGTGCGCGGCCAAGGCCAAAATCTTGGAACAAAGCTAAAAACATCATCCTCGCGAATTTTCTAGCCATTTTTTGCAGAAGTGCTTAGAATAAGGTTATAAGCTTGCATGCAAAATTTGAGCACATTCCGAGCAATTTTGTTTTTATTTTTTTCCGAAGCCAACGTTGCACGGCTAAGGCCAAAATCTGCCAACACCAAGGCCAAAATGTGCACACGGCTTGCCCATGCCAAGTCCAAAATGTGCACTCGGCTTGCCCATGCCAAGGCCAAAGTGTGCACACGGCTTGCTCATGCCAAGGCCAAAGTGTGCACACGGCTTGCCCATGCCAAGGCCGAAGTGTGCACACGGCTTGAGCATGCCAAGGCCAAAATTTGCACTCGGCTTGCCCATGCCAAAGCCAAACTGTGCACACGGCTTGCCCATGCCAAGGCCGAAGTGTGCACTCAGCTTGAGCATGCCAAGGCCAAAGCTAAAATGTGCACTCGGCTTGCTCATGCCAAGGCCAAAGTGTGCACACGGCTTGCCCATGCCAAGGCCGAAGTGTGCACATGGCTTGAGCATGCCAAGGCCAAAATTTGCACTCGGCTTGCCCATGCCAAGGCCAAAGTGGGCACACGGCTTGAGCATGCCAAGGCCAAAATTTGCACACGGCTTGAGCATGCCAAGGCCAAAATTTGCACTCGGCTTGCCCATGCCAAGGCCAAAGTGTGCACATGGCTGCCCATGCCAAGGCCAAACTATGCACACGGCTGCCCATGCCAAGGCCAAAGTGTGCACGGCCACAGCCGAAATCTTAGAACAAGGATAAAAACTTTATTCTTGCGAATTTTCTGGCCATTTTGTGTAGAAGTGCTTAGAATAAGGTTATAAGATTCCATGCAAAATATGAGCAAATTTCGAGCAACTTTTTTTTTTTTTTTTCCGAAGCCAACGTTGCACGGCCAAGGCCAAAATCTGCCCACGCCAAGGCCAAAATGTGCATACGGCTTGCACATGCCAAGGTCAAATTGTGCACACAGATTGAGCATGCCAAGGCCAAAATGTGCACACGGCTTGCTCATGCCAAGGCCAATGTGTGCACACGGCTTGCCCATGCCAAGGCCGAAGTGTGCACACGGCTTGAGCATGCCACGGCCAAAATTTGCACTCGGCTTGCCCATGCCAAGGCCAAAGTGTGAACACGTCTTGAGCATGCCAAGGCCAAAATTTGCACATGGCTTGAGCATGCCAAGGCCAAAATTTGCACTCGGCTTGCCCATGCTAAGGCCAAAGTGTGCACACGGCTGCCCATGCCAAGGCCAAACTATGCACACGGCTGCCCATGCCAAGGCCAAAGTGTGCACGGTCACAGCCGAAATCTTAGAACAAGGATAAAAACTTCATTCTTGTGAATTTTCTGGCCATTTTGTGCAGAAGTGCTTAGAATAAGGTTATAAGACTCCATGCAAAATATGAGCAAATTCCGAGCAACTTTTTTTTTTTTTTTATCCGAAGCCAACGTTGCACGGCCAAGGCCAAAATCAGCCCATGCCAAGGGCAAAGTGTGCACATGGCTTGCCCATGCCAAGGCCAAAGTGTGCACACGGCAGCCCATGCCAAGACCAAACTGCGCACACGGCTGCCCATGCCAAGGCCAAAGTGTGCACAGCCACAGCCGAAATCTTAGAACAAGTCTAAAAACTTCATTCTTACGAATTTTCTGGCCATTTTGTGCAGAAGTGCTTAGAATAAGGTTATAAGCTTCCATGCAAAATTTCAGCAAATTTAGAGCAACTTTTTTTTTTTCCGAAGCCAACGATGCACGGCCAAGGCCAAAATCTGCCCACGCCAAGGCCAAAATGTGCACACGGCTTGCCCCTGCCAAGGCCGAATTGTGCACACGGCTTGAGCTTGCCAAGGCCAAAATGTGCACTCGGCTTGCCCATGCCAAGGCCAAAGTGTGCACACGGCTGCCCATGCCAAGGCCAACGTGTGCACACGGCTGCCCATGCAAAGGCCAAAGTGTGCACGGCCAAGGCCGAAGCCTTAGAACAAGGCTAAGAACTACATTCTTGTGAGTTTTCTAGCCATTCTTTGAAGAAGTGCTTAGAATAAGGTTATAAGCTTCCATGCAAAATTTGAGCAAATTCCGAGCAACTGTTTTTTTTTTTTTTTCCTAAGCCAACATCGCACGGCCAAGACCAAATCTGCCAACGCCAAAGCCAAAATCAGCCCACACCAAGGCCAAAATGTGCACACGGCTTGCCCATGCCAAGGACAAAGTGTGCACATGGCTTGCCCATGCTAAGGCCAAAGTGTGCACACCAAGGCCAAAATGTGCACACGGCTTGCCCATGCCAAGGACAAAGTGTGCACATGGCTTGCCCATGCTAAGGCCAAAGTGTGCACACGGCTGCCCATGCCAAGGCCAAAGTGTGCACACGTCTACCCAAGCCGAGGCCAAAGTGTGCACACGGCTGCCCATGCCAAGGACAAAGTGTGTACACGGCTGCCCATGCCAAGAACAAAGTGCGCACACGGCTTGCCCATGCCGAGGCCAAAGTGTGCACACGGCTGCCCATGCCGAGGCCAAAGTGTGCATACGGCTGCCCATGCCGAGGCCAAAGTGTGCACACGGCTTGCCCATGCCAAGGACAAAGTGTGCACACGGCTGCCCATACCAAGGCCAAAATTTGCACACGCCTAGCCCATGCCAAGGCCAAAATGTGCACACGGCTTGCCCATGCCAAGGCCAAAGTGTGCACACGGCTTTCCCATGCCAAAGCCAAAGTCTGCACACGGCTGCCCATGCCAAGGCCAAAGTGTGCACGGCCAAGGCCGAAATCTTGAAACAAGGCTAAAAACTTCATTCTTGCCAAAATTTCCGGCCAGTTTTTACAGAAGTGCTTTGAATAAGGTTATAAACTTCCATACAAAATCTGCCCAACGCCAAGGCCAAAATCTGCACAAATTACGAGCAACTTTTTTTTTTTTTTTTTCCGAGGCCAACGTTGCACTGCCAAGGCCAAAATCTACCCACGCCAAGGCAAAAATGTGCACGGCCAAGGCCAAAATCAGCCCACACTAAGGCCAAAATGTGCACACGGCTTGCCCATGCGAAGGCCAAAGTGTGCACACGACTTGCCCATGCCAATGCCAAAGTGTGCACACGGCTGCCCATGCCAAGGCTAAAGTGTGGACACGGCTACCAATGCCAAGGCCAAAGTGTGCACGGCTAAGGCCGAAATCTTAGAATAAAGCTAAAAACTTCATTCTTGCGAATTTTCTGGCTATTTTTAGCCGAAGTGCTTAGAATAAGGTTATAAGCTACCATACAAAATTTGAGCAAATTCCGAACAACTTTTTTTTTTTTTTTTTCCGAGGCCAACGTTGCACGGTCAAGGCCAAAATCTGCCCATGCCAAGGCAAAAATCAGCCCACACCAAGGCCAAAATGTGCACATGGCTTGCCCACGCCAAGGCCAAAGTGTGCACATGGCTTGCCCATGCCAAGGCCAAAGTGTGCACACGGCTGCCCATGCCAAGGCCAAAGTGTGCGCGGCCAAGGCCAAAATCTTGGAACAAAGCTAAAAACATCATCCTCGCGAATTTTCTAGCCATTTTTTGCAGAAGTGCTTAGAATAAGGTTATAAGCTTGCATGCAAAATTTGAGCACATTCCGAGCAATTTTGTTTTTATTTTTTTCCGAAGCCAACGTTGCACGGCTAAGGCCAAAATCTGCCAACACCAAGGCCAAAATGTGCACACGGCTTGCCCATGCCAAGTCCAAAATGTGCACTCGGCTTGCCCATGCCAAGGCCAAAGTGTGCACACGGCTTGCTCATGCCAAGGCCAAAGTGTGCACACGGCTTGCCCATGCCAAGGCCGAAGTGTGCACACGGCTTGAGCATGCCAAGGCCAAAATTTGCACTCGGCTTGCCCATGCCAAAGCCAAACTGTGCACACGGCTTGCCCATGCCAAGGCCGAAGTGTGCACTCAGCTTGAGCATGCCAAGGCCAAAGCTAAAATGTGCACTCGGCTTGCTCATGCCAAGGCCAAAGTGTGCACACGGCTTGCCCATGCCAAGGCCGAAGTGTGCACATGGCTTGAGCATGCCAAGGCCAAAATTTGCACTCGGCTTGCCCATGCCAAGGCCAAAGTGGGCACACGGCTTGAGCATGCCAAGGCCAAAATTTGCACACGGCTTGAGCATGCCAAGGCCAAAATTTGCACTCGGCTTGCCCATGCCAAGGCCAAAGTGTGCACATGGCTGCCCATGCCAAGGCCAAACTATGCACACGGCTGCCCATGCCAAGGCCAAAGTGTGCACGGCCACAGCCGAAATCTTAGAACAAGGATAAAAACTTTATTCTTGCGAATTTTCTGGCCATTTTGTGTAGAAGTGCTTAGAATAAGGTTATAAGATTCCATGCAAAATATGAGCAAATTTCGAGCAGCTTTTTTTTTTTTTTTTCCGAAGCCAACGTTGCACGGCCAAGGCCAAAATGTGCATACGGCTTGCACATGCCAAGGTCAAATTGTGCACACAGATTGAGCATGCCAAGGCCAAAATGTGCACACGGCTTGCTCATGCCAAGGCCAATGTGTGCACACGGCTTGCCCATGCCAAGGCCGAAGTGTGCACACGGCTTGAGCATGCCACGGCCAAAATTTGCACTCGGCTTGCCCATGCCAAGGCCAAAGTGTGAACACGTCTTGAGCATGCCAAGGCCAAAATTTGCACACGGCTTGAGCATGCCAAGGCCAAAATTTGCACTCGGCTTGCCCATGCTAAGGCCAAAGTGTGCACACGGCTGCCCATGCCAAGGCCAAACTATGCACACGGCTGCCCATGCCAAGGCCAAAGTGTGCACGGTCACAGCCGAAATCTTAGAACAAGGATAAAAACTTCATTCTTGTGAATTTTCTGGCCATTTTGTGCAGAAGTGCTTAGAATAAGGTTATAAGACTCCATGCAAAATATGAGCAAATTCCGAGCAACTTTTTTTTTTTTTTATCCGAAGCCAACGTTGCACGGCCAAGGCCAAAATCAGCCCATGCCAAGGGCAAAGTGTGCACATGGCTTGCCCATGCCAAGGCCAAAGTGTGCACACGGCAGCCCATGCCAAGACCAAACTGCGCACACGGCTGCCCATGCCAAGGCCAAAGTGTGCACAGCCACAGCCGAAATCTTAGAACAAGTCTAAAAACTTCATTCTTGCGAATTTTCTGGCCATTTTGTGCAGAAGTGCTTAGAATAAGGTTATAAGCTTCCATGCAAAATTTCAGCAAATTTAGAGCAACTTTTTTTTTTTCCGAAGCCAACGATGCACGGCCAAGGCCAAAATCTACCCACGCCAAGGCCAAAATGTGCACACGGCTTGCCCCTGCCAAGGCCGAATTGTGCACACGGCTTGAGCTTGCCAAGGCCAAAATGTGCACTCGGCTTGCCCATGCCAAGGCCAAAGTGTGCACACGGCTGCCCATGCCAAGGCCAACGTGTGCACACGGCTGCCCATGCAAAGGCCAAAGTGTGCACGGCCAAGGCCGAAGCCTTAGAACAAGGCTAAGAACTACATTCTATGAGTTTTCTAGCCATTCTTTGAAGAAGTGCTTAGAATAAGGTTATAAGCTTCCATGCAAAATTTGAGCAAATTCCGAGCAACTGTTTTTTTTTTTTTTTCCTAAGCCAACATCGCACGGCCAAGACCAAAATCTGCCAACGCCAAAGCCAAAATCAGCCCACACCAAGGCCAAAATGTGCACACAGCTTGCTCATGCCAAGGCCAAAGTGTGCACACGGCTTGCCCATGCCAAGGCCGAAGTGTGCACACGGCTTGATCATGCCAAGGCTAAAATTTGCACTCGGCTTGCCCATGCCAAGGCCAAAGTGTGCACACGGCTTGAGCATGCCAAGGCCAAAATTTGCACTCGGCTTGCCCATGCCAAGGCCAAAGTGTGCACACGGCTGCCCATGCCAAGGCCAAACTATGCACACGGCTGCCCATGCCAAGGCAAAAGTGTGCACGGCCACAGCCGAAATTTTAGAACAAGGATAAAAACTTCATTCTTGCGAATTTTCTGGCGATTTTGTGCAGAAGTGCTTAGAATAAGGTTATAAGCTTCCATGCAAAATTTGAGCAAATTCAGAGCAACTTTTTTTTTTTTTTTCCGAAGCCAACGATGCACGGCCAAGGCCAAAATCTGCCCACGCCAAGGCCAAATTGTGCTCACGGCTTCAGCAAGCCAAGGCCAAATTGTGCACTCGGCTTGCCCATACCAAGGCCAAAGTGTGCACACGGCTGCCCATGCCAAGGCCAAAGTGTGCACGGCCAAGGCCGAAATCATAGAACAAGGCTAAGAACTACATTCTTGTGAATCTTCTGGCCAATCTTTGCAGAAGTGCTTAGAATAAGGTTATAAGCTTCCATGCAAAATATGAGCAAATTCCGAGCAACTGTTTTTTTTTTTTTCCGAAGCCAACGTTTCACAGCCAAGGCCAAAATCTACCCACGCCAAGGCCAAAATCAGACAACACCAAGGCCAAAATGTGTACACGGCTTGCTCATGCCACGGCCAAAGTGAGCACACGGCTTGCCCATGCCAAGGCCGAAGTGTGCACACGGCTGCCCATGCTAAGGGAAAAGTGTGGACGGCCGAGGCCGAAATATTGGAACAAGGATAAAAACTTTATTCTTGCGAATTTTTTGGACATTTTTTGTCTAAGTTCTCGGAGTAAGCTTCCATGCAAAATTTTAGCAAATTCCGAGCAACTATTTTTTTTTTTTTTTTTCCAAGGCCAAAGTTGCACGGCCAAGGCCAAAATCTGCCCACGCCAAGGCCAAAATGTGCATGATCAAGGCCAAAATTAGCCCACGCCAAGGCCAAATGTGCACACGGCTTGCCCATGCCAAGGCCAAAGTGTGCACACGGCTTGCCCAAGCCAAGGCTAAAGTGTGCACACGGCTGCCCATGCCGAGGCCAAAGTGTGCACGGCCAAAGCCGAAATCTTAGAACAAAGCTAAAAACATCATTCTCACGAATTTTCTAGCCATTTTTTGCAGAAGTGTTTAGAATAAGGTTATAAGCTTCCATGCAAAATTTAGGCAAATTCTGAGAAACTTTTTTTTTTTTTTTTCGAAGCCAACGTTGCATGGCCAAGGCCAAAATATGCCCACTCCAAGCCCAAAATGTGCACGGCCAAGGCCAAAATCAGCCCACACCAAGGCCAAAATGTTCACGGCCAAGGCCAAAATAAGCCCACCCCAAGGCAAAAATGTGCACACGGCTAGCCCATGTCAAGGCCAAAGTGAGCACACGGCCGCCCATGCCAGGGCCAAAGTGTGCACGGCCAAGGCCGAAATCTTAGAATGAGGCTAAAAACTTCATTCTTGCGAATTTTCTGGCCATTTTGTGCATAAGTGCTTAGAATAAGGTTATAAGCTTCCATGCAAAATTTGAGCAAATTCAGAGCAACTTTTTTTTTTTTTTTCCGAAGCCAACGATGCACGGCCAAGGCCAAAATCTGCCCACGCCAAGGCCAAAATGTGCACACGGCTTGCCCCTGCCAAGGCCAAATTGTGCACACGGCTTGAGCATGCCAAGGCCAAAATATGCACTCGGCTTGCCCATGCCAAGGCCAAAGTGTGCACACGGCTTGCCCATGCCAAGGCCAAAGTGTGCACACGGCCTGCCCATGCCAAGGCCAAAGTGTGCACGGCCAAGGCCGAAATCTTAGAACAAGGCTAAGAACTACATTCTCGTGAATTTTCTGGCCATTCTTTGCAGAAGTGCTTAGAATAAGGATATAAGCTTCCAGGCAAAATATGACCAAATTACAAGCAACTGTTTTTTTTTTTTTTTTTCCGAAGCCAACGTTCCACGGCCAAGGCCGAAATCTGCCCACGCCAAGGCCAAAATCTGCCCACACGAAGGCCAAAATTTGCACATGGCTTGCTCATGCCAAGGCCAAAGTGAGCACACGGCTTGCCCAGGCGAAGGCCGAAGTGTGCACACGGCTGCCCATGCCAAGGGAAAAGTGTGCACGGCCGAGGCCGAAGTCTTGGAACAAGGATAAAAACTTCATTCTTGCAAATTTTCTGGCCATTTTTTGCCTAAGTGCTTAGAATACGGTTATAAGCTTCCATACAAAATTTTAGAAAATTCCGAGCAACTCTTTTTTTTTTTTTTTCCGAGGCCAACGTTGCACGGCCAAGGCCAAAATCTACCCACGCCAAGGCCAAAATGTGCGTGATCAAGGCCAAAATCAGCCCACACCAAGACCAAAATGTGCACACGGCTTGCCCATGCCAAGGCCAAAGTGTGCACACGGCTTGCCCAAGCCAAGGCCAAATTGTGCACACGGCTGCCCATGCTAGGGCCAAGTGTGCACGGCCAAAGCCGAAATCTTAGAACAAAGCTAAAAACGTCATTCTTGCTAATTTTGAGGCCATTTTTTGCCGAAGTGCTTAGAATAAGGTTATAAGCTTCCATACAAAATTTGGCCAAATTTTGAGAAACTTTTTTTTTTTTTTTCCAAGGCCAAAATTTGCCCTCGCCAAGCCCAAAATGTGCACGGCTAAGGACAAAATCAACACACACCAAGGCCAAAATGATCACGGCCAAGGCCAAAATCAGCCCACACCAAGGTAAAAATGTGCACACGACTTGCCCATGCCAAGGCCAAAGTGTGCACACGGCTAGCCCATGTCAAGGCCAAAGTGTGCACACGGCCGCCCATGCCAAGGCCAAAGTGTGCACGGCCAAGGCCGAAATCTTAGAACAAGGCTAAAAACTTCATTCTTGCTAATTTTCTGGCCTTTTTTTGCAGAAGTGATTAGAATAAGGTTATAAGCTTCCATGCAAAATATGAGCAAATTCCAAGCAACTGTTTTTTTTTTTTTTCCGAAGCCAACGTTGCACAGCCAAGGCCAAAATCTGCCCACGCTGTGGCCAAAATCAGCCCACACCTAGGCCAAAATGTGCACACGGCTTGCTCATGCCACGGCCAAAGTGAGCACACGGCTTGCCCATGCCAAGGCCGAAGTGTGCACACGGCTACCCATGCCAAGGGAAAAGTGTGGACGGCCGAGGCCGAAATCTTGGAACAGGGATAAAAACTTTATTCTTGCGAATTTTTTGGCCATTTTTTGCCTAAGTGCTTACAATAAGGT
The DNA here is from genome assembly GCA_030490815.1 of Acer saccharum. Lineage (NCBI taxonomy): Eukaryota > Viridiplantae > Streptophyta > Magnoliopsida > Sapindales > Sapindaceae > Acer > Acer saccharum. Next base: position 5,619,213 of record CM059871.1, read on the forward strand.
TATAAGATTCCATGCAAAATTTTAGCAAATTCCGAGCAACTCTTTTTTTTTTTTTTTCCAAGGCCAAAGTTGCACGGCTATGGCCAAAATCTGCCCACGCCAAGGCCAAAATGTGCATGATCAAGGCCAAAATCAGCCCACACCAAGGCCAAAATGTGCACACGGCTTGCCCAAGCCAAGGCCAAAGTGTGCACATGGCTGCCCATGCCAAGGCCAAAGTGTGCACGACCAAAGCCGAAATCTTAGAACAAAGCTAAAAACATCATTCTTGCGAATTTTCAGGCCATTTTTTGCAGAAGTGCTTAGAATAAGGTTATAAACTTCCATGCAAAATTTGGGAAAATTTTGAAAAACTTTTTCTTTTTTTTTTTTCGAGGCCAACGTTGCATGGCCAAGGCCAAAATCTGCCCACTCCAAGCCCAAAATGTGCACGGCCAAGGCCAAAATCAGCCCACACCAAGGCCAAAATGTTCACGGCCAAGGCCAAAATAAGCCCACACCAAGGCAAAAATGTGCACACGGCTTGCCCATGCCAAGGCCAAAGTGTGCACACGGCTAGCCCATGTCAAGGCCAAAGTGAGCACACGGCCGCCCATGCCAAGGCCAAAGTGTGCACGGCCAAGGTCGAAATCTTAGAACAAGGCTAAAAACTTCATTCTTGCTAATTTTCTAGCCATTTTGTGCAGAAGTGCTTAGGAAAAGGTTATAAGCTTCCATGCAAAATTTGAGCAAATTCAGAGCAACCTTTTTTTTTTTTCCGAAGCCAACGATGCACGGCCAAGGCCACAATCTGCCCACGCCAAGGCCAAAATCTGCACACGGCTTGCCCCTGCCAAGGCCAAATTGTGCACACGGCTTGAGCATGCCAAGGACAAAATGTGCACTCGGCTTGCCCATGCCAAGGCCAAAGTGTGCACATGGCTTGCCCATGCCAAGGCCAAAGTGTGCACACGGCTTGCCCATGCCAAGGCCAAAGTGTGCACACGGCTGCCCATGCCAAGCCCAAAGTGTGCACGGCCAAGGCCGAAATCTTAGGACAAGGCTAAGAACTACATTCTTGTGAATTTTCTAGCCATTCTTTGCAGAAGTGCTTAGAATAAGGATATAAGCTTCCATTCAAAATATGAGCAAATTCCGAGCAACTGTTTTTTTTTTATTTCCGAAGCCAACGTTTCACGGCCAAGGCCAAAATGTGCCCACGCCAAGGCCAAAATGTGCATGATCAAGGCCAAAATCAGCCCACACCAAGGCCAAAATGTGAACACGGCTTGCCCAAGCCAAGGCCAAAGTGTGCACACGGCTTGCCCAAGCCAAGGCCAAAGTGTGCACACGGCTGCCCATGCCAAAGCCAAAGTGTGCACGGCCAATGCCGAAATCTTAGAACAAAGCTAAGAACATCATTCTTACGAATTATCAGGCCATTTTTTGCAGAAGTGCTTAGAATAAGGTTATAAGCTTCCATGCAAAAATTGGACAAATTCTGAGAAACTTTTTTTTTTTTTTTTCCGAGGCCAACGTTGCATGGCCAAGGCCAAAACGTGCCCACTCCAAGCCCAAAATGTGCACGGCCAAGGCCAAAATCAGCCCACACCAAGGCCAAAATGTTCACGGCCAAGGCCAAAGTAAGCCCACACCAAGGCCAAAATGTTCACGGCCAAGGCCAAAGTAAGCCCACACCAAGGCAAAAATGTGCACACGGCTTGCCCATGCCAAGGCCAAAGTGTGCGCACGGCTAGGGCCAAAGTGAGCACACGGCCGCCCATGCCAAGGCCAAAGTGTGCACGGCCAAGGCCGAAATCTTAGAACAAGGCTAAAAACTTCATTCTTGCAAATTTTCTGGCCATTTTGTGCAGAAGTGCTTAGAATAAGGTTATAAGCTTCCATGCAAAATTTGAGCAAATTCAGAGGAACTTTTTTTTTTTCCGAAGCCAACTATGCACGGCCAAGGCCAAAATCTGCCTACGCCAAGGCCAAAATGTGCACACGGCTTGCCCCTACCAAGGCCAAATTGTGCACACGGCTTGAGCATGCCAAGGCCAAAATGTGCACTCAGCTTGCCCATGCCAAGGCCAAAGTGTGCACACGGCTTGCCCATGCAAAGGCCAAAGTGTGCACACGGCTGCCCATGCCAAGGCCAAATTGTGCACGGCCAAGGCCGAAATCTTAGAACAAGGCTAAGAACTACATTCTTGTGAATTTTCTAGCCATTCTTTGTAGAAGTGCTTAGAATAAGGATATAAGCTTCCATACAAAATATGAGCAAATTCCGAGCAACTGTTTTTTTTTTTTTTCCGAAGCCAACGTTGCACGGCCAAGGCAAAATATGCCCACGCCAAGGCCAAAATCAACCCACACCAGGGCCAAAATGTGCACACTGCTTGCTCATGCCAAGGCCAAAGTGAGCACATGGCTTGCCCATGCCAAGGCTGAAGTGTGCGCGCGGCTGCCAATGCCAAGGGAAAAGTGTGCACGGCCGAGGCCGAAATCTTGGAAAAAGGATAAAAACTTCATTCATCTGAATTTTTTGGCCATTTTTTGCCTAAGTGCTTAGAATAAGGTTATAAGCTTCCATGTAAAGTTTTAGCAAATTCCGAGCAACTCTTTTTTTTTTTTTTTTCCGAGGCCAACGTTGCACGGCCAAGGCCAAAATCTACCCACGCCAAGGCCAAAATGTGCATGATCAAGGCCAAAATCAGCCCACACCAAGGTTAAAATGTGCATACGGCTTACCCATGCCAAGGCCAAAGTGGGATAGTAGGATTAAGGAACGATATATACTCCCACCTGGATTCTTTGGAGATATTGATTGATGAGATCCGTGCCGCCACAGAACTGGGCCTGGCCCAAGCCAGCAGTGAGAGGATGGCCGCAGGGGCACTGTAGACAGTCCTGAGTCTACAGCAGGATATGTTTTCTTTTATTTTATTTTCTTTATTTCCTTTTCCTTTGATATTTTGGTTTTCAGATTTACTTTTGTGGATTTTGTATTATAACTTTTGTTTCTTCTATTTTATTTTCTGACATGATTGTTTTTCCATATCTTTATCCGTTTTGTCTTGTGCTTTGATGTTATACATTGATGACAATGTAGGATTTAGGTTTGGGGGTGTGTTATGTATTTTATGTTTTTGAGTCAAATTTTTGTTTTTGTTTTGAGTCTGTCGTTCTTGCGTCTTTCGAGACGAGACACTTCGGTTTGTGCCTTTGAGATGATGTGCATTAATCAATAGGTTTACACTAACATCTTGCCATTTAGGGTAATACATTGCATTTTTCAAAATCTATGGCATGCTCTTGATGTGATGGTTGATAGAATGCTGAGTTGAATTGTCATGATTAATAGTGGAGACTACCCTGGTGAGTTCATTAAGCCAAAACGCGTACATAAAATGACATACTATGAGGGTCCTGTTGTTTCTACTCTTTATACACTTAGTAGGTTCTTAGCATTAGATTCGATCTCTATAGGTTGTACATTGAGGATTATAGAACGATCTTAAAAAGATTTCACATGTTGCATGTTGTTCTTGAGTAAGTCGAACCAGTGGAAGTGATATAGACTATGTGTGTTTTAGCTACTTAAAAAGGCCTTAAATACTTTCTACCTTATGTGTGTGCTCCATAGCCCTGTTTGAAGCCAAACACTGATAGCCTTTTTCTTTCTTCACTACATTACCTGCAACCCAAACAAGCCAATGATTAGCCATACCTTATAACTTGGGATCATATTCTGAGAAAGGTGAAGTGAAGGTATGAATTTTTGCACGTAACTGTGTGCATGAATTATTTCAAGGAAGCAAAGAGCTGCATTCAATCCAAAGAGTTGTGAAGCTGAAGGTAATCCAACATTCATTCAAAAAAAAACAAAAAAAAAAAAAGAAGAATGATTGATGAAAAAGGGGTGCAATATGTCAAATGAAGACTGCACACTTGAATCTACTCAAAAGGAGTTGGCAAAGGGAGAAAGGAAAAATTCTGGGGAATTAGTTAATAAGTGGTCAAGTTCCACTTGAAAAGGAGACCAAGAGACTTGGGCGAAGCCGCAAAGGTAATAGAAGGCTCTCATGGTATGATCCTAGGTTCTTTGAATTCCAATTTTCCATTCTTTCTTAACCCTCACCCTATAGCCCCATTACAACCTGAATGAAGTCTATTTGATCTGCTGGTTATCCTTGCCATGATAGTAGATGTGTGATGTGTGTTTATGTTGTTCATAATGTTTGATTCTTTTCATGAGATCTTTTGCATACAAATCAAGCGTTCTTTCAATGATATATTCTTATGCGAATAATTTGAATTTCTTGTGCATAAATTCCATCGCATATGCTTGATGAGTGATTTTCACCTAGGTTCTAAGAGAACTAGTGAGAGAAATCCTGTGAGGATTAGAGTTGAGGCGAATTATATCTATGGCCTTTCAATGATGTGTCCTGGATGCTAGAGTGTTTAGAGCATGAGCTTTTCAATTAAAAATTGGGCAATGTCTTTAGACTTGTGACGTAATATTAGTCTTTACTTATTGACTTCTGCATGCATTGTCTCAACATGGGCACATATTGTGGTATTTTGATGACCGGTTTTGGCAAGATATGTTTGTGGGTGTCATAGCTGTAAACCCTCAGGAGACGAAACTCCTCCTACTAGGGACACCTAGAGGTTTAAAGGCTTGTAGCATTTGCTCAATGCTATCGTGTTCCCTACGAAAGTGGCATAGTTTAATTTATGTTTTGAGGTTTTGTTTTGCTTTAGTTTTGCTAGAGGGCTAGCAAAAGATAGGTTTGGGGGTATTTGATCGGTCCTTTATTATATATGTTTTTGATCCCCATTCCTCCAATCAATTGCTTGTTTCTCGAGTCTTTTAGGGATTTAATGTGTGTTTATGAGCTTTTTCAGGATTTTGGATCCAGTTGAATATATTGAAGAATATCAGGCAAGTAGTGCTATTTTGAAGACTTCAGGGGCTTGCGTGCAATTATCCAATAGTACAGCTAAAAGAGCTCCCAATTGTTCAGCATCGGTGCAGCAGCGCTCCAAGATCAGTAGGAACCACTACCGAACCGCTGCTGCCACTGCCTCAGCGGTTCTCCGTCTCTCGTCAAGGCTGCTGCCGCGCCGCTGCCACAATGGCAGCGGTCACGGCAGCGGTTTTGCGATAAAAGGCCATTCAAGGGTTTCTTTTCGTAGTCAGTTTGAGCAGAGCCTATAAATAGGTTATGATATCTTTTAGGGCACGCTCTCGCGCATTCGCTGTAACTTCTCTCTGGCTGATTCTGCAATTCTTCCATTCAGACATCAGAGACTTTTTGCTCATCACACAATCCATCATTCATCTTTACTCATAGAAGATTCGAAGACGAAGGCATTCATCGAGGATTTGAAGAATTTGTTGAAGCTTTTTGATGGGTTTTATCTTTCCTCCCTCTTGTTTCTTTGTTTCTAATAACTAACTCCATACTAGGGAGTCAATGTGAACCTCTATGAATACTCTTTGTTAGAATTGACTATATTTTCTTAATTCAAGTTTTGATTCATTCAATTCATTCTAAGTCTTAATTCTTCGTTTGTGTTGATGCATGATCATACGTTGGCATGAATTTAGGGTTTTGATAATTTAACAATTAAGTTTGGAGTGTTGATCTACACGTAACCTTAATTAATATTCAATTGAATGGGTAAAACTGATCTTAGCATTGATCTATGCAAGTAGGTTTTGGTTCATTAGTTCTTGCACTTAATGGGTTCTCGGTTGTAGTTTGCACCATTGATCTATGGGTAAATTATAATTGAGAACACTTGATTCATCCCAGGATCATACGGTAACAATCATAAATAAGATAAGAACGAACCCTTAATTTGAGTTACATCTTTTATCAAAAGTCAGTTCGAAGCATTGAGTAAACATAGTTGGGGAGCATTGATGACCTAGTCCTCTCACCTCTTGATCACATTCACATATTCTTGTTAATTGCTTTCTTAGTTTAATTTAGTTAATCAATACTCAATCAATCAATCAATCTCAAATCTCTTGGATACTGTTAATTGCTTAGCTTTAATTAGAATTAGTTATAACTGGTAAATCACTTTTCCTCGTGGGAACGATCCCTACTTGTCGCTGTACTTATCTCACGATTCGTGCACTTGCGAGATAGGTTTTTATAACATGATTTTACACATCAATGGGCAGCCGTGTGCACACTTTGACCTTGGCATAGGCAAGCCATGTGCACACTTTGGCCTTGACATAGGCAAGCCATGTGCACACTTTGGCCTTGGCATGGGCAAGCCGTGTGCACATTTTGGCCTTGGTGTGGGCTGATTTTGGCCTTGGCCGTGCAACGTTGGCTTCGGAAAATAAAAAAAAAAACAGTTTCTCGGAATTTGTTCAAATTTTGCATGGAAGCTTATAACCTTATTCTAAGCACTTCTGCGCAAAATGGCCAGAAAATTCGCAAGAATGAAGACTTTAGCCTTGTTCTAAGATTTCGGCCTTGGCCGTGCACACTTTGGCCTTGGCATGGGCAGCCGTGTGCACACTTTGGCCTTGGCATAGGCAAGCCATGTGCACGCTTTGGCCTTGGCATGGGCAAGCCATGTGCACACTTTAGCCTTGGCATGGGCAAGCCGTGTGCACATTTTGGCCTTGGTGTGGGCTGATTTTGGCCTTGGCGTGGGCAGATTTTGGCCTTGGCCGTGCAACGTTGGCTTCGGAAAAAAAAAAAAAAGTTGCTCGGAATTTGCTCAAATTTTGCATGGAAGCTTATAACCTTATGCTAAGCACTTCTGCACAAAATGACCGGAAATTTCGTAAGAATGAAGTTTTTAGCCTTGTTCTAAGATTTCGGCCTTGGCCGTGCACACTTTGGCCTTGGCATGGGCAGCCGCGTGCGCACTTTGGCCTTGGCATAGGCAAGCCGTGTGCACACTTTGGTCTTGGCATGGGCAAGCCGTGTGCACTTTTTGGCCTTGGTGTGGGCTGATTTTGGCCTTAGTCGTGCAACGTTGGCTTCGAAAAAAAAAAAAGAAGTTTCTCGGAATTTGCTCAAATTTTCCGTGGAAGCTTATAACCTTATTCTAAGCACTTCTACGCAAAATGGCTGGAAAATTCACAAGAATGAAGTTTTTAGCCTTGTTCTAAGATTTCGGCCTTGGCCGTGCACACTTTGGCCTTGGCATGGGCAGCCGTGTGCACACTTTGGCCTTGGCATAGACAAGCCATGTGCACACTTTGGCCTTGGAATGGGCAAGCCATGTGCACACTTTGGCCTTTGCATGGGCAAGCCGTGTGCACATTTTGGCCTTGGTGTGGGCTGATTTTGGCCTTGGCCGGGCAACGTTGGCTTCCGAAAAAAAAAAAAAAAAAAATTTTGCTCAGAATTTGCTCAAATTTTGCATGGATGTTTGTTACCTCATTCTAAGCACTTCTGAAAAATATCATTTGAAAATTCGCAAAAATGAAGGTTTTAGGGAGGGGGGGGGGGGGGGGGGGGGGGTGACCGCTCAAGCATAAGGTGTGTTCCCTCCTGGCACACCTGCAAGTGCTTTAAAACCTGTTTAGCGGGGGGGGGGGGGGAGGGTATGTTAGCTAGGTCGGTCCGGTGGGTCCCACAATCAAGTGATGCCATGGGTGCCCCCTTCACCCATGGCACACTTTGGCCTCGGCATGGGCAGCCGTGTGCACACTTTGGCCTCGGCATGGGCAAGCCATGTGCACACTTTGGCCTCGGCATGGGCAGCCGTGTGCACACTTTGGCCTCGGCATGGGCAGCCGTGTGCACACTTTGGCCTTGGCATGGGTAAGCCGTGTGCACATTTTGGCCTTGGTGTGGGCTGATTTTGGCCTTGGCCGTGCAACGTTGGCCTCCGAAAAAAAAAAATTTGCTCCGAATTTACTCAAATTTTGCATGGATGTTTGTTACCTCATTCTAAGCAGTTCTGGAAAATATCATTTGAAAATTCGCAAAAATGAAGTGTTTAGAGGGGGGGTGACTGCTCAAGCATAAGGTGTGTTCCCTCCTGGCACACCTGCAAGTGCTTTAAAACCTCTTTAGGGGGGAGGTGTCCGCTGCGAAATGGGATGCCGAATGCCTATGCCAAGCACTCCCCCCCCCCCCACCCATCAGGGAGGATGGGTGCATGGCATAGGCACTCCCCCCCATCATCGGGGCAACATGGGGGATGTCGGTCCGGCGAAAATGGTCAGGTGGGCTAGTACGGCTGCGATGCTATTTTTCGAGAGGCGAGGGATGGCACACCTCGGATTTCGGTCTTTCCAACGTATTCGGAGGGTATTCATGACCATGGCTTCGGCTTTGGGACGAACGATCAAACGGAGAGTACTGCGGTCGGGTAAAGATTTGAGTTTTAATCTCTCGGGGGGGGGGGGGGGGGCGCAGAACTGTCTCTAGTTTCTCGCATGGCCGTTGATGGAGATAATTCATTTTTCTCCGTCCTGTCCCGTCGAAAATTTTTAAAACTTGGTCTGGTGGGCTAGTGGTGCTGTGTTGATCTTTCTCGAGGGGAGAGGGACGGTTCATCTCGGATCTCGATCTTTCCAACGTGTTCGAAGGGCATTTGTGACCATGGCTTCGGCTTTGGGATGAGCGAGCGAATGGAGAGTACCGCGGTCGGGTCAAGATCTGAGTTTTAACCTCTCGAGGGAGCATAACACTGTCTTTACTTTCTCGTTTGGCCATTGATGGAGATATTTCACTCTTCTCCATCCTGTCCCGTCGGAAATTTTTAAAACTTGGTCTGGTGGGCTAGTGGTGCTGTGTTGATCTTTCTCGAGGGGAGAGGGACGGTTCATCTTGGATCTCGATCTTTCCAACGTCTTCGAAGGGCATTCGTGACCAAGGCTTCGGCTTTGGGACGAGCGAGCAAACGGAGAGTACCGCGGTCGGGTCAAGATCTGAGTTTTAACCTCTCGGGGGAGCGCAACACTGTCTCTACTTTCTCGTTTGGCCGTTGATGGAGATATTTCACTCTTCTCCATCCTGTCCCATTGGAAAATTTTAAAACTTGGTCTGGTGGGCTAGTGGTGCTGTGTTCATCTTTCTCGAGGGGAGAGGGCCGATTCATCTCGGATCTCGATCTTTCCAACATGTTCGAAGGGCATTCGTGACCAAGGCTTCGGCTTTGGGACGAGCGAGCGAACGGAGAGTACCGCGGTCCGGTCAAGATCTGAGTTTTAACCTCTCGGGGGAGCGCAACACTGTCTCTACTTTCTCATTTGGCCGATAAAGAGATGATTCATTATGCCCCATATCAAACATTCCAAAAAAATGCGAAAGAACTAGCATGCTTCGGCTTGTGCTAACTTGATGCATCATAAGGTTTGTTGCGGTGGGTGGGTTAATGGAGAGTCGTTGGTTTTTTAAAATGCTTTCCAAATGTCCCTTAAAGGTTTTCGTCCCTCGGATTGTGCTGGTGTGGTCTTGCTTGATGGAGATAATTTTCGTTATTCTCCATCCCGTCCCGTCGGAATTTTATAAAACTTGGTCTGGTGGGCTAGTAGTGCTGTGTTGATCTTTCTCGAGGGGAGAGGGACGGTTCATCTCGATCTCGATCTTTCCAACGTATTCGAAGGGCATTCGTGACCATGGCTTCAGCTTTGGGACGAGCGAGCGAACGGAGAGTACCGCAGGTCGGGTCAAGATTTGAGTTTTAACCTCTAGGGGGAGCGCAACACTGTCTCAACTTTCTCGTTTGGCCGTTGATGGAGATATTTCACTCTTCTCCATCCTGTCCCATTGGAAATTTTTAAAACTTGGTCTGGTGGGCTAGTGGTGCTGTGTTGATCTTTCTCGAGGGGAGAGGTACGGTTCATCTCAGATCTCGATCTTTCCAACGTGTTCGAAGGGCATTCGTGACCATGGCTTCTGCTGTGGGACGAGCGAGCAAACGAAGAATACCGCGGTCGGGTCAAGGTTTGTGTTTTAACCTCTCGGGGGAGTGCAACACTGTCTCTACTTTCTCGTTTGGTCGATAAAAAGATGATTCATTATGCCCCATATCAAAACATTCCGAAAAAATGCGGAAGAGCTAGCATGCTTCGGCTTGTGCTAACTTGATGCATCATAAGGTTTGTTGCGGTGGGTTGGGCGTAATGGAGAATCGTTGGTTTTTTAAAATGCTTTCCAAATGTCCCTTAAAGGTTTTCATCCCTTGGATTGTGTGTTTCTTCACGTGAAGCGGTGCTAGTGTGGTCTTGCTTGATGTTTCCGCATGCTCAGCGGTTCTAGTAACCGTTGGGTTGTGGTTCGTTTGGTTGGGTCATCATCGGACGTACGCAACTCATGTGTGACTGGTGGTCGGATGGCATGGGTCTGCAAGCTCCTTGCTCAGCGCAACGAATTGTAAGCCCTCCATCCTTTTCATAGTCTTCCCACAAGCATGGTCATTTGCCTTGTGGTAAGATCGGTATCCTGTGTTTTTTACCAATTGATCGGAATTAGATTGTTTTCGTTTCCTTATTCGCCCGGTTCCCTTAGGGGTGTTGGGTGGACGATAGGCTGACCTCGTGTTCCAGGTACATCTCGCATTTTTGCGTGGTTACCATGGCCCATGGGGTTATGCTTGTTCTCTCGGACGCGGACCGTTAATTGTGGGCGAGGGGTTACGGCCTCAATTCGTCCAAGCTATAGTATGCATTTGTCAATCGACACGAACGACCGCCGCACTCCTCTTGGCTTTTTATAGTTGAATGGTTGTACAATGTCCATGCGAGTGTTGGTGTCATGAAGGAATGCTACCTGGTTGATCCTGCCAGTAGTCATATGCTTGTCTCAAAGATTAAGCCATGCATGTGTAAGTATGAACTAATTCAGACTGTGAAACTGCGAATGGCTCATTAAATCAGTTATAGTTTGTTTGATGGTATCTGCTACTCGGATAACCATAGTAATTCTAGAGCTACTACGTGCACCAAACCCCGACTTCTGGAAGGGATGCATTTATTAGATAAAAGGTCGACGCGGGCTTTGCCCGTTGCTCTAATGATTCATGATAACTCGATGGATCGCACGGCCATCGTGCCGGCGACGCATCATTCAAATTTCTGCCCTATCAACTTTCGATCGTAGGATAGAGGCCTACCATGGTGGTGACGGGTGACGGAGAATTAGGGTTTGATTCCGGAGAGGGAGCCTGAGAAACGGCTACCACATCCAAGGAAAGGCAACAGGTACGCAAATTACCCTTAACGAGGATCCATTGGAGGGCAAGTCTGGTACCAGCAGCCGCGGTAATTCCAGCTCCAATAGCGTATATTTAAGTTGTTGCAGTTAAAAAGCTCGTAGTTGGACCTTGGGTTGGGTCGATCGGTCCGCCTCGCGGTGTGCACCGACGGCTCGTTCCTTCTGCCGGCGATGCGCTCCTGGCCTTAATTGGCCGGGTCGTGTCTCCGGCGCTGTTACTTTGAAGAAATTAGAGTGCTCAAAGCAAGCCTACTGTCACGGCCCGCTAAATCCAAATTTCGGATTCCAGCCAAGGTGCCTAAAAAGCCCAACACAAGGCAAAAGCTGCTAGAAGACTCTAGGGATTTCCACACACTTAGGGAAGTCTCTAGCTATGGAAGATTCTAGAGATCTCCAGAGAAGCCTAGCAACAGATGCTTCCGGAAGTCTCTAGCCACACAACCATTCTAGGTTTTTCTTGTACACATGTCTAGATGTATGTAGAATAATCTAGAATGATTTAGTCACTTGTATAGAATTCTTGAGGCATGTACATATGTGTAGAGAATTCTAGGTCTTTGTAGATATTTCCAGAGGCGAAACCTCCACCGTTGGATCAAAGCGATCCTAGCCATTCATTGAGGAGGTGGCCATCTATAAATAGCCAACCCCTCCCATTTTGTAAGGCATCCAAGCCTATCCAAGCAATTTGTACTCAAAGCATTGTAAAGCCTTCTTGTTAGTAATACAAAGCTTTTCTTTGCATTTCCAACCAAGCTCGTCCAACACTTTCTCTAGTCTCTCTTGTGCCTTTGAGAGTGACTGTTGTGTAAAATCGTGTTATAAAAACCTAACTCGCAAGTGCACGAATCGTGAGATAAGTACAACGACAAGTAGGGATCGTTCCCACGAGGAAAAGTGATTTATTAGTTATAACTAATTCTAATTAAAGCTAACCAATTAAAAGTAACCAAGAGAGTTTGTTTGATGATTGATTTGATTAAAACTAAATTAAACTAAGAAAGCAATTAACAAGAATATGTGAATGTGATCAAGAGGTGAGAGGACTAGGTCATCAATGCTCCTCAACTATGTTTACACAATCTTCGAATTGACTTTGATAAAAGATGTAACTCAAGTTAAGGATTCGTTCTTATCTTATTTATGATTGTTATCGTATGATCCTGGGATGAATCAAGTGTTCTCAATTATAATTTACCCAAAGATCAATGGCGCAAACTACAACCGAGAACCCATTAAGTGCAAGAACTAATGAACCAAAACCTACTTGCATAGATCAATGCTAAGATCAGTTTTACCCATTCAATTGAATATTAATTAAGGTTACGTGTAGATCAACACTCCAAACTTAATTGTTAAATTATCAAAACCCTAAATTCATGCCAACGTATGATCATGCATCAACACAAACAAAGAATTGAGACGTAGAATGAATTGAATGAATCAAAACTTAAATTAAGAAAATATAGCCAATTCTAACAAAGAGTATTCATAGAGGTTCACATTGATTCCCTAGTATGGATTAGTTACACATCATGAAAATAACAAGACAAGAGATAGAGGAGATAAAACCCATTGAGGCCTTCAACGACTTCTTCCCATCTTCCATGGTCAGTCTTCTTCGTCTTGCAAACCCTCGATGTGCAAAGATGGATGATGGTGATGGGGGATGGCCCCCTTGGTGGCTTGGGACCTCCCTTTGCTGGCTCTCTAGCTGGTCTCCCGAAATTAGGTTTCAAAGGGGTTTAAATAGGTGTAGATGTAAGGCCATGACCTAAAACAACAAGGAAATCTATTCCCTTTGAGAATACAAGCCTATTTGGAATTCTATTTCTTTCCTAATCCATCCAAATTGATTACTTATTGAAGGAAGATAAGGATTAGATGTCTACTTGCTTCCCAAGACTCTCACACATGTCCAAGAAGGTAATATTTCCCGTTCCGACAACTTGCGAAACAAATCCCGAAAGTATTCGCGGATTTTATGACTGACTGATCTGACCTTCGAGCACTAAAATGGACATAACTTCTTCTATAAAATTCTGATTGACAATCCGTAAATTGGGTTGGAACCTACACTTCCGGGGCTTCAAATCCATAGGTGGCAGGACACACAGTTCAATCAGAGATGAGAGATATGGGCCCCGCAATATTGATGATCTGCACTGAGAAGCGCTACCGCTGTGAGAGCCAGAGCGGTTCCGCAGCGGTATACACTGTTTTTTTGCACCGCTTGCATGCCGCTGTGTGGAAATTGACAGCGGTCTTTCATGATGGTTGATGGCCATTTGCATAAAAGTCCCTCAAATCTACCAAAATCACCTTTTTTCTCTGAAATACTTCAAACATATCATTTGGATCCAATAACCTGAAAAATGCTCAAACACACAAATTAAATCCCAAAAAGACTTGAGAAACAAGCAATTGATTGGAGGAATGGGGATCAAAAACATATACAATAAATGACCGATCAGTGACAAGCCAAGCATTTAAGGCTTACTTAGCAACATTCACCAAAGTTGCCTAAGTGCCGCACGGGATTTCCGCTGCGTAATTCTAAGCCCGTGACAGTTGGTATCAGAGCCTTGTCAAAGCAACCACAGCTAGTTCGCGAAGCAATGGCATCCGA